>BSQZ01000048.1:2940000-3612500 GCA_033239005.1 Lamellibrachia satsuma | reverse complement strand
AATGGAGACGATGACGACAATGAATATTGTGTTGGCGGTGGTGATAATGGAAAAGATGATAATTATACGTACCAAAAAACCATTTCGGGACGGAGATGTTGCAACCTTTGCCGCCTCCATTCGAAATGCCTCCTTGAGAACTGCTTCCCCCGTTTGAACTGCCTCCTTGCGATCTGCTTCTTCCGTTTGAACTGCCTCCTTGCGAACTGCTTCCCCGTTTGAACTGCTTCCCCCGTTGGAACTGCCTCCTCGAGATTTACCTCCGCTAGCTTTACCTCCGTGCGTCTTCCCACCCTTGTTTTTCCCAGATCTACTGCCATTCACACACGACGACTTATTCCCACTTCCGCACCCGGCTGAACTGCTGTTCCCATTCGAACTGCCTCCTTTAGACTTTCCTTCTTTAGATTTGCCTCCGTGCGATTTCCCACCCTTGTTTTTCCCAGATCCACTGACTTTCCCACACGACGATTTACTTACATTTCCGGTCCCGTCTGACTTGCTGCCACTTTCTCCCGACGAGCTCACTCTCCCGCTGGAGCTGTCGTCATCGTTGCTTGATCCATCATTACTCTCTGAACTATCGACTTCCGCCGATGCCTCGGTGGTAGTCGTGACCGGATCACAACCCGAGTAGACTATCAGGCCACACTTGGTTCGGGCAACGATCAACGCCACTTGCAAGAGGCAGACAAGGGCCGCACAGAAGATGGCGGCTTTCATTGTGGAAATGCTGTGGAAGAATAGAATTAGTTATTGGTATGATTCGTGTAACCGTCGACAATCAAACGCTAGTGCAGCATCATACATAATCATGCATTTTCCTACAACAACAAACAATTCAAAAACTAAATTATTAGGCAGCGTTCGTTGTGGGGACGCCGTCAAAGAATGGGATTGATCATTTCTACGGCCGTATGCTCAGTGCAACTGTCGAGTGTTTAGATGACAGTCAACCGCTACCACGTAGGAGTGCATCGTCTACCTTTTTTATCTATTTCCAAACAAAGTTGAACTAAAACTGATTGGTTCGTACCATTATTATTGCGTATTATTTAACATGACATATGCTGAAGCTGAATCACGGGGCCAACTAACAATACTTGATTACTAAGATAAACCCTTTATATTTGTCACTCTGTATGTTGTGTTATTTTTTCTTGTTGAAATGATGTCAAAAGCAGAATACAAAAGGAAAGAGCGGGAAGCCCAAGCCCAAAACCTTGTCCGGTGGAAAGTACTCGTTGATATACTATGTTCCTCCGGCCAGTGAAAAGGCTTAAGTCAATGTATAAATTACCATAATTATTATGTCCTTTATCGGTACATTTAGTATGATGAAATGCTACTTATGATAATGTTTTTTATAGTGTTCACATAATTAACTGATATTGATGTCGTAATGATATAATTAGTTTCCAAACTTAAACGTTTCCTTCTAAGCAACATTAATATAATCGACTACTTATTGCAGAGATAACACTAAAGAGAGAAATGCCTAAACAGACTTAGATGAAGAGAACATACATTGTACCATCAACAAAAGTGTTGTCGTATTACACGAACAAAATCCGCTGGTAAGATGCGTCCAAACAGTGCGAGAGTTAGGTAAAACCGAGCAAATTTGAAAGGCTTTACAACAATACAAAATAATGATTGCATATTTTAAACTATATTGAATTAAATAAGCTGTTAATCGTGCAATAAGTGCACACTGAAACATCAGATTATAGCATTTGTTCCCAGAAATATAAAGAAATACGTTAACGCGATAGAGACCCACGAAGTAAGTCCACTGCCAACAAACATAACGGCACAATTGAGGCGCTTATGACACGTTTAAATGAGAATGGACTACCAAGTTAGTTCGTAAACTAACTAATGAGTATCCCATGTAATCAATGTTCCCTCTAGGGTCACGCACCGATTTCCACACACCAAAAATACATTTTCCTCCTAAATAAAAACATTTGATTTCCAAAATCATTTCATTCAAAACTCTCTCCTTATTTCAATTAGCCAATCGGGGGTCACGTGCCCTGATGTCCATAGCTGTAGTGGGTGAATAGTTTTAGTAATATTCGCACTTGCTTTAATAAAAGAGTGCGCATTTTCATTAAAATCATAAAAATATTATAATCGCAAAGTCGTGTAACTTGCTCGAGTGTGAACAGCTTTATATCTTTGTTTTTAGAGCGGGACACCTTTTGCCTTTATCGCCGCATTTTGATTTAAATGATGCATAACATGTACCATTAAATTCGCATAGACAACACCCAATCGGGCATGGAGTAATTAACTTGAAAAGTTAATTAATTAAATTGTAATTGACTTATTTAAATTCTCCAAATAAATTAAATTAAATTAACCTCACACATTTATCAGTTAAATTAAATTAAACTAAATTAACCTTACACATTTCTCAGGTAATTACTTTTAATTCAATTAACATTTACATCATATGTTGGTAGAAATATTTACATATTTAAAACAGATCTAAAATCACAAAACGTGTAACACAAATGTGCTTTGTAACTTTGTTGGGATTTGTTCATACAATAGTTTCATGCGACGACATTTCTTCATGGGTCATTTGAGCTCATTTTTAAAGTTATAGATACTAGTTATTTAATAAAACAAATTCTGAAAGGATAACTTGTGGTTGAAAATTTGCATATGTGCGGTTTCCTCCTATATTCAACCACCAAACTAACAAAACCGGGCAACTACATACATCATTTCCATGCACCAAGTTGTTGATCGCGCAGTGTTTCCCCTTGATACAGAAACATTTAAATATGTATACACTATTTTTTATACATCACTAGAAATGGCATGCTTTTGATTTTAGTTGGCACTGCGAAAAGATCCCAAACACACACACACACACACGCACACGCACACGCACACGCACACGCACACGCACACGCACAAGCACACGCACACCCACACGCACACGCACACGCACACGCACACGCACACGCACTCGCACACGCACACGCACACGCACACGCACACGCACACACACACACACACACACTATATTGGTCCCATAGTTTGTTAAATTAAATTAAATTAGCCTTTCTAGAATAGTTTATTATTTAAGTAATATATTAGGGCATTGTGGTTGTTACATTTAAATGGGAGTTAACATATAAAACGCACATTACAATCCATGCATAATATAATATTGGTTTAATAATAGTCCATAACAATTACAGCCTACAGAATAGCAGAACGTAAGTTATGCAATGTTCATATAATATTAAACGTATTAGACATGATTGGTCATGTTTAATACATTTGATACATTGTGCGTGTGGGATAGTGATCGCCTTTCCCCACATTTATGTGGACCGTCTTGCCCCACATGTATGTAGACCGTCTTGCCCCACATGTATGTAGACCGTCTTGCCCCACATGTATGTAGACCGTCTTGCCCCACATGTATGTAGACCGTCTTGCCCCACATGTATGTAGACCGTCTAGCCCCACATGTATGTAGACCGTCTAGCCCCACAGACACAACGTGTGTCTTAACATGATGTATACAAAACACAACATACTATTGCCCACTTTGTATTGTTTGACCTGTCAACTGTTTAATAATGTTATCATTTTGTATTGTTTGGCCTGGACAATAATATTATCAAATCTTACTCATTTGTTGAACCTTTTTTAAACAATGGTAGAATGTTTGCTTCTCTTCATTCAAAAGGAACGACTCCCTCGTTTAACGACGAGTTGAAAACGTTTGGAAGTGTTATGTCATTTTGCTCTACTGTGTCGATTAGCAATTTTCAAAGATGTCAACAGTGCTGCTTTCGGGTATGAAACGCCGTTCACCCCCCCCCCCCGTCCCGCTTTTTGGACGAAATGTCCCACGTTTTAGTAATTTTCAAAAATAAGCAGAATTCCCGTAAAATCGATTTATTTGTCAAAAACGAGAATATTTGTACGCCAATTTTATTTACTTGGTTTCAACCAATTTCGCTTTAAATTTACTCACACTTGCGTTTACCTCGAACAAGAACGGCACATTAAGATGGCGAACCGTACAATACTAAGCTAAAAACGACGAATGTAGGAGTGTGTTTCTTGCTTCCAAGAGAACTTTCCCATTTTTCTCGTGAGCAGATGTTGACATCTGTGAGTTTTCGTGGAATCGTTGTATATTTGCAGCACTTGGACAAGGTCGTTTGCGGATTACTCAGCCAGGTGAAACATCTAACGATTATTGTTGACTTTTATCGCTGTTAACTCGGGTAATAATGTTAGAGGGGAACTACCACATGCAACAGAATTAGAACCTTTAAAGTCTAACACACTTTATTAGTCACGGCATCGTATATATATATATATATATATATATATATATATATATATATATATATATATATATATATATATATATATATATATATATATATATATATATATATATATATATATATAACTTTAACGGTTACCTCATTTTTATTTGTCACGAGATTCAGGCACATTTGATAGATGCACAAGACCCGATATTTTAAGACGACTTTCACCCAAAACAACGCCCTACGTTCGACAGGGATGACTTGTCCCAGCCAGTGAACGCTCAAATACGAAAGACGGATTGCCCATGTCAACACAGATCGGCATTTATGTAATAGCTGATCAGTGTGACAATAAAACGAATTACGAACAGTTATGATGCTGTTATTTAGCTGTTACTGCTGTTGCTGTGGCTGCTGTAATTCTGGTCGTTGCTGTTGTTGGTGCCGTTTTTTCTTGCGCGTACGTGGACAATACTGCGGTTTATATTTGTACTAGTAAGATATAATCTGTGTTAATTTTACGCTACGCCATGGCAGTCCACTAAACAGAACGTATATCCTTAGGTATCTGATGCACACGCGTGATTACGACGAAACTATTTGTGTACTTTACGACGCAATCAGCGCGTACAAAAATAGCGGACGGATATTTGAATATTTTAATGACTTTCCTCGTTTATTGTGTCAACAGTGACGTCACTCACCATGTCACGACTGTTATAACTTGCTCATAAATTCACAATGGTCGGTGTGCTGGTTGGCATGCTCGACTAGCGGGCTGGAAACGCAATTGTTGTCTACGACTTATTACACATAGCATATGTGCACTTGAGAGACGTAAACTAGATTCACAGAAAATAATGTAATCGAGTTTCTTGTAAAAAATCGACGCAAAATACTATCCATAGTTGTTCTCAAATTAAAGGTTTCTTGACAAACATTAGGAGTTTACCAAATAAAATAAAGATGTGCAAAATGCGCACATAATATATATATATATATATATATATATATATATATATATATATATATATATATATATATATATATATATATATATATATATATATATATATATATAATTTGATGATAAGATAACATTTCATGCTCGTGCCCACTTTCCCGTGGACTCTTTATGGACAATGCCGGGTGAATGTAATGCATAATGTGCGTCCACTTACTCTTCAGTAAGCGAGAGTTTAACAGAATACTGGAAAACTTGTCACGAAACTGGAACGGACGCGTGCTGATTATCCGGATACGTGGTTATTCTGCAAACGCTTGGTTAACCATTGATTACTGAGGGGTCCATGCACAAGGGGCATTTCGGGTAACGTCTGTTTATTTTTCTATATTCTCATACAACAAACGTCACGACGTAAAAAGAGAGTCCATTGGAAATGTTGTCGAACGATGATATGTAATTACTTAATTGGCGTCAATCACCAATTGAGTTCTGAGTAAAGGTCCCGATGGGTACACCTGCACTCGGTCACGACGGGTACTACTTCAAACTGTCGCCCGGCAGACGCCCGAATTGGACCTAGCAATTGTAGCCACACATAGGCCTCGCTAATCGGTCTCACGATGTTGCGTACATAAGCGATCAGTTGTTCGATTCGTCGGGCGACACAATGTCGCTAGTCCACTTGGGAAACTAATCGCTCGTGCAAGTGGGCCTTTACTTGAACACGTCACTTTTTCCAACACGCCAAGTAGACAACCACACTGATACGCTTGGAGACCAACTGATTCATTTATTGCACGTTTAACACAACATACACAGCACGCACTACACCCCTTTTGAAGTAGCACTAGGTTATCTAAGAAAAATTACAACATGTGTTCTTTTATAATGACTGTGTAAACATTATCATTAAAACAAATATTAAATGCATGGCATTAACTGCATGTTAAACAGATTACGCAAAACCCGTTGTGTTGTAGACTGACTTATAGACAGTTATCTGGTTATGTCAGGGGATAAGACAACGTTTGTGAAGGAATGAGACTGTTACGTGGAGGCCGATAGGGACGAGCGTCTATGCCTTAGTCCAGCTACGGGGTAAGCCCCATGAATTGTGTATATGTAGAAAGGCATGACAACGTGAGATGATCCTCGAATGTGTGAATGTCGTGCTAGGTGCGTGATATCTGACATGTTTATATTGCAGAAAATTTTTTTTTTTCAAAGTTATGGAACGTAGATTGAATAACTCGGAGTAATACCACATAAATCGAAGGGGTGTCAACAAATCCTTGTGTAGAGGCACCGTAAGATACTTAATGACTTGTTGGTGCACGCACGTCTTATGTGGTACACTTACAAGAAGCAACAACATAAGATGAATGTAGGTACATCCTAACATATTGCGGACATACTGTGAAATCAACGAACAGATTGTCTGGGCTAACATAATAACTATTAATAAAAATTACTCAATTTACATGAAATAAAAACAATGCAAGATTATAAATAAAATATGTAGTTCTATGGTTGTACTATTTTGGTTCGCTTAACTTGTTTGACTGCATCGGTGCCGTGTAATGGAGGCCTGAGCCAGTTGAAACACTTTCCATCGGTGCCTTGTAATGGAGGCCTGAGCCAGTTGAAACACTTTCCATCGGTGCCTTGTAATGGAGGCCTGAGCCAGTTGAAACACTTTCCATCGGTGCCTTGTAATGGAGGCCTGAGCCAGTTGAAACACTTTCCATAAAACAACAAATTACAAATAGTGCAAATATTTGTATCATATTGTACAAAACAACTAAGCTATGTTTTTGTATATATGACTACATTAGTAAACAACCCTCGCCAGTTTACGGGGTTAGTTGAAGCAGGCGAATTGGTTAAACAGTTGTATTGTGTCACTGGATACTCCAGTTGTGTAGATCTACATGCAGTAATTATATTATGAAGATGTCGTTTCATTTGTGCATCATAGTGAGCATGTGCCTGAATACCATTACATTAACATCAGTAATATATTTAAATATGGCTCCTGAATTACTGTGAATTTAAGAAGACATTTCACTTGCTGAAAAACTTATTTCAAGTAGTATGTATTCTCGTTTTGCACGAGCCATGCAAACACGGTTGATGCGTAATGTAACTAATATGACAAAGGTGCTACCAAATGGAGTGCGCAAACATTGGCTCTTTGTAGTCAACCACTTGCTTGAGACTTGAGAAGAAAGTACACACGTCGATTGGTGCTGCCATCTGACTGTCTGAACATTTAGTAAAACATTGGTTCTTTCCGTTCACCAGCTGGCAATAAAGTAACGCTGTCAACATACCAACCATAGTGAACGGATGGCAATAAAAGTACCAAACCGGTCAGAAGTTAAATAATAATTGCATTAAGCATACGTGTAATATTGCTTATTCGATTTGACGCAATCAATTGATAAAAGCTACGGTGCTGACCAATCACATAAGAAGTGTCTGTTTTCCCGGTGCGACAAACACTTCAGGTTCCTTCGGGAGTCTGACGGAATAAGTTCCTGGGTATGTTGTTTGACACATACACCCGCGTGGTGGCGCTAGTTATTAATCACCTAGTGTAGCGAGTAAAGTTTAATTCACACAATTTGAATAAAACAAACACTGAGATACCTAAAAAAGTTACGAAATTGTTTAGCCGTGCGACGAGTCAATCGCGTAACTACGACATCGCGTGCACATCAAAATATGTGACACACGACACGCGATTGTCTCAGCACTACTACGGTGATGAAATGGCGAGTGGCGCCACTATTGGGAATGTGAAAATGGTGTTGACAAATGTAGTGCATTATCCACAAGAGGCGCCATGGGTTATTTCTATTATATTTATAAGAGTTCTTGCTGGTGTGGGTGGCTTTTCTTTGGAGATACCGTGATTGACACACACGCACGCACGCACGCACGCACGCACGCACGCACTCACTCACTCACTCACTCACTCACTCACTCACACACACACACACACACACACACACACACACACACACACACACACACACACACACACACACACACACACACACTCCATTTCTGTGGATGTGTAATCATTGTAACAAAAAGTGTGCCGTCGTTCTTTGCGCCATCTATTTTGTCTATGAGGCCTATGGTTTAGGGGTCCAATACGGACGTCGGCATTGGCGTCCGCAGGTGGCCCCCAATCTGGATTTGGATTTTTGTGGACGTATATATTCATATATATATATATATATATATATATATATATATATATATATATATATATATATATATATATATATATATTATATCTATTTTTGGACGTATATATATATATATATACGAATATATATTTCTTCTTTCGTATATATATATATATATATATATATATATATATATATATATATATATATATATATTTCTTATATACGAATATATATTTCTTATATCGAATATATATATATATATATATATATATATATATATATATATATATATATATATATATATATATATATATATATATATATATATATTTTCTTGCCCATCCCAAAATAAATTCCTGCGGACGCCCCTGGACGACGAGTATTCCAAAACCGGACGAACAAGGATTGTGTAGATAGTTGTTCTTATGTCTTGAGTGCACGAGTACAGGTTGTTGTGTCGAATGCAAGAGAAAAGTTTGCTCTGACTGTAACCTGATGGATGTGTATTCCAGGTGAGGTCTTTTGAGAAACAAACTCCTGGGTACGAATGGTTGTTAGCGCCCTCTAGTATTGAATCTCCCAATGTGTATTTAAAGTGTTTCACAATTCGTGCAGTATTTTGTTAACAGCATATCAACGCAGCTCTCATTAGCTATTTAGCAGAATAACACCATCATCAGAAACATCGATACAAACAGCAGTCGGCTGCTGCAGCAGAAACAAAACACGACGAAAAACAACAACAGCAGCAACAACAACAAAAACGGCACCAACGAAAAAAGAATGACAGCTGTAGCAGCCACGACAACAGCAGTAGCAACACAACAACAACATCAGGACTGCTCATAATTTATTGTGACACTGACGAGAGATTACAACGAATGAAGACTCGTGTTGACATGGACGCGTCGCCCCTCGTAGTGGCCTGCGTCGAGTCGTCCCTGTTGAACACAGGCTGTTGTTTCTCCGACCAGTGCCGCTCAGATACAGGCTACAATGAAATATGACGACATGTCTCAGTATTACTACAGCTTGTGAATATAAAGATATATATATATATATATATATATATATATATATATATATATATATATATATATATATATATATATATATATATATATATATATATGTGTGTGTGTGTGTGTGTGTGTGTATACATGTGTTAAGATGAAACCATGAACGTAAATGTAAAGTAATAATACATGATAATTGTGAATAAACTGTTGATTTTTCCACGGAGACCTACACTAGGACCTCAAAGATCGTTGTCGTACAAACCACATGACGGTTATATACAGTTACGTATAATACATTAACTAACTAAAATTGACAATGTAAATAATATTAGTACATTCTATGTGAAAATAAAGTGTAAGTCACTAGTATTAACGTGCAACGAATAAACACTAATAGAAATTTGAAATACAAGAAAATAATTACGGAATCATAGATGGGTACAATAAACCAAAAAACACATGGAAACTAACTATTCCTCGAGAATGAACTCGCAGAATACTTCTAACCCTGTTTGTGAAGCATTTGATGAATAACAATACAAAATTCTTAGTCCATCATACAACCTACGCCCAGCAACGGTGCAGTGTTATAGCGAATCGGATCGTAGCGTGTCTGCCGGACTTAAGAGTTGTTGACGTATAACGTAAGTTCCCAAGTACGTACGTGAACAGTTTCTGTTTCCCGTGTTGCCGCGTCGACAGCAACACTGACATCCGCCACACATGTGTTTGCAGAAGGACGAGGCGGCGTCACAGTTGCCCAAACACTTGTTCTCGTCTGAAATATATAGCAGCAATGGTAATTCACATTAACGTAGACTATATTAAGTAGTTCCTATATGATATAGTTGTATGAATGTGTTTGAATGTGAGTGTATATGTATGTGTATGAGTGTTTGTATGTGTTAGTGTGTTTCTCTACTTCAGTGTGTCAACCCTAATACTTTGGATGTCGTTAAGCTGTTGGATGAAATAGCAAGAGTGACATGAAACAACCGACGGTGGATGTTTGTTTTGCTTAATATAGACTATGTTAAGTAGTTCCTATATGGTATTGTTGTATGTATATATTTGAAAGTGTCTGCGACAGTGCGTCCTTGTGAATGTTTTTGCTAGGGTGAGTGTATATGTATGAGAGTGACATTTATGAAACAACCGACGGTGGATGTTTGCTTCGAGAATGACCCAGACACTAACTATCATTGTAACTGAGACGATGACGACAATGAATATTGTTTCGGCGATGGTGATAATGGAAAAGATGATAATTATCCGTACCAAAAAACCAGTTCGGGTTGAAGATGTTGCATCCATTGCCGCCTCCGTTCGAATTGCCTCCTTGCGAACTGTTTTCCCCGTTTGAACGTCCTCCTTGCGAACTGCCGCCCCCATAAAGTGGGGAAAGACACAAGAGATGCTAGGGAGAGCTCACCTCAGCCTGGGAGGAAGCTGAGAGGAGGGAAGGTGACAGGTCATAGGGAGACAGGACGTAAGGAGACGGGAAGGAAAGGAACGGGAGGGAAGACAACCGGGGTGAAGGAGAGGGGAGTAGGGGAGACAGGAGGGAAGGAGAAGGGAGTGGGGGAGACGGGAGGGAAGACAACCGGGGTGAAGGAGAGGGGAGTAGCGGAGACAGGAGGGAAGGAGAAGGGAGTGGGGGAGACGGGAGGGAAAACAACCGGAGTGAAGGAGAGGGGAGTAGGGGAGACAGGAGGGAAGGAGAAGGGAGTGGGGGAGACGGAAGGGAAGGGGTCAGGACAGAATGTGATGGAGGGGATCGAAAGGAAGAGTTATTCTGCAGCAGTGATAGAGGGGGTGAGGAAGAGAGCGAGGGTGTTTGTGGGGGATTCGATAGTTAGGAAGACCGGCAGAGTCTTAAACAAGGGAGATGATGTGGTGGTCTGCTTGCCTGGAGCCAAAATAGAGGCGATAACTGAGAGGGTAAAAAACATTGTAGGCTCGGGTAAGGGTGGATCTGTTTTAGTACATGTAGGGACAAATAACGTAGAGAGGGAGGGTACAACTGCCATAGTTAGGAAATATAGGCAGTTGGTCAGAACACTAAAACAGACGCGGGTTGAGCAGGTAATACTGTCAGGGATTTTACCTGTGATGGGCAGGAGGGTCATAAATATCGAAATTGTCGGGGATGGCAATTAACATGTTAGTCCAGAGGCTGTGTAGGGAAGAGGAAGTTGGATTTGTGGATTTATGGGAAAGTTTTGTTGGGAGGGGTGATATGTACATGAAGGATGGGCTTCATTTAAGTGGAAAGGGGGCGGCAGTATTCGCGGACAAACTTTCAGCAGCAGTAGATAGCGACTTGGGTACAATGACAAATATTTTTGGAAGTAAACATTCTTTAAACTAGAAGTGCAGGGGGGTTACCTAGAGGTGTCTCAAGCAGAACAAGAGACCACTAGCACAGATAAACCAATATCAAATCATCCGAAAAACATCTCTGAAAAAGGTTATAGATGCGTATGTTTAAATGCAAGGAGCATAGTAAATAAGAAAAACGAATTAAACATTATGGTAGAAGATATTGACCCTCACATAATTGGTATAACTGAATCATGGGCCAACATAGATATAACAGATGCTGAATTAGGACTGACAGGATACGTAATGTTTAGGAAAGATCGAATAGGAAGAAGGGGCGGGGGAGTTATTTTATATGTTAAAGAATCTATTCAGGCTTATGAAATAAAACTAGAAAGCGAAGCAGATTGCGATGAAGCTGTTTGGTGCAAAATTGTTTCAGGAAATTCAAAATTAACTGTTGGATTAGTTTACCGAAGTCCAAACATAAACGAAGAGGACAACACAAAAATAAAAAACGCTATAAAGGAAGTTAGTAAAGGGGAATGTATCATAATGGGAGATTTTAACCATGGACACATACAAAGGAATTCTCTAGAGAGCACAGGGATTGAGGATCAACAATTTCTATGTTTAATCCAGGATAGCTTTCTTACTCAGCACGTACTAGAACCAACCAGGGGAGAAAATGTATTAGATATAGTTTTGTCATCACAAAAAGAATTAGTGGACAATGTAAAAATATTTGAACCATTGGGTAATAGTGACCATAATCAAATACATTTTGACATCAATGTAAAATCAGAAAGTAAAAATAAGAAAACGTACAAGAGAAACTTCCACAAAGGTAACTACAAAGATATGAGAAAATACTTAGCACAGCTAGATTGGAATAACATGCTGATGAATAAGACTGCAACTGAATGTTGGAATATTCTAAAATATGAAATTGAGAGTATCATTGATAAATTTGTTCCCTTCCGAAAACAAGGAAAACGGTGTAGAAAGAAACAAGTGTCAAAAGAGGAAATTAGAAAAATAATGCTAAAACAAACTATGTGGAGGGTTTATAGGCGTACCAGAAAGGAAGAAGACTATGAAAAATACAAAGAGGCACTTAATGCAGCTACAACTGAAATCAGACAATCTAAAAGAAGCTATGAGCAAAAACTGGCATGTAACATAAAAACTGACAGCAAGAGTTTTTATGCATATGTCAGGAGTAAACAAAACGTACAAGACAAGGTTGGACCTCTAGAAGACAGTGCTGGAAATATAATATCACAGGGGTTTTTAATGGCGGAAGACCTAAATGGTTACTTCAGTTCAGTGTTTACAAAAGAAGATATTAGTTCATTACCAGTTGCTGATGCTACATTTCAGGGGACTAAATCTGACTATTTAGGACCGTTAGTTGTAACTCCAGAATTGGTAGCTAGGAAAATAAAGGCAATGAAGGATAACAAATCACCGGGAGTGGATGGGATTCCTCCAAAATTACTAATGGAAACAGTAGATCAAATCAGTATACCACTTGCAAGAGTATTCAACTTGTCATTAAAAGAGGGAGTTGTTCCGTTTGAATGGAAAGAAGCAAACATCATACCATTATTTAAAAAGGGTTCGAGAAATAAGTCAGAGAATTACAGACCAGTGAGTTTAACGTCAGTGATTTGTAAATTATTAGAAAGGTTAATTAAAGACCATATGGTGGACTTCCCCGTTAAGCATAAATTATTAAATTCATCTCAACATGGATTCCTTAAAGCGAGGTCATGCTTAACAAATGTGTTATGTTTTTTGGAAGAAATCACTAAGTGGATAGACGAGGGATCGCCAGTAGATATTATCTACTTAGATTTTCAGAAAGCTTTTGACAAAGTGCCACATCAAAGATTGCTACTTAAATTAAAAGCCCATGGTATCGGGGATAGCATAACTGACTGGATAGAACAATGGCTGACTGACAGAAGACAACGAGTTGTAGTAGATGGCGAAGTTTCAAATTGGAAATCGGTTTTGAGTGGGGTACCTCAAGGATCAGTATTAGGACCTATATTATTCTTAATTTATATCAATGACTTGGACGAGAGTATAACAAGTAACGTACTGAAATTTGCGGACGACACAAAACTGTTTAGAAAGGTTAATACTGATGGTGATAAACAACATTTACAAAACGATCTAGACAGATTAGTGAAATGGTCTGAGAAATGGCAGATGCTGTTCAATTTTGGGAAATGTAAATGCCTACATACAGGACATGGGAACTTGAATGTAAACTATAAAATGGGAGCTACTGTTCTTGGTACTACTGTAAAAGAAAAGGACTTAGGAGTTACAATAAGCGCTGATATGAAAGTTTCAGAGCAGTGTGGTATTGCAGCTTCAAAGGGTAATCAAATTCTTGGATTGATTAGAAGAAACATAACATACAAGGGAAAAAAGTTAATTATACCTCTTTATAAAGCAATAGTTAGACCTCATTTAGAATACTGTATACAAGCATAGAGACCATATCGTAAGAAGGATATAGATACGCTTGAACGCATACAAAGGAGAGCAACTAAAATGATTCCAGAACTTAGAGACCTTAGTTATGAAGAACGCCTGAAAGAATGTGGTTTAACAACTCTAGAGACAAGGAGGTTAAGAGGAGATCAGATTGAAGTTTTTAAGATATTGAATGGGTATGAAAATATTGATAGAAATATGTTTTTCTCACTCAAGAAGGATAGCAAAACTAGAGGACATGAGGTAAAATTAGTAAAGGATCAATGTAGATTGGACATCAGGAAGCACTCGTTCTCACAGAGGACAGTAAATGAATGGAACAAACTGTCTACAGATTGTGTAACTGCTAGCAGCGTGAATATGTTTAAAAACAAGGTTGACACATATATCAGGAGGGCGGGTTATAAGTAGGTGAACATTGTTGGACTCTCGATAAGCCAATGGCTTCCTTGTCCACTTGCCATCTGGGCCTTTGGCTTGGATGGCAAATCTTGTTAAATCTTGTTAAATTCGAACTGCCTCCTTGCGACCTTCTGCCTTCGTTCGAACTGTCTCCTCGAGATTTGCCTCCGTTAGTCTTGCCTCCATTCGATTTCCCACAGTTGTTTTTCCCAGGCCCACACCCATTCCCGCACGACGATTTATTTCCACTTCCGCACTCGGATGAACCTTTGCCCCCGTTCGATCTGCCGCCTTCAGGTTTGTCTCCTTCAGACTTTTCTCCATTCGATTTCCCACAGTTGTTTCTCCCAGACCCACTCCCATTCCCACACGACGATTTATTCCCACGTCCGCACCCGACTGACTTGCTGCCACTTTCCCCCGACGAGCTCACTCCCCCGCTTGAGCTGTCGTCATCGTTGCTTGATCCATCACTACTCTCCGAGCTGTCGACGACCGCCGGTGACTCGGTGGTAGTCGTGACCGGATCACAACCCGAGTAGACTATCAGGCCACACCTGGGTCGGGCAACGATCAACGCCACTTGCAAGAGGTAGACCAGGGCCGCGCAGAAGATTGCGGCTTTCATTGTGGAGACGCTGTCAAAGAATATGATTGATCATTTATACGGCCGTATACTCTATGCAACTGTCGAGCGGTTAGAGGACAGTCAACCGCTACCACGTAGGAGTGCACATTGTCCTGCTATTATCTATTTCCAAACAAAATTGAACTAGAACTGGTTGGTTCTGAGCATTATTATTGCGTATTATTTAATTGCGCTGTTTATGCATAGAAATATATCTGAGTTTGCCAGGACAGGCTAATGTTTAGTTAGAAACAGCAAGGGAAGTGCAATGGAAACATCTATGTCCAGCCTCTTGTGGATACATGATGTATGCTGAATCACGGGGCCAATTAACAAAACCTGATTAATAAGATAAACACTTTAAATTTGTCACTCTGCAAGTTGTGTTATTTTGTCTTGTCGAAATGGCTGCTTCCTGCCAATGATTCCTTCATCTCGTGTTTAACTGTACACTGACGTTAGTTAGTAAATGTCTAGCGTAGGGAACAGTTAAAGTCTGTCCACTGGCAACAAACATAACGGTACAACTGGGGCGTTTAAGAAACGTTTAAGATGCGAATGGATTACCAAGTTAGTTCGTTAACTAATTAATGAATGCCTCGTATAATCGATGATGAAATGTTATTCCCATATAAGGTCACACATATTTCCACACACAAAAAATACAGTGTCCCCATAAATACATTTGATTTCCAAAACCAATTCATTTAAAACTCCCTCCTTGTTTCTTTTAGTCAATCGCGAATCAAGTCCCCTGATGTCCTGATGTAGTGGGTGAATAGCTTTAGTAACATGCGCACGCGGTTTAATACAAGAGTGCGCACTCGGTTTAATAAAAGAGTGCGCACTCGGTTTAATAAAAGAGTGCGCACTTTTATTAAAACCATCAAATAATATATTTTGTTAGTTAAGTCGGTAACTTGCGAAAGTGTGAATAGCTTTATGTCTTTGTATATAGAACCGGATGTTTGCCTCTTTTGCCGGATTTTTAATTAAATAATGCATAACATGTATTCGCAAAAACAACACCGAGTATCTATTATTTAGTACTTTGTGTTACTGTGTTTAAGAAGAAATGTTTCAAAAATACAGCTTCGATCACTAATGTCACAAAGGTATAAAGTCGTAGTTTATCATTATAGGTGTGGTTCATCGAGACATATTTGAGCCATCAATATGTAAGAGTACATATGATTTATAATATATAACATGATTTTGTAAACGAAACATTTTTTTTCCTTTACTCCATTCGCTATTCGACAGCATTACCTTGTGTTTAGCTCGCGTTCGTCTTCAGTGATCCGCGTTCGTCTTCAGTTATCCGGGCTCTCTGCCCACAACGCCCTACTGGTCCCACTTATAAAGCCCGACATTCCGCGTTATTTCACCTGAAATTATCACAGCTAGTCACGACTTTTCGACATCCCAATTGAATTACTAAAAGTCGTGACTAAGTTTAACTATTTTAAGTGAAATGACGCAGAACGTCTGGGATTAAAGGGGTTCCACACAAAAGATCCCACGTCTTCATAGGAGGGTCAATTAAGATGAAGGTTCTCACCCGCGGGTGTCTGCCCGACATCCTGCTGTTTGTTGGACGTTGTAAATTATCGAATCAAATGGGTCAGCATCTCGTGAGCAATAAAACGTAGCAGCCGCTCAGACTAATGCATACTTTTGTTCGAAGTCGTGTGTATGTGTCAGTTACCCACTAACATTAATACCCGAGGGAGAGGTTAACGACGACAGCTGTCAACAATAATCAGTACATTCTTCACCTGATCGAGCAATACGTAGGCAATCTTGTCGACTTGCGCCGAACATCCAACTATTCCACGAAAACTCGTAGGTGTTTAGAATAGCCTCGGGTTCGACAAATAGATCGATTTTACCGGGAATATTTTTGTTTTTGAAAATTACCAAAAAAAGGGACATTTCGTCCAAAAACCGGGAAAGTGGATCGTGGGGAAGCGGCATTCCATGTGTAATACAATTGATACATTGTGACCACGTGCGTGTGTGATAGGGACCGTCTTGCCCACAGACAACGTTTGTCTTAACACGACGTATAGTAACCACAACACACTAATGCCCATTTTGTATTGTTTGGCCTGACAACTGGATAATAATATTATCATGTCAACAGTTAAGTCCATCATTCACACCGTTATATGGTGAGTTTTACCATTTTACTATTGGCAAAATATTAGATCACGGCAAATAATAGTGCATATAAAATTGTAAAACACACTGCTTTAAATACATCTGTCCCGTGTCACTGAGATTTAGGGGTTTGTATCAGGTATAAGTTAGCTTCATTTTGCACCAGAAATAAAAACGTTCTGAATGATCCTTCCTCTGCTTACGTGGTGATTTCTTGTAAAACAAACCACAACGAATTTGACAAGCATGAACTCGCTTTTTAGAATTCATGTTGAGATTGATTTAATATGTTTAACCATATGGTCTTTAATAATCCTCTCTAAAAATCATTGATGTTAAGCTTATTTTTCTGTAATTATCTTACTCGTTTGTTGAACCTTTTTTATATAATGGCATACTGTGCTATCATTTTACTCTACTGTTTCGATTAGCACTTTCCCTTGATGCCAACATTACTGCTTTCGGGTGGAAATGCCGTCCCATAGGTCCCGCTTTCCCGCTCTTTGGACGAAATGTCACGAGTTTTTGTAATTTTCAAAAATAAGCAGAATTCCCTGTCAAATCGATCTATTTGTCGAACACGAGGCCATTCTAGACACATTTTATTTATTTGATTTCAAGCTATATAATAATCACTGTTGACTGTTATCGCCGTTAACTCAGTAAAGATGTTTGTGGGGAACTACCACATGCAACAAAATTCGAATCTTTAACGACTACCACACTTTATTGATCACGACATCGTATACATTACCTTTAACGGCTGCCACATTTTATCGGTCACGAGATTCAGGCACATTTGAAATATGTACAGGACTCGATACTTTACGACGACCAACAAACAGCAGGATACCGGGCATGTTGGGCAGACGCCCGCGGGTGAGAACGCTTCACTTCACTGACATCATCTCCCAAGAGGTATCATCCGTTCCTCGTTTTTGTCAGATGCCCCGCATCCAGCGAAACCAATCAAATGTCCCTCCTTTTCGTAAAATAGTTTGTTGATGTTAACAACGCGTTGCTTTTCGCTAAACTGAAATGTTCGGCTCGACTGGCCAACGGCACTTCAAAACCTAACGACATTTAACTGTACGACATGCTGGTTGTAGTGTCCTCTACGACATGCTAGTTCTAGAATCCAATAAGACATGCTTGCTCTAGTGTCCGCTACGACATGCTGGCTTTAGAGTCCTCTCCCTCTAGTGTCCTCTGTAACATCCAGCCTTTGGTGTCCTCTACGACATGCTGGCTTTAGAGTCCTCTCCCTCTAGTGTCTTCTGTAACATCCAGCCTTTGGTGTCCTCTACGACTTGCTGGCTTTAGAGTCCTCTCCCTGTAGTGTCCTCTGCAACATCCAGCCTTTGGTGTCCTCTACGACTTGCTGACTTTAGTGTTCTCTACGACATCGTTTGAGCAAATGTGTTATTTAGCTTGATCAAATCATCGGGAATATGATTTGCCAAGGTTTATAACTGACACTATTGTTAAACGGAACAGAATGTTGCAAAACGTTATCCGGTTCTACATACTAAGCAAGACATAACGTTGTTTACACCTTCACAAGTTGCCCGAAAATGATGTATTGCGATTTTGCGATTTTCAACTACCACCCAAAACAACGTCCTTGTTCGACAGGGATGACTTGTCCCAGCCAGTGAACGCTCAACTACGAGAGACGGCGTGCCCGTGTCAATACGAATCGGCATTCGTGTAGTATCTGATCAGTGTGGCAATAAAACAAGTTATGAACAGTTCTGATGGTGTTATTTTGTTGCCACTGCTGTTGTTGTGGCTGTGGATTCTGTCATTCTGGTCGTTGCCTTTGGTGCGGCCGTTTTTTTTGCGCGTGCGTGGGCAATACTACAATATATTTGTACTGGTAATTTAGAGGCTGTGTTACTATGACCCTTAGCCATGGTAGTCCACTAAAGAGAACGTATATCCTTGGGTATCTGATGCAATGAAATGAAAAATTAAACAAGGAAATGTTTCCTATTACTGTTACACTCTCACAGAACAATCCCGTAGCTATGCCAACGCATAATATATCCAAAGGATGTTCAGAACATATATTGCAGAGTCGTATCTAGGATGTCACATAGGGGAGGCCGGGGGGGGCAAGCTAAGTCACCCATTGATTTACCATGCCAACATGTAGGGGTGCAACAGGTTACTTACGGAATTGTTTTAATAAGCCAAACAGACCTGGGGCGATTCCAACTCCGGAATCGGAATCAAAGGACGATTCCGACTCCGATTCCGGAGTCGGAATCGGAGTCGGAATCGTTTGGAGTTAATTTAGTGGAATCGGAATCGGAGTCGGAATCATTTGGAGTGGAATCAGAATTGGAGTCGGAATCATTTGGAGTGGAGTTGTAATCGGAGTGGTCATGAATGTCACTACTAGTGTTTGCACAGAAAAGCCACAGGTCCTTCCACATGGGACATTGCAATTTACTTTTATTGGTATTTCACTGCTCACTGGCCTGTCACTGCTAATGTTTGCTCAGAAAAGCCACATATCCTTTTGAAAGATTAAATCCTTCGGTTTTATTGGCAGTTTGTCAGAAGAGTCTTCATATGCCTGGTTCAGATCTGGCCTGGTCATACCTAGACCATGGCTAATTGCAAGTTACTTTTACTGATTTCTCACAGAATCATACAAACCCTTCTAAAGGATTAAATCAAAAGTTGTGCTGGAGTCAGAATCGGAGTCGGAATCGAACCGAGTCAACCGGAGTTGGAATCGGAATCGGAATCGAAAAGGTTTGCTGGAGTCGGAATCGGAGTCGGAATCTTTGAAGCGGAATCGATCCCAGGTCTGAAGCCAAAGGGGGTCACTCCCCCCGCCCCAAATATGCCACTGCTTATATGTGCCATCCACGTTGTATCATTTCCAATCACTCCCGCACGTTTGGAGGCCAACTGGTGCGATTACGGCACATTAAACACAATATGTACAGCTCGCCCTACACTAGATAAGAATCCCTTTTTAAAGTTGGACTAGGTTATCAAAGAAAATTGGCTACGAACGGCGATATTACCCTTGATTTGGCCTAAAATGCGATTGATGTTACGGCGGTCGGGTATAAATTATGATTCTACTGCACCTTAGGCTAACCCAGGTCAAAACGACAGACATGTTCAGACACGACACGACACGACACGACATTGTGGTTTATACGACACGTCCAGGCCACACATTCAACGAAGTTGGAACGGATACATAAAATAACTTAAAACTTATTTACTGCCCGAACATCTGCGTTATACGCCACCCAATCTATGACATAAAGTAGTGTGTGACTCTGTAAGTTCCCTCATATATCCGTCAATTTTCATGCATGGACTGACATTTTGTAGGCGTGTCCCATGGCGATGATTCGTACATTAAAAAATCCAAATATATGCTACACAAAATAACCCGTGGCGACTCTGGTGATTAATATAACACTAAAATAAAAGGTGAAATCGGGTGAAATATATTTTCGACAGAAGTGCAACACATAATTTGCGCGAATCGTATGTCGTGCGATGCAACAATCGCGTGTCTATGCCAACGGTGGTGGAGGTTTAGTGATAACTATATTTGTAGTGACAACTATATTCTAAGTTGCTGGGTTGGGAGACGTTACGTTCCCACCTAGAGAAAGACATATTGTGTACACAAACGTATATATTGCCTACACAAACGAAGTGCACATTAATGTATGCCGATATTATTGTTTATTTGTTAGCCGACTGCTAGTATATTTAGTTCTAAATCGTCTATCAATTCACTGGCACTCGTCTATCTTAAAAGATAATGGAGCTGAGCCGCGGGTGACACCAGTATTTTGCACAGCATCTGCTGTGACTAAAAAATCCGATTTTTGAGAGGCAGTCTTTGTTACAGATGCTATAAGTGTACACAGTTTGACACAGAGGCGTGGTAGACGGTCGCCTTTCTTCTCCACCCACATATCGCTTCTTCTTCTTCTTGATACATCTCCGCACAAACTGTCACCAGTTGTTGCGGGCTGTTGTAACAGATTCCCAGGACTTATATCTCGCTTGCAAGCATCTCTGAACCGCAGAGCTGAACGTACATTGGAATGCCTCGATGCGGCAGACATGCGTCCATCCTCCGTGCGGCAGACATGCCAAGCCGGCACAAACGTCTCTGAACACTCTGGGAATGTCTGCACGGTGATTGTCATTCCTGGTAATCTGTTCTAGTCCCTGGTTTATTTCCGATATTTAGTCTAACCGTCCAATTGTTTGAGTGAAGACTGGGCTATTGGCCGTGATTAAAGTCATGTTATCAATCTGCACGACATAATTTTGGATGGGGCATACGAATTATAGTGGAGCAGGAATTAGACGAAGAACAACAAATATATTCACAATACGAAGAGGGACGACGGATGGAATGTTTGCGTTTAGAGTTTTAGAGGCAATGTGATATGGCACTAGGATTTGTGGACCACGAACATGCTTTCGACACGGTCCGGAGAGAGATGGTTGTGACAGCGATGAGATGGATGGCCATTGTTAGAAGCAGAAGCCAGGATGATGAACGGCAATATATGAGTGAACAAAAGGAAGAACAGTTATTGAGCATGTGTTGTCAGATAAGTTTCAGATTAACATCGGTTAAAGACAAGGAAGTCCATGTAGCCTTTTACTGTTTATCAAGGTGATGGAATTAATCAGCAGGAATATGAGTACGAAGAGTGTTCGGAGGAAGGTAATGTACGCAGACGACCTGGCCACAATATAACATAGAGCAAACAGGAATCACAAGCAACGCATGGTGAGTTGAAGGAGGGAGATGTTCAAGAAGGATGGACTTAGGATGAGCCAGGAGAAGATCTGGTGTGGATGGTGGAGGGCGGATTATCAAATAACGCAGATGCTATTAAGAAGCAGACAGTAGGAATATGGGCAGACGTCAAAAAAATGAGAGAAGTGCGTTACGAGAAATATAAGAAAGGCAGACGCAGATGGCAAGTAATGGGAGAAAGCGACCGACAGAGTGAAGTGGAATGGATACAAGCTGTACATGAACAGTCGTCACCCATTTATAAAGGGAGCAACGAGGAACAACAGATGGAAGACTATTACTACTTGACTGCTGCTACTTTTTTCTTCTTCTTCTGCAGCTGCAGGTGGTGGTTCTGCTGCTGCTGGTGCTGCTGGTGCTGCTGGTGCTGCTGGTGCTGCTGGTGCTGCTGGTGGTGGTGGTGGTGCTACTGCTGCTGTTGCTGCTGCTGCTGCTGCTGCTGCTGCTGCTGCTGCTGCTGCTGCGCAAAAGCGGTGTGTAAACAACTGTTTGATTTACTTAGGTTATTTGTGATGCTACATTAACACGAATCTTTAGAGAAAACACCGATCTCTAACGACGGGTGTTCCCGACAACGACAGCAGCACGCATCTGTCAAACGTGTATGTCTGTATGTCACGCATTAGAAGGTCATTTCATGATGCAACGCCCGGGTGCACCAATGTTTTATAACGAGTTGTCACGCTGCCACCTAAACAGCCTCTATGTAAAAGTCTCACTCCTCGACGTAACCACATGCTGACTTCTCTGAACTTTGAACATATCAACACCAATGTTTTGAAGTTGGTGACACATATTTTAGTATAATTACAGGTAGATCACAATCAAGTGGGGAAAGGTATGTGTAGAAAGGTTCAGTAAAAGGTAAATAGCAAATATTCTAGTGCAGTGGGTGTCGTACGTTTGTGTGACTATTTCTTTGTCAACGGATGGTGGCCATTAAGAATTGCTTTTTTGTTGGGGTTAACAGATCAATTTGTAAATGTATTTTTATAGCTCGATGGCTAATATGCGAATAAACTAGTCATCGTGGTATCTCAGTCGACCTGTGCTTGTGCGTTTGCGTTTCTGTGTGAATGTGCTTGTGTGAATAATCTACGACATGCTGGCTCTAGTATCCTCTACGACATCCTAGCTCTAGTATCATCTACGACATGCTATCTCTAGTATCCTCTATGACATAGTAGCTCTAGCATTCTCCACAACATGCTAGCTCTAGTATTCACTACGACATGCTCACTCTAGTATCTTCTACGACATGATAGCTCTAGTATCTTCTACGACATGCTAGCTTTAGTATCCTCTCCGACATGCTAGCTCTAGAATCATCTCCGACATGCTAGTTCGTTTGTGCAAATATGTTATTTAGCTTGATGAAATCATCGGAAAATAAAATGCGCACAAAAATAATGTATGTGCGTGTTTTGGTGATAATATAACATTTTATGCAGGTGCCCACTTTCACGTGGACTCTTTATGGATAATGACGGGTGAACATAATGGATAATGACGGGTGAATGCAATGGATAATGACGGTTGAATGTAATGGTGATGCGTCCACTTACTCTTCAGTAAGCGAGAGTTTAACAGAATACTGGAAAACTTGTCACGAAACTGGAACGGACGCGCGCTGATTATCCGGATACGTGGTTGTTCTGCAAACGCTTGGTTAACCATTGATTACTGAGGTGTCCATGCACCAGGGGTATTTCGGTTAACGTCCGTTTATTATATTCTCATACAACAAACGTCACGACGTAATAAGAGAGTCCATTGGAAATGTTGTCGAGCGATTGTATATATTTACTTAATTGGCGTCAATCACCAATTGAGTTCTGAGTTAAGGTCCCGACGGATACACCTGTATTCGGTCACTACGGGTACTCCTTCAAACTGTCGCCCGGCAGACGCAGGAATTGGACCCAGCCGCAATTGTACTAACAAAGTGGCCTCGCTACTCGGTCCCGACAGGTTACGTACATGAGCGATCAGTTGTTCGATTCGTTTACATCTCTTTTGAACTTGCACTAGGTTCTCTAAGATAAATTACTACATGTGTTCTTGTATAATGACTGTGTAAACATTATCATTAAAACAAACATTACATGCATGACATTAACTGCATGTTAGACGGATTACGCAAAACCCGTTGTGTTGTAGACTGACATAGAAACAGTTGTCTGGTTATGTCAGGGGATAAGACAACGTTTGTGAAGGAATGAGACTGTTACGTGGAGGCCGATAGGGACGAGCGTCTATGCCTGAGTCCAGCTGCGGGGTAAGCCCCATGAATTGTGTATGTGTAGAAAGGCTTGACAACGTGAGATGACCCTCGAATCTGTGAATGTCGTGCGTGAGAGTTGACATGTTTATATTGCATTTATATTGCGGACCTACTGTGAAATCAACGAACAGATTGTCTGGGCTAGCATAACTATTAAACAAAATTACTAAATTTACATAAAATAAAAACAATGCAAGATTATAAATAAAATATGTAGTGCTATGGTTGTACTATTTTGGTTCGATTAATTTGTTTGACTGCATCGGCACCTGGTAGTAGAGGCCGGGTCCAATTGAAACTCTTTCCATAAAACAACAAATTACATGCAGGAGTTAGTGCACTTATTTGTATCATATTGTACAAAACAACTAAGCTATATTTTGTATATATGACGACATTAGTAAACAACCCATCGCCAGTTTACGGGGTTAGTTGAACAGGCGAAGTGGTTAATTGAAACAGTTGCATTATGTCACTGGATGCTCAAGTTGTGTAGATATAAATGCAGTATTTATATTATGAAGATATCGTTTGATATGTATCTCCTGCTCTAAATTAACGTGTGTATGTTTATCTCTCGTGGTGCATCATAGTGAACATGTGCGTGAATACCATTACATAACATCAGTAATATACTTTAAATATGGCTCCTGAGTTACTGTGAATTTAAGAAGACATTTCATTTGCTGAAAAACATATGCCAAGTGGTATGTATTCTCGTTTTGCACGAGCCATGCCAATACGGCGGATGAGTAATGTAACTAATATGACACAGGTGCTACCAAGTGGAGAGCGCAAAGTTGGCTCTTTGTTGTCGACCACTTGTTTGAGATTGAGACGAGATCACACACTCGATTGGTGCTGGAATCTGAATGTCTGACGATATAGTAAAACATTGGTTCTTTCCGTTCACCGGGTGGCGATAAAATAACGCTGCCAACATTTAACAAGATTTACAAGATTCAACAAGATTGCCATCCCAAACAACAAGTTCCAGATGGCAAGTGGACAAGGAAGACATTGGCTTATCGAGAGTCCAACAATTTTCTCATCTATGTGTAGCCCGCCCTTATCATATATCTGTCAATTCTATTTTAAACATATTCACACTACTAGCATTAATACAATCATTTGGCAGTTTGTTCCATTAATTTATCACCCTCCGTGAAAAAGAGTACTTTCTCATGTCCAACCTACACTGTTCCTTAACTAATGCTGCTTTGTGTCCTCTGGTTCTACTGCCTTCTTTAAGTTAAGAATATATTCCTATCAACATCCTCATAACCGTTCACTATTTTAAACACTTCTATTTGGTCTCCTCTTAGTCGCCTGGTCTCTAGTGTTGTCAAAGCACATTGTAATAAGCGGCTTTCATAACTAAGATCTCTTTATTCTGGAATCAGTTTAGTTGCTCTTCGTTGTATTCTTTCTAGCTTGTTTATGTCCTTCTTACGATACGGCCTCCATGTTTGTATACAATATTCCAAATGTGGTCTAACTATTGCTTTGTACAGGGGTACCCTTTGCTGTTTCTCCTTATACGTGATAGTTCTCCTAAATTTTATTTCCTTTCGAAGCAGCAATACCCACATTGCTCTGAAACTTTCATGTCAGCACGAAATGTTACAAATAGGTCCTTTTCTTGTGTGGTTCTACCTAGTACAGCATCCCCCATTTTATATGCTTCGTCCATATTTCCATGTCCTATGTGTATGCATTTACACTTCCCAAAATTGAATAACATTTGCCATTTTTCTGACCATTTAACTATTTTATCTAGATCATCCTGTAAACTTTGTTTATCTGTAACATTAGTAACCTTTCTGGATACTTTTGTGTCATCTGCAAATTTTAGTACTTTGCTAGATATGTCATCTTCCAAATCATTTATATATATTAAAAACAGTATAGAGCCTAATACTGATCCCTGTAGTACCCCACTCAAAAAAGATTTCCAGTTTGAAATCTCACCATCTACTATTACTCTCTGTCTTCTGTGTGTAAGCCACTTTTGTATCCAGTTGATTACATCATTACCTATACCATGGGTTTTTAGTTTAAATAACAATCTTTGATGTGGCACTTTATCGAAAGCTTTCTGAAAACCTAAATAGACAACATCCACTGGTGACCCGTCATCTACCCACTTTGTAATTCCTTCCAAAAACATAAGAGATTGGTTAGACATGACCTTGCTTTTAGGAACCCATGTTGAGATGTATTTATTAATTTATGTTTCACAAGGAATTCCACCATGTGGTTTCTAATTAATGTTTCGAGTAATTTACATACAACTGATGTTAAACTCACTGGTCTGTAATTTTCTTGTTTGCTCTTCGATCCCTTCTTAAATAGTGGCGTAATGTTTGCCTCTTTTCTTTCCATTCTGCAGGAACTATTCCGTCTTCTAGTGACAAGTTAAACACTTTTGCAAGTGGTGTACTAATTTGCTCAACAATTTCCTTAAGCAGTTTTGGTGGTATCCCATAAAATTCAGGTAATGTATTAATTATTCCAATCTATATTTGCTAGATGTGTTCTCATCTCCTTATATTTACCATTGTTGAAGTTCCTCCTCCATTGTTTTTTATATGCATTCCCTGTTTTGACCTTTATATTAAACTGGATATGGTTATGGTCACTTGAACCCAAAAGTTCGTGTACTTTAACATTGTCAACTAATTCATTTTGAGAAGACAAAAATAAATATAACACATTCCCACCTCTGGTTGGTTCCAAGACATGTTGAATAAGGAAACAATCCTGTGTTAGAAGTAGGAACTGATGGTCGGCACGTCCAGCACTCTCTAATGATTCCCATTGTATAAGTCCATGGTTAAAATCACCCATTATAACACATTCCCCCTTGCTCACCTCCCTTATCGCCTTTTGTAATTTTACATCTTCCTCTTGTCCTATGGTAGGACTACGATCAACTACTCCCATTGATAATGTTGACTTCCTGGTAACTATGTTACACCAAATTGCTTCTCAATCTGCTTCACTTTTCAGTGTTATTTCATAATAATGGATAGATTCTTTAATACATAAAATTACTCCACCTCCCCTTCTTTCTTGTCTCTCCTTCCTAAACATTACATAGCCTGTCAATGCTAACTCAACATCTACTATATCTTTATTTGCCAATGATTATGTGACGCCTGTTACATGAGGATGACTATATGCTACCATAATATCTAACTCACTTGTTTTATTTACTTTATTTTGGTAAAAGCTACGGTGCTAACCAATCACATAAGAAGTGTTTGTTTTCCCGGTGCGACAAAAACTTCAGGTTCCTTCGGGAGTCTGACGAAAACAGTTCCTTTGGTATGTTGTTTGACATATACAGCCGCGTGGTGGCGCTAGTTATTATTCACTTGAGGCAGCGACTAAAGTTTAGTTCACATAATTTGGATAAAACAAAAATGAGATACATAAAAAAGTTACGAAATTGTTTTGCCGTGCGACGAGTCAATCGCGTATCTACGACATCGCGATTGTCTCCGCACTACTACGGTGGTGAAATGGCGAGTGGCGCCACTGTTGGGAATGTGAAATTGGTGTCGCAAATGTAGTGTTGCATTGTCCACAAAAGGCGCCACGGGTTATTTCTAGTTGCTTCTATAGGTTTGTTGCTCGTCTCGGGACTGGGTTCTAACCCTATGCCAGCCGCCCTCCTAGCCATTTCGTAAAAAGTGGGTACTACTAGCCGACTCGTCTAGCACCAGATATATACGTGTCGTGTCTTGTCTTGTGTGGAATGCTGACAAAAAATCCTAAGGAGTCAAACGGTCAGCGTTGTGTGGGCATGTAGTGGTTGCTGCTTAGTCATGTTTGTTGTGAACTGAGTGGGCTAGAGTTTGCTTAGCTTGGTGGGTTGTGAGATGCTGGCTACTTTGTCCTGTAGTGAGTCCCAATCATTTATTGCCCGTGGAAAATAGGACCATTTATAAGAGTTCTTGCTTACACACACATATATATATATATATATATATATATATATATATATATATATATATATATATATATATATATATTATATATATATATATATATATATATATATATATATATATATATATATATATATATATATATATATATATATTATATATATATATATATATATATATCCTTCTTTCTTGCCCCTCCCAGGAAAAATAGTATTCCAAAACAGGACGAACAAGGATTGTGTAGATAGTTGTTCTTATGTCTTGAATGCACGAGTACAGGTTGTTGTGTCGAATTCAAGAGAAAAGTTTGCTCTGACTGTAATCTGATGGATGTGTATTCCAGGTGAGGTCTTTTGAGAAACAAACTCCTGGGTAGGAATGGTTGTTAGCGCCCTCTAGTATTGAATCTCCCAATGTGTATTTAAAGTGTTTCACAATTCGTGCAGTACTTTGTTAACAGCATATCAACGCAGCTCTCATTAGCTATTTAGCAGAATAACACCATCATCAGAAATATCGATACAAACAGCAGTCGGCTGCTGCAGCAGAAACAAAACACGACGAAAAACAACAACAGCAGCAACAACAACAAAAACGGCACCAACGAAAAAAGAATGACAGCGGTAACAGCCACGACAACAGCAGTAGCAACACAACAACAACATCAGGACTGCTCATAATTTATTGTGACACTGACGAGAGATTACAACGAATGACGACTCGTGTTGACACGGACGCGTCGTCCCTCGTAGTTGCCTGCGTCGAGTCGTCCCTGTTGAACACAGGCTGTTGTTTCTCCGACCAGTGCCGCTCAGATACAGGCTACAATGAAATATGACGACATGTCTCAGTTTTACAAAAGCTTATTAAGATATTTGTTAAGATCAAACCATGAACGTAAGCGTACAGTAATAATACATGTTAATTGTTAATAAACTTTGGATTGTTCCGTGGCTACACTAAGACCTCCAAGATCGCTGTCGTGCAAACCACATGACGGTTCTATACAGTTACTTATACTACATCAACTAACTAAAATTTATAGCGTTAATAATAATAGTTCATACTATATGAAAATAAAGTGTAAGTCACTAGTACTACCATGTAACGAATAAACACTGATCGAAATTTGAAATACAAGAAAATAGTTACGGAATCATTGATGAGTACAATAAACAAATATATCAACACTAATTCACACTAACAATACCAACAATAATTAACACCAGCCAAAGACTAACTAAATTGTAATGAAATGAACTCGCAGAACACTTTTAACCCTGTTAATAAAGCATTTGATAAATCACAATACAACATTCTTAGCCCAACATACAACCTATGCCTAGCAACGGTGCAGTGTTATAGCGAATCGGGTCGTAGCGTGTCTGCTTAAGAGGTGTTGACGTATAACGTAAGTTCCCAAGTACGTACGTGAACAGTTTCTGTTTCCCGCGTTGCCGGGTCGACAGCAACACTGACACCCGCCACACATGGGTTTGCAGAAGGAAGAGGCGGCGTCACAGTTGCCCGAACACTTGTTCTCGTCTGAAATATACGTTAACGTAGACAATATTAAGTAGATCCTGTATAATATATGTGTATGAATGTGTTTGAAAGTGAGTGTAGGAGTGTTTGTGTATGTCAGTGTGTTTCTCTACTTCAGTGTGTCAACCATAATACGTTGGATGTCGTTGTGATGCTGGATGAAGTAGCAACGGTGACAAGAAACAACCGACGGTGGATGTTTGCTTCGAGAATGACCGAGACACTAACTATCATTGTAATGGGATGATGACAACTATGAATATGGTGTTGGCGATAGTGATAATGGAAAAGATGATAATTATACATACCAAAAAACCAGTTCGGGTTGAAGATGTTGCATCCATTGCCGCCTCCGTTCGAATTGCCTCCTTGCGAACTTCTTCCCCCGTTTGAACGTCCTCCTTGCGAACTGCCGCCCCCATTCGAACTGCCTTCTTGTGAACGTCTGCCTCCGTTTGAACTGCCTCCTGGAGAATTGCCTCGGTTAGACTTGCCTCCATTCGATTTTCCACAGTTGTTTTTCCCAGACCTACACCCATTCCCGCACGACGATTTATTTCCACTTCCGCACCCGGCTGAACCTTTGCCCTCGTTCGAACTGCCGCCTTCAGGTTTGTCTCCTTCAGATTTGTCTCCATTCGATTTCCCACAGTTGTTTCTCCCAGACCTACACCCATTCCCACACGACGATTTATTCCCACATCCACACCCGGCTGAACTGTTGCCCCCGTTCGATCTGCCGCCTTCAGGTTTGCCTCCTTCAGACTTGCCTCCATTCGACTTCCCACAGTTGTTTTTCTCAGACCTACACCCATTCCCGCACGACGATTTATTCCCACATCCGCACCCGACTGACTTGCTGCCACTTTCCCCCGACGAGCTCACTCCCCCGCTTGAGCTGTCGCCATCGTTGCTTGATCCATCACTACTCTCCGAGCTGTCGACGTCCGCCGGTGCCTCGGTGGTAGTCGTGACCGGATCAGTAGACTATCAGGCCACACCTGGGTCGGACAACGATCAACGCCACTTGCAAGAGGTAGACCAGGGCCGCACAGAAGATGGCGGCTTTCATTGTGGAGACGCTGTGGAAGAGTAGGATTGATCATTTATTTTACCGTATGCTCTATGCAACTATCGAGTGTTTAGAGGACAGTCAACCGCTACCACGTAGGAGTGCATGATTGTCCTGCTATTATCTATGTCCAAGCAAAATTGAACTAGAACTTGTCGTTTCGTAGCATTATTATTGCGTATTATTTTATGTGTCTGTTTATGCATAGAAATATATCTGAGTGTGCCAGGACAGGCTAATGTTTAGTTAATAACAGCAAGGGAAGTGCAATGGAAACAAATACCTCCAACCTCGTGTGGATACCTGATCTATGTTGAATCACGAGGCCAACTGACAATACTTGATTAATAAGATAAACACTTTATAGTTGTCACTCTGTATGGTGTGTTATTTTTTCTTGTCGAAATGGCTGCTTCCTGCCAATGATTCCTTCATCTCGTGTTTAACTGTACACTGACGTTAGTTAGTAAATGTCTAGCGTAGGGAACAGTTAATGTGTATGTCTACCACAATCAGGGCAACAGGAAAAGAGGAAGGCCAAGACACGCGTGGTAACAGAGATTTCAAACTCAGAATACAAATGGAAAGGGCTGGAAGCCCGAACCCAAAACCGTGTCGGGTGGAAAGTACTGGCCTGTGTTCCTCCGGGAAGTGAAAAGGCCTAAATCATTGGATAAGTCACCATAATTATTATGTCATTTATCAGTTCAAATAGCATTATGAAATACAACATATGATAACGTTTTTTTAAATAATGTTCACATAATTAACTAATATCGATTTCGTAATGACTTTGACTTTGAATTTGTTTCCAAACTCAAACGTTTCCTGCTAAGCAACATTGTTATGATAGAATACTTATCGCCGAGAAAACACGAAAGGAAGAAATGCCTCAATATACGTAGATGAAGAGAACATACATTGTACCACAGGCGGTCGTGTTTTCGCATTACACCAACAAAATCCGCTGAATACGTTCGTCCACACAGTGCGACAGTAAGACAAAACCGAGTAGATTTAAATACAAAATAATTATTGCATATTTTAAACTATATCGAACAAAATAAGCTGTTAATCGTGCAATTAGTGCACACTGAAACATCATATGAAAACATTTGTTCCCAGAAATATAAAGTAATACGTTAACGCGATAGAGACCCACGAAGTAAGTCCACTGCCAACAAACATAACGGTACAACTGAGGCGCTTATGACACGTTTAAGATGTGGATGGATGACCAAGTTAGTTCGTGAACTAATTAATGAATATCCCGTATAATCGATGTTGCTATGTTATTCCCTGATAAGGTCACACACAGTTTTCCACCTCCAAAAATACAGTGTCCCCTATATAAATCAACAAATTTGATTTCCAAAACCAATTCATTTAAAACTCCCTCCTTATTTAATTTATTCAGTCGCGAGTGAGGTCCCCTGATATTCAAAGCTGTAGTGGGTGAATAGTTTTAGTACCGCGCGCACTCAGTTTACTAAAAGAGTGCGCACTCGGTTTACTAAATGAGTGCGCACTCGGTTTAATAAAAGAGTGCGCACTTTCATTACAGTCATCAAATAATATATTCTGATCGTTTATTCGGTAACTTGCGAAAGTATGAATAGCTTTATGTCCCTGTACGTAGAGCCGGAGAATGTTTGCCTTTTTCGCTGCATTTTGAAATAAATAATGCATAACATGTAGCATAGAATCCGCACATACAACACCGAGAATCCATTATTTAGTATTTTGTGTTACTATGTTTCAGAAGAAATGTTTCAAAAATACAGCTTCGATCACTAATGTCACAAAGGTATAAAGTCGCAGTTTACCATTATAGGTGTGGTTCATCGAGACATATGAGCCGTCAGTATGTCAGAGTAGATATGGTTTATAATATATAACATAATTTGGAAAACGACAAGATGTATTCCTTTACGCCATTCACTATACGACAGCATTACCTTGTGTTTAGCTCGAGTTCGTCTTCAGTGATCCGCCTTCGTCTTCAGTGATTCGCGCTCTCTGCACTGCCCACAACGCCCTACTGGTCCCACTTATAAAGCCAGACATTCCGCATCATTTCACTTGAAATTATCACAGCTAGTCACGACTTTTCGACATCCCAATATAATTACTAAAAGTTGTGACTAGGTTTAACTATTTTAAGTGAATTGACGAAGAACGTCTGGGATTAAAGGGGTTCCACACAAAAGATCCCACGTCTTCATAGGAGGGTCAATTGAGATGAAGGTTCTCACCCGCGGGTGTCTGCCCGGCATCCTGCTGTTGGACGTCGTAAATTATCGAACCAAATAGGTCAGCATCTCGTGAGCAATAAAACGTAGCAGCCGATCAGACTAATATATACGATGGTTCGACGTCGTTTGTATGTGTCAGTTACCCACTAACATTAATACCCGAGAGATAGGTTAATACCCGAGGGAGAGGTTAACGACGACAGCTGTCGACAATAATCAGTGCATTCTTCACCTGCAATACGAGCATCACGTGGCCAATCTTGACGATTTGCGCAGAACATCCAACTATTCCATGAAAAATCATATGTGTCAACACCTCCTCACCAAAAATCGGGAAAGTGCTCATGAAATCAGGAAACACACTCCTACACTCAGCTTTCTTCGAATTTTAGCGGTTTTTTCATCGTTTTTAACGTAATGTTTTACGACTCGTCATTTTGACGTGCCGTTCTCGTTCGCGGTGAAAGCACGTGCGAGAAAATTAAATTTGAAATCGCTCGAGGTCAAACAAATAAAATGTGTTTAGAATAAACCTTGTGTTCGACAAATAGATCGATTTTACTAGGAATTTTTTTGTTTTTTAAAATTACAAAAAACAACATTTTGTCCCGAAACCGGGAAAGTGGAAACATCGGAAAGCGGCATTTCATGTGTAATACATTTGATACATTGTGACCATGTGCGTGTGTGATAGGAACTGTCTTGCCCCACAGACAACGTTTGTCTTAACACGATGTATACAAAACAAAACACACTATTCCCATTTTGTATTGTTTGGCCTGCCAACTGGACAATAATATTATCATGTCACCAGTTAAGTTCATGATTCACAATGTTATATTGTGAGTTTTACCATTTTACTATTGGCAAAATATTACATCACGGCATACAATAGTGCATATAAAATTGTAAAAACACACTGCTTTAAATACATCTGTCTCGTGTCTCTGAGATTTCGGGGTTTGTATTAGATACAGGTTAGCTTCATTTTGCACCACAATTGAGAATGTTCAGAGTGATCCTTCCTCTACTCGCGTGGTGATTTCTTGTCAAACAAACCACATCGAATTTGTCAAGTATGACCTCGCTTAATAATATTAGTGGAGAACTAACACATGGAACCGAATTCGAGTCTTTAACGACTACCAAACTTTATTGGTCACGACATCGTATACATTACCTTTAACGGCTGCCACATTTTATTGGTCACGAGATTCAGGCACATTTGAAATATGTACAAGATTCAATAATTTACGACGACAAACAAACAGCAGGATGCCGGGCATGTTGGGCAGAGAACGGGTGAGAACGCTTCACTTCACTTACGTCATCTCCCCAGAGGTGTCATCCGCCCCTCGTTTTTGTCAGATGCCCCGCATCCAGCGAAACCAATCAAATGTCCCTCCTTTTCGTAAAATAGTTTGTTGATGTTAACGTTATTTTTCGCTAAACTGAAATGTTTGGCCCGACTGGCCAACGGCACTTCAAAATCTAACGACATTTAACTGTACGACATGCTGACTGTAGTGTTATCTACGACATGCTGGCTGTAGTGCCCTCTACGACATGCTGGCTCTAGTTTCCACTAAGACATGCTGGCTCTAGTGTTATCTACGACATGTTGGCTGTAGTGTTATCTACGGCATGCTTGCTGTAGTGCCCTCTACGACATGCTGGCTCTAGTGTTCTCTAAGACATGCTGGCTCTAGTGTCCTCCACGACATGCTGGCTGTAGTGTTATCTACGACATGCTGGCTGTAGTGTTATCTACGACATGCTTGCTGTAGTGCCCTCTACGACATGCTGGCTCTAGTGTAGTCCACGACATGCTGGCTGTATTGATATCTACGGCATGTTGGCTGTAGTGCCCTCTACGACATGGCTCTAGTGTCCTCTGCAACATCGGTTGGGCAAATGTGTTATTTAGCTTGATCAAATCATCGGGAAATGATCTGCCAGGGTTTATAACTGAATCTATTGTTAACCGGAACTGGTCAAAATGCTGCGAAAAGTTCAACAACTCTCCGGTTCTACATACTAAGTGAGTCATAACGCTATTTACACCTTCACAATTTGCCCGACAATGATCCATTGCGATTTGGCGATTTTCAACTTGCTCCCAAAAACACGTCCTTGTTCGACTGGGATGAATTGACGCAGCCAATGACCGCTCAACTACGAGAGACGGCGTGCCCATGTCAACACAAATCGGCATTCATGTAGTATCTGATCAGTTTGGCAATAAAACAAATTATGAAAAGTCCTGATGTTGTTGTCTTGTTGCTACTGCAGTTGTTGTGGCTGCGGATGCTGTCATTCTGGTCGTTGCTTTTATTGCTGCCATTTTTGTTGTCGTTTTTGTTGTTGTTGTTGTTGTTGCTGCGGCCGTTTTTTTGTGTGGTTGCGCGAGCGTGGGCAATACTACATTGTTTATATTTGTACTAGTAATTTAGAAGCCTAAGCCATGGCAGTCCACTAAAGAGAACGTATAGCCTTGGGTATCTGATGCAATTTGGATGAAAAATTAAACACGGAATTTTTTCCTACTACCGTTCCACTCTCACATAACATTCGCGTAGCTATGCCAACGTATGATATATTCAAAGGAGATTCAGAACGTATAGTATTTACAACACACTCTTGCACAATATGCTATACTCTAGTAGAGGGGTGCAATTATGATTTCTTAATCGTACACGCGTGCGATTACGTCGGAACTATTTGTGTGCTTTACGACGCAATCATTGCGTACAAAATAGTAGACGGACATTTTATTGTTTTCACGACTTTCATCTTTTGTTGTGTCAACAGTAACGTCACACACCAAATCACGACAGTCACACACATACATTCACAATGGTCGGTGTGCGGGGTGGCATGCACGACTAACGGCTGGCAACGCAATTGTTGTTGGCGACTTGTTGCACATAGCATTTGTGCACTTGAGAGGCGTAAAATAGATCGACAGAAAAAGAATGTAATCGTATGTCTAGTCAAAAATCAACACTACACATAATTGTTCTACACACAATGGTTGACAAACATTAGGACTTTACCAAATAAAACAAAGATGCATAAAATCTGCATATAAACGTGCACGTTGCAGCAAAGCTGATGAGATAACATTTCACATACACACACGCCTTGGTGGATTGTCAGTGTGCAAGATCAGCATGGTCGTCAAACCTCACATATGTACAGTGACGTTTCCAGGATCTCACATAGGGGAGGACAGGGGGGCAAACTTAGTTTTGATTTACCATGCCAAAATGTATCGGTGCAACAGGTTAGATACGGAATTTTTTTAATAAGCCAAAGGGGGTCTCTGACCCCCTCCAATATGCCACTGCATATATGTGCCAACCATGTTGTAACATTTCCAGCACGCCACGTAGACAACCACGCGCTCACGCTTGGAGGCCAACTGGTGCAATTATTGCACATTTAACACAATACATACAGTTCGCCCTACACTAGATAAAAATCCTTTTTGAAGTTGGACTAGGTTCTCTAAATTGGCTACGGCGAACGGTGAGTGTAACCTTGATTTGGCCCTACATTCGATGGATGTAATGGCGGTCGGGAATAAATTATGATTCTACTGCAACGTAGGTTAACCCAGGTCAAAACGACAGTAACTCAGACATGTTCAGACATGACATGACACAACACGACATTGTGGTTTTTACGACATGCCCCCCGCCTTTACAGGTCCCGGTCACATATTTTAACGACATGCTCCCCGCCTGTACATGCCCAGGTCACATATTTTAACGACCTGCCCCCCGCCTGTACATGTCACGGTCACATATTCAACGAACTTGGAATGGATACTTAAAATAAGTTCAGACTTATTTATTGCCCGAACATCTGCGTCGCTACACCTGCTTGCTCACTGCTCTTTGTGAACGTTCTACACACTCCCTGTCGTCTTCTTCACAACCTTCCTTGGACAATTCTATGTTAGACATGATCACTTTTGGGTGCTGCGTTCGTGACGACCCCCGTTCGTGTCTTCATGAACAATGTACAGTGATATAAAATCAGTGACCTTTTGGTTTTAACTGACGGGCTTATCATCTAAATGTGATTTCCGCTAAAACCCCACAAACTGGGTTAAAGAGTTTTGTGCTGCTGCCTAGTTTATAGTGGTTGAGGGTGACGTGTTTTGAGCCTAAGCGTTTTATACGCCACGCAGTCTATGATCTAAAGTAGTGTGTGATTCTTTTTGTAAGTCTCCTCATATCTACGTCAATGTCTCATGTATGGGCTGACATTTTGTAGGCGTGTGCCATGGCGATGGTTCGTACATAAAAAAATCCAAATAGAGGCTACCCGAAATAACCCGTGGCGCCTCTGGTGCGTAATATAACACTAACGTAAAAGACGAAATCGCGTGAAATTGTCGACGGAAGTACAACACATAATTCGCGCGAATCGTTTGCCGTGCGATGAAACAATCCCGTATCTGTGCCAACGCATCAGTCGTGTTCGAAGGTATTCAAACGTTTTTTTGTGTTCCGAAGCTAGCGTTGTGATTTCTGCTTAATATCCGTAAGATGACATTCCTGGTAACGACCATTCCGTCGGGGTGGGGATATTACGTATAAGGAAGTTTGACATAAGTTACGTAACTCGTAATTGTTAGCACCGCTACGCATGTTTTCTACTAGTGTTGCGAGTTACCTAATCTGCGTCAAACGTCCACGCACGAACGTTTCGTGAAACCGGCAGTTATACATGATTTTGGGGGCATAAAGTTGTAATTGCCATAGCATTGCCGTACCAACATTTGACTGGGTAGTGCAAGGAGTCATATGCTATTGAGTGGTTATCTTTTTGTCCCGCGCAAGGCCGGACAACTCGGCGAGTTGATCCATGAAACAACAGTATCTGCATCAACCGCGATAACTTGAGCAGGGAGCGTCACATCCACAGGTGTGATTTAAGAATCGACTACAGTCTGTTCAATCAGACTAGAATTCGCTTACCAATAACAAGAATTATTTTTACAGAATATCGGAGGCTGTTTTTGTGGCGAAATGGATTTTACTTACTTTTTCGCTAATTCCTATTCTTTGCGGATTTGAATTTGTTCGTATAGTATTGCCACAAGTGGTGTATGTGGAATTCAGACCGATAAACAAACACAATACAATACAAAGAGATTTAACACGATTGCCATCCAAGACAAAATACCCAAATGGCAAGTGAACAAGGTAATCGTTGGCTTATCGATAGTCCAATAATTTATCATCCATGTGTAACCAGCTATATTTGTAAATTTTGTTTTTAAGCATATTCACGCTGTCAGCATTATACAGTAGAACCCATCAAAGCGGCCAGCCCTCGAAAGCGACCATTGTATCACAGTCTGTTTGTCCTCGTCTGTATAACTGTCCAGCCAGGCTCTGTAATTCGGCCACCCCTTTAATTGGACCACTTTATCTTAGTCACTAGGCTTTAGAGGAGAACAGCATAATAACATAATAACATGTTGTCGTATAATAACTTTAAGTGTCGGTCGTTTACCTCGCCGTCCATGAGATCTGACCGTTTTTATTAGTTCAGGTTTAAATCTACTGCAATCACTCAAGGAGCGTAGTTCGGGGGCAATGTTTCTCAAATCCCAGCCTTGAGAAAAGACAGTAGACCTATTCTATTCGTAACACCTAAAATAATATTTACTTTCATCCCAATTGTGGCAAAATATCGTAGAGAAATGTGCTGAAAACCATGATATAGTCAAATACATGGCTCCAACAATAACAAACACTTGTTCTTGATGCATGTGGTAATAATGTAAAATTTCACCACAGCGAGATATGATCACTCACACTAAGCCACAGTGGCGCCACTCAGCATATCACCACGGCCACAACTTGGTTATAAATAAAGAAAATATATAATTGCGGAGTAGAATAAATGATTGGTTGGCTGGGCAACGTCATTGTTGCGTACGACTTGTTACGTCGTTGCAACTGTGCACATGCGTAACGTAGCATAGTTTCAAATAAAACGAACGTTATTCTGTGTCTAGAGTCTAGACACATTTTCAATACAAAACTTATCCACAATCGTATTCAATTGAAACTGAGAGATTTATTGAAATCATTTACCCAAGAGTTTACCAAATGAAAACCAATACTATTCAGGGGCGGATCCAGGGTTTCGAAAAAGGGGGGTCCAAGGTAACGAAGGCGCGAGAGATGGCTAAAAAATGTTTTTAATAGTTTCTCATCCAGCCCCTTCTGATATTAGTTCTGAATGATAATCTAAAAGCAGCTAGGTTTCATATAACAAAAAGTTGTGGCATCAAGTTTGAACTGAGACAAGGTGTAATTGAAACTTTTAGACATATATGAACCAATACCCCGAAGGGCTAGATTGTCCTCTCAAGAGAGCCTATCCAAACTGTTGTTGCGTTTTAAAGCAACTTTGTATAAAGCGTGCCATTCGATTCATGGTCTGAATTTGAATCGGGAGACATTCTGCTAAAAGTAGTTGAATGAGATTTCAAAAGACCATAACACTGTAACCACAATATAACTATAAAGACTTTAGTCAGTTAATAGGACGTTGCCGAGTGCTGGAAATAACTAACTACTAGAAACTGTTTATATCAGCTATGTATTAATAACTCTTGTTCATCAGCAGATCTGTTAATCATTAAACAACAAGCTCCACTACACGTTGCATTTTCCATTGTGATTATATTAGCACACCTGATTTGAGGTGTTTCCAGATCAATCTCCGTGTTGTGGTTCATGTTCTTCATTGTGAGCCCAGAAAGCCAAACTTCCCCCATCCTGTTGTGTAGGTAGACTTTGACCCGTCGCAGGTAGGAGAATGAACACTCTGCCTCACAACAAGAGTGCAACTGATCCTCAACAAGTAGGAGAACGAACACTCTGCCTCACAACAAGAGTGCAACTGATCCTCAACAAGTAGGAGAACGAACACTCTGCCTCACAACAAGAGTACAACTGATCCTCAACAAGTAGGAGAACGAACACTCTGCCTCACAACAAGAGTAAAACTGATCCTCAACAAGTAGGAGAACGAACACTCTGCCTCACAACAAGAGTACATCTGATCCTCAACAAGGTGCGGAAGTTCGGGAAGATGTCTTCATTTGCTCGAGACATTCAGCCAGGTTAGGCGAGGACGATGACTGTGTGGGCTCTGTGGATCTCCAACAGCGCTGCCATTCCTTCACCTCAGCTAGCAGGAAGAGACGTTTGGCATGTATGACTCCTTGAACTTCAACCGTCCACAACATCTTGTACATTTCCCGTCGCTGTAAAGATCCCGGGGAGGAAAACAAGAATACCTATAACCTTCCTGCTTTCCGGGTTAAATCGATTGTGAATTCAGCAGACGGGTGGTCACAAAAAGGGATTGCCAGATTGGGCAGGTAGCTGTTTTATCCTCGCCTGACGCCAACCTTATCCGAGGGCTTACACAGCGCAGTGTGCGCACCATCGTAACTCTGACCCCTGGCTTTACTGATGTCGTTGTTACAATCTCTTAAGCACTCGATGACACCATGAGCTATAGCTTCCTCCGTTGCCGTCTCAATGTATATAAAACAAAAAAGAACTGTTTGACTTTACAGTCACCCAGCATCCTCAAGCACACTGACAGAATCTGGTTACCATGTGGATCTGTGACCTCATCTGCCATGATGAAAAACGAGGCATTTTCTTCTTCAAGGTTTCGTGTATGTTCCTTTCTAATGTATTATGTTACTACATCAATCTATTCATTCAGGATGATTCTCGATGTGTACTGCGCATTCTTCCTTCCGGACTCGAAGTGTTCTCGGAGTGTATCGTCGTGTTTGGCCATCATCTCCAGAACTTCCCTGAAATTTCCCCTGTTGGACGATGTACTTGTCCCATCATCCATGTGGCCTCGAAGTAGCAAGTTTTGTTTGCCACAAAATACAACTGTTTCTATAATGCTCTTCAGGACGTGAACGTTTTTGTTGTACATCTTCTGGTTGGACTGGCTTATCAAGGAACATTCTGATGTCTTTTGATGTTGAACCGATAGGATAGCTTAAATTTTGACCTGTAAAAATGCCAATTGTTATCTTGAAAGTCCGGTCCGAAGAACTGATGCAAAAAATTTCATCAAAGGACCTGCGCGTCTGTTGGGCGCATTTGCTTGATCTGCGCAATCTGCAGATGGGTGCGCTATCTGCAGATTTTCGAGTATCCGAGGATTGCGCAGCACAATCGAGCGAAATCTGCAGATTGCGCAGATCCAGCAACTGCACACAATACGTCTATGAACGCCAAACATTCCCATAGTATGTTTCTTCTTTCGCGGGGAGACTTGGTCAGACATGAGGTGGGCGTGGGTGTGTACACGTGCGTGCGGTGCGCGTCTGCAGTGAATCTATGAACAACGTCACCGATAATGCTAAGAATAACTTTGGGGATCCCCTGGACGCCATGTATATCACCTACACTAGATCAGTGTCTGAAAACGTCGGACTGCTACAAAAAAATGTGTACATGGTAAGCGACAATTTTGACCTTCTGTCATTTCTTTGCAATGCATTTGTCCCCCGTTGACATGCAAATGCAATGACTTTTTTTGGTACTCAAAAAGGGGGGTCCGGACCTCCCCTCTGGATCCGCCTATGCTATTGTGGCAGTGGGGAAATGGTGAGTGGCGCCCCTGGTGGGGAATTCGACCAGCGAGATTAGACTAACTTATCCGACTCTCGCTCGCATTCATGAACTCGCTGAATTCGAATTGCATCGTATACACTGATAATAGTTCACTTTTATTTTATGAGTTAGCCAAATCCCCGGATGATAATCTGATTAATCTAATCATGTTTGCGACCAGAATCTGGACGCATACATAATTTCCGTGACAATGAAATGATAATGTGTGCGACAAACGGTGGCGCCACAGCACGGAGTCTGGATAATCGAGACTAGAGCGAGATGTAATCATATTGTCTATTACATACGCCAGATGGAGCATTTAGTCACTTAAGCCCTGATGAACAACCCGGACAATATTTGCATTTTAAAGCTGCCTACGCAATTATTTGATTTTCGTTCGTCCGTTTCGGAATCTTTAGTTTGCAAACGGACAAACTATTAGATTCAATTTCGGTTCGGTCCGGTTCGGCCAGCTACGTTTGCCGAAACGAATTTACACTGAAAGTGGTTGGTCGATGCGACCACTGGGATAGAGTTCAGATCCATGTTTACAGGGGTGGATTCACTGGTTTTGGTTTTGGTTTTATTACGATAAAGGACAGCCTATATAGGCCTACATCGGAACTAGTGTCAATGTAAAGGCTGAAGTATTAGCAGCCGGCTAATATTAACCATTCTGTAAGTAGAACGACACATGTGTCGGTTATGCAATCTACATTTAAGCACAAATGAATCAAAACAAAACTATTGTACACATACAAAAACGGTGCCCTCACAATGTAGCCTCTCTGTGGCCCACTCCTCCCTGTGACTCATTCTTCCCTGTTGCCCACTCATCCTTGTGGCCCACTCCTCCATGTGGTTCACTCTTCCCTGTTACCCACGTTGCCCACTCCTCTCTGTGGCTCATTCATCCTTGTGACTCACTCATCCATGTGGCCCACTCCTCCCTGTGGCCCAAAGCGCCCTGTGGCCCACTCGTCCCTGTGGCCCAGTCCTCCATGTGGCTCACTCTTCACTGTGGCCCACTCCTCCCTGTGGCCAACTCCTCCCTGTAGTTCACTCTTCCCAGTTGCCCACTCATCCCTGCAGCTCACTCCTCTCTGTGGCCCACTCATCCCTGTGGCCCACTCCTCCATGTGGTTCACTCTTCCCTGTTGCCCACGTTGCTCACTCCTCCCTGTGGCTCACTCCTCCCTGTGGCCCACTCCGCCCTGCTGCTCACTCCTCCCTGTGGCTCACTCCTCCTAGTGGCCCACTCCTCCCTGTGGCCCACTTCTCCCTGTGGCCCACTCCTCCTGTGGCCCACTCATCCTTAGTCTCCCCTACGACAGAGCCAAGTTGTGCCGAGAAAGGTGCGTGAGACAACGGGCGGATCCAAACACTGAAAAGGAGCGTCCGGTTTCCAGCAGGACACCAGGTGGCAACCCTTCTAGTCATTCAAATTTATACTTAATACGCTGGAAGCATTTATAAATTGACACATATTTTATAATGTATGCTATAGCGGTTTACTTAATATCAGACGAAACATGTAACAGCATACTGATTTCTCGTAAGACGCAATATGTAATACGTATCAATCTTTTGAAATTATACATCAACATGATTGGAATACTTCAAAGGAAAGCAGCACGTTGTATTCAAAGCAACTATGAACGCACACTAGGAACTTGATCCATCTGATATCCGAACTTAAAGCACGTATTTTGTTGGCATGGGCGGTCTGTTGCCCGGATCAGACCATCACCCATAAACGCGCAAAGCCAATACTATTACCGTGTTCATTCTGGCTGGCAGTCACGTGGGCTGTATGTTGATAATCATGAGTAAATCCGTCAGTGACGTTTATGCGCGACGTCACCGATGATGATAAGAATAACATGGGGATCCCCTGGACGCTCTGCGCTATATATAGCTTGTTTGCATTAATTTTTCATTGAGAGTAAGATTGAAGCCAAGGCGTGACACTCGGTTAATCTGCTACGAGATGATCTGTGCGTTTTTCCCATTCCATAGTGTGAATTCTCAAATACCGCAGTACGATTAGTTCCTACTCTTGAGAGTTCAACAAGATACTAGATAATCACGCCGTACGAACACTCGGCAAGAAACTGCTACAGAAATTCTTCGCGCCATTTTTGTCACCGGCATGAATGCTGGCAACCTATTTTCTCACCACTGGTGTACCATACACTCCTAGCGTGTAACCACTCTACCAAAACAACTAGTCACTGTTGTCACTTCAACTGTAGTGCTTTATGAGTACTGACATATTTTATGACGAACGTATTTTAAGGTGGCCGATTACCCAGAAATTAAAGTAATTCAACTTAAAATGTTAAATGTTGTTTCCATTAAACCCCAAAAGCCCAAAAAGGCAAAAAAAAAGTAGGGGGTCCCGTGTAATTTTTTTACATATTTGATATAGTAACTGCTACGTCACCTGCAAAATTACAAAATACTGTACTCTGATCATAATCAGTCATAACGCGAGATTTATTTATTATTCAAATATAAAACTTGCACAAATGTTGCGGTTTGATATGTTCGTATTATATAAACATAATATGTTAAACCCACAAAAAGTAACACCACATCAGTAAAACTTGGCCAAAATGTACGTTTATTATTTATATTTTAGGAAAAGTTGGGGGGAGGGGGGTTCGCGTAAGTACTTTTAAAACAGTAACAGCTACGTCATCGGTAAAATTAGCAAAAGTGTTATTAATAGCCAACTTTTACCCAAAAGAAAAAATTTCCCTGAAAAAATCAGGGTTTGCTACTTAAAATCACACGAGTTCCGAGCAAAATTGTCTAAGTCCACCGGGGGGCTCCACTGGTACTACCTTAAATGTATACTATTGTCGGTTATAAATTATCGTTCTTTTACAAAAGCGTATCATTTGTGTTTATTATTGACATAAGGCACGTAATTTCAATCGACATTATAACATTTGTGTTGATTTCAAGTTACGACTACTATGAGCAGACATGTGTCGAATTTCCACTACTAATTTTTCTGCACGATTACTTTCCATAGTGAGCCTACTAAAGAAATTGTGGCTTGTAGGTGCGTTGAAACTATCATGGCCGAGCTCGGATTCCGCATGAAGCTGTGGGTGCACCCGTTCGCCAGCCCCAAGTCGAAGGCTTTCTACACGAAGGCGGCAGGCGGAGGCAACCTGTGGGTGACGAGTCCCGTCTGCAGGACCGCTACGACATTGAGTCGTTTAAGTTCGACGCGGGCGAGGCCAAGTGGCTGCCGGTTTGGTTCCGGACGCGGACCCCACTCACCAACCCCAGTGCCTACTTGCGTCTGTACGCCGAGACGGCGTACGCGATTGACCAAGAAGTGCGCTTCCAGGAAGTGCGCGTCGGTGCGCGCACGCAACACATGCCGCTGCTTGTACGCATGATGGACATGAACTCGAACTACGAGCACGGCCTGAAGAAGCTCATCCCGCACGCGCTGCTCTTCGGCATCATCGGCTACCCGTAGCCGCTACCCGGATCGTCGGCCTTCCCCGAGCGGGAGCTGTTCGTCCGTTGGCTGCAGGCGAACGCCCTGCTGCCTTGCCTGCAGTTCGTGCATGATCCTGTAACATATGTGGAGATAGATCCGACCATATATGAAATCAGCACTGACCCAGTAAAAAAAGCAGAAATTAGAACAACGAATACGAAAATTGCAAAGCAGGGTCAAGTACGAAATTACTGCAGAATTATTAAAAGTAGACATGAATACGACCGATAAATGGCTTGTAAACTTATTCGGAATATTTTGGGAATAAGAGAAAGTGCCAGAAACATAGAAGCAGGGACTGATCGTTAAAATACAGAAGAAAGGTGACCTTACAGAGTGCGGGAATTGGAGAGGAATTTAACAAGATTTAACAAGATTTAACAAGATTTGCCATCCAAGCCAAAGGCCCAGATGGTAAGTGGACAAGGAAGCCATTGGCTTATCGAGAGTCCAACAATGTTCACCTACTTATAACCCGCCCTTCTGATATATGTGTCAACCTTGTTTTTAAACATATTCACGCTGCTAGCAGTTACACAATCTGTAGACAGTTTGTTCCATTCATTTACTGTCCTCTGTGAGAACGAGTGCTTCCTGATGTCCAATCTACATTGATCCTTTACTAATTTTACCTCATGTCCTCTAGTTCTGCTATCCTTCTTGAGTGAGAAAAACATATTTCTATCAATATTTTCATACCCATTCAATATCTTAAAAACTTCAATCTGATCTCCTCTTAACCTCCTTGTCTCTAGAGTTGTTAAACCATATTCTTTCAGGCGTTCTTCATAACTAAGGTCTCTAAGTTCTGGAATCATTTTAGTTGCTCTCCTTTGTATGCGTTCAAGCGTATCTATATCCTTCTTACGATATGGTCTCCATGCTTGTATACAGTATTCTAAATGAGGTCTAACTATTGCTTTATAAAGAGGTATAATTAACTTTTTTCCCTTGTATGTTATGTTTCTTCTAATCAATCCAAGAATTTGATTACCCTTTGAAGCTGCAATACCACACTGCTCTGAAACTTTCATATCAGCGCTTATTGTAACTCCTAAGTCCTTTTCTTTTACAGTAGTACCAAGAACAGTAGCTCCCATTTTATAGTTTACATTCAAGTTCCCATGTCCTGTATGTAGGCATTTACATTTCCCAAAATTGAACAGCATCTGCCATTTCTCAGACCATTTCACTAATCTGTCTAGATCGTTTTGTAAATGTTGTTTATCACCATCAGTATTAACCTTTCTAAACAGTTTTGTGTCGTCCGCAAATTTCAGTACGTTACTTGTTATACTGGCGTCCAAGTCATTGATATAAATTAAGAATAATATAGGTCCTAATACTGATCCTTGAGGTACCCCACTCAAAACCGATTTCCAATTTGAAACTTCGCCATCTACTACAACTCGTTGTCTTCTGTCAGTCAGCCATTGTTCTATCCAGTCAGTTATGCTATCCCCGATACCATGGGCTTTTAATTTAAGTAGCAATCTTTGATGTGGCACTTTGTCAAAAGCTTTCTGAAAATCTAAGTAGATAATATCTACTGGCGATCCCTCGTCTATCCACTTAGTGATTTCTTCCAAAAACATAACACATTTGTTAAGCATGACCTCGCTTTAAGGAATCCATGTTGAGATGAATTTAATAATTTATGCTTAACGAGGAAGTCCACCATATGGTCTTTAATTAACCTTTCTAATAATTTACAAATCACTGACGTTAAACTCACTGGTCTGTAATTCTCTGACTTATTTCTCGAACCCTTTTTAAATAATGGTATGATGTTTGCTTCTTTCCATTCAAACGGAACAACTCCCTCTTTTAATGACAAGTTGAATACTCTTGCAAGTGGTATACTGATTTGATCTACTGTTTCCATTAGTAATTTTGGAGGAATCCCATCCACTCCCGGTGATTTGTTATCCTTCATTGCCTTTATTTTCCTAGCTACCAATTCTGGAGTTACAACTAACGGTCCTAAATAGTCAGATTTAGTCCCCTGAAATTTAGCATCAGCAACTGGTAATGAACTAATATCTTCTTTTGTAAACACTGAACTGAAGTAACCATTTAGGTCTTCCGCCATTAAAAACCCCTGTGATATTATATTTCCAGCACTGTCTTCTAGAGGTCCAACCTTGTCTTGTACGTTTTGTTTACTCCTGACATATGCATAAAAACTCTTGCTGTCAGTTTTTATGTTACATGCCAGTTTTTGCTCATAGCTTCTTTTAGACTGTCTGATTTCAGTTGTAGCTGCATTAAGTGCCTCTTTGTATTTTGCATAGTCTTCTTCCTTTCTGGTACGCCTATAAACCCTCCACATAGTTTGTTTTAGCATTATTTTTCTAATTGCCTCTTTTGACACGTGTTTCTTTCTACACCGTTTTCCTTGTTTTCGGAAGGGAACAAATTTATCAATGATACTCTCAATTTCATATTTTAGAATATTCCAACATTCAATTGCAGTCTTATTCATCAGCATGTTATTCCAATCTAGCTGTGCTAAGTATTTTCTCATATCTTTGTAGTTACCTTTGTAGAAGTTTCTCTTGTACGTTTTCTTATTTTTACTTTCTGATTTTACATTGATGTCAAAATGTATTTGATTATGGTCACTATTACCCAATGGTTCAAATATTTTTACATTGTCCACTAATTCTTTTTGTGATGACAAAACTATATCTAATACATTTTCTCCCTGGTTGGTTCTAGTACGTGCTGAGTAAGAAAGCTATCCTGGATTAAACATAGAAATTGTTGATCCTCAATCCCTGTGCTCTCTAGAGAATTCCATTGTATGTGTCCATGGTTAAAATCTCCCATTATGATACATTCCCTTTACTAACTTCCTTTATAGCGTTTTTTATTTTTGTGTTGTCCTCTTCGTTTATGTTTGGACTTCGGTAAACTAATCCAATAGTTAATTTTGAATTTCCTGAAACAATTTTGCACCAAACAGCTTCATTGCAATCTGCTTCCCTTTCTAGTTTTATTTCATAAGCCTGAATAGATTCTTTAACATATAAAATAACTCCCCCGCCCCTTCTTCCTATTCGATCTTTCCTAAACATTACGTATCCTGTCAGTCCTAATTCAGCATCTGTTATATCTATGTTGGCCCATGATTCAGTTATACCAATTATGTGAGGGTCAATATCTTCTACCATAATGTTTAATTCGTTTTTCTTATTTACTATGCTCCTTGCATTTAAACATACGCATCTATAACCTTTTTCAGAGATGTTTTTCGGATGATTTGATATTGGTTTATCTGTGCTAGTGGTCTCTTGTTCTGCTTGAGACACCTCTAGGTAACCCCCCTGCACTTCTAGTTTAAAGAATGTTTACTTTCAAAAATATTTGTCATTGTACCCAAGTCGCTATCTACTGCTGCTGAAAGTTTGTCCGCGAATACTGCCGCCCCCTTTCCACTTAAATGAAGCCCATCCTTCATGTACATATCACCCCTCCCAACAAAACTTTCCCATAAATCCACAAATCCAACTTCCTCTTCCCTACACAGCCTCTGGACTAACATGTTAATTGCCATCCCCGACAATTTCGATATTTATGACCCCTCCTGCCCATCACAGGTAAAATCCCTGACAGTATTACCTGCTCAACCCGCGTCTGTTTTAGTGTTCTGACCAACTGCCTATATTTCCTAACTATGGCAGTTGTACCCTCCCTCTCTACGTTATTTGTCCCTACATGTACTAAAACAGATCCACCCTTACCCGAGCCTACGATGTTTTTTACCCTCTCAGTTATCGCCTCTATTTTGGCTCCAGGCAAGCAGACCACCACATCATCTCCCTTGTTTAAGACTCTGTCGGTCTTCCTAACTATCGAATCCCCCACAAACACCCTCGCTCTCTTCCTCACCCCCTCTATCACTGCTGCAGAATAACTCTTCCTTTCGATCCCCTCCATCACATTCTGTCCTGACCCCTTCCCTTCCGTCTCCCCCACTCCCTTCTCCTTCCCTCCTGTCTCCCCTACTCCCCTCTCCTTCACTCCGGTTGTTTTCCCTCCCGTCTCCCCCACTCCCTTCTCCTTCCCTCCTGTCTCCGCTACTCCCCTCTCCTTCACCCCCGTTGTCTTCCCTCCCGTCTGTCTTCCCCCTCCCTTCACCCCGGTTGTCTTCCCTCCCGTTCCTTTCCTTCCCGTCTCCTTACGTCCTGTCTCCCTATGACCTGTCACCTTCCCTCCTCTCAGCTTCCTCCCAGGCTGAGGTGAGCTCTCCCTAGCATCTCTTGTGTCTTTCCCCACTTTATCGTCTACTGTTCCCTCACCGGAACTACTGGCACAACTCCCCTGATCCCTTCCCACCATTGCCACAACGAGCAGTCTCAGCTCTTTCAACTCCACCTCTATTTCCTTCATCCTTGCGCATCCCCTACACTCAAAATTAAAACTATCTGCCTGGACCTCAGCCCAGGACTTTTCGCACCCAGACTTGACGAAATCTACCCAGTTACTACAACTGCCACAAATTACGTGCCTTGTGGCCTTTAACTGTCGTTTGCACGGGGCCATCATACAATTTAGTTTTAATTAGTGTGCTACGTTAGCCTTGAATAAGGCTGTTTTTGTGATCAAAAGAACACTTTAGGCTAAAAATCCTGCCGCCTAGCGAATACGGAGAACACTGTGTAACAAAACAACGAAGTGAGTGTGTACTAATTTACGCTAAAGTCCTGCTGTTAATTCCTTTTTACCGAAAACGTTGACTACCACTATGTCATATATTACCTTATGTATGTAATTTAAGTAAATAAATCACGTTATCTTATATATATATATATTAGCTAATGTAAACGATAGCTCGATGCACGGGTTGAATGACTTGTAAACAAACTCCCTTTTATCACTCGTTGAGTTTGAATCCGGGAAAAAAAAATACTACCTCTGTTAACAACAACGGTTTCTTAATATATGTCTACAAGAAGTTGGTGAACAATATATGTATAATACTAATACTTATTCTAACCAATATTCACTGTTACTGACTATTCACTATGTTATCTAATTTTTCGAATTGTAAACACCCCTATTAACGCTCGCTGAATTCCCTGACAGAATCCGAAACTAACTTACTCTAAAATACTCCCTCTGACTAATAATTAACAAAACCTGTTTCCTAATATATGTCTACAATACGTTTGTGTATAATATATATGCAATAGTAATACTTATTCTATTTGATATTCCACGTATTTCTGTAAATGATCTACACCAAATTCAAGTCGCTGCACCAAGTCCAAGTAGCCGGATTACTTTGACATGTGTTCCTAGTAAAGTATTCGGAAGAGTACTCGTTGACAGAATAAGATATGGAGTTAACAGCAAATTGAGAGACGAACAAGGAGGTTTCAGAAATGGGTCAGCTACAGTTGAACATATATTTATTTCGCGAAATATTGTAGAACAGGTAGTGGAATGGCAGGCAACTCTATACATCACGTTCGTGGGCTCTGACAAAGCGTTTGATTCAGTGCACAGAGAGAGTATATGGAATTTGTTCCGTCAGCCAGAAGCATATTGAATCCTAGGGCCTGAACTTGCTGCTGTATATCATGTCCAAGTCATGGATAAGCTGATTTAATGTGCAATTGTGTGTGCGTGTTGAAACTGAATCGATGTGATAACAATAATGTACAGTATTTACAAAGAAGTTTTATATGTTTTACTTGTCTCATATATTAATCATTTGACTTATTGTTTATATCTTGACAGTGTGAGCCCAGAGGAAAATTTCTATTTTATGTAAAACATTTAATGGACAATAATGGTTTTCAATTTCAATTTAAATGTTCAATTTCAAAATCATGGAGAGCTATGGAATTCCACTCGAGATAATCCACATGGTTCAGTTATTATACGAAGATAATGAATGTGCAGTATTAGACGAAGGTGAGGAACCTGAGTGGTTCAAAGTTAAAACCGGAGTTAGACAAGGAAATGCAATGTCTGGATTTGTCTTCTTGATGGTACTGGACTGGATAATGAGAAACACAAAAACAGGAAATAAACCAGGGGTAAGATGGAACTTCACATCAAAACTAGAGGGCCGGTGACATAGCACTCATGTCATCATGCTACACACGCATGCAATCAAAAACAAGACAACTTAATCAATTTGCAGCAAGGACAGGACTAATAATAAACTAAAAAAACTCAGGTATCGATGATAAACAGCAAGTGCAAAAACAGAATACTAATTGGTGATCAAGAAATAAAGGAAGTGGACAAGTATAACTACCTGGGTGATAGCATCAGTAAGCAAGGAGGAGGCGGCGATGACATTGTTAATATAATTCGTAAAGGTAGGGTATCTTTCGTGAAGCTAAAGCAAATATAGAGTTCAAATATATACACATTGATAGGCTTTTGACACACTTGTTAAACCAGTGTTGTTGTATGGAAGTGAAGGCGACAACATAAAGTTAGACACATTTTTCTTCAAGTGCTTAAAACGAATTCTACAAATTAGATGGTCATGTGTTGTATCAAATTAAAATATTCTTACAATTTGCAAAAACAAAACTGAACACAATCAGCACCGAGGTGAAGTTAAAAAGATGGAAATAGGTAGGATATATCCCCAGAATGGACAAGAACAGCAAATGTGAGACGGCGTTGACCTGGACGCCAGAAGGTAGAAGAAAGGTTGGTCGACCAAAGACAAAGTGGCGATCAACTGTTGAAAATGAAATACGCATACTGGGGTGGAACTGCTGGAACGAGGCCAGACGTGTAGCAGCTGACAGAGCAAGCTGGAGGAGATGCACTTCGGCCTTATGGGCCACTGGGCCCGAAGAGGATAGGAGACGTGATACACATTGTATATACAGAAATTAAATAGTTCTTTGTATATGTTTGTTTATTAAAAAATTGCTCATAGTTAAATTTGTAATATTAACTAAATTCGAGATGGACAAAATATTTTGGATGGAGTATGACATCAATGCGCGCGCGCGCGTGTGTGTGTGTTTGTGTGTGTGTGTGTGTGTGTGTGTGTGTGTGTGTGTGTGTGTGTGTGTGTGTGTGTGTGTGTGTGTGTGTGTGTGTGTGTGTGTGTGTGTGTGTGTGTGTGTGTGTGTGTGTGTGTGTGTGTGTGTGTGTGTGTGTGTGTGTGTGTGTGTGTGTGTGTGTGTGTGTGTGTATTAAGATCAAACAACTCATCAAAATCATCAAACTTTCTACAACAACAACAAATTGAATTAGAACTCATCTCAAATTTATTACTTGTTGGAATGTTTGATAGATACAAGATAAATTGATGTGATGACGTTGATATGTCCAACCATACGTATGATCTCTGAGATGGAAATTTAGTGACAACTCTTTTGTAGTTTCTTAATTGCTGGGTTAGGAGGCGTCCCATTCCCAAATAGAGACAGACATATTGCGTACATAAACGAAATGCGCATAAATAGACGCCTATATTATTTTTTCCTTTTTGTCCGATTCCTAATGTATTTAGTACAAACTCTTCTTTCAATTCATTGGCATCCGTCTCTCACAGAAGATAATAACAGTAATATATTTTATTTGCTATAGCGCCAGATCCCAAATTGTTCGTGGCGCTTCACAACATATTAAAATACACAAAATAGTGTAGCATTGCAAAATCAATAAATAAATGTATTTAAAATACAACTAATACTAAGAATTATTTTAAATAAATTAGTGTAGAATTGCTAAACAAGGAAGTAAGTAAATAAATATATCAGCTTGAAATCGATTCTGCGTGCCAGGGGCAGCCAGTGAAGTTCTTGTAACAGGGGCCTGGCACTGTCGCTACGTGAACGAGGCAGAATCAATCTGGCAGCCGAGTTGTGTTGTAGACGCGCGATGTTGCCTAAAGACGTGCCGTATATGAGCGCGTTGCAGTAGTCAAGCTGCGATGTGATGATGGCGTTGACTACGCGTTCCTTTGTCGGTTTGGGTAGAATACGGCTGATTTGATTGATGTGGCGGAGATAGAATGAGCATGTGCTGACGGATTGTGACACTTGCTTTTCCATATCTAGATCCTTGTCAATGAAGACATCGAGATTTCGAACACATAGCGAAGCTGTGATTCTTCGTTTTCTTCAACTTGAGCTCGTAACTCTAAGTTAGATACATATACATGTGGCTAGAGTATGTTCAATTGTAGAAACACCAACGCGAATCACACTGCCGTCAACAAGTGCAGCCGCATACTTGGATGCAATTGGAAGATACTGTGTCTTGCCGTCATTCGTACACATAGAATTCCACCACCCCGAACAAAAAACACAAAAGATCACACATCGCCACCCCCAGGAGGGTGCGTTATGTTTTCGAATGTTCAATCTTCGTCAGTTGAAGTGACGCGTTCTCTGTCACGGCTGACTGTCCGTGGTGACAACCAGCTGTGTTTGTTGGACATAATAAATTATCGCACTTCAAATGTGCATGAACTCCGTGAATAAATACAATGTGTTGGCCGTTATAGGTTATGTGTATGATGATGGTGCTCTAACCAGACCATCGCCCCCACCACTAGACCACTTCACAAACCATTTATTCGTGACAATTTGTTCCGGTCCCTGGCTTATTGCAAAGGTTTAGTCTAACCGTACAGTTGTTTGAAAGACGACTTGGCTATTGGATATGGTCAAAGTCGCGTCAAAAAGCTGCTAGAGAAGATTCTGGATGGGGCATGCGAAAAATAGTGGAGCAGAAATTGGTCAAAGAACAACATAATTTTTGTTATATTCAGAATACGAAGAGGGACGACGAATGGAATGTTTACGTTAAGAGTTTGAGAGGCAATGTGATATGGCACAAGGATTTGTGTACATCGAACATGCTTTCGACACCGTCCGGAGAGAGATGGTTGTGACAACGGTGAGATGGATAGCCAGTGCCAGAAGCAGAAGCCAGGATGATGGAAGGCAATGCACGAATGAACAAAAGGAAGAGCAGAAGTCCATGTAGTCTTTTACTCTTTATCATGGTGATGGAATTAATCAAAAGGAAGATCAGCACGTAAGATGTTCGCAGGAAGGTGACGTACACAGACGATCTGGCCACAACAGCAGAGAGCATTCAGGAACCACAAGCAACGCTGGATGAGTTGAAGGAGGTATTCACGAAGTAAATTGCCGGATGCTGTGGGCAGGTCACGTGGTTTGGAAGGTGGCGGGCCGATTATCAAAGAAAGCAGATGCGATTAAACAGTAGACAGTAGGAAAATGGGTAGACGTCAACAAAGATGAGAGGACTGCGTTAAGAGAAATATAAGAAAGGCAGACGAAGATGGCAAGTAGTGGGAGAAAGCGACCGACAGAGTGAAGTGGAATGGATACAAGCTGTACATGAACAGTCGTCACCCATTTATAAAGGGAGCAACGAGGAACAACATATGGAAGACTATTACTACTTGACTGCTGCTTCTGCTGCAACTTCTTTTTCCTTCTTTTTCTTCTTTTTCTGCTGCTGCTGCTGCTGCTGCTGCTGCTGCTGCTGCTGCTGCTGCTGCTGCTGCTGCTGCTGCTGCTGCTGCTGCTGCTGCTGCTGCTGCTGCTGCTGCTGCTGCTGCTGCTGCTGCTGCTGCTGCTGCTGCTGCTGCTGTGTGAATGGTTATTGCTACACACAGCAGATTCAGTTACTCGGTATATGTAGTTGTTCTTAGAGGCGAATCAGGTGAATAAATTTGGTCAATGGAATCCTCATATTAGCATCATGAAAATATATTATGTTTTCCTCGGGAAAATCGAACCTAATTTCGAGACCGTTGGGTATTATTATTGCAAAGCATACACGAAACTGATTAAAACCCCTTTATTATTTTTAAACACGACCCAACATCATAAAGACAAGCAGATGGTGCTCCTGTTTCCGTGCTACATTCCATGAATGTAATGGTGGGCGGACACAAGAAGTGATTCCACTGCACCTTGGGCCGACCGCCGTCAGTAAGACTGTAACTAAGACATGTTCTAAATACCAGACTCGACACAACATTGTGACATTAACATCATGCCCCCTGCCTACACAATCTCAGCCATACATTCGATGAGACCTTTGGATGGTTATTTAAGCTTAGTTAAGACAATATTCATTGCTCGAACGTCTGCGTTGCTACACTTTTTTGCTCGCTGCTGTGCGTGAATTATGTAAACCCACGCTATTTGTAGTGTTATTCATGACCTGCTCAGCCCTGTGTTACGTTATGTATCACCAGATGACCAATACGTCTTAATGCAAAGCATCCTCTATGTATGTATGTATGTATGTATGTATGTATGTATGTATGTATGCATGTATGTATGTATGTACGTATGTATTTGTGCATGTATGCATGTATGTATGTATGTATGTATGTATGTATGTATGTATGCATTGCGAACAACTACTACAATTAATCACAACTTCAGCGATCTTTATACGAGTGTTCGAAGTTACGTATCACAAGGGCAAGGCGTCGCTAGACGTTACTGTAATTGTCAGTGTTACGTCCCAATTTTGAAGTATCAAGGTACGTATGGATATTTCTGTGGTAATGTTGTGTGTGCTAAAATATTGCTAATATTGTTATCACGACAGTCAGTTACGAACTACCAAATTAATCCGTCCGGAGAATGGGTATTTTGCTAGTCACAATAATTTTTTCTGCATGATTGGCTAACATGTTTTGAACATAAAAAATTAAACACCTAAGAATTTCTCGCAATTGTTTTGCCGTGCGCCGAAGCAAAAGTGAAAATAAAAAATATAGTAGGTTGGAGAAGTGTAGTTTCGACCCTATTCTCCTACTGGAGCGCAGATAATTAAGTAAATAGAGGTATCTAAGCATTTATGCAAGTTACACAAACTAAATGTAAATTTGTTCAGTGATTTCAGCAAAATTAAGCCGAACTGATCATATTACTTACAATATTCATGCACTACATATTTGAATATAAACCAACCAGAAAACTAGTATTATAGAAGTTATACAGTCAATTTAGCGTTAAGCTGAACGTACAGGAAACATCGCTGCGATCACGTGACTTTTACGTAGTTAGACAATAGCAACGCACGTGACATGATTGCTTAGTTACGAAAAATCACGTCATCGTGTCGTGCAACTGATGGATCCATCACGTGACTGTTTGTTTAGCAACGTCAGCAACCTCCGTCAAGCTTTCAACAAACATGGCCGCACACGTGAAGCTGCCAGACACTCAGTCGTGTTTTTCGCTGAATTTTTGACTTTATGGATGCGTAGGTGTAATCGAAAGTCAATTGAAACTTTCTGGCAAATATAAGCCACCCCAGTATATAGGTTGACACAGCATGCTTTGGTGCAAAACATGTGCGTGTGTTTAATTAGTGTGTCTACGTTTAGCTGATAATGGCATGGCGCGGCCACATAACTGAATGCATTTCAAACATATCTGTCGATTGCTGAAAGTTTTCGGGAACGGCACAAAGCCAATTCCATTTATCAGTCTCTTGTGGTATTTTGTGTCGGAATCGCAAGCACTCCATGCACACATCTTCACTAATTTCAAACTATGTCACCGCGTCTCTCAACATAACGCACGCTCAGTGGTCATAATTCGGATAGTGACGTCACAACATGGATCCATCAATGCTATGGCTACTATCACATTTTTTTACTGCGATGAGAAATCGGAACTATTCATGATAAATGGTGTTCACATTTTCGTAGAAATAAATGTTCAGATTTACACGACTGCCGTATTCAATAATTAAAATTGGGTTAATTATAATGTTGATGGTAACTACTGCTGCTAAGATAAGCAGCAGCAGCAGCAGCAGCAGCAGCAGCAGCAGCAGCTGATTTCCTGCATGACATAGACCCAGTGGGCTGCAATGTTGCAACACACTAACGGATTTATTACAGACCTTTTCTTCACAGATCTTTTTCTCAATTGCCTGACTGTTATTTACTGGCATTGCTTTTAAAATTGCTGCCACGGACTTGACTGCATTGTGTACTTTCACCGACTGAGGTCAGAGATGGCAACATATTATGTCTATATCAAGGTGTGCTATTTTTACGCGGATGCCGGTTGGGTTGAGCGTTGAAGGCGCGAAGTCAAGCTAGGTGGGTGTAACATTACTTTTGCAGCAAGGTTGGCAGTGTGACATGGTCCTCGAATATACAGACAGACAGGCAGACAGGCAGACAGGCAAACATACACACAGACATACTGATATATTGACATGTATGTTACATGCGTGTTTCTGGCGTTGCGGGGGGGGGCTCCTATTGTTAGAGTGGTACTAACGTAATCGGTAGTTTATTTAACGATTGATACTAATGTGGCTCCACATACAACCCAAGTAATGATTAGACAGTATTTTCGACGCTGCTATAGCCCAATGTCTTCAGCAGCACTAGAACCAATCGCCCAGTAATTGTCGTCGTTTTTACTGGTTTGTTTTATCTACAGTTACATAGGCAGTTCCAATAAGCAACAATAACAGCAACAAGAGTCACAACAACAATAGAAGCAACAAAACGACAACATATGTGCTGTTCATAATTCACTTTATTGCCACACTGATCCGAGACTACTTCAAAGACGACACGTTTTGACAGTGGCGCTCCATCCGTCCAAGTTGAATAGCCACCAACTTCGTATCATCCTTGTCGATCACTGGCTGTTGTCTCACCAAACGGCGCCGATTAGATACACGCTGCGAATGAACGTGACGCTGTGTTTCAGTATTACAACAACACGTCCAGGTAAACATGGACATATAGTGTTCTGCAATTGAAAATTAACTAGACGAAAACTTCATGCTAGTAGAGCGTTTGGTAAATCCGAATAGTGTTGTTCTCTGTAGGCAATGTTGTTTGTAACGTATAACGTAATGGACTTATGTAATATGAAATTCACCTAATTTATGTTTTATGTATGTATTCATAGCCCACAGTTTATTTTTCGTACTTATTTCATCTCCTCACCTCCCCATCTATACTACTATGCTTTGCCTTCTGGCAATCAGCCAAGTTCCCATCCAGTTGATTATATCATTCTCTGTTCCCTGGGATTTTAGCGCAAGTAACATGATTTCATGAAGCACTTTATTGAAAAAAAAAATTTTAATACGTTTTTCGTAACCTACAAATCACTGCTCTGTAATCATTTGACTTGTTTATTATCCTTCATTCGGATTATTTTCTTAGCTACCTTTGTTGGAACTACAATAAACAGTTCGGAGTACTCAACTTTAATCTATTCAAATTCAGTTTCTGGTACAGATAATATATCACTAAAGCCAGTCAGGACATTTCGCACCCATCAACATCCCACTCAAAAGCGCCCACGTTTTTGTCCTCGAAGGGTGCGTAATGTTTACGAATGTACGAGCGAGACGACACTTTTTTATCTTCGTCAGTTGAAGTCCAGCTTTCTCCCCCACGGCCGCTGCACAATGTACCAGACAACCTGCTGTGTTTGTTGGACTTGGTAAATTATAGGATGCCCACTAACATTATATTATCAAACAAAGTAACATGTTAACGATGCCTGCCATCGATTATAACTATCCTCTTCTGTTTTTTTTTTGTTGGACAGAAATATCAATGTTGGGTCATCAATCAGTAGAAACCATCCGAAATTATAATTCCTCGCAGTTTTCATCGCAGAATTAAAAAAAGATTCACGATGTTTGTTTGTTTTGTGTATATGTTCTGGTGACATCGTTGAGTGTAATGCTGCGAGTTTGATGACAACACAAGAGGACGTGCTATTTTCACCACAAAGCGGGTGTTTATGTTAAGGTGTCAACACTATTTTGTTTCTATGGTTATTTCTAAATTTATATCGCGGTTTTGACGTATGACGAAATTTCTGTAAATACGTACGTAAACAATTTGTGTTTCGTATGATGGCACTTCGGCAACAACACTGGCATCCGTCACACATGAGTTTGCAGTACGACCCCGCGGAGTTACAGCTGCCTTGACACGTGTCCAGGTCTGAAATACACACCAGCCATCTTGAAGTCTCACTTTAACATTGAATATTTAAGTAGTTCATTGTTTACTTTTTATTTATTTTTTTTGCAAATATTATTGTATTTAAATCGAATGACTGTACGCCTGTGAAAAACCATCGTGTATCACAAGAAGAAGAAGCGATGGCTGAAACAACATCCCAGCTACAACACTGAGGACAACTTTGACCAGCTGTCCAGAGAAGACCAGTTCATAATGGTGCGCCTGAGAACTGGACACTGCAGAATCAGGTACCATTTGCACACAAAGCATTGGAGACACATACATGTGTCCTTGTGGCATGGCTCCAGTGACAGTGGAACACCTCCTGCAAGATTGTACTACACAATAAAAAGAGAGAAAGGCAACCTGGCCTACAGAAACACCAGTGAAAAAAAAGATGTATGGCCAACTGGGGGATCTGCGGCGCACAGCGACCTTCGTACGAGGAACCGAAGTCCCTGTCCGAGCGTTCGACGAAATAGAAGAAGAATGAATGTACTGTGTGGGCATGTGTGTATGTATGTATGCATACATGCATGCGTACATATATATATATATATATATATATATATATATATATATATATATATATATATATATATATATATATATATATATATATATATATATATATATATATATATATATATATATATATATATGTATATATATATGTATATATATATATATATATATATATATATATATATATATATATATATATATATATATATGTATATATATATATATATATATATATATATATATATATATATATATATATATATATATATATATATATATATCTGCGTGTGTGTATGCGTGAATGCGTGTGTGCGTACGTGTGTATTAAGATGTGTATGAGTATATATGTATGTGTATGTTTGTTTGTTTATTTTTTTTTTAGTGTGTGACTGTTCGTTTGTATGAGTGTCTATGTGTGTGAATGTGATTGTGTTTCAATCTGGGATGTCACACAGTAATTCACGGTTTCTGTTATGATTATGTCAAGCCGCGATACCTTCGGTGTCGTTATGATGCTGAATAAAGTAGCTACAGTGACATGTATAAAACATCTAGTGATGGATATCGGACACAATATTGTGATGGTGATGGAGCTAATAATATTGTGATGGTGATGGTGATAATAACATAGATGATATACTTACCAACAAACCAGTTCGGATCGAAGACGTTGCAACCATTGTCTTGAAAAGTACCTTCCTGCGAACTGCTGCCCCCGCGCGAATGACTTCCGTGAGACTTGCTACCGCGTGAATGACTTCCGTGAGACTTGCTACCGCGTGAATGATCTCCGTGAGACTTGCTTCCGTGCGAACGAACTCCGTGAGACTTGCCTCTGTGCGAATTACATCCGTGAAGCTTGACTCCGTGCGAACGACATTTGTGTTTTTTCCCCACGATCAGCGCCATTTGCAAGAGGCAGACCAGTATCACGCAGTAGATGGCCACCTTCATTGTCGAAACTCTGTCGCAGAATATAATTGTTCATTAATGCGGCAGAACGGTTATTGTCGATGTCGAGCGCTTAGAGGACAGTCAATAACTGCCACGTTGAAACTGATGCCAAACTGGGGAAATTCTTCTTCGCAGAACAATTACCCGCTGCTCGAAAATGCTCTAGCCACATTTCACACGCGGCTAATACATACGGAAGCACAAACACATGTCATGTTCTTACTGCAGTATACCGCAATGCATAAACATAAACTTTACCATACATGTCCTTGTTACTTTTAAATTACAAGCAAAATTGTATTAGAATTGCGCAGCCAACCGGAGAAATGACCGGCATCTACCGTTTTTAGTCCGCATGCTCAGTTCTATGAAAATCGGGTAACCTAGACTATGGGTTGCGAATTAAGGGAGGTCGGCGTATCCGGTACCAATGCAAAGTCTCAAACAAACGCACTGTTTTTTCAGAAAGAAGACTAGTTTAATAAACAAATGCCAAAATATGTTACATAAGTTGAGTTTGGACGCACATAGCATGGCCATATGATATCGGCAAGAACTGGAATAGGTGTTTGCAAATAGATTTTAATTTGGCGAGCGAACTTTGCTACACTTCGACCCTCGTGACATAGGGTTATCTAACACAATGGCGCGGTCTGTGAAATTAAGATGTGTGTTCAACAAAGTTTTCCCAGTAAACCGCTGACGAGATATTCTTAATTGCACTTGCAAATGATTATGTCTTAGTAAGTTACCTTCATAGGTGCATACGTCCAAAACCATGAGTTTTGATTGCCTTTAATGGGGTTATACAATGATTTACATTGGTTCACCGATCCGCAAATAGGTTTTGTACAATTAAAATGTCTCAATTCTCTTACTCCTTCCATCTATATGAACATTATCATATTTCATGTTTAATATGTACGCATGTTATATATTTACTCCCAGAAATTGCATAAAACGAGAGTTCAAAAAAACTAATCGAAATGACCGGACTTCCCCATCATCATTCTTACGAAGCCACTTGTCCAAGACATACGACAACATTACCTTGTGTTTAGCTCGCGTTCGTCTTCAACGATCCGGACTGTCTATACTACACACAAGGTCGTACTGGTCCTTCTTATAAAACCAGACGTTATGCGTAATTTCACTTGAAATAGCCAAAGTTAGTCACGACATTTCGCAATCCCTAACAACCGAACAAAACCGCCCACGTCACCACCCCTGAAGATTGCGAGATGTTTCGCATGCACCTTTTAATCTTCGTCAGTTGAAAGTCGTGCGTTCTCACCCACCACCCATGAAACGTTTGTTTGTCTGCCACGCATTCGAGGGTCAGTTCACTCTGCCACGCCCCGCTGAATTAATATCATACAATGTGCCGTCTCGCCCTCATTGCTTGACTTCACGCCATAGGCGTTCGTTCTTACCGGCCTCCGCTTCATCATCAATTGAAAGCCATGCTTTCTCACACACGCAGGCAGCAGTGATGGTCTGTATGTATGTATGTATGTATGAATGTATGTATGTATGTATGTATGTATGTATGTATGTATGTATGTATGTATGTATGTATGTATGTATGTATGTATGAATGTATGTATGTATGTATGTATGTATGTATGTATGTATGTGTGTATACGTATGTATGTATGTATGTATGTATGTATGTATGTATGTATGTATGTATGAATGTATGTATGTATGTATGCATATATGTATGTATGTATTTATGTATGTTTGTTTGTATGTATGTATGTGTGTGTATGTATGCATGTATGTTTGTTTGTATGTATGTATGTATGTATGTATGTATGTATGTATGTATGTATGTATGTATGTATGTATGTATGTATGTATGTATGTATGTATGTATGTATGTATGTATGTATGTATGTATGTATGTATGTATGTATGTATGTATGTATGTATGTATGTATGTATGTATGTATGTATGTATGTATGTATGTATGTATGTATGTATGTATGCATGTATGTTTGTATGCATGTATGTATGTATGTATGTATGTATATATGTATGCATGTATGTATGTATGTATGTATGTATGTACGTACGTACGTATGTATGCATGTATGTATGTATGCATGTATGCATGTATGTATGTATGTATGTATGTATGTACGCACCACCCCTGAAGATTGCGAGATGTTTCGCATGCACCTTTTAATCTTCGTCAGTTCAAATTCGTGCGTTCTCACCCACCACCCATGAAACGTCTGTTTGTCTGCCACGCATTCGAGGGTCAGTTCACTCTGCCACGCCCCGCTGAATCAATATCATACAATGTGCCGTCTCGCCCTCATTGCTTGACTTCACGCCATAGGCGTTCGTTCTTACCGGCCTCCGCTTCATCATCATTTGAAAGCCATGCTTTCTCACACACGCAGGCAGCAGTGATGGTCTGTATGCATGTATGCATGTATGTATGTATGTATGTATGTATGTGTGTATGAATGTATGTATGTATGTATGTATGTATGTATGTATGTATGTATGTATGTATGTATGTATGAATGTATGTATGTATGTATGTATGTGTGCGTTCGTTCTTAACGGCCTCCGCTTAAAAGTCTCCATAGTCCATATCAACACGCAAAGCATTCAAGTCGGTGGCAAATATTTTAGTGTTTGCATAATGTGACGCCTTCTTGAGGCCTTGTCTGAATTACAAGTTTGTTGATCAACTTGTGTGTGAGTACTTCTAGATTTGTTCTATTTGCACAATTTCGTATAAAAAACAATGTTTTTATCAATATGAGCGTTTGGACCCCCCTACAACGTATTATTATAGCCTTTAATGCCTTTAATATGCATGCATGCTATCTACAGGTGTGTGTGTGTGTGTGTGTGTGTGTGTGTGTTTGTGTGTGTGTGTGTGTGTGTGTGTGTGTGTGTGTGTGTGTGTGTGTGTGTGTGTGTGTGTGTGTGTGTGTGTGTGTGTGTGTGTGTGTGTGTGTGTGTGTGTGTGTGTGTGTGTGTGTGTGTGTGTGTGTGTGTGTGTGTGTGTGTGTGTGTGTGTGTGTGTGTGTGTGTGTGTGTGTGTGTGTGTGCGACAATATGAGAACGTAGTGTTAAAAAAGGCAAAAAACCTGGTTGTGCTGGGTATGATTCCCTGTCCACCCCACAAACTATCACAACGCTGTAAATATGTTGAATGTCGGTAATATTGAATTTGTATTATAATATTTTTGTAGATCATCTGCACTGATTTTAGTTTATTGAAAAAGCAATTAAATAACTCCCTATTGCTACTGTGCTGACCTTCCTTGACTGAGTTAGAATGTAGCTGATTTTCGTAAATTATTGGGTTATCGTTCAATGAAAATTATCGGGGTATCGTTATTGTAACATACAACTGACCTTGCTTGTGGGTGCATCTAATCTACCATATTTAGTTGGTGTGTGTCTTGGTTAACTCTGTCATCCAGAAGAGCACAAAGAGGACTGTCGTAACTATCGAGTTCAACAGACATTCTAGAGCACAGGGTGTGATGTTTAATATTCCGTGGCCTCACATAAGTTTAAACGTTCCTACAATCTACAAAGCACGCGAGACACTGAATAAATATGAATCTAGTGCTCAAATTAAATTGGCCTCGGAAAGCACATATTGTACTCCTGCTTTGGTGCTACATTAATTCGGTCGGTGTAGTGAAAGACGGGTACAAGTTGTAATGCTACTGCACCTTGGGCCGACCTATACATCAGCACAACGGCAACTCAGACACACCAGATTCGACAATCAATTGTGACATCAGCGTCATGTCCCATGCCTCTACATGGCCCTGCCACACATCCAACGAGACGTTCGACTGGATATTTAAACTAAACTAAGACAATATTTCTTGTCCTAATGTCTGCGTCGGCACACTTTATTGGCCGAAGTTATATATGGACGTTCAACTGTTCTCTATCGTCGTCGTCGTCTTCTTCTTCTTCCAATGAACGGCCAACATCATTATGTTGATGATTCTGTCGTTTTACTGGGGAGGTTGCAAAGATGGTCTAGTCCGGGTCATATATTGAGGGGGGTGGTCGTCTTGCAGCTTGTAATCACAGGAGTGAGTCTAGCCTGGACTTGAAGCTGTCCAGGGACTCAGCCATCACAGCCTCCTGCGACAGTCCATTCCAGTCCGGTATGGTCCTGGGAAAGAATGACATTTGTCTGTACTGCGTCCTGCAGGAAGGGATGTCATAGCTGCAGGTGTTGTTCCTTCTTGAGCTCAGTCTGCAGCCTGATGGTTTTGGCAGGTGGCTGGAGCTGATGGAGATGAGGCCGTGGTGGAATTTGTACAGCATCTCCAGCCGAGCTTTCTTGCGACGTTGTTGTAGGGTTTGCCAGTCAAGGGAATCAAGCATGTTGTCAACGCAGGATGTCTGGCGGTAACGATTTGAGACCCATTTTGCTGCTCTGCGTTGAACTTTCTCAATGGCCTGGGTCTCACTTGCAGTGTAGGGGTCCCACACAGTGGCTGCGTACTCAAGAAGCGGGCGAACAAGGGTTTTGTACTTCACTATCACACTCCCTCAAGTATCAAGTAGTTTACTCCAAACAACTCAATCTTGAGCTAACGCAGGAGACCAACGGCTTTTAATGTGTCTTCCGAAAGACACAGGCAAAGTGGGGTGGACGAAATCGCCCAAACTTCAAAACGGCGGAGGTGGAATCGAACCACCGTCCTCTCGATCGACAGGTGGGTGCTCTAACCATTAGACCTCCGCTCCACAACGCCACTTAGCATATCTCCACTCCCACAACTTGATTATATATTCAAAATGGACAGTAGCGCAGTGGCATAGACAATTGGATGGCTAGGAAACGTGGCGGTAAAATAATTGTACCAACATACCATACACTGTGAACTGACGGCAATATAAGCGCTAAACAGGTCAGAAATTAAATTATAATTGCATTACAAATACGTGTAATATTGCTTATTCGATTTGAGGCAATTAATTGATGAAAGCTACGGCGCTGACCAATCGCATAACGAGTGTCAGTTTTCCCGGTGCGACAAAAACTTCGGGTCCCTTGTTCCTTGGGTATTTTGTTTGACATATACACCCGCGTGACGCTAGTCATTATTCACTGGAAAGAGCGACTAAAGTTTGGCTCACATAATTTGAATAAAACAAACAATGATATACCAAAAACAAATCCCCGCTATTGTTTTGTCGTGAACCGAGACAATCGAGTATCTATGACAACGCGTGCACATCAAACGTAAGTTCTAGCAGGGGTGAAATGGCGAGTGGCGCCACTGTTGGGGAATGTGAAATTTATATCGACAAATGTAGTGTTGCGTTATCCACAAGAAGCGCCACGGGTTATTTCGAATAGTCTCAATACGCTTGTTGCTTGTCTCGGGACTGGGTCAAAAAGCGTATAAGATAAGAGGCTTCACTTCGCCCGGTCCAATACGATTTCTCTTATGGCGCGCCTGAAGCGCCGCCTAGATTTTGTTCGATGTTCCTTCGCGTAAACATTCGCGGACTGCGTTATGGAATAGGGCCCTACGACTGTTTATTCTGATGAAAGCATATTTAATTGCGTACGCATCGATTATTTAGAACATATTATAATGTTAATAAGTGCTATATTACATATAGCAATAGCTTGTTGAAATATGAATATCACAATTAATTACGAAATCCACGAAGAAACTTCACTGACATTGTTTGTAGAATATACTATATTATATAGTACAGTTGAGGTGTCTAAAGTAAAGACTAACTTCGTTCACCTTGTCATTGACGGTGATATAGTGCATATTACAAAAGGTATACATTTACACTAAATGAAAAATTATAGTTGCTAATTCAGTATAAACTCTAACTGACTGATTGGGACGAAGTTGAAAAATGACACCAGGTTACCACGGCATTGGGTGATGCCTAACGTTAGGATAATCAACTATATACTAAGTGTCACTGACAAATTCCAATACAAAAAATAGTTATTATATATACGGCTTGCTGTTTGATTTAACGTGTGGATTTTTATTTACTTAACAACATATGCTGAATTAACTGTATAAAGGAATAAAGGGTGACCATCAAAAACATAATTGCTGTCATACAATAATATATTTACATTTTGCCAACTATTTTTAATTTTAATAACTATAATTAATAAAAACCCATGTACAACTGAGAATAAAGTGGGTATTTACGGCATAACTTTTATACATCACGTACCACACAAAAAAAATAAGAATTTGTGTACCCGATAAATAATATACAGCAGGTATGTGGCCGTTAACTTTTTGTATACACAACACATTTCAGTACAAAGCAGAATATCATTCAGTTCTAAGTTAGGCTTTTCAAGAAACCCATTTGAGAACATAACAGCTTAAATAACAAAGCCTTTACAAAAAAGTTAGCTTAAATTGCAACCGAAAGTAAGCATTTTATCTGCTAGACAAGTATAATCAAAATTAAAATTAAATCAAAATAAATTTCGCGTCATTCTGTTGAACCTAAACGTCATACATGATTACCATCATAAGGTTCATGTATTACTTAAACGTTCATAACTCCATACACAACCAAAATACATGAACATTACCATCATAAGGTTCATGTATTACTTAAACGTTTATAACTCCATACACAACCAAAATACAGGAACATTACCATCATAAGGTTCATGTATTACTTAAACGTTCATAACTCCATACACAACCAAAAACAGGAACATTACCATCATAAGGTTCATGTATTACTTAAACGTTCATAACTCCATACACAACCAAAAACAGGATCATTACCATCAGCGGACAGAAGCAACACAGGTACACAGGTGCTATCACATCACGTCTTCCGATTGTTGCCGTTTCTACTGTCTCGCAAATGTCGGTTGTATTCGTGCAGTGTGGTGCAACCGGATGTTCACCATGAGATGGAGAACCACGGACTCCATGTGGCAGAAATCGCACTTAAGGATGGAGAGATCCACTCTATCAGCTAGTGATGCAACCATGTTTTCCTTTACCCTCGGTATTGACCTTCGAGAAGTTCGACACAACCAAGCAGCAGGCAACTTGGTGCTGCCAGACCGACCTATTCATCACTATATCAAAATTCGTTTTAACTAGATTAATGCTATGGCTTAGGTTCACTTACAAAATGTAACAATGTACTTTACAGTGTCTATGATGTTGTCGCTCGAACTGCTTCATATAAAACGATGTTGGATTTAAGTAGTACAATTACATATTATTTATATTTTAGTCTATGTTTTTTGGCTGTACTTCGACATGCCCAGCGATCTTCTTTATTTGTCGATTTTGTCTTCGATTTTATATGTTTAGATTCAACAGACGGACACAGTTGTATCAATATGACTTTATCTAATAAATAACATGGAATCACTGCTATCGTCTCTATGTAGGATTATATCACAGCTGTACATTATATGCATCGATTGGTTACTTATCTAGTAATATTTTAAATCATGTCGATACCCACTGAAACGTTTTTCAGATTCAAAGATGGCACTGATCAAAACGATCTCACAAAAATTATAAATCTACACCCCGATGAAAGCTCCGTAAGAGCACAGACTGGATATCACAACGTTGAGGACTTGAAGGGATTTCTGGCTAAAAACAGAACAAAATAGCAGTACTAACCCTCAGCATAAACTCGTGAAGCTAACAATATGATGAATTAGATATTTTAATAAACACTCTGGCTGAATCAGAAGTATTCATCAATGTCATATGCATAAAGAAGCAAGAATAGGACAAAACACTGATGTAGAACACCTTAAATAAAACATATACTATGATAACCCAAGCATACACCAATACTTGTTCAAGGAAAGGAGGGATAGTCACATACATATCGAACAATATTTCCTTAATTAATTAATTACAAGGACCATAATATATACTCAACCTTGGAAGGGTTATCTGTAAACATTAACGACGATTCCAGTAATAGTATTACAATCTGTAACAGTTAAAGATCCCCTAAACATACTAATAATCATGCCTCAATCGACTCATTTTTGTACGAATTCACTCAGGTAGTTCGGAAGTTAAGTAGATCTTCAATTTTGCTTACAAACACGAGATTATAACATTGACCTATTAAAGCTTAACTCCAATAATAAATTTCAAGAATTCTACGATTAATTAGCTGAACTGGATTATCTACCTATCATAACCTTACCAACGAGAATATTAAAACAAAATGCCACTCTAATATACCATATACCCTTTCACAATATATATAGCTGTACAAATGTCAGATCATATGGCTATATTTGCTGCGTTCCATTTTAAAGTTAATAAAACGTTTAACCAAATAGAACTTGAAAACATAAACTAGCCCGACGTGTAAGAGCAGACTCTCCTACAACTTATCATCAACAAATCTCTACTAAATTAGATGAACTAATAAATAGGAACTTTCCATCAAAGGTTGTTGAATTCAATAAATATGAACACAAGAAATCTAAATGGATTAATTATGATCTGCTTTAAAATATGATGGATCTAAAATCAAGGTGAAACAAGAAAGAAAGTTGAAACGAAAAGCAAATTATTACAAGCTACAATTTAATGAATATAAAAAGTACATTAAAAGACATGGGAAACAATTGCAAATGTACAAATCCAAACTACAAAACAAATTCACAACTCATTTCTATATCAACGAAATCCAGATTAAAGATAAAAACAAAATAGCAAAACAATTTAATTTTTTTATAAATGTTGGATACAATCTTGCCAACAAAATCGATACTAAAGGGAAGCCTGACTTCAAATCCTACACAAACAAGAAGAAAGTAAAGGCAGTGTTCACATTTACACCAATCGAAGAAGAAGAAATAAAAACAATAATAAAAAATTAAAGCCAAAGAAAAGTTATCGATATGACAACATTTCCCAAATTTTATTAAAAGCATAATATGCTTTTAATAAAATTTGGGAAATGTTGTCATATCGATAACTTTTCTTTGGCTTTAATTTTTTATTATTGTTTTATATAAACGGCTTAGCTAAGCCCCTTACTTGCATAATTAATTAATCACAGATAACCGGAAAATGTCCTAATAAATTTAAAACAGCAAAGAGTATTCCTATTTTCAAGAAGGACAATAAAACGATTTGAATAATTACATACCAATATAGCCATTGCCCTCTATTTCTAAAGTATTTAAAAAAAAGCAGTCTATGCACAAATATTTCAATATTTTACTATTAATACACTTTTACATGTAAATCAATACGGATTCTGGGTATGATTTTCAACTGAACTTGCACTATCTGAAATGTCAGATCGATGAAAATGATGAAAAAGGTTCCTGTAGCAATATTAATATATTTGTCAAAGGCACTTGACACTTCTGATTAATATGTTGAATTAAGCAACATGCAATCAAGCACAGAAACAATAACTACAGGAATCCTTCAGTGGTCAGTACTAGGACCTCTACTATTTATAATGTACACACACATACATACACACACACATATATATATATATATATATATATATATATATATATATATATATATATATATATATATATATATATATATATATATATATATATATATATATATATATATATATATATATATATATATATTAATGATCTAGAAATTGCTAGTACCAAGTTTACCCTATCATGTATGCCGACGATACCACCCTACTCAGCACACTGGGCAACTTCACAAGTAAACACACAACTAACTCAACATCAAATCAAATAAATGCAGAATTAACCAAAATAACAGATTGGCTCGCAGTGAACAAACTTTCAATTAATGCAAAACGAAAAGAATGATTTTTCACAGTAAAAAAAGAACAATGACAAATAGCGATACTATTAATACTACTAATACTACTAATACTACTAATATTAAAGTAAATGCTACGCCAATTGAATATGTAGCACACTTTAAATTTCTCGGTGTAATAATAGACTATAATATGACATGGTCTTTTCACATCAATTATATAGCTAACAAATTATCTAGGATGTGTGGAATTATATCTAGATTAAAACAACATGTGCCAGTGTACATTTTGAAAATAATCTACAATAATTATTCACTAGTTTTATCACATCTAAATTGGGGAATAACAATTTGGGTTTCAATGGAGGACCACGAATAATAAACAAACTGCAAAAGAAGGTAACTATAGCCTTATCAAACAGTAAGCATTATTATCATGACACACCTCTATTTAAGAATATTTAGCTATTAAATGCAAATAACATTTATAGACTATCATGTTTCAAATGTTGTTATAAATATAAAAACGGAAAATTCCAGATTATTTCAAGAACATGTTGCTAACGCAGGAAAATACAACAGTGACATGCAGAAGGGCCAGATGGGCGCCTCAACGTTTCAGTAACGTGGAAAATAACTTCCCAAATAACAATACTTAAGACATTCAAGTAAACCTTACTAATTCTAAGCACTGCAGCCTTTGTATCAGACACGACATTCTTAAATAATATAAAAAAAATTCCCAACGAATGTACTTGACAAAATAAACAGTCATTCATGCCAAGCACAAACTATATAATTAGCAGTATGAGTCAATATGTAGTATTCCAAAGTGTTACATATATGTATGTCAAACAGACCTGTAATAAAATGTTTGCTTTATACATATACATATATTATAATATGAGAAATGTTTGTATCATATATTATATATTATGTGTGACAACTACTGTCAATGTATCATGACATATTACCATATACTGCATTGTATAACGTTTAAAAATGTGTTAATTATATTTAGTAAGAATTTAGTAAGAATTGTGTTACCTAATGTTAGCTGATCAAAGTTACTTTTGTTCGGTTAGTATTAATTGGTTGTGGTCAAGTTAGTGTGAGATAGAGCTAGTGGTGTTAACTGTTGATATTGGTATTTCTACTTATCTATTACTTCGTAACTGTTTTTTGTATTCCACACAGTTTTTCTACTGTGTAATACATAGCTTACACTGTATTTTAATGTTGAATTCACTATTATTTATTACATCAGTATTAGTTGGTCAGTTAATGAATTATCTTCATGTAATTGTCATGGTGGCCTGTAGGTCAGTGATCTTTTAGGTCTTAGTGCAGGTCTCCATGGATCAATCAACGTACTATCAATTATCATGTATTATAAATGTAATATTATGTTCATGGTTGATCTGAATCTCTCTCTCTCTCTCTCTCTCTCTCTCTCCCCTCCCCCCTCTCTCTCTCTTTCTCTCTCTCTCTCTCTGTCTCTCTCTCTCTCCCTCTCTCTCTCTCTTTCTCTTTATGGATCCAATACGGACGAAGAGTATTCCAAAAGCGGAAGAACAAGGGTTGTGTAGGTAGTTGTTTTTTTATGTATTGAGGGCACGGGTACATGTTGTGTCTAATTCTAATGAATGCAAGAGAATAGTTTGCTGAGGCTCTAGTCTGATGGGTGTATATTCCAGATGAGGTCTTTGGTGATACAAATATCTACGTAGGAATTGTTGTCAGCTTCCTCTGTTGCTTCTCCCTGTGTGTAATTTAATTGTTTCACAGTTCGTGCAGTACTGTACTAACAATCCATTGACGCAGCTCTCATTGGTTATTGAGAAGAACAGTTCCAATAACAGCAACATCGATACGAACAGCAGTCGGCAGCAGCAGCAACAACAAAGCACGGTGATCACCAACAAGAGCAGCAGCAGCAGCAGCAGCAGCAGCAACAACAACAAAACGGCAACAACAACAGCAAAGACCAGAATGACAGCTGCCGCAGCCACAACAACAGCAGCAACACAACAACAGAATCAGGACAACTCATAAATTGTTTTATTGACACACTGATGAGACACTACATGAATGACGACCCGTGTTGACAAGGACACGCCGTCCCTCGCAGTTGAGCGATCACTGGCTGCGTCGAGTCGTCCCTGTTGAACACAGGCTGCTGTTGTTTCTCCGACCAGGGCCGCTCAGATACAGGCTACAATGAAATATGACGAGATGTCTCAGTATTACAACAGCTTGTGAATGTAGCCATGTATATTTGTTACGATCAAACCACGAACGTAAGCGTACAGTAATAATACATGATAATTGTGAATAAACTTTTGATTGTTCCATAAGACCTCAAATATCGCTGTCGTACGAGCCACATGACGGTTACTCACAGTTACTTATACTATATTAACTAACTAAAATTTATAGTGTAAATAATAATAGTTAATTCTACGTGAAAATAAAGTGTAAGTCGCTAGTACTACCATGTAACGAATAAACACTGTTCGAAGTTTGAAATACAACAAAACAGTTACGGAATCATAGATGAGTACAATAAACAAATATAAAAGGTTAACGCCAACAACACTAATATACACTAACAATGCCAGCAAGAATTAATCCCAGCCAAAGATTAACTAAATTGCATTAACTAACATCGATAACAATATCCTAACACGTGGAAACTAACTGTTCCTCGAGAATGAACTCGCAGAACACTTTTAATCCTGTTAGTAAAGTATTTGAAAAATCATAATACAAGATTATTAGCCCAACATACAACCTACGCCCAGCAAGGGTGCAGTGTTATAGCGAATCGGGTCGTAGCGTGTCTGCCGGACTTAAGAGTTGTTGACGTATAACGTAAGTTCCCAAGTACGTACGTGAACAGTTTCTGTTTCCCGTGTTGCCGGGTCGGCAGCAACACTGACACCCGCCACACATGTGTTTGCAGAAGGACGAGGCGGCGTCACAGTTGCCCAAACACTTGTCCTCGTCTGAAAAATACGTGACATAAACATAAACTATATTGAGTAGTTTCTAAATAATATATGTATGTAATATATGTAATATATATATATATATATATATATATATATATATATATATATATATATATATATATATATATATATATATATATATATATATATATATATATATATATATATATATATATATATATATATATATATATATATATATATATATGTAATATAAGTATGAATGTGTTTGAAAGTGAGTGTATGTTTTGTGTTTGTATGTGTTAGTGTGTTTCTTCTACTTCAGTGTTTCAACCATAATACTTTGGATGTCGTTAAGCTGTTGGATGAAATAGCAACAGTGACATGTATGAAACAACCGACGGTGGATGTTTGCTCGAGAACGACAGAGACACTACCTACCATTGTACTGAAGACGACGACGTCTATAAATATTGTGTTGGCGATAGTGATAATGGAAAAGATGATAATTATACATACCAAAAAACCAGTTCGGGTTGAATATGTTGCATCCATTGCCGCCTCCGTTCGAATTGCCTCCTTGCGAACTTCTTTCCCCGTTTGAACGTCCTCCTTGCGAACTGCCGCCCCCATTCGAACTGCCTTCTTGTGAACGTCTGCCTCCTTTGAACTGCCTCCTGGAGATTTGCCTCGGTTAGACTTGCCTCCGTTCGATTTTCCACAGTTGTTTTCCCCAGACCTACACCCATTCCCGCACGACGGTTTATTCCCACTTCCGCACCCGGCTGAACTGTTGCCCTCGTTCGAACTGCCGCCTTCAGGTTTGTCTCCTTCAGACTTGCCTCCATTCGATTTCCCACAGTTGTTTTTCCCAGACCTACACCCATTAGTAGTATACGTGCAGGAATGGGGGATCAAAAGAGCGGCCCAGTAAAGAGCAACCCAGTAACTTCCGGTCACGTGATTTCTGGGTAGCCCCAGCGCCCCCTAGCGGTAACCTACATCCACCACGAGCGCCCCCTAGCGACTAACGGTCATAACCTTGTGTGTGTGTGTGTGTGTGTGTGTGTGTGTGTGTGTGTGTGTGTGTGTGTGTGTGTGTGTGTGTGTATGTGTGTGTGTGGTGACCTATGACCTGTACTGACCAGGTAGTGACCGTGACGATTCATACGTAGTAATTATAGGGTCATTAGTAATCAACTAATTAATAATAGGGTCGTTAATTATATCAACTATCAAAGGGGACTAATGGAGACGAGAAATCAACGCAACACGATATGGTACGAGTGCACACGTATTTTATTGAGTATAATACAAGCAGCATGGCGATACATCAAGCGTGGTAGCGTGTAATATCGCTACAACTACAACTACGATGAATATATATGAATCGACTTGCGTATGTTGACCATCGCGCCAGAGGTCGTGAGCTTAGGGGTGTTTCCACCTCGCCAGAGGCTCGAGGATGACGACGACGAGGCGACTTGCGGATGTTTACCATCACGCCAGAGGTCGCGAGCTTACGGGTGGTGCACCACCTCGCCAGAGGCTCGAACGATGATGCGGTGTACTGCTGCTATGAGCGATAATACAGTGTACCGCAATATCGCAGCTGTTTTAAGCCAATCAAATACGCGGCAATCATTAACTACTGAATAAGTGCCGAATAGGTTGTTTGTATCATCAGTCTCTGTAAGATACACGATAGTAGGGCATACCCTTTTTCAATAGTCTCATCCAATCGAACACTTCAACATCGTTATTGACCAGATTAGTGTGGAACATGTTTACGAAAGTCTTCATAGAAGAACCTTTACAACGAAACATTACATAAGCAACACAATATTGTCCGCAAACGTTAGACAGAGGACTCTGAAGCCTCTGGGTATTATGAGTCCATTCGGAACAGAGTTTGTTCAGGAAGGTGCGGAACGCTGCGTAACGAGGCAGCAGTCCGTACGAGCAGAAGTATTCGCCGCGTCCGTCGGCGTCCAGGTACAGCGCTATCCAATGTTCGCCTGGTTCGTCGCCGTTGTCGGTGTTGCACACGAAGGCTGCGGGCAGAGTGCCGTCTATCGTAGTGGGTAGTCCGTCTCTGGGTACGACGCCACGAAATATAGTTCTGGTGCATGGGTCCACTGCCAGTAGTCTAGCAATCAGCAGGGTGTCCATTTTAGTAGTCGTAGATGATGTTGTGATTCTTGTCGATTTCCAGCACGGACTCGAGCTCGGCGTAGGCGACGACGTTCACGGTGTTCAGCAGGGCATTGCGGAAATGCACTTCTATGCGCAGGTTGCCCTTTTGTACTAGATGGAAGCAGGGACCATCGCACTGATCGGGGGTCAGGTCGAAACCGAAGAAGGTGTAGCCGTGTCGGTAGTCGCTGCGAGTCAGTCCGTTCCCTTCGTCCTGCCACAACTTACCGGTCGACGAGAACAGACTCATGTAGCTCCTGACAAAGAGGTTGTCTTCGAAATTCGGCTGGAAAGGTTTGGAGGGTATCTGTCGTCCGTCCACGTACACTGCGAGGAAGCTGATGGCGTTGTTCTTGGCGTGAAACGGATTCTTGTCGTACGCTCCGTTGTAGGCATCGTTATCGATGCAGCACAGCACCAGACGTTTCGGCAGGGTGCCGAGGAACAGGTTCTCGTACGTGTGCGAACGAGTGCCGGCAGGAATGGAGTACACCTTGCACTCGACGGACCGCATCGGATACTTGACCGTACTCTTCTCCAAAGCCTTGACGTGTGCTATCTGCACGCTGGGATTCACGGTGACTTTCTTTGCAAACAAGCAGGCATTGACTATTTGTATCTTGTAATCGGGGTTGAGTCCACCAGCCATGAGTGCAAAAGCAGGTTTACTACGCACCAGTCGGATCTTGACGTCGACGCCGTTGATGAGGAATTTATCCTGCAGAAAGAGGTCCACGTGGAGACGGCCCATCATATCGACAACACGGCTCCTCAGGATGTTCTCTCGTCGAGCCACGAACCCTTCGTTAGCTGCGGGTCCGTCGGCTATCTCGACGGCGTCCATGCGAGTGGCCGTGTCCTTGTGCCACAGCTGACTCGTCAGTTGCGTGTCCTTGGCATCTGGACCGTAGCTGAGCAACGTCTCTATGAAGGCGCGATACGCATACGTGTTGGTCGAAGGGGTCACGAGCGTATTGTTCAGGGAGACGTCGGCTTGACTGATCAGTGCATGCAGCTAGTTATTCACCGGTCCCACGGGATCGGCCAAGTCGAGATCGTCCCCGTTGGCACGTGTCACCTTCGCCTGCACGTGCAGTATCGTGTTGGCGAGATCCAGGTAATCGTCTCCCGATCCGGGTATGAGGAATTCTATGGGTCCACCCGAGTCCAGCGAGGACAATGGCTGATGTTCCACTACGTGACTGTCGATGATGCTGGTCTGAGTGGGGGGTACTGTAAAGAGATCCAGCTCGCTCTTGACCCCTTCACACGACTGTTTATGTACGAATGCCATCGTCGTCGAATATGTCGGCCTCGCGTTTCGCGGACGTCTGTCTCTTGCGTCGTCTCTTTGCTAAAGTGACTCCTTTCTTTGCCGGCGCGCGTTTTATACGTTTTCGAGGACGCACGCCAGGAACCACCATACGCATCAGATTCCTACCGGCATCTGTGACGCGTCGTTTGGTTGCCTTTTTTATGCTCTGTCCAGACATGACATCGTCGGCTATGCGCACGCCGGTCTTCAACGCCCCCTTTCCCAACGCCACGGCACCTCTCTTGATGAGCGGCATGGCGCTGCGCAGCAGACCGGTGAACAGACTACCTAGTCCATGTCCCCGCTGGTATTGAGCACCGGCGAAGTAGGGCAGTGCACCACTTGCCTGACGCGCGTAATACTCGTTGTAATTCATCTTCAGTACAGTCCGATCCTGCGCCGTCGAAAATGAAGTGTCACGGTCACTCTACCGTACTCGAATGGCATGCGCCGTCCTGTGTCGTCCCTTATATCGATTTCAATCGACTTGAAGTGCGAGTACAACAGAGGCACGTAGTGAATGTTAGTGAACCTGTCGGATACCGTTTCGCCGTGACGTCCGCCAACCGGGAGGGCTCGCAACAAAGGCGCAACAGTGTCACCTACTATGCGAGACTCCACGACGTCCGTGTAAACGTATATGGTATCGAACCCTTGATTCATCTGCACCACGTGTTCGGCCTCTTTATGGAAGGGGTACGGATCATCGGAACTGTGTGTAGGTGGCGGTGGTATAACCACGCTGGCTGACGTTCCAACTGGTCTCGGGTTATCGCGCTGGTGTGTGCTGTCTGGTGCCGGCGGACTGGTGACGATCGACTCACGAAATCCTAACATAGGTCCTAACGCACTGTGGTGCGATATGGTGAACACGGTGTTGTATGACATGTGCAACGTCATTTTTTGAGTGATCATGCTGTAGGTCAATTTAGCTTGTGCCTTGTCCGTTGTCATAAGTCGCAGACCCCTGTTTACACGGTTCATCAATGTCACAGGACCTCTGTAATACCCAGTGGCTAACTTCATACTCGGGATACGACCCGTAGGACTGTTCTCATTGAGGAAGAACCAGACATCTTCCTCTGTAACGTTGTGCCACGTATGCGGGTACTGTATTTCTGCCAACCCGCATTCCCACTCGCCAGCCAGATCGATAAGTCGAGGTAAGTCTGTGATGTAATAAGCTAACGTATTGTTGGGATACATCTTCATGGAAGCGTTGCTAGGCAGTGTCAGGTAGAAATCAGTCGCCATTACGTCTCAACGTGGGATTGGGGAGCAGGTAACCCAAAGAACTACTCAACAGAGCCGTCCACAGAGTAGAATTCTCGTGACCTGTGGTCAGATTGTAAATGCTTATGAGAATGACCGTAAACAAGATGAGCACCTGACACAGAAAGACTATTTCCTCTTTAGGACACACGGTACCGAACAGATGCCAAGGAGTGCTACTACTGCTGTCCTCTGCGTTCTGCGCGTCAGTACTGTCCTCTGCTGCTGCTGCTACTACTACGTCCTCTTGTTCCTCCTGTTCTACGACGGTGAAGTCTCGTGTTGTCGTGTCATGTGTCATGTCTCGACTGAAGTCTTACCGAACGCGTGGCTAGTCTTTATAGTAGACTGCACCAGTGCCTTGGCATCGATCCAGCTGTTGAATTTGGAGGGGTAGCCGAACCATTTCACGAAAACTTGATTTCGTCCACCTACCTTGCGACGATCCAGGACCTCTTGCACGTAGAACAGTTTATCGGGGGGTACCAACACTTTCTGCAACTCCATTTCGTAGAAGGTACCTTCCAGCACTTCGCCGAGATCGTCCTTCAATCGATACACGGGTGGAGCAGAGGGATGAACCTCGTGTATCGTGAAAATCTCTTCGCTCCAATTCGCCGTGTACCCCTTTTCGAACTTACCTTTGTACTTGCTGATACGCACGCGATCCGACACGCGCAACTTGGGCACGCCCTTACCGTCGTGACCGTACAGACGCTGCCACACCTTTTCCTGATTACGGTAACTCACCTGTGAAGGAGCCATGCCGATACTGCGGTGGGGGTGTTGTTGTACGAATGCACCAGGTCCTGAAGGATGTCGAGGTATCGCCACGTCTGGTGTTTCGTGAAGTATCGCCACATGCGTGACTTCAACGTCCTGTTGAATCTTTCCACGATGCACGCCTTCGTCTCTGCGTTGTGCGTGGAGAAGTGATGGATGTTGTGCTTCTTCAATAGAGCCTGGACGGATTTATTCAGAAATTCCTGTCCTTGGTCTGTCTGCAACATCTTTGGCCAGCCTTTGCTGAACGTGCTGTCAAGTGCCGCTACCAACGACGCCGCGGACTTGTTCTTCATGGGAACACACCAGTCCACTTTCGAGAAGACGTCGATCACCGTGAGGAGAAAGGTCATACCGTCGTTGTGCTTTTTCAAATGCGACAGATCGACGAGATCGGCCTGCCACTGCTAAGCAGACCGCTCACGATGACGCGTCGTCTCTCGAAACGACGTCTAGCCGGCTTGTGTAGGGTATAGGCGTCCTGTTCCGACAACCATTCCGCGACCTTTTTTCTTGATATGTGCGTGACGCGTCGCAAGGCATCGGGTCCGCCGTAACTACCTACCCTTTTCGGATCGAAGTAGACCGTCCTAAGTGCTCGTTCTTTCTTCGGTGCCATTAAAAGAGTTCCGATGGACTGACGGTTGTGACGTTTACTGCGCAGCACGGTGCGCAGCACGGTTCGTGACGAGTAAGAAAGAGTACGCTGACGTACACCAGAAGCCCCACTACCACACCCAAGACGATGACGAATGATCTATATTCTAGTACTGTAATCATACTGTGCAGAGCAACTGTTGTAAAGATTTCGAACTGTGGCGTCAGCAATCAAGTACAGTCCAATGCAAAATGCTGTAACGACGACGGAACGGTAGTACGTGTCCTGCGGATCGTTCGACATCGCTGTTCACACTGAGCTGTGGTCACGTGTTGCAACGACTTAAATGTCTTCCCAACTAGCCAATGACGTCAGTGCCTTGCGTTGACGTTCTGGAGGTGGGGTGAGCATGGAATGTTCCATTTGTCCGCGTCGACGAGCGAGGGGTGTCCAACTGAGCGATCTTCTTGCGCTACCACCACCACCACCACCAGAGCGAGGAGTAGCCGGTATTCGACGACGACCTGGAGTAGATGTGGTCGGTGTCGGTGCCTGGCGTATGTAGTCTCTCCTGGCGACGTTACCGACCAACTCCATGGGCAGGTTCATGGCACGGAGTTGTCTTGCAAACGGTTGCCATCCCGTCGGATTGGTCTTTCTCTTACGCAACACATCGTTCACGAGATCCACCACGTTACTTCCGGCGATGGGCACACCCTCGTGTATCAGTTCGCCGCGGCGGTCCAAGACATGTTTCTTTTCATGCGTTCCATCAACCGTCTGGCTTTGGCTTGCATGGTCTTGGGAACGGTATCCACGACGTCGGCTTCTATCTCGCTAGCAGGAGCTTCCCCCGGCCTCGCCCCCGCCCCCGGCCCCGGCCCCGGCCCCGGCCCCGGCCCTGCTCCAGACTCGTTCACTGCGATCACTCGTGTCGGTTCCTTGGCGTGTTTATCGGACAAGACGTTATACCGTTGCAACACCTGATTATACAATGTTACCTTGGTCCTGTCGTCGAGGTCCTTTCTGTCGAGGATGGCCGTCATCTCGTCATCGAGAGCTCGCACCTTCTTACCTAAGGTATCCGTCGGGGGTGGGGGTGATCGAAGCGTGTCCAACATTCGTGGATCTACCAAGGCCATCTTGCGTGCGTGTTCCATCTAACCTCCCGAACGAAGTTGGCGCGACCTGGTTGCTTGCGGGAGCAGCACCTCTCGAAGCAAGGGTAGAAACACCGAACTTGCCAACGGTGCTAGGAAGGCCGATAGGAACCCTCCGCTCTGTCCCTCGCCGACCTGTCGGTTCAGCAAGAGGCGTCTTCTTCTACCAGCCGACGTTCGACTGTGAGCCAACTCCCGTAACCTCTTCCTGTATTTACTCAAACGACGCCTCTGTAATGCAGACAATGGAATGTTCTGTTTTAATATGTTGTAGGCACACTCGGCTAGCGCACACAAAAGATCGGCGTCAGCGTTTTCGATGATGGCTCTTTTCAGTTTGTTGTTCTTGATCCTGTTCAGCGCCTGTATGCATATAATGTGTCTCTTCACCAGGGCAGACATGGTGGGAATGAAGAGACTATCCACGCGTGCGGTCTTTTTATACCTTCGGCAAGTACACGTACTGAACACCGTCGTCTGGAAAGATGGCCGTGCGCAGACGCATGTCCTCGGGCGTGTCCTGCTTGAGATCGACCAATAGATAGCCGTACGGTACCGAAGTGGCGTCTTTAAAAGCCTCTTGAACGAATTTGGCGCGTCCCGGATACATCTGTCGAGCCAAGTGCGACATCTGCGATGCGTCACGAGGATTCTTGAACACCACCATGTACTGAGAATTCAGACTGATGGTACGACTCTCTTTGTTTTTGGGGAAAAGGTTCTGTACGAGATACAGCACGGACGTGTTCCTGTGGTGACTCTTTTTAGTGAACAAGGTCGTGACCCGTTCGTCCGTTTCTGCCATGAGATCGTCTATGACGATGAGGTTCCTCGTCGACGAATCGAACATGCTAGCACTCGGCAACCCTTCCTCGAAGCGCACGTCCATCAAGTCCATCGTTGCGTAAGCCTCTTGCCATTCTCCGTAACACCACGTGATCCGTTCGGGAGGAGGATCGATCATCGCAGCAGCGTGACGTAGCATACGCGTCACGAAAGTACTTTTGCCGCATCCCGTCGGACCGGCGACGATGCACGTGAAAGGATGTTTCCACCGCGCGTCCATGGTCGCTTATGAAAGACGACCGCAGTGCTTCGTCCTTTTCTACACGTCAACCGGACCCGTGCTCACCCCGTCCTCGTGCACCACTCGTTTGGCGTAGAAGTAGGTGAGAGCCGCTCGTTCCTGCACGTACGTCAACACGGTCGAGTGACGCACCCGGAACCCACGGTTCTTTCCACTTCCGCTCCGACGGTTGGTGAGCACCTCCAGGAACGCGTTCTTGTCGATGTCGTTGTGACGTTTGCTCAGTCCTTTGGTGCTGTATTTGTCGGTGGGTCCGAAACAATAGTACGTCTTGCTGCACAACCCCACGAACCCGTCGCCGGACCATTCCACCTTGAACAGACCAGGTGTCCTCTTGTCGTACGCCCTACGCGCTTTACAGCACGCCTCGTCGCCGACCCACGGTCTATTGGCGAGTCGACAGCGCACGTACTCGTTCCGATGGTCGTCGCAACATTCGGACGGTAACCATTCGGAGCGGTGCCGGAAGTAATGTTCTCGTAGTTCCGGAGTCACGAGGGCGTCGACGGACTCGCCGGCCAAGGCCAAATAGGCAGAATCTGTATCTGTCTCGCAGTACTGAAAAAGAGGGCGCTCCAGGTACCTGTCGATGAAGTCGTAGTAGAACTGTAACATGCGCATCTTGGCGTACTGCAGAACGAAGAATCCCACGTGTACGGGCAGGGTTACGTGACGGTCTTCTTGTTCATCTCTATCTCGTACGCATCGTCCACGATGACATCGAGTTGTCGGAATCTCTTATCGTTGACCAAGAGCGATGCCGCCTTCTCCTTGCAATGATTGACGTCGCGATGTCGGTCCACGTTGGTTATGGTCTTTCCGTAACCCGAGTTCCCCAGCAACTTCATGGTGTCTGCGATGATAGCCTTGTGCGAGTGCGCCGCGGACACTGCATCGCCGAACCGTCTGAAACACGGGACGGGATCGTACTCGATGACCTGATACACGTGCGTCACCTCGAGACCGTGGTCCATGTACCATCGCAGCAGAGGCGTGGCAAGCAGGATCTTATCCCCTCGATAACTACCCACGAGCATGCGTCTCGGTGTCGTCATGATGTTATGCTCCTCGGCGTATCGGCGCATGAACGGTCCGAGATCGTCGCGTGTCAGTCGGATGTTCTTGAACACAGTGGACGATGCGTACGAGATAGAGATGAACAAGAAGACCGTCACGTACACCCTGCCCGTACACGTGGGATTCTTCGTTCTGCAGTACGCCAAGATGCGCATGTTACAGTTCTACTACGACTTCTCGGCAAAGTGTTCTCGCAATGCTTCCGGTACGCGAAGGTCACACTCGATCAGACCGAACACGGTTCCGGCACGCACGCCGCTCAGGATCTGTTGTGACGTCATCGTCCATCGTGCGTGACGTCGGCGCGGAAATGCAGCATCCAGTAGCTTTTTCACGACAGGATCTCGTCTCGTCTCTTTCCACTCGCATTCCCACATCTCTACGACTTTGACAAAGTGACGGAGGTAGACGGTGTTCTTTCGGGTCTCTTCGAGCAGTTCAGCCATGGGTTTCCCGTTGACCTCGTTGACCTCTTTGCCAGTGCACGAGTGACCATGGAAAAAACATCCGTGGTACTGATAAGCCGTTTTCGTCTCGCTGCACCACCCGTCCACCAGCAGTTTGCCTATTCTCTTCTCTCTACCGTTGATCTGGTGTCGTATGACGCGTCCCGTGCGTTCGGATTCCCAAGTCAACCATTCCGCGGCCATCTGACCGTACAGCTGCGCCGATTCCGGTCGGAAATCTTTCTCTTCCCGTCGTCGCGTGTACCATCCCATAGGCATGTCTTGCATGAGTGACCACAAGTACAGGGCATTGGCATCGTATCCAACGATGGACCTACAAGGACGAGCGGCCTCTCCGTACTCGTTCTGACGTAGCGTGGTGACCCCTTTCTCGTGATAGCGATGAAAAATGAGCGAAGCCCCGCCAACCACGTGATCTTTGACGAGATGATGAAGATCTTTATTCTTCTCGTTGAATATGGTAAAGTAGGTCTTCTCGGGAAGGTCGTTGAACAGGTAGAGCAAGGTCAGACCAGGTACGCTGATGCCTTGCTTGAACATGTCTATGCCACGTTGTTCGTAGAAGGCAAACTGTCTGTCGATGGCCTGCAGAAAGGGAACCACGTCTCTGTTGTTGTACCAGACGAGAAAGTCTCGCAAAGTCGTCATGGAATTATCGCGCCAGGCCTCTTGACAACTGGCATAATCCTCGTCGGAGATACCTTCGTTCTTCAGTCGACTGAAGAAGGCCTGTTTCGATGGAAGTGCAGTGTCGTCGAGTCTCTCCAGACGGTCCATGTACTCGTACGGGAAATGACCTTTTGTCACCTCGCATCCGTACGCCTTCAGATACTTGTCGTAACTGAACCCGGGAGCTATGTAGTTGGTCATGTCTAGGAATTTCAGCTGATCCGTCGAAAGACACATGAAAGTGTTGTTGCGTTTGATGACGTAAAAAGTACCGACACCCTCATTCTCTTCGTCTTTGTCGTCTTGTTCTTCTTCTTGTTCTTCTTGTTCCTTTGATCCGGTGGATAAGAATTAGGGTATGAGAAACTGTTTGATGGCATTGAGATCATACTTACCCGAATTGAACCCGATGACAGGTAACTGATGCATCCAGCCATAGAGTTGTCCCATCAGCTTTTTGTATGGATTGGTTGTCGGACGAGATTTCTTCTTATCGATGGCTGATCGTGCAGCCTTCTCAGTTTCGTCCCATTTCGTCAGTTCCTCTGCGAGTTGATCCAAGACATCTTCGTACGAGTGTTTGATCTTGTCGTACGCGGCGTCACTCATCGCTTGTAAGATATTCATCATTCTACTCACCAACTTGTTGGTGTCTCCGTCCGTGACGAGACATTGCACTCGCTCGTGACCGGGGATGTTGGATGCTACGCTGACGCTCAGTGGAACGTGACGCGCCACCCAGTGGACCTTGTCACTGTCCGACGGAAGTTGTTCCGTGTCGAACCAACACTCGAAATCAAAGGTGGCTCGATACGGATAGTAGCGCAACGATTCAGCCACGCGAATGTTCTCGTCGTCCAGACGTTCGAACACCGATGGTGTGGAATGGTACACGCCGCCAGGATAGACTCGACGCACACCTCCCGTACACGTGCGCTCGTGCCGATACAGCATAGATGCCTCTTTCCATAACGAGTCACCGCACTTCCGACATCGATACGAGTTGCAGTACATGCAGACATCTTGGATGAATGAAAAATGTGTCCCGTGAAGGTTGAGATACATTGTTTCGGGGTAGTTGCATAACGATCGACGAACCAGTTCGGCAGTCGACTTACCGTCCTCCTCACTGACAAGACGGTACACGCACACATTCGTTTGGAACGTGGTCTCTACGCGATAGAGGTCATCCAGCGTGACCCCTGTAAATTCTTCCATGGCTACGTGATCTCGATCGTATGTCTCGTAGAGCGTCTTCACCGCCGGTTCCAATCGATATAGATCGCATCCTCGATGCAGGGCCAGACATCGGAACAGACACAGGTTATCTTTGTACCTCTTGTTATGGATGGGATCCGTTTCCAATCCGATGATGCTTTTCTTCCTTTTGATGTAGGATGGTAGAGAGATCATGCCTACACATCCTATAGGATGATCGATGATGCGATTAACGAAAAAAGTGACATTCGTCACGAGTTCGCATACCCACGCAGAATCCGGTCTTTGATTGATGGCCCATTGCAAGAGGTCGGGTTCTCGGATGCGTTCGAGAAATTTATCAAAGTCCTTGCTGTTGGCGACGAGACTGGGTTCGTCCAGGTAGCGTCCACAGCAATTACAAGAGGTATGATAGTACTTGTATTGACCCGTGTTCTTGTTTCTCAGAATGAACCCGTAACTGAGGTTAATCTTGAACGCATTGGTCTGTTCCTGGAACATGATCTTCAAAGACGGTTCCAAGTCGGTCGTGTCTAGCGTGATTAATCTGTAATCGTACCTCCATTGAAGTGGACCTCTGAACACGTGGGTCCGTATAGCAGACCAGTGCGCACGAACGACATCTAGCAACTCCGTCGACAGAGTATCGGCGAAGGGAAGTCGATCAGGTGGGTCTAACGGATCTTCCTCGGTAACGAGTGGATGGTGGGATGGGATAGTGTCTTCTCTTATTGATCTCTTTGGTGCTGGTGGCTCGGTGACGTCGGCACACGCGGTTCGTGCGTGCATGGTCAGATGGTAACGTCTTTCGAACTTCCGTCCGCATTTCTTACATGCGTAGACGATGCTTCTACTACTTCTACTTCTACTACTACTATCTCTACATACCGACCTTACGTGACGCTGTAGGTTGTTATATCTCCCGAAGGTGGCGCCGCATTTCTCGCATGCGTATTTCGCTCTCTTTGCATAGTCGCTGCGTGGCGCCACCATAGGCGGTGCCATCGAGTATGAATGTAAGACGCATGATGGCGTCGAGTGAGTACTCTGTACGTGACGTTGTAGTTCTGCGCACGTGTCGAAGGCGACCTCGCAGTGACGACACTGGTGTCTTTTCATGGCTGCATCTACAACTGAGAGGGAATGGACTCTCAGTACATCTATATAGTGCGTGCGAGGTGGATAACATGTCAATCATTAATAAGAGACGTTCCTATTGGTCAATTACTAATTAACATGGGTACTATTGACCAATCAGCAATAAGAGACGTTCCTAGCTTGATTCCTATTGGTCAATTACTAATTAACATGGGTACTATTAACCAATCACGAATAACCTAACATGGGTACTATGGACTCTAAGTACTACTACTACTATTGACCAATCAGCAATAAGAGACGTTCCTAGCTTGATTCCTATTGGCCAATTACTAATTAACATGGGTACTATTGACCAATCACGAATAACCTAACATGAGTACTATGGACTCTCAGTACATCTATATAGTAGGTGCGAGGTGGATAAGATGTCAATCATTAATAAGAGACGTTCCTATTGGTCAATTACTAATTAACATGGCTACTATTGTCCAATCACAAATGAGAGACGTTCCTAGCTTGATTCCTATTGGTCAATTACTAAAAAGGGGCGTTCCTAACATGGGTACTATTGACCAATCACGAATAACCTAACATGGGTAGTATTGACCGATCACAGGCGTTCCTAACTTGGACACTTAGTATTGTCCACTATGTCCATCATAATCGACTACGGGTTTCCCTTTCGTGAAGAGGGGTGTCAGTCGTGCGAATAATGAAGGTACAACACGTTCCATTCCATTTTGACTATTTTATTCAATAGAATACATTGTCTATGAAATATATATACTGATATGAAAAGATAGGCTTCTCTATATATAAGTTGATGATGATGACTGACTTGTGGGTTTTTACACCACGACAGAGGTCACGTGTGTGTGAATAATGGCTGACTTGTGGGTTTTTACACCACGACAGAGGTCACGTGTGTGTGTGTGAATAATGGCTGACTTGTGGGTTTTTACACCACGACAGAGGTCACGTGTGTGAATAATGGCTGACTTGTGGGTTTTTACACCACGACAGAGGTCACGTGTGTGAATAATTGTATATATAGAGAAGTCGATCTCTTCATGCATAAAGATTACTATATGTATTTCATAGACACTAATGATATATAACAACTACATAGATTAAAGTCAATAACAATTACTAAAGACACTAATGATATATAAAAAATAAATACATAAGATTAAAGTCAATAACAATATACGATTCAAATCAATTACTCTGTGTGACACTAATGATATATATATAACAACTAAATACATAAGATTAAAGTCAGTAACAACTAAATACATAAGATTAAATTCATTAACAATTACTAAAGACACTAAACAATTACTGCAAATTCATTAACAATTACTAAAGACACTAAACAATTACTGTGTGTGTGTGTGTGTGTGTGTGTGTGTGTGTGTGTGTGTGTGTGTGTGTGTGTGTGTGTGTGTGTGTGTGTGTGTGTGTGTGTGTGTGTGTGTGTGTGTGTGTGTGTGTGTGTGTGTGTGTGTGTGTGTGTGTGTGTGTGTGTGTGTGTGTGGCGTGTTTCAATCCTTTGTTTACAACATCCAAGGATTGAAACACGCCACTTCGTGTATTAAGTATGCTTGCATCTCCTCTGACAGTAGTCGAGTGCATCCTTCGGCACATACATTGACAGTAGCTTCGGCTACTGTCATAGGTGTATGGTGTGCTCTATGCATGATGAGATGCGTGAATGCTTCTGTGATCATGATATTTGCTATAGATGGATTTAAAATGTTCGGCTTGCTTGGTGTAGATTCTAATATAATGTTTTCGTCGCAGCAGCGATCGCAGGTGCATGGCTGCTGCTTCATGTCGGAGGATGGCGGTGTTATCAATGTCTTGTTCAGTGTTTCAAACGATGACGTCGACAACGATGATGGTGACGGTGACGATGGTGGCGACGCTGACGTGAATGCGAAGGTGCTTTGTAGACACGACGACGACGACGGTGGGGGTGGCGGTGACATCGGTGCGGTTGGCGCTGTCACCGCCGTTGCTGCTGGTGCTGACGCTGCTGCTGGCGCTGCCGCTGCTGTTGCTGCTGCGGTTGGTGCTGCAAACCGACGTTTTCTGTTGAGCACCAACCGCAGATCGTTTGCAGGCAACGATGACATCCGGCGTTTGCGCTGCTGCTGTGGTGGTGGTGCTATCTTGTCATCGTCGTCGGCGTCATCTGCTTTTTCGTATGCCTCGCGCAATTGTCGCAGGCCGTTATGGATCTATAGACGGGACAACAAAAGACACACCTGTTTAATCAATGTCAGGAACTTCGTTCTTACCTGCATATAGACTGGCTATGGTCGCTCTGATCGTGTCTGCCATATCGACACACCATTGTCTTTTACCAACCCTCTCCTCCATCGCTATGACAACCCAGCGCATGACGTGATTGATCAGACCGGAAGACGGTACGTAATATTCACCTTCCGATAAATCTAATATACGCTCAATCTCGTTACATGCATAACGAACACAAGCTGCGTCTATCAATGTGTTGAAGGTGTTCTGGTTCATCATGGCTTCTGTACGATTTCGTATTCTGTCTATGTTCATTGCTGTCGCCTGCATATCGTTGCCATGGTTACCACCACCGCCACTGCTGCTGCTGCTGCTGCTACCGCTGCTGCCGCTGCTGCTGCTGCTTATGGTCATAGCTGTTTCGCTGCTTACGCTAATAACCGCATCTTTATTTTCCTCGTCTGTTATACACAGAGTCAGTTCGGTAGAGGAAGTGATGGATGGTGTGGATGGTAACAGATTACGTTGTTCATACGAGTCTAACCACTGCTGTACCTTTTTATTCATGGTATTTTCCCAGTCCCGTATCTTTTCGTTCGTGCTTTCTGTACTTTCATTGCTGTTGTCAGAGCTGGTGGCGACGGCATTCTCTTTGTCTTCCTCCTACAAAGAGAATGCCTCGTCAAGTATTTCCAACTCTGACGCAATGTAGTTTACGTACTCCTTGTTGACACGCTTTTTAATGGTCGCTCTGACACGGACCCCTCTCAACACAGACAGGGCAGCCACCCGTTCGTCTTCTGACTTCATTGCGACGTACTGGTTCGCGGTGAAGCCAAGGATTTTAACTGCCAGCGTATCAAATACGCTAGCCCAACATTCACTGCCTATGCTGTCCCTCAGGAGGACACGCAGGTTGAATCTATACGTCGGAGACCGCTGCCATTTGTGTGTCGAACAATAGTAGCCCTTACTGGTATTACGCTGGACTCCTACGGGACACTGTGAGCATGCCAGATATACTACATATCTCTCCTGCCGTGCGGTAAACACTATGGTTAACGGTATTGGAAACTTGTATGTTCCATCGCTTACCTCCGACTGCAAACGCGTCAGGTTCATCATGTGCTCGTCATCGAAGAGCTGCTGTTTCGCGGCGGCGGCCATCTTGCTTCGGTAGAGTGAGAGAGAGACTGTCGAGTGAGTGAGTCGCTGCGAGAATCGTGTTATGACAGTTGCAGCTACGGGTCCCTTATATAGCGGGCCGGTTGCATGGCGCGTCTGTGTTATATTTACCAGCTGGCCCTCTGGTATGCATTGCGCAATCACCGCGCATTCCTATCGCTGTGCGCGCCAGACTTTATGGCGCCTGTTTTTTTCGAATGAACTCGCGACAATTCACGAGTATCTGACCCAACACGTTCTGTCCACGCTGTCCAGTGTAAGTGGACATGCTCCAGTATCCCTCCCTACTTCTCACATTTTCCATTAACGGCGCTGGATATGTTTCTAATAATAGTTTGCGTAATGTCGTGTCGCGAAATTTAATAGCAACTAACGCTCTCATTACATATCGTCTCTGTTTGTTCCACTGCGCGCGTAACTCCTGTTTCTCTCGGATGGTCTTGCTTAGATACTTCGCCTGTAGTCCGGTTCTTGTGGCAAGCATTTTCTGCGCCGTGTCGACATCTCCATAAAAGATGCATTTCCTGTACTGGTATGCAGCTTCAACTGTGTTAAAAACATGACCCCATGCATGTATCCTACATGCGTAGAAATTGGATAGAAACGAGGTTTCTCCACGGAAGTATATAGGAGGAGGAGTCATTCTGATTTTATGCTGTTTAATGTTACATGCACTGTATTTATATACATAAAATGCATGCATAAATTAATGCATGCATAAATTAATGCATGCATATATAAATTAATGCATATGCATTTATGTCCACCAGTTTCCATGCAGCAATAACTTCCATAAGTGCATGGTGTTTTTATGCGTGATAAATGAGTTTTCGGATTCAGCGTTCGTTAGCTGACAAGCTTATCAGTGGGTGGAGTTGTTTACTGTTTCATGCAGAATGTCTGGAATCGATAAAACGTTGGTTGAGAACTGGTTGACTTTGTTTTTACACGTGATAAATGAGATTTTGCTTTCAGCGTCGATTCTCTGACACTTCTGTGACAGACTTATCGAACATGTTTTTCGTTGTGAAGGATGACTTATTGTTCTAGTGGATTTGGGAGTTGATTATTAGCATTCCAGTTTAATAATAATTTTATTATGGGTGTTTTCTAACATAACTTTCTGACTTTGATGGATTTCTTATTGTGTTATAGCAGCTTATGTCAGCTGTCTGCATTGTTTAGCGTTTCCTATATAAAGCCGTCCTCAGACAAGGTATTTCTTTATACACTTACCGCCATTCTGCAACCGTCGTTCTGCTGCTGCTGCCGCTGCCGTTGCCTCTGACGTCATAACCATGCTGTCTAGCGTCGCTTTGTTTTCCGACTTGATACAAGCCTATATCGAGATTGGCGTTGCGTTGAGCCTGATACTGTATCGATCGTAAGTACATATTGTCCGTGGCTGTTTGCTGATACGTACTCCTGTGTTTTTAAAAGGTTTTAAAAGCGTCTACATAACACACACAGTTTAACTTTAAGAGACATCTTTTATGCGTCTGTGACCTAGTTACAATGCCTCTTGCTAAGCGGCTGGTAGTCTGATTATAAATAGCACGCGCGCCGCGTCGGCCGAGCGAGGTCGCCAGGTCAGTCTTATCAGTTTTAGACCACCTAGTTTCTACGCGCTTCTACTGCTGTCGGTGTAGCATTACATACGCCGTGGTGGATCCAAAGTACACCGCTCACAGCATGTCTACTCATAGTTTATTATTAACAGATGTGCATGTGCTATTTAATGTATATACGATGCTTTTAACACAGTCCTTTACCAATGGCTCAATGTGTCTTTCACTCTGGTTTTTCAGCTTCCATAGAATCCACTGGGCGTTCGTGATGAAAGAGTTACGTGCTCGTACGCCACTCGTAGTCAACGACGACATCGTCGACGATGGTTATCAGTCCGAGAGTTGGGACAACGAGTGCAATGACTACGCTGCATTTATAGACCACAGAAAATTATGGTCTACTGTCATGCAAGAAATGGAAAAGTCGTGTGGGGGGTGCAGCAGTGATCAAGACAATGTAGAGCCAGTACAACGACCTACAAAACTGATCGATAGAAGAGGGAAATCACTGCCGCGACTGAACTTGTGTTGAAATGGAAAACAAGATGAACACTATGTTTTAATATATGACTTTATATGCTTTATATATATGGCTATTTTTAAATGAAATAACGAACGATATTTATATGCTTTAATACGATTAAATATATGGCTATTTTTTTAAATAATTAATATGATTTTATGTGTTTTATTATGATTTGATATATATGGTTATTTTTTTAAATAATGATATTACTATATTTATATGATTTTATGTGCTTTAATATGATTTGATATATATATATGATTTGATATATATGGCTATTTTTTTTTTTTTTAAATAATGATATTACTATATTTATATGATTTGATATATAACTATTTTTGAATAATTATATTACTATATTTATATGATTTTATGTGCTTTAATATGATGTATCGTTATTAAATATTAAAGTTTCTTGATGATTTCATTCAATGAGGTGTTGTGTCTGTTAGCAACAGGGTAACGCGGGGCACAACGGTTAGGGTATCGCGGACTACATCGAACCACGGATTATATGTCTTGGAATAAAATTACTCCTCAAGGATCAAGGTAGCGCTCACATAGGGTAGCGGTCACTACGTTAGGGTAGCGGTCACTACTGAGGTCAAGGGTCACCACACATGAGATCAACAGGTCGGGATCATGTCAACATGTTGGGGTTATGACCGTTAGGGTTATCTCCAGTCGCAAGGGGGCGCTCGTGGTGGATGTAGGTTACCGCTAGGGGGCGCTGGGGCTACCCAGAAGTCACGTGACCGGAAGTTACTGGGTTGCTCTTTACTGGGCCGCTCTGTTGATCCCCCATTCCTGCACGTATACTACTCCCATTCCCGCACGACGGTTTATTCCCACTTCCGCACCCGGCTGAACTGTTGCCCTCGTTCGATCTGCCGCCTTCAGGTTTGTCTCCTTCAGACTTGCCTCCATTCGATTTCCCACAGTTGTTTTTCCCAGACCCACTCCCATTCCCACACGACGATTTATTCCCTCTTCCGCACCCGTCTGACTTGCTGCCACTTTCCCCCGACGAGCTCACTCCCCCGCTGGAGCTGTCGTCATCGTTACTTGATCCATCACTACTCTCCGAGCTGTCGACGACCGCCGGTGACTCGGTGGTAGTCGTGACCGGATCACAACCCGAGTACACTATCAGGCCACACCTGGGTCGAGCAACGATCAACGCCACTTGCAAGAGGTAGACCAGGGCCGCACAGAAGATGGCGGCTTTCATTGTGGAGATGCTGTGGAAGAATAGGATTGATCATTTATACGGCCGTATACTCAATGCAACTGTCGAGTGCTTAGAGGACAGTCAACCGCTACCACGTAGGAGTGCATCATTGTCCTGCTATTTCCTATTTCCAAACAAAATTTAACTAAAACTGGTTGGTTCTGAGCATTATTATTGCGTATTATTTAATGTCACTGTTTTTTCATAGAAATATATCTTAGTGTGCCAAGACAGGCTAATGTTTAGTTAGAAAAAGCGAGAGAAGTGCAATGGAAACAAATACCTCCAGCTTCGTGTGGATACTTGATCTATGCTGAATCACGAGGCCAACTAACAGTACTTGATTAATAAGATAAACATTTTATATTTGTCACTCTGCATGTTGTGTTATTTTTTCCTGTCGAAATGGCTGCTTCCTGCCAATGATTCCTTCAACACGTCTTTATTTGCACACTGACGTTAGTTAGTACATGAAACAGTTAATGCGTGTGTCTACCATAATTAGGGAAAAGGACAAGACACGCGTGGTGCAGAGAAGTAGAAGCAGAGATGTGAAAAGCAGAATACAAATAGTAAGAGTTAGAAGCCCGAGCGCAAAACCGTGTCCGGTGGAAAGGAGTCCTTGATGTCCTATGCTCCGCCGGGTAGTTAAAACGCTTAAATGTAAGTCACCATAATTATTATGTCCTTTATACACCGTATGATAACGTTTTTTAATAATGTTCACATAATTAACTAATACCGATTTCGTAATGATATAATTTGTTTCCATACTCAAACGTTTCCTGCTAAGCAACATTGATATAATAGACGACTTTTCGCAGAGATAACTCGATAGACAGAAATGCCTAAATAAACATAGATGAAGAGAACATACATTTTGCGAACCCGCCGAGGAGATTCGGCCACACAGTGCGAGAGTAAGGCAAAACCGAGCAGATTTAAAATGCTTTACAGAAATACAAAATAATAATTGCATATATTAAACTATATCGAATAAAATAAGTTGTTAATCGTGCAATAAGTGCACACTGACACATCAGATGATAACATTTGTTCCCAGAAATATAAAGAAATACGTTAACGCGATAGAGACCCACAAAGTAAGTCCACTGCCAACAAACATAACGGTACTGTGGCGCTTATGACACGTTTAAGATGCGAATGGATTACCAAATTAGTTCGTGAACTAATTAAAGAATATCCCATATAATCTATGTTGAAATGTTATTCCCAGATAAGGTCACAAACACACACACGCACGCACGCACGCACGCACGCACGCACGCACGCACGCACGCACGCACGCACGCACGCACACACACACACACACACACACACCGATTTCCACACATCTTTTTCGCCGCATTTTGAATTAAATGATGCATAACATGTAGCATTGAATTCGCATATACAACACCGAGTATCTATTATTTATTATGTTGTGTTACAATGGTTAAGAAGAACTATTTTTGTGCCTTTACTCCGTTTACTATTCGACAGCATTACCTTGTGTTCAGCTCGCGTTCGTCTTCAGTGATCCGCCTTCGTCTTCGCGCTCTCTGCACTGCCCACAACACCCTACTGGTCCCACTTATAAAGCCACACGTTCCGCGTCATTTCATTTGAAATTTTCATAGCTAGTCACGACTTTTCGACATCCCGGTGAAATTGCTAAAAGTCGTGACTAGATTTAACTATTTTAAGTGAAATGACGCAGAACGTCTTGGTTTAAAGGGGGTCAACACAAAAGATCCCACGTCTTCATAGGAGGATCAACTGAGGTGAAAGTTCTCACCCGCGGGTGTCTGCCCGACATCCTGCTGTTTGTTGGACGTTGTAAATTATCGAATCAAATGGGTCAGCATCTCGTGAGCAATAAAACGTAGCAGTCGCTCAGACTAATATATAATATGGTTCAAAGTCGTTTGTATGTGTCAGTTAACCACTAACATTAATACCCAAGGGAAAGGTTAACGGCGACAGCTGTCGACAATAATCAGGACATTCTTCACCTGATCGAGCAATACGTAGGCAATCTTGTCGACTTGCGCCGAACGTCCAAAAATGTCAACACCTCCTCACAAAAAATCGGGAAAGTGCTCATGAAAGCAGGAAACACACTCCTGCATTCAGCTTTCTTCGGTTTTTGCCGTTTTTTCATTGTTTTTTAGCGTAATGTTTTACGAGTCGCCGTTTTGGTGTGCCGTTCGCGTTCGCGGTGAAAGCACGTGCGAGAAAATTAGATGTGAAATCGCTTGAGGGCAAACAGATCAAATGTATTTAGAATAGCCTCGTATTCGACAAATACATCGATTTTACCGAGAATTTTTTTGCTTTTGAAAATTACAAAAAAGCGGGAAAGTGGGACCATGGGGAAGCGGCATTTCTTGTGCTATACATTTGATACCATGTGCGTGTGTGACAGGGACCGTCCTGCCCCACATACATAACGTTTGTCTTAACACGATGTATACAAAACACAACACACTATTGCTCATTTTGTATTGTTTGACCTGTCAACTGGATAATAATAATTATTATCATGTCACCAATTAAGTCCATGATTCTCACATTACTATTGGCAAAATATTATATCACTGCATATAATAGTGTATATAAAAGTGTAAAAACACACTGCTTTAATTACGCCTGCTTTAATTACAACCCGCCATCCCAGAGACTCGTGTCTCTGGGATGTCGGGTTGGGTGTCAAATATAAGTTAGCTTCATTTTGCACCAGAATTGAGAACGTTCAGTGATGCTTCCTCTACTCACTTGGTGATTTCTTCTAAAAAAACAATGAATTTGTCAAATATGACCTCACTTTTTGGAATTAATGTTGAGATTGGTTTAACATGTTTAACCATTATGGTCTTTAATTATCCTCTCTATAATCACTATTGTCAAACTTATTCGCCTGTAATTATCTGACTCGTTTGTTGAACCTTTTTTAAATAGTATCATACTGTGGTGTTAATGTACTCTACTGTTTCGATTAGCACTTTCCCTAGATGCTTTCGGGTGGAAATGCCGTCCCATAGGTCCCGCTTTCACGCTTTTTGGACGAAATGTCCCGCGTTTTTGTAATTTTAAAAAATAAGCAGAATTCCCGGTCAAATCGATCTATTTGTCGACCACGAGGCCAATCTAGACACATTTTATTTATCTGATTTCAAGCTATTTCGCACGTGCGTTCACCGCGAACGAGAAAGGCCCATTAAGATGTTGACCCGTAACCCACTACGTTAAAAAACGACGAAACAACGCCAGAAGCGACGACAGTTCAGTGTATGAGTGTGTTTCTTGTTTTCATGAGAACTTTCCCACTTTTTCATTGGCAGATGTCGATTCGTTGTATATTTGGAACATTTGGACAAGACCGTCTACGTATTGCTCGCCCAGTGGAAACATATAATGATCGTTGTCGACTGTTATCGCCGTTAAGTCGGTAAAGATGTTAGTGGGGAACTACCACATGCAACAGAATTCGAACCTTTAACGGCTGCCACACTTTATTGGTCACGACACCGTATATAGTTCCTTTAACTGCCGCCACATTTTATTGGTCACTAGATTCAGACATACACTGTATTTGAAATATGTACAACACTAGATAATTTACGACGACCAACAGACAGCAGGATGCCGGGCATGTTGAGCAGACTCCCGCAGGTGAGAATGCTTCACTTTACTTGGTCGCTGACATCATCTCGCCTGAGGTGTCACCCGTCCCTCGTTTTTGTCAGATGCCCCGCATCCAGCGAAACCAACCAAATGTCCCTCCTTTTCGTAAAATATATATGTTTCATGTTAGCGTTATTTTTCGCTTAACTGAAATGTTGGGCCCAACTGGCCAACGGCACTCCGAAAACTAACGACATTTGACGCAATATCTACGATGTCCACTACGACATGCTAGCTCTAGAATCCTCTACGATATGCTAGCTCTGTTGTCCTCTACGAAATGCTGACCCTAGTGTCCTCTACGAAATGCTGGCTCTAGTGTCCTCTACGACATACTGGATCGTTTGTGCAAATGTGTTATTTAGCGTGATCAAATCATCGGGAAATGATTTGCCAGGGTTTATAACTGATACTATTTTTTAACCGGGACTGGTCAAAATGCGGGGAAATGTTCAAAAGTTCTCCGGCTCTACATACTATGCTAACTAAGACATAACACTGTTTACATTTTCGCAAGTTGCCCGGCAATAATCCATTGCGATTTACCGATTTTCAACTTCCACCCCAAAACAATGTCCTATGTTCGACAGGGATGACTTGACGCAGCCAGTGAACGCTCAACTACGAAGGACGACGTGCCCATGTCAACACGAGTCGCCATTCATGACGTGCCCTTGTCAACACGAGTCGTCATTCATGTAGTATATAATTAGTGTGGCAATAAAGCAAATTATGAGCAGTCCCGATGCTGTTGTTCTGTTGCTATTGCTGTTGTTGTAGCTGCTGCTGCTGTCATTCTGGTCGTAGCTATTGCTGCTGCCGTTTTTTTTTTGTTGCGCGTGGGTAAGCAGTACTACGGTTTATATTTGTATTACCAATTTAGAAGATGTGTTACTATGATCCTAAGCCTAAACGTATATCATTGGGTATCTGATGCAATTTTGATGAAAAATTAAACACGGAAATTGTTCCTACTACTGTTGCACTCTCACAGAACAATCGCGTAGCTATGCCAACGTATGATATATTCAAAGGATATTCAGACTCTTGCACAACCAGGTAATATGCTATATTCTAGTACAGGGGTGCAATTATGATTTCTTAATCGTACACGCGTGCGATTACGTCGGAACTATCTACTTTTTACGACGCAATTATCGCGTACAAAATAGCAGACGGACATTTTATTGTTTTAACGATTTTCCTCGTGTGTTGTGTTAACAGTGACGTCACTCACCATATCACGACTGCCACAACTTGCTTATCAATACACAATGGTCGGTGTGCGGGTGGCATGCTCGACTAGCGAGTTGGCAACGCAGTTGTTTTCTACGACTCATTATCCATAGCATATGTGCACTTGAGAGACGTAAACTAGATTCACAGAAAAGAATGTAATCGTGTTTCTTGTCAAAAATCGACGCAAAATACTATCCATAGTTGTTCTCAATTCAAAGGTTTCTTGACAAACATTAGGAGTTTACCAAATAAAATAAAGATGTGCAAAATGCGCACATAATACATAATAATATAATATATAATTTGATGATCAGATAACATTTTATGCACGTGCCAACTTTCCAGTGGACTCTGTATTGATAATGACGGGTGAATGTAATGGATAACGACGGGTGAATGTAATGGTTAATGACGGGTGAATGAAATGGACAATGACGGGTGAATGTAATGGATAATGACGAGTGTATGTAATGGTGGTGCGTCCACTTACTTTACAGTAAGCGAGAGTTTAACAGAATACTGGAAAACTTGTCGCGAAACTGGAACGGACGCGCGCTGATTATGCAGATACGCGATTATTCTGCAGTAGCTTGATTACTGAGGGGTCCATCAATCCACAATGGTCGGTGTGCGGGGTGGCATGCTCGACTAGCGGGTTGGCAACGCAGTTGTTGTTGTTGATGACTTGTACATAGTGTTTGTGCACTTGAGAGACGAAAACAGTTCGACAGAAAAATAATGTAATCGTGTTCTGTAGTCAAAAATAAAAAATAAATACTATCCATAACTGTTCTCAATTGAAAGGTTTCTTGACAAACATTAGGAGTTTACCAAATAAAATAAAGATGCGTCATATCTGCATATAAACGTGCACGTTGTGGCAGGGATGATGAGATTTCACATTCGTCAGTGTGCACGATCAACATTGTCGTCAAACCTCACGTATGTACAGTGGCGTATCCAGGCACATGGGGGAGGCAGAGGGGAGGCAAGCTTAGTCACCCATTGGTTTACCAACATTTAGCGGTGCAACAGGTTACACACATATTTTTTTAATAAGCCAAAGGGGGTCACTCACCCCACCCCCACCCCCAAATTTGCCACCCATGTTGTAATATTTCCAGCACGCGACGTAGACAACCACGCTCTCACGTTTAGAGGCTAATTGGTGCAATTATTGCACATTTAACACAATACATACAGCTAGCATTACACTAGATAAGAATTCCTTTTGAAGTTGGACTAGGTTCTCTAAGAAAATTGTCTACCCTTGATTTGGCCCAAAATTCTATGGTTGTAATGGCGATGGGTATAAATTGTGATTTTACTGCAACTTAGGCTAACCCAGGTCAAAATGACAGTAACTCAGACATGTTCAGACACGACACGACACGGCAGGATACGACACGACACGACATTGTGATTTTAACTGCACGCCCCGGAATGGATACTTAAGATAAGTTCAGACTTATTTATTGCCCGAACTTCTGCATCGCTACACCTGTTTGTTTACTGCTGTGTGTGAACGTTCTACGCACTCCCTGTCGTTTTCTTCACAACCTTCCTTGGACTATTCTACGTTAGGTATGATCACTATTGAGTACTCCGTTCGTGAAGACCCCCGTTCGTGTCGTCGTGAACATTGTACAGCGATATAAAACCAGTGACCGTTTTCGCGCGAATCGTTTGCCGTGCGATGAAACAATCGCGTATCTATGCTAACGCATGGACAATCGCGTTCGAAGTTATTCAAACGTCAGATCAGCCGATTTTGCGTTCCGATGCTAGCGTTGTGATTTCTGTTTAATATCAGTAAGTGTTAATTCTTTCCGGCTCTCTAATTTTAAGTACAAATTGTACTTTCGTCGACAATCGACCCCGCGATGCATTGCGTTTACACACGGATGACGTGTAGCGATCAAAAACATGACATTCCGGGTAACAACCATTCCCGGGGTGGGGATATTACGTATGTGGACGTTTAACGTAGATTACGTAACTCAGAAAACAATTGTTAGCAAAGCTCTGCGTGTTTTCTACGATTGTTGAGAGTTACGTGATCTGCATCAAACGTCCACATACGAACGTTTCATGAAACCGGCAGTTATGCATGATTTGGGGCATAAAGTTGTTATTGCCATGACAATGCCATACCAAAAATTTTACTTGGTAGTGTAAGGAGTCATATCTACTGAGTGGGTGCGCCACATCCATAGATGTGATTTAAGAATCGACTACAGTCCGTGCAATCAGAATAGAATTCGCTTACGAATAACAAGAATTGTTTTGACGGAATATCGGAGGCTGTTTTTATAGCGAAATGGATTTTACTTACTTTTTCGCTAATTCATATTCTTTGCGGATTTGAATTTGTTCGTATAGTGCCACAAGTGGTGTATGTATAATTCAGGCCGATAAACTAACACAATACAATATTTAAGAAGAGATTTAACACGATTGCCATCCAAGAAAAATACTCAGATGACAAGTGAACAAAGAAACCATTGGCTTATTGATCGATAGTCCAACAATTTTTCATTTTTGTGTAACCCGTCCTTCTGAGATATTTGTCCATTTTGTTTTTAAGCATAATTTTATTCACGCTGCCAGCATTATACAGTAGCACCGCTCAAAGCGGCCTGCCCTTGAAAACGGCAACTGCATCACTGTCTGTTTTCCCATATGTGTATAACTGACCAGCCCATGTAATTCGACCACCCCTTTATTTGGGCCACTTTATCTCAGTCACTTGGCTTGAGAGAAGTACAACATAATAACACGCTGTCCTATAATAAATATCTGAACTATTGTTGTGAAACTTGAGGAAATACTTATAAAAGCAGAATACACCCTCTCAATATATTACAGAAAAAGGCTATACGAATCTGTAAACAAAAAGGGTACTTGTCACACACAAGACCAATCTTTCTATACTTTAAAACTCTGTGTGTGTATGATTTGATAGACTACAACAACGTGGTGTTCATGTTTAAGGCTCACAACAATTTGCTTCCAGATCGTCTATTGTGTTACTTTAAGAGAGTATGTAATAGTCACAATCACAATACTCGCGACAAAACAACAATTACGAAATAAAATATAGCAGAACGTCACAAAAAGCTGCTTGTATTAGTATTAAGGGTCCTAAGTTATGGAATCAATTACATCCAGACCTGCAGACATGCAGAACGGTTTATCAGTTTAAGTCATTATAAAAGATTGCTCCTACAAAGATATGAACAATTGGATTATTATTAATCATCAATTTAGTGTTTTTTATGTATTCGTATTTATGTCATTATTATATATTGGTTGATGTATGCCTATGCATACTCTAATATCCAGTATAATTAGCAACTTATAAGTAAATGTTGCTATTTGTATCTATGTACATTGTATTATATATTGGTTGATGTATGCATATGTACACTATAATATCCAGTATACTTAGCAACTTATAAGTAAATGTTGCTATTTATATCTATGTACATTGTATTATATATTGGTTGATGTATGCCTATGTATACTCTAATATCCAGTATAATTAGCAACTTATAAGTAAATGTTGCTAAATTGAAAACTACTCAATTGTGATTATTTAATTTAAGAAATAAGATTGTAAATTATTAAAAGAGAATGCAAATTATAAGTTTGTATAACATCATGCATTTCCTTTTAACATATTTGTAAAGTTATTGTTTAGATTTTATATATTCACAGCTTCCTGATTGATATGTTTTGGTTCAATAGAGATATTTTACGTATTGCTGCACCTTGTATATATATATATATATATATATATATATATATATATATATATATATATATATATATATATATATATATATATATATATATATATATATATATATATATATATATATATATATATATATATATATATATATAATAATTATTATAATTTTAATAATAATTTTATTAAAATGGCAACTATAGCAGTTGAATTATACAATTGGCACAGTAAAACAACCAATGATAATAAATTAATTAAGACAAAAATATGACTTAAAATATAAAAACTTAAAAGGTGCTTGTACATCATGTTTAAAGTTATGTTTGTATATAAACAAGCTAAATATGAAGGACATAATCATAAATTAAAACTTAAAACAGGCAATACTATAGTAGAATAAATTATATGGCCTACTACTATTGTGTAAAAAGTAACTAATTTATGAATGAGTTCATAATTTCTGCCAGTGTCTTAAAGCATACGGTATAAAAGAGTTCTGAAATCTTGCAGTTCTGCAACGCGGCACACAGTAAGTCCTCGTGTTTCGAGATGTATGCGGAGTTTCCCGGAGGGGAGGCAAAAGATGGTGTAATTTATGTGTAGATTGTTGCATGCTTATGAATAGCGTTCTACACAACTTCTCCCTCCGGTCTGACAGCGTTGGTAGATTGGCTGCGGTGATGGCTTCGGTGTACGACTTATCTTGGAAAATGATCCGCATTGCCCGTTTCTGGATGTATTATATCTGTCTCGTTTGCTTTTTTGTAAGGCTCGTGTGCCACACTTGGCATGCGTACTCCAATACCGATCGGACGATTGAAGTGTATATGTTGATGAGATGGTGATGGTCAATGCCGGCTCTTTTGAGAAGGATGATGAAGTATAGACGTTACGATGCTTTTGTAGTGATTTCGTCTATGTGTAATTGCCACTTCAGGTCTTCAAATAGAGTCACACCTAGTAGACGAGTGCTGTTAACTTGTTGGATTGGTCTACCGTCGATGGTTAGCAGTGCGATGTCCGGAGTTGATTTCTTGAAACATATCCGCAGTTCTTTCGTCTTGTCGTAGTTCAGCGCCATTTTGTTACTCGCTGTCCATTGCCCGACTTCGTCTGCTGCTACTTGGAGTGAGCTGTCCATTCCGGAGGATGAAGAAGCTTCCCATATTGTGCAATCGTCGACATATATTATATGTTCGCATACTGTTTGCAGATCATTAATATGGTGTAAGAAGCCGATTGGTCCAAATATTGTGCCTTGTGGGACACCTGCGTTGACAGTGGTGTACTCCGATTTCACACTCCCGATCTTTACCCTCTGTTTGCGTTGACACGGGAAGGATGTCAGCCATTTGGTAATAAAAGTTGGAAGTCCGAGAGATGCACATTTCGTCATTAAAATGTGATGGTCGACTCGGTCAAACGCTTTGCTGAAATCGACGAGAAGTATTCGTATTATGGTTCCAGGGGTCTCGACCGCGTATTTCCACTTGTGAACAAGCTCGACCAGTGCGTGTACGGTTGATGTTCCTTTAATTGATCCATATTGCTGAGGATCAATCTGGTCCATGGTAATGTCCATATGTGTGTGTGTGTGTGTGTGTGTGTGTGTGTGTGTGTGTGTGTGTGTGTGTGTGTGTGTGTGTGTGTGTGTGTGTGTGTGTGTGTGTGTGTGTGTGTGTGTGTGTGTGTGTGTGTGTGTGTGTGTGTGTGTGTGTGTGTGTGTGTGTGTGTGTGTGTGTGTGTGTGTGTGTGTGTGTGTGTGTGTGTGTGTGTGTGTGTGTGTGTGTGTGTGTGTGTGTGTGTGTGTGTGTGTGTGTGTGTGTGTGTGTGTGTGTGTGTGTGTGTGTGTGTGTGTGTGTGTGTGTGTGTGTGTGTGTGTGTGTGTGTGTGTGTGTGTGTGTGTGTGTGTGTGTGTGTGTGTGTGTGTGTGTGTGTGTGTGTGTGTGTGTGTGTGTGTGTGTGTGTGTGTGTGTGTGTGTGTGTGTGTGTGTGTGTGTGTGTGTGTGTGTGTGTGTGTGTGTGTGTGTGTGTGTGTGTGTGTGTGTGTGTGTGTGTGTGTGTGTGTGTGTGTGTGTGTGTGTGTGTGTGTGTGTGTGTGTGTGTGTGTGTGTGTGTGTGTGTGTGTGTGTGTGTGTGTGTGTGTGTGTGTGTGTGTGTGTGTGTGTGTGTGTGTGTGTGTGTGTGTGTGTGTGTGTGTGTGTGTGTGTGTGTGTGTGTGTGTGTGTGTGTGTGTGTGTGTGTGTGTGTGTGTGTGTGTGTGTGTGTGTGTGTGTGTGTGTGTGTGTGTGTGTGTGTGTGTGTGTGTGTGTTGTGTGTGTGTGTTTATATTGAATAAATTCAATTCAATAAAAACTTTAAGTGTCACTCGTTTTGGGGGCATGTTTACCTCGCCGTTTGTGAGATCTGACTGTTTATATTAGCTCTGGCTTAAATCTTCTACGATCGCTTAATGAGCGAAGTTATGGGGTATTTTTTTCTTCTAATCCCAGCCTTAAAAAAGAAAATAGACCTATTCTATTCGTATCACACTTTTATCTATCCCAACTGTGCCAAAATGTCGCAGACAAACGTGCTGAAAAACTCTTGTTCTTGAAGCATGTGACAATAATAAAAACATTCACCACAGCGAGATGTAATTACCCACACTCCCCCACAGTGGCCCCACTCAGTATATCACCACCGCCAAAACTTGATTATATAAATATATATATATATATATATATATATATATATATATATATATATATATATATATATAGCTGAAGAAAATGATTAGTTGGCTGGGCAACGTCATTGTTGCGTACGACTTGTTACGTTGTTGCAACTGTGCACGTGCGCAACGTAACATAGTTTCAAACAAACGGATGATAAGCTGATTAATCTAATTATGTGGGCGACCTGAATCTGGACGCATACGTCATTTCCGTCACAGTGGAAAGTAAACTTTGCAACCAGACGATACGTGCAACAAACGGTGGCGCCACAGCACGGAGCCTGGATAATCGAAGCTAGAACGAGATGTAATCATATTGTCTAATACATTCGCCAGATGGCGCATTCAGTCATTTAAGTCCTATTGGACAACCCGGACAATATTTGTATTTTAAAGCTGCCTACGCAATAATTTGTTTCGGACTCTTTTTTGCAGACGGACAAACTGTTACGTTAAATTTCGGTTCGGTTCGGTTTGGCCAGCTACATTTGCCGAATCGAAGCACCCGAATTTACATTGAAAGTGATTGGTTGATGCGACCACTGGGATACAGTTCAAATCCATGTTTACATGGGTGGATTCACTGGTTTTACTATACCACATAGCTTTACCTCTCGCGATTATTATTCTTATTTTACTACGACTGACTGAGACCCCTGCAAACAAGCCTAGATCCGCCCCTTGAATAGTCATAGGGCATGTGTCCTGTGATAAGCAAATACAACACTGCACGCAAACACATCCTGGCAATAACATCCTAAGCACTAATTAACACCAATGTGGTAATATGTAATCAATTAATCCTGCTAATGAAGAGATACTGATTGCATTTGTCTTTAGCTCTAAACAGGGCAACGTGGCGCAACGGAAGATTACTGTGTGCGTGCGTGCGTGCGTGCGTGCGTACGAGCGTGTATGCGAGCGTGCGTGCAGGCATGCGAGCGAGCGTGCGTGCATGCATGCGTATGGCAGGATGAAGGGGAGACAAGGAAGGACCCACTCCTCCCAGTTGCCCACTCCTCCCTGTGGCTCACTTATCCCTGCAGCTCACTCCTCCCTGTGGCCCACTCCTCCTGTGGCCCACTTATCCCTGTGGCCCACTCCTCCTGCCCAGTCCTCCCTAGTCTCCCCTACGACAGAGCTAAGTTGTGCCGAGGAAAGTGCGTGAGACAACGGGCGGATCCAAACACTGAAAAGGGGTGTCCAGTTTCCAGCAGGATACCAGGTGGCAACCCTTCTAGTCATTCAAATTTATACTTAATACGCTGGAAGCATTTATAAATTGACACATATCTTATAATGCATGCTATAGCTGTTTATTTAATTACGGGACAAAATATGTCCAATTATTCTGAAACAGTTACGGTAACAGCATGTTGATTTCTCGTAAGACCCAATGTGTAATATGCATCAATCTTCTGGGACACCATAAAAATTATACATCAACATGAATGGAATACTTCAAAGGAACGCAGCAAGTCTTATTCAAAGCAACTATGAACGCACACTCCGACCCGGTGTAACGGGCCCAGAGTAGTCCCGTGCCGAAAGTCAGCGGAAGTATGCATTTTGCGTATTGCGCATGCGCGCGCAAACGCAGTAGACGCCATGCAACCCGCGTGAGCTACGTGACCTCAGGTAACCCGATCAACTTTGACCCCGTGCCAGGAGTATGCAGACTTAGCGAGACTAATACAGATTCAGGTGACCCACATGACCCCCACGATGTTGACCTTATTTTGTCAGCGAGGCCTTTTTAAGAAAGTTGAAAGTCATTTGATTAGAACGTGGAAACTGATGTAGCATCAGAAGAGATGTAGGCGAGACGAAAAGTACAAAAAGAATATGGAGTGCATCAAACTTATATATATATATATATATATATATATATATATATATATATATATATATATATATATATATATATATATATATATATATATATATATATATATATATATATATATATATTTATTATTTGGTAATACCCATTATGTTAAATCACCAGTGACCAAGCGTAGGAGTGCAAGCACCCAAATCAAATGTTACACAATTTGCATTTGAAAGAAGTACGATTATCAAACGACAAAAGGACGTGGCTATTCGCACAGTTGCTCTGCAGGTCCCTCTATTAATTACCAAAAGTGTGGTTGTTATTATTTGCAGAGCTGCACTAGGTTTTGGCATTGCAGAAATAGTTATTGCTATTTGCAAAATTACCATATTGGTATGGTCATTAATGATAATGTTAATGATATATTGTGTCACTTAAGTTATGGCTTCTTACATGAGGCTTGTCTTGCTGTTTCTACAAAGTAGAAGATTAAATGGCTTCACATCTTGTATAACAGCCACTTAGTCCATTAAGCTACTTCTTGTTCACTGGTTCAGTAGTGCACATGTATTACTAAGTCAGAGCAAAGTTGCTGTGTTACAGCATTACACATTTTACGTCTACATGCTTCAAGGAGGCAGACCTAGGTAAAAGATACAATATGAAGTTGCTGGGAAAGCTTTGGCTAGGTGCAACTACTGTGCTCATCAACAAAGTATCAAAGCCTGCAGGATGTGGTCCCATCATAACAACTGTGCAACATTTACAAATGAGGTAGGAATGAGTAATAGTAGTTATGAATATGATTTAATGTTTTTTTTGGTAAATTAAATAACAACATTGCAGCAAATGTTTTATCTCTTGAATTATAAGCTGTAAGCATTTGTCACACACAACTTGATAAAGAAGCTTCCAAATGTCAATTATTTTGGTAAGAGAGTGAGAACTAGATCAATACTAGCCATGTTGTCATTTAATCCTGGTCCCTTTCATTGCATTTAGCAGATATGCATACTTTACTTTAATAGTTTAACACTATTCACCGGATATTGAATGGATTAAATGTGTTATTGTGGCATGTACCACGTGGCTTATAGTGGGTGATAAAAGGGAACCGTGCTGGCTTTCAGTTTTAGGTGACTAATAACACAAGTAATGTACAAGAGAATCAGCATGGAAATAAATGCATACACTTTTTGTGTTATTTTAATATTATAATCATTAAACAGTTTTGGCTACACAGGCAGACACCATAGCTAAAACAAATTATAAGTACTTGTTTGTTTACATTTCCAGACAGCAGCTGAACCTGTGAATGAGCCAACAGCCACGCCTGCTACTCCTCTAACTACCAAGCATCCCTTGGGCCAAGATCTTACAAAGTTCTTCTACTCGTGCAATATCCCCTTCACTGTATCAGATCACCCAGGGTTCGCAGTGGGACTCTCCTAGATAGTCTCTGATGAATTGAAGTCACAAATGAAGCATCTCAAGGATCAAACTGTCACACTGATAGAGGATGGATGGTCGAATATCCATAATGATCCCGTCCTTGCTACAACTGTACAGAAGAAGTTTAACCAAGCAGTCATCTGATCAATGAGTAGCGGGAACTGGCCCACCAGTGGCTCACAGAGAACAATTCAGACTACCTCCCAGCAGCCATTGCTTTTGAAACAGAGTCTGCGCCACTCCCGCCATCCTTTTTTGAAGCAGGTGCTATGCATCCAGAATTGTGGTGGTAAGGGCTTAGAACAGTTACTCTGCCACATGGTCTTGTTCTAGTTTCGTTGCACACAGCTTGTGTGTCAGCCTTGTGCAACGTTTGGAATAACTCACACAAAGCTGATAATTCATTAGGCTTGTGTTCTGCTATCGAATGCTACATGGCAAGCATGAGGTAGAGGACTGAATCACTGTCAGACTTTCACTGGCACAGGAGATTTGTGCCAGAGGACCTAGACGAATAAATACTTATTAAATGTACAACGACAGTTTAACAAAAGTACTAAAAACTTAATATGTTGTCTGTTTTATATTATTTTACTTTCTTCCATTTTTTTCCCGAAAGAAAGTGGAAGAAATCCCTTTCTTCCACTTTCTTCCAGGCATCCCCTGTTGACTATCACAAAAAATATACATTTAAAAAAATACTTGCTATTTATATTGTAATGGCCTTATTGAATTGTATGTTTATATTATTATTTTGGATTTGGCCACCTGGACCATTAAAATTTTTTTTATTAAGGGTAGCTGCTAATATGTCGGCTTTTGTGGTTGGTTCGAATCCAACTGGTATATGCACTTTGTGCAAAAATACCCCTGGCATGGGCTTATTTACCGATACATTGCATCTCCTCTTATGATTATTTTGAAATTGAATGAAAATGCACTTACAGTGATCCAAAGTTAGCATATTAATATATACATAACATCTGATCCATCTCATGTTAGCTTTATTTACCAAAGGCCACCAACAAAACCAGCTCAACATTTAACAACATATTGCTAAACTTCATTGTGGAATTAATTTAACAAGCATGTAGTTATGTCAAGTTGTCAAAATACAATGATGACATTGTGTGATTGACTTATACTCGATAGGGGCTATATACCTATACATCAAATAAGTGTCATATGGAGGGCCCATGATGAATTTATGGAAACTTTTTGAACTGCTGAAATCGGCTGAATATATATATATATTAAAAAAATACATATATATATATATATCTTGACACTGGCTATAGAAAATATATATTAACATTTCGGCGGCATTTTAAAACCTACCTATTTGACCTGGTCTAACCTTCTTAGCTCCTCAGTGCACCATCATCACTGTTGACGATCTGGAATTGAATTTGGGGTAAGATTTGCCTAACACTTTGGTATTGGTGCGCTGCTGAGCTCAGTTTTCTGAAGATTTTAGTGCTATAGAAATCTTCTTTATTGTATTATACTGTATTGTACAGCTACATCATTTCTGACGTTAGATTCCAAAAGCCTGGGTCCCAATTACTATATATTCAGTAAATAAATCTTGTGCTATGTGCAACCCGAATATATAGTATTTTGCTAATTTAGCAAACAGTGTAACTATTACTTTGTGAGATCTTTCCACAAATTGTTCCCCAAGTGATTTTGCTACTACAAGTGATGCTGTTAAGGATATGTCATTTTACTTACAGTACTTCATAAAAAATGCTTATAACTATGATCAATAATTGCAGACACTGGAGCGTTAGTGTATATCTCACCACATATGTTAGTGTATATCCCACCACATACGTTAGTGTATATCCCCCACATACGCACATACACCAGAAGATTGTGACTGATGAGAAAGAGAGAGACAAGATCTTGTGCCATATTCACTCTGCGCCACCTGCTCGCCACAGTGGCATCAATGCTACTGTGGACAAAATTAGCCAGCGGTATTACTGGAAAGGCTTGAACGAGGACGTAAAAATATGCTGGATATTGTGTTAGAAATGTAAGTGTTACGTAAATATATTGCTGTGTGTATTATAAGTTGTAAATTTTTTTTTATAGAACATTTCATTTTTGAATGCCAATAGTACATTTTTTGCCATAACAGCCATGTAATGCCAAGTCTCTTTAAAAAATTATATATAGAATGAATACACCAGATTGAAGTAAATTTTGTCCAGGAAATTTATGTAATGTCTTAGCAAAAATAACCTGATAGCCAAACAATTGAAAAACTTTTAACTTTGAGGCTGCATCGAACTTTTGTGTGCCCTTAATCTGAATATGTTTATTACTGGATTGTTTAATTTGTACGCCCTCTACCTGAGACCCATAATGGTTTCAAGTATATTATGACACTAACTGGTTACTTCACAAAGTATGTGGAGTTGTATCCCCTGAGACGGAAGTCTGGCGATTGTGAGGTGCAAAGCTTGAAAAGCTTCATTTGCAGGCATGTAATTTATGGATAGTTTAGTTTTAATTCAGCAAAATGTAAAGCTTCCCCTACAAATTAAACCTATATGCAACATATATGGGGTCAAATACACTGAAATAATAATTGGTATTTTTTTATAGAAAAAACATTGTACAGAAAACATTCAAATAATAAAGATCCTCTATCAGCAGCATTGCCTGATCAAGTAGAGCTAACAGAAATTTCCTTTTGATGTTTTGTGCATTCACCTGTTTCACACAATCAAGACAGCAAGTGGTCACGAAATACACCTACAAATGATTCAGAAAATATCCTACTAATATAATTACCACCCCTGGCTTGAGAGGATGATTCCAGGTACCGGAGCAGACAAGGTTGCTTTAAAGCTAAATTGTTACATTTTGTCAGCCAACATTTCTGATGTGGTAATGTTGTTTTACAGATATGGTGCTCCCAAGAAATTGTTGTCAGACCAGGGGCGAGAATTTGTCAATCGCTTGAACACAGATTTGGCAAAGAAGTTTGACATTGACCATATGGTTACAGCAGCATACCATCCACAAACTAATGGACTCGATGAGAGGTAGCATCTAAGATTGTATTGTGAAACATTATGTAGTAAAACGAATGTTCACAGATTAGATTTATGGTTTATGTTTAAGCAAATGTTTTTCAAATAATGTTTTTTTAACAAACTGATATTAAGATAACTAGCAAATATAATTTTTTTAACATGTACTTTTTTCTCAAATATTTTTGGTCAAATTTAACAAAATAAAATATTACATGTTGTATTAATTAATAGTATGGTATTATTGTTGTTGCTAGTAGCAGTAAACACATTAATGCTGTGCTGTTTGGTATTGTATTCTACTATGTTTGAAAATAAACATTATTATTACAAATTTTCCACCATTGACCATATATATTTTTGCAGAACCAACCAGACACTTAAGACGAGGCTCAGTAAGCTAGTAGCTGACTACCAGACTGACTGGAATGAGTATCTTGAGGAGGTGGCCTTCAGTCTCCGCACACAGAGACAGGCATCTACAAAGTACACACCCTTCCTTTCTTATGTACAACAGACACCCACGTCTGCCTGTGGAGGTACTTATAACATTACTTTCTTTCATTGCATAAATTATAATCATCACTGAATATCATATGTTACATGCCTTTTTTATAGAATATATTCTTGTGTAATGATTGCAATGCAATATACATGTATTAATTGGTTTTTATATAAATAATTAAATGTGAAGCATAATTATATTTTATTCTTACATATTTATAATATACATAACAACTTATCAAACTTGTTTGGCCATCTTCAGCATTTGACAATAATATCTCCATACTGTTTTCTATTCCAATTTATTATATAGATGGATGGTGTTGACCGGGATGATGATGCTGACATCCCAACATTTCTGGAACACGATGTGGACAGATATCAACATGATCTTGTTACACAGATTCAAATGGTTCATGAGCAGGTGTGTAAAAGTGGTCCACTTTTGTATCATAATATGTGTTTGTATGTAGCTGTGGATGTATACACCATGGCATAGGCATGGGGTCATTAACTTGAAAAGTTTATTAATTACATTACAATTAACTCATGAAAGTGCAGATATTTGGAACTACCTAGCATATCGCTATATTTTGTTGAAGAATTCCAATATTATTCCCATATTTTCATTTTGTATTCTATTATGTCCTATGGATTTTAGATCAAAAGTGGATGGGCACACTGGTACTTCTAACTGGCAATGTGTGACATTTAAGTCTGTCATCCAAGTATGTTCTATATAGCACCATGATTTTCCAGGTTCATGCTAATGTTGAAACTGCACGGCAGACTAAGCACTACCGAAACAGACAAACAAAGGGAGTCAAAACATTTGACTTGAAAATAGGTGACATGATGCTGAGAAGGCACATGAGGAATGTCGGGAGGAAGGGTGGGAAACTACAGCCACAGTGGATAGGACCATGCAGGTAACTGAATCAGCCACTTGACTTGGTCGAAATTGATTATGAATATCTAATAAATATTTACTATGTCACCTTTACTTGTAAGAAATAGGAAGATGGGTTAACATTATTTTGTTGGAATGAAATCTAGTATTTCTTATCCAGATTTCAGAGAAAAGAGGTCGTCAAAACTTTTCAAGAGATCATCGAGAATTACACTGTACTAAGTTGGGTTTATCTGGTAAATGATATGACAAACCATGATTGCTGGAGGAAATTCGTGTCACTACAAAAAGTGGTTGACACATGGAACTGAATACCTGTAATTTCATAAGTTTATGCCTAATACATGTTCATTTTCCCCAGGATCACATTGGGCCGAAATACCAGGTAACATTGGCAAACAAGGCTGGTGCTGTCCTGAAGACAAAGGTGGCCTACGACCAGTTGAAACCCTACCACACACCTCACCTTCCTATCACACAGACTACTCCACACAGTCTTCCTACCACACAGACAACTCCACACACTCTTCTTACCACACAGACCACTTACTTAGTCTAGATATTTGATAAGGAATAATGATGTCGGAATCTTCACTGGATTATATTAAAGGTTAATATAATCACAATAGCACTTGTTGTTTCCCGGGGATCTCCTCAGTTTAATTTACTGTCTACTAAATGGTTCATAATGTTAATGTAAATATGTGTCACCAGAAAAGTGTGTCTATGTTATCTATGAGTTAATTATTAATGGAAAAACATAATTGTATTTCTGTATAATTGGATGTTAATTTCTTACTTGTTTGATTAAATATTATGATATACCATATTTGTAGAAATGTTGTGCTGCTGCCAGTGCAGTATTATACAAAGAACTATATTGTTTCGATCATTGTACATGTCTATCAATCATCATATATAAAAATAATAATAATAAAAATATATATATATATATATATTAATATATATATATACGTTAATAATGGCAGCAATAAATATGTGTGACCAGAAAAGTGTGTCTATGTTATCTGAGTTAATTATTAATGGAAAAACATAATTATATTTTTGTATAATTGGATGTTAATTTATTACTTGTTTGATTAAATATTATGATAGACCATATTTGTAGAAATGTTGTGCTGTCTGCCAGTGCAGCATTATACAAAGAACTATATTGTTTCGATCATTGTACACGTCTGTCAATCATCATATATATAAAAATAATAATGTGTGTATATATATATATATATATATATATATATATATATATATATATATATATATATATATATATATATATATATATATATATATATATATATATATATATATATATATAAATTAACGTTAATAATGGCAGCAATAAAGGTTTAGTTCTGTAAATCTTTATCGCATGACTCATTTCCCTAACTGTATTATTTGAAATGTTTATCATACGAATAGGGCGGAGATGTTTGTGTACAACGACACCGGCTGTGCGCATAAATAGCATGCGCAATACGCAAGAAGCATGCTTCCGCTGACTTTCGGCACGGGACTACTCTGGGCCCGCCGAAAGTAGGCGCTTACTGCGCGCATGCGCAATACGCAAGAAGCATACTTCCGCTGACTTTCGGCACGGGACTACTCTGGGCCCGTTACACCTGAACCGTAATCCATCTGATATCAGAACCTTGGCATTTAAGCACTTGAGTATTTTTGTTGGCATGGGTGATCTATTGTCAGTATGACAGTCAATATGCCAACGAGTTGCCGCATCAGACCATCGCCCGTGCACGCGCCAAGCCAATCCTATTAGCGTGCTTATTCTGGCAGGCAGTCACGTGGGCTGTGTGTTGACAATCATAAGTGAATCCATGAGTGACGCTTAGGTGCGAAGTCACCGCTGATGATAAGAATAACATGGGGGATCCACTGGACGCTCTGAGCTATATATAGCTTGTTTGCATTAATTTTTCATTGAGTGTGAGTGAGTGTGAAGCCAAGTGCGTGACACTCGGTAGATCTGCTACGAGATGATGTGTGCGTTTTTCCCATTTCATAGTCTGAATTCTCAAAAACCGCAGAACCTAGGCCTAGGCATAATCGTCCGCCCCAGTCTTGGTCTTGGGGCGTAAGTCGAGGCCGTCGTTTTTCAACTCGCGGATTTGGGCTTTCCGCAGCCAAATGGCGACGGAACTAATAACTTCAGTTTTAAAACCGCACTAACCGTTTTACATGTGTATTTTGTGACATACAACCGACACTTGGGCGTCAAGAAACTGAAGAAATGTGCTCCAAATAATTACTCATGAGCACTTTTATCGGTGACATAGAAAACATTTCACAATTAGCCGCCATACTGTGCACGTGATGTTGCCTTTGGGTCACATGGTCAAACGCGATTTCGTGTAGAATGAGGCCAGAGTGGGCCAGCAGCACAGACATAAATAAAACACCCTTTAGTAAGTTAGTAGTTTATAGGGGGGTGATCTATGGCCAGCAGACGGCAATTCTTAGCGTGATTTATATTGATCTACGATAATCCCGTTTGGTAATTTCGCTCACACAACACCCGGTTATATAACAATTTTGACAAGCACATGCGTTCTGACAAAAAGGTAATAATTTCACACTTTTACATGGTTATTGTCATGTAACTTTAGTGATAAGCATGCATACATACATGAAATACGTGTTTATTGCTATGTTTATGGCGTTTTTGTAAGGTTTCACGTTTCATGAAAATACTTACGTTTTTGCCGAGCATGTCCTTCGCCTTACAACAGCAACAGACAGATAAAAAATTGTATGGCGATTGACTTTGCCTAAACTATGCCCTACTCTTGAGAGTTCAACAAGATACTGGATAATCGCGCCGTACGAACACTAGGCAAGAAACTGCTACTGAAATTCTTCTCGCTATTTTTGTCGCCGCCACGAATGCTATTTTCTCACCACTGGTGTACCATACACTCCTAGCGTGTAACCACTCTACCAAAACACCTAGTCACTGTTGTCACTTCAACTGTAGTGCTTTATGAGTACTGACATATTTCTGTGTCAACTGCATGGTAGAAACATCAAAATAACTACTGTCTACGCGGGTGCATGCACGCACCACCACGGCACTGGCCACTGCGCGGGGTGAACACGTAGCCGGGAAATTGCGCGAATAGCCTGCAAGCATCCTTTCGACGATATTTTATTGATTCACCGAAGAGTCGGCGTGTGAAGTGACCTACATCAGCGAATGTTTACCGTGTCCGCTCAGTCGTCTACTAGCCGCGACTATAGAGTCGACCGTTAGCGGCGACACTCACAAAATGGCGGACAAGACAGTCGACTTCCATACGCTGCGTTTCGACGTGTCTGACGAGCGAAGGGTTCGGTTTACCGTCGCGTCGCTGCAGACGGACGGCGAGCCAGTCCTCGGTGGTGAACTGGGCTTGTGTATACCGGCTCGAACGACGGGTATGCGTGTTCAAGAGGAGTCAAACTATGTGAAGATTGCATGGGATGACTACGCTCACGTTGAGATATTCCACGGCGCTCTCGACGGAGGGGGACACAGTTATAACGTCCGTTGGTTGGTCGACAAAAACGGGAAATCAGCGCTGAGCGACCAGTTCGACATGAAGGGCGCTCACTGGTACGGCGCCGCGCAGGTGAGGTCAGACCGCAACATTCACAACCAAACTTACCGACAGTGGAGCCACTCAGCATATCACCACTGCCATAACTTGCTTATAGATTCAAAATGGACAATACGGAGTGGTATGTTGGCAGAGCAACGCGATTATTGTTTACCACTTGTTACGTCATCGCAACTGTGAACTTGAGTATACGTAACATAGTTTCAAACTGACAACGAACGTTATTTTGTTCCTGTACACATTGCCAACGCAGACACTATAAACAAATGTTTGCAACTGAAATTGATACGTTTATTTACCAAATGAAATGACCATGTGCAGAATCTGCAGATCATATATAAGTTGTGGCAGTGGTACAATAGGTGAGTGACTTACGTTACATTCACTATGTGGTGCCACTGTTTGATTCACAACACGTACAACACGTACCGGCTAAGAATAGAAGTACGGTTGCGGGTCGTGTTTGTGAGGTCCTTGCAATATATTTATGACGTCATTGCGACATGTTTGTGGCATCGTTGTGATATGTTTGTGAGGTCGTTGCGACGTGTTTGTGACGTTACTGCAACGCCTGGAACCGATAGATTCTTAAATTGATCATAAAAATATTTTATTATAATTTCCGAAAGAGATTGTTTAACTTTGGTGAATGAATATGGAGTCTTTTTGAAACTATGTTAGGTAATCAAATGTACAGTTGCAATGACGTAACAAGTCGTAAACAACAGTCGTGTTGCCATGCCAACCGCTTGTTCATACCACCCCGCAGCTGTCCAAGTTGAAAGTATGATCAAGATGTGGCAGAGGACTTTTCATAATCTTGCAAAATTAATTTTTCCGGAATAAACGTGTATAGTGCATTTTCCGTCTTTACATATATGGAGAAATTCCCTGCAAATGTCAGTGTGATGCTTTCGCAAAATGTAAAGACAGTGAACGGGTTTATGATGAAAGTACTTTAATGTGGCCGATTACCCAGAAATTAAAGTAATTAAACTTTAAATATTATGGTTGTTTGAAATCCATTAGACCTCAAAATCCCCAAAAGGGGGAATAACTTGTGGTCCCGAGAATCTAACATAGTAACAGCTACGTCTCCTACAAATTTAATAAACTACAGCACTCTGATCATTATCAGTCATAACAGGAAATTTATTTACTATTCAAATATAAAACTTGCACAAATGTTGCAGTTTGATATGTTCATATTATATAAAGCATAATAAGTGAAACTCGCTTAACAAATATGGTAAAATTTATTATTTAGTGTATTTTTATAAGTCGCGGTAAAACCACATTTTAGCAAAACAAGTTGGGGTACCCATACACAATTTTGAAACAGTAACAGCTACGTCAGCAGAACAATTAGCAAAACTGTTATCAATAGCCAACTTTTACCCACAAGGAGAAATGTCCCTGACAAAAATCAGGGTTTGTTACTTCAAATCACACGCGTTCCGAACTAAATTGTCTATGTCCACCGGGGGTTCCACTTGTAGTACGGTGAATTTATACTGTTTTCGTTTATCAATTAAGGTGTTTTACAAAAGCGTATAATTTGTGTTTATTATTGGCATAAGGGATGTAGCTGCAATCGACAGTATAACTTCTGTTACGATGCGCAGACCTTAAGAACAATGTCATGAGCGCACAATATACCATGGAAAATCCACCACAGACATGTGTCGAATTTCCACTACTAACGTTTCTGCACGATTACCTTCCATAGTAAGCCTACTAAAGACATTGTGGCTTGTAGATACGTTGAAACTATTATGGCTGCCAGTTTTGGAGTACCTTTATGTAAAAAGCACGCACGAAGATTACCCCTGATTGAAGTCAAATGATGCGTAACTCTTTCGGGGCTAGTTAAAGTAATTTGTTAACTGTCGTTGTAAAATATAATCGTGATCTATCCCCAGGTGCGTTGCCAGACCTGGCCGATCGAAAACTGGAACCGGAAACTGAAACCGTACGTCAACGGAGATTCTTTCGCAGACGAGTACGGCGGCGTCCAAGAGCGATACTGGATGTCGTCGGCAGGTGTCGCGCTCTTCGTTGAACCGGAAGTGCCTCTTTTTGTCTCGATGAACAGCGGGAACGACGGCAAACTGGTGCTGACGTCGAAATTCGCCCGTCCATACAAGAACGTCGACAACCGGCGTCTGTACCTGACGTACACGCTGTTCCAGAGCAGTGACGTCATTTCCGTCCACCGCCTGGCCACCGGGAAGGTGATCGCGCGCCCGCACGGCATCCCGGACGAAAAACTGTTTCGGTTCCCGATCTGGTCGACGTGGGCGCGCTACAAGAAGCAGGTCGACCAGGCAACAGTGCTACGGTACGCCGACGAGATTCGCGAGAACGGCTTCAGCGCCAGCCAGATAGAAATCGACGACGATTGGACGCCGGCGTACGGCGACATGGAGTTCGACCCGGTCAAGTTCCCGCAGCCGAAAGCCATGGTGGATCGGTTGGCCGAGCTCGGATTCCGCGTAACGTTGTGGGTGCATCCGTTCGCCAGCCCCAAGTCGAAGGCTTTCTACACGAAGGCGGCAGGCGGAGGCGACCTGTGGGTGACGAGTCCCGTCGGCGGACTGGTCACCTGGTGGAACGGCGTCGGACGCTACATGGATGTGACGAATCCCGACGCTGTGCGTCGCTTCACGGACGCGCTGCGGCGTCTGCAGGACCGCTACGACATCGCGTCGTTCAAGTTCGACGCGGGCGAGGCCAACTGGCTGCCGGCGTGGTTCCGGACGCGGACCCCGCTCGCCAACCCCAGTGCCTACTCGCGTCTGTACGCGGAGACGGCGTACGCGATCGACCCGGAAGTGCGCTGCCAGGAAGTGCGCGTCGGTGCGCGCACGCAACACCTGCCGCTGCTCGTGCGCATGATGGACAAGAACTCGAACTGGACCTACGAGAACGGCCTGAAGACGCTCATTCCGCACGCGCTGCTGTTCGGCGTCATCGGCTACCCGTTCATGCTGCCTGACATGATCGGCGGCAACGCCTATGGGTCGTCGGCCTTCCCAGAGCGGGAGCTGTTCGTCCGCTGGCTGCAGGCGAACGCCCTGCTGCCTTGCATGCAGTTCTCCATCGCGCCCTGGTCGTACGACGCCGAGGTAGTGGAGATCTCCCTCCGCATGGTGGCGCTGCACGAGCACCACGCCGACCGCATCGTGGCGCTCGCGCGCGACTGCACGCGCACGGGAGCGCCCATTGTTCGACCGCTGTGGTGGGTGGCGCCGCGCGATCCGATCGCACTCAGCATCGACTCCGAGTTTCTAGTCGGCGACGACCTGTTGGTGGCTCCCGTTCTCGACAGGGGCGCTACCACGCGGGACGTTTACTTGCCCCCTGGGCTGTGGCTGGATGAGGTGAAGGGGGATTCAGTGGAAGGCGGCAAGTGGTTAAAGTGTTACGACGCACCTTTGGACGTTCTACCGCATTTCACGAGGCAGGAGCCGTCAAAGACCCTGCTTGGTGACAACTCTGGTTCCGGTTCTCAGGACCCTGAAACCTCGCCCGACACCACGACACCACAACACCACGACACCACAGAAGTTGGCCTTAAGATGAACGAATCGGGTCAATAGGTCAACATTTGAATTACACGTAGGATATTAGGTGACGTATTATACGTGAGTGCGTGGAATATGTGCGTAGTTAAATCCGTCGTGAAAGTGATTCTAGCAAATTTAGATACAGTCAATTTTTAGATACATCCGGGTTCCGCACAATCATTTCTGGGTTCATGTCGCGCGATTCAGACCAAGTGTTTTCATTGTTTTGTAGTTGCGGGCCGTGTTGGTCTTCTTTCCAATTTCAATTGCATACATTTGTGGATAGTATTTGCATTGAAAATGTATCTAGAAACACAATAACGCTCGTTTTTTAATTATGCTACTCAATTGCACAGTTGCTATGACGTAATGTCACGTCGTACGCAAGTGTACGCCTAACAGTGCAAGGGTATGACGTAATATGACGTAACGGGGACGTTGTTAAGCTTCCCAGCGAGGGACGTGTAGGCTATTGCTGCAGCTACAGCCGCGAACGTGCCAGTTCCACTAGTTTGTAGAAGCTACTCGTAGCGAAACACGAAAACTAAACAGATCTAGCATTTACAGTGTGTGCCTCGGTTCCGTACACTGTGTGCAGAAATCTTAATGCATTTTGATATTTTTCGAATATCAACAAACAATTAGATAAATGCATCATTATTTTTGCTTTATATTGAATATTTGCTTTGGCTATGCTGTTTGTTTGGATAGCCGAACAATCGGGATGCAAAGTGCCTGTGGTGCTTTGAAGTTATTTTATTATTAGTCAAGAAAACAAAGTAACTGCTATTCACATATTATATTTATAATATGCCAAATTACATTGTTGCCAAATTTATTTTATTTATCCATGTGCCAATATATTAAGAAGATGTTACAGTAATAAAGTAACACAAGTCATTTCAGTGTTTCTGGTAACATTATTTCAGGTTTGTAAGCTTCTTTTATCTTATTGGTAAAGCACCCTAGTATTCACTTTCAATTAATAGGTAAGCCAAGCCACAGCAGGATAATATAGATAAGTCAGATAAGCCCAAGAAACAATATGCATGATGAATCAGACAAGCTATAAATATATGGATATTTAAATGTTAAAGGATGGTTGTGAAAAAGCACACAGTGATTATGTAAAAAACATGACTGAACTTGAACCAATTCAACATCAGAGATGGACCTAATACTCCAGAATATTGAGTATTGTTGTTCTCAAGGTTGGGTATTTGTGCGATACTGTCAAAAATATAGCAAATCCCGTGTTGCGAATGAATTAATTTAAAATTATTGAAAATTAATTAATGCAAATTCATTAATACAAAACATGTTCTGTATGATATGATTGGTGTATTTTTTTTTCATGAGATAAAATGCATGTATGTTGAATATGATATAAACAATACTTCTATTACACTTTGTCTTAGTACTACATATTCCAATATGTACTATATCATAAAACAGAAGTCTTGCTAAAAAAGTATTTGCAATAGTTTTACAATTACAAGTATTTGGAATAATACAACACTGTATCACCCAAGACAGTGTATATATATATATATATATATATATATATATATATATATATATATATATATATATAAATGTATATACACATGCATACATACACATGCATACATACACATATAATGTTGTACTGCCTAAAACTGTATCACTATATATAACACACACGCATGCACGCACACACACACACACACCAAACTGACTGACAGGTAGAGTAATAAAATAAAAATATTGGGGACAGCAACTGCACAGGAGGTAACTGCCTTGGGTAATAGAATCAAGATGGGGTAACATTGAACTTGTTTTATTGTTATGCTGGTCACAAAGTCATTAAAACATCAACAAACATATAATTCATCCTGAACAGTGCTGTAGATTTACAGATAATGAGATTTACTGAGAACATCCAAGTGCAAATCCAGAAGAGTTTAGAATTTGCCAAAACTAGTCATGTAGGCATCACGATTCAATCAGAAATACTAATTATTATTTAAACACAATCATATATGATAATTATTATTATTTAAACACTTAATCTTTGTGCAATCTTTGATGCCTCACTTATGTACAACTTTCGTATTATTTCATAATAATTACATGGTATGAAATATTTTTTTTGGCAACTGTAGCCAGTATATTTATAAAACAGCAATGTCAACTGAAAATGAATGATTAAAACTTGCCTTTAAAAGACATGCATGTATATGATACATACTTGTATGTCAACTTTGCAGTAAGATAACACACATTTATTCTGACTTAGTTGCAAAAAGCAAATGAAAGTTAAGTAATATTGCATGATTACACAACAACAAATAAAAATTTACATCAGATTGTACTCCCAGGCAAATGGCTGCTATAAGATGTGTCCACACAGTAGATCATCGAGTGAACAAGATCACACACTGTACCTCAACTAGATCACACACTGTACTCCAACAAGATCACACACTGTACCTCAACTAGATCACACACTGTACTCCAACAAGATCACACACTGTACCTCAACAAGCAATCACTGAAAACATAACATTGGCACATAGGAAACTTGTAAAACAAAACCCTGAATCATAAGCAAATACATATCTAAACAAGTAACCGAGACATCTCAAATGTAAAACAGAGCAAAAACACTGCAAGCAAATGGCTAGCAAACATATCTAGAATAAACACTGGTAAAAATGCAGTGTAAAGCGACATACATACATTTAGCGACTGTTATTATGTGGTCAGATAGATCTTGTTTTTAAGAAAGCAAGTTACAAGCTGGTGACCAAATAAAACTTGCAACGTAAAAAAAATATATATATAATACGTTATGGAAATATAGATATTACATAGGTTCTAAAAGACCAATTATGCATTTTTAAAGGGGCTTTGTCGACAACATATATACAGAAGTGGATCAGTGAATGTCGGTAAACTCCTAAAGTTAAAATGTTTTCCTGCCACATGGCAAGCAAAACAATCTTGTAAACGCTGGGTTTCATGACATCCCATGAGGCACATAGTATCACATGAAAGTACTGCAATAGTTACCCTAATGTACAGGTACTACCAGGTACTCTGATTGCTGATGTCATATTATTATTGCCTCTGAATGTAAAGATAACATATAACAGGAAATATGACTTTAAATCTGACAGAAACAATTAAAAAAAACAAACACATTAGAAGTGAACTGGCAGAAGACATTATTCATGCCACACCTTGAGACACCAATGTCAAGTGACGTTACCACACAGGTCGTTTCTTGTACAATGTTCATGTAAACAGACTTATTATGATACAGGTCTTGCACCTCTTTGCTAAACCTTAAGCTTCTTTCCCTCTGTCTCACATATGCAAGTCTACCGTAATGGCACCATTTCTTTGCTATGATTCAACTATTTATCAATCTTATTCAGGATTCTGCGATCCCACTTCTGATAACACAGGTGTTGCCCTCAGCTTCTGTATTACTATTTTCTTGACCTTCAGCTGGGGAACTGACTATCTCTCCTGTAGTATGTGCTTCAACACTGTTTGAATTGGCTTCACCAATGTTGTGTCGTGTCTTGATCACCTTATTTGTGTCAACAGATATGATGGCCAAGCTGACTGGTCGTGGATTCACATAGTTTGCCAGATGGCTCAGCTTGCCCGGCAGACTCTTCCGACGCACCAAGGGAGAATTTGTAACTTCATGCTTTGAGAGAAAGTCGACATATTCGCTTGTTTCCTGCATGAGACTTTCCACCTGTTCATCGTCCAGCATGGACACACTGGCGACGCTCTCGCTGTCCGTGTCCGAGAACTCATCAAGAAGATTATCATGACTTGCCCGACGGAGTCGCAGGAAACGTCGCTGCGCCACATCCTTTGTCCGTTGCACGCGTTCCATCACTTCAGCGTTGGTGTACATGGTGCGCTCTCGTTCGCTGTTGTTCTCGCTTTCTGGCGATGACATCACGGCACTGAACGCCAGGGATTTCTCTGAGTCAGGGCTTGTGAGAGTAAGTGCAATGCAAACGTTGTCTTGTGGAGTTGTTCCTTCTCTTTCAGAAACTTTCTCGTTGTTTTTCTCAGGAACAGTTTCAGGGTTTTTCATAACACCTGCTACACTATGAGCGATTTTCTCAATGCCAACAGGGGTGATGCCCTTAACATCTGTAGCCTTTTCATTACCACTGGTTCTCTCAAAGTTTCTTATTTTGTTCAACACGGTAGACTTTCTAATGCCTGTCAATGCTGCAGGATCCATCCCTTTGTTGGTATATATCACTGGAGATTTCATCTGCTGCTTTGAAGTCACCACCTTATCTTCATTCAATGGCGTGCATTTCTCTTCAACAAGTGGCTCTGTGAAAGAAACAACCTCATCGGCAGCTGGTAGGTTTTCATTCCGGTTAGCACTTTCACTTTTGCGTTCATCTTTATTACTGTCAATGTTACTGATGCTTGCTGTAAGAGGAGAAGCTGACTTGTTTGAACTATCACTGGTACTATCATTAACAAGTTGATCAGATTCTACAGCAGCATTTTCATGGTCGTCTATGGTAATATTTATGTCAGTTTTACTGGCGATGTCCATGGAGTTGACCGTAGCTGCCAGGTCTACTCCAGCGTTTACACTCTCTTCCTCAAATACTGCCATTTTTCCTGCATGTTCAGGTGAATTTTCGACATGCTGTCTGGCATTGTCAGACAAACCACGTTCGGGGTTGACCTCTGTCATCGTCGGTTGGACAGGTTCCGCACACAGGGTTCGATCGTCATCACTAATAGTTGTATCCAAACTCTGCCGCTGATCAACATCGTTTGCAGTTGCTCCTTTTTGTGGAACATCTTTCACAACTAACACAAGTTCGTTTGTTGCCAAAGTACCATAGTTCTTGTTAGACTCCTCCGGTGGAGGTGATGGCGTCTCTGCACCCACCCCCATTCCACGGTCTCCCATTTCCTGTCGGAGTTTCGCCTCTGCCCGAAGTTGATGGATTTCATCACTGATCTTTTCTAGACGGAAAAGGGCATCTGCATAGCTCTTCTTTGCACTCGCAACGCCCTGCTCCAGTTGGGTGACGTATTTCTTACAGTCCTGCAGTGAAAACGATAACACAGATCACAGCTTTCAACCTATGCTCTATATCTGGTTCTGGTATTTCATATTTATGTATCAGATGACAGTATTTACTTTAAATGCTTAAAAACATGTGCTTTGTTTTTGTTATTATAAAATTTGGTAACCAAAGACTGTAAGTAATCTTGTTATGACAAACATGATATGTCATAATACTGTTACTACTATTACAACTAACAATCAAGATACAAAATTTTTAATTTTTGCTGTGAACTATTTGACATTTTTTACTACATACTTTATTAGCTCCACTTATACCTTTCTAACATTTATTTATGTTAGTGACTAAAATAATATTTAGAAAGCAAAAACAATGTTGTTCTCAGTCAACAGCAACAACAAACAACAGCAAACAACAATTTTATAGTGATTATAATGTTGTAATGTTGTAATGACATCGCTACTTGTTTTATGTTCGCCTCCTGTTGAAATAAAGATTAATTCATTCGTTTTAGATTAGTTATGAATCTCCCTGGCAACTTACCTCCATATGCTGATTAAATTTGGCTTTCAACTCAAAGTAGGGTCTACAACAAATATGATGGGTAGGATTATATATGTTAAAGTGTGACAGGTAACACTGGGTTCAAGACAAACAACATCTAGAAATTTATTAAAAAAATCATAAAAGTGGACGCACGTTGCACTTCTACCATCTGTGACCGATGGCTTAAACTCTGTCCAACATATTCATCATTATTCTTAAGAGAAATGTAAAATAATTTTATACTTTAAAACAAAGAATGGAAATTTACTACTAACATCATTAAGGTAGTAAGGTATGAGAGGTAAGATCACTAGAAAGCACGATAACCGAAATCACAATAAAGTAGGTATGCGATCTGTAATAAGTTTATAATGCTAGACAGAACAACGCTACATGACCTAAAGTAGTAAAAGAAGTAAACTCTGAATGAGTAGCCAATAATTCACTGACCCTTGTTATGTCAGCAAACAATATACAGGGGTGAGATTTAGCGGTCGCCCGGTTGCCAATGGCGCCCAAAAGTGGCTTCGGGTGACTTCAATTTTTGACTACAGTGGCCCGCATGGCGACTCAAAATACTTACGGAGCTGCAATATTTTAGATGCAGCAAAAATAAACGGAATGTTAATAAACATCTCAGAAGTGTTGTCCTGGCTATATCGCATTGATGTTTACCATAAATCGTGTGTTTGTGACACGTTTGACATTGCAAGAAATGTTGCCAAACTGTAGCCGAAGCGATATCAATAGGGAGCATTCATTGTATTTTTAATCAACATCGATGCTCAACATGTAACTGAACGGTCATTCTACAATGAAATAATAACCGGTCATGTTAACAGTCTTGGCGCCGTGTGGCGCCACTTTTATATAATATATCCACATGGTGCGTGGAGCACTTCTGGTGAATTAATCGGGAACCTGGTTAAAGTTTCTCTAGGCTGGTGTATATATCCATGTGGTCCGCGCCGCTATTGAGACATACAACAGCAACGACCAGATAGAAAAAATTGTATGGCGATTGACTCTGCCTAGGTTCACAGGACCTGATGTCCTGTGACGCTGGGAGACAGGACCTGATGTCCTGTGACACATAGACTGTTGGTGTACCATGTTATGAAAACAAAACAATCTGTCACGTGTACAATTGTATACTGCATTTTATTCAGTATTATGTATTACATTGTATTGATCCTGCTTTGATAATAAATGTTTCAAAGTAGTTACTTTCTATCATCAAGTATTGATTAGCATATGGGCTACCTGAGAAGCTGTCGAGCTACTTCACTTTGCAATGTTGGTAGCCCGACTGGGTACCTTCCATGACTTGCAAAATCTCACCCCTGATATAGTAACTAAAGTTTCCCAATAACCGGTGAGTTTTCTGTCACTATTAAATATATGACATGATCTTTCCAGAATAAACTTACCGAGATTTAGCAATGGTTCTTTTGAGGTCCTTCTGCAATACCTTGACAAGTTGTTCCGCTTCATTGAACAGACTTGCGGTCTGTTGGTGTTCTTCTTCACTCTCCAGTCTCTCTGTCTCTGCCTCATTTACCTGGCCAGTGGAGAGATCACGTTTAAAGTCAAACACTGACTATGTGGTCAGGTTCAACATGTCAACATGATTATACCAACAAGCATTACAATGATAGACAAAACATCAATGTACGTGTAACCTACTCTAAACTGGCGCAACTTGAAATCAATGTCATTTAACCTTAAACCCCCCCAACATGAAACTGAATTTTCATGCTGTAACCACCACATACCTCAAAGATATACACACACTAACATGATTTTAGCAGAGTGGGATGTTTTGTTCTTCTTTCTTCAGCACAATTTTGAATTGGGAACAGAAAATTAAAATTGATGTACGTCTCTAAACGAAAGAGCTGCTATCTCCTCCAACAATGAAAGTTATGAAACCAATTTTGTTTAGTATCAAACATCAATGTTTTGAGATGCTCCCATGAAGAGCCAGGAGACAGGGCACATTTAGACTAGCAGTTGAGGTGAAAATTTGGGACATGTAGCAGTGGCGACCTCTTGTGGACATCTTAAAATCACCCTGGCATGAAGAGGTTTGTCTTTCTGCAAGACACCAGGGTGCAATACTGTTTTGACAAAAGCAATCTCACAATGGGTTTAAGGGATCAGACCACAGTTGACCTTTATGTTTATTGTTTCACAAGAATGTAGGGCGTATTAAACTGTGATATGTGAAATTAAACAATTCATATAATGAGACATAAGTGCAGTTGAGCATGCATATTCACAGGTTTCTAGAAGCTATTGGCTGTGAAATGGTGCATGTTTTGAGCGTTTAACAGGCGAGGGATTTATGGAAATTGTTCTGCCATGGGCCATGTGGGCACATGAATAAATGGCTATTTTTGTATGTATTGATGGGAATTGCACATGGGGGCGTTTTAAAAGAGCTGGAGGTACGTGATTTTTACAAAACTTGGTCAGCATATCAATGAGACGATGACAGTTGCTATGAAACATTTTCAGAACTTTTATGGTCACGTTTTCTTATTTATAATCAGACAAAAAGTTAACATGGCCACCAACGCAATTTTGTACTGTGGTATCTCTTAAACAAACATTAAGAAATGAAATCCTAACACATAAGAATGAAATAGATACTTACACTGAAAACCATACTGTATTGATCTGAAATGTTTCAATTACACCAAAATGTTTTAGATTTAATCATGAAAGGCTAGATGAAACATATATTCCTCAACAAAAATAAAGACGAAGGTTATATTCTTCAACAAAAGGCAATTTGAAGCTATACAGCTTGGAAGTGGTTTGGCAAGTAATATTTTGACCCACCCTCGTTGTTGCATGATTCAGCATTTCCTGCCATGCGGGGTCAAACGGCTGACCCTTCTTGAAGTAGCCCTGCTCTGCGAGAAACACCATTTCCTTGGCAGCCATCAGTTGACTGCAGGCTCGGTCAAACCTCAGGGCAGCATTCTGGGTCTCTATCTGAGCCTGGGTGGAAATTGGATAATTGTTGGAAAAGGAAGTAATATGTATCTGCAGAATTATGAACTCTAATCTTCCTAGTAACGGATCATAATTTATAACTTATGATGTAATCAGAAATCTGTTACATTTTCATGTGAATAAAATATACCTCTTCCTATGATATTTTAACAGATTTACCCCATAGCTGTCAAGATACAGTTGCCTAAATCTTGCTTTTGTGTATCACCTTATAGCAAATATTTTTTATGTAGCCTGTATCGTGTATGAGTGTTATACTTGTTTGGATGTTTTGCACTGTATCAAGATCTGTGATATATACAACATACATTTCAACTTGCATAGCAAAATAATGTTGCAATGAAAATTATTCCTTGCAAATTAATTTTAAATTTAATTAATTAATTAATGATTAGTTTTGTTTAATATATAAAATATAAATATCAACAAATTTAGACAATGTCCACTATAATCTTTCATTGGATTAACAATCTGCTTTCACAGAAAGTTAATACTGACATCAATTTTACTTCTCAGGAAACTGTGGTTCTACCTTTGAATACTTCGACCAACTATCTTGATCTTCATGGAAATACTAAAAAAACAGAACTACCATTTCCTGAGAGGTAAAAACTGTTTTTTATGCTTAAAATATGTAACACTAGGGACAATGTATGTGCCACAGGTCTATAAAGTTCACAAACCTCTTTCAAATGCAGCCGTGCTTCATAGTAAGGTCTGGCTTTCTCTATACAGCTGCCAAGTTTCTTAGCCATGGCATTCAGTTGTTGGGTTGACTCTGTCAAAGTCTGTCGAAAATTTGCTCTGGATTCCTGTAACAGTGTAAGGGAACGATGAAGTACAAGTTATGTTGTTATGTCAAGATATTAAGCAAATGAACGTTTCCATAATATCAAACAGTGACTTTCCATAAGATATTATTCTGAAAAAAGTTCATAAACCAAGTCTTTGAAACAAAACAGTAAGTTTCATAAGAACAAACCCCTTGTTGAATGAACTTCCTCATGAAATTCGATCAATCAGTTCTACTTCCTCCACCAAAAGTCTAATTACCCCAAAGCCAAGCATTGCATTAAAACACTTTAGCTTCTAGTTTATTACACATCTTCTTGGCAGTTTATTACAATTCAGATGATATAATTATTCTGTTAACATAATTATATTCTGTTAATATATATATATATATATATATATATATATATATATATATATATATATATATATATATATGTATTAATAGAAACCATGCAAAACAACTAATTAGAATAAATCAACTAAGCAGATTTAATTAGATGTGCCTATTTCCGCCCATACAGTTTCATTAGTTATTCCTAGATCTATGTGACTACTTTGAGTCATATTTTGTTAGCTAGTCTTCAGACAACTTCCCCAGGGTAACTCAAGCGTCAGGCTCCTTGTATAGTTGTGTGTACACAGCATCATCATCATATAAAATGAATCAGACTTTTGTGAGTCACCTGAAAACAACACAGAGAACTTACATCGAGTGCCAGCTCTAGTCTGTTGATGTCTTCAGCGGCACTGTTCAACTTCTCCAATTCTGTCTGCAGAAACATAGACAATGGGCTGTACTATAAAGAAACATAGACAATGGGCTGTACTATAAAGAAACATAGACAATGGGCTGTACTATATAGAAACATAGACAATGGGCTGTACTATATAGAAACATAGACAATGGGCTGTACCATAAAGAAACATAGACAATGGGCTGTACTATTAAGAAACATAGACAATGGGATGTACTATTAAGAAACATAGACAATGGGATGTACTATAAAGAAACATAGACAATGGGATGTACTATCAAGAAACATAGACAATGGGCTTTACTATAAAGAAACATAGACAATGTGATGTACTATAAATAAACATAGACAATGGGATGTACTATCAAGAAATATAGACAATGGGCTGTACTATAAAGAAACATAGACAATGGGCTGTATTATCAAGAAACATAGACAATGGGGTATACTATGAAGAAACATAGACAATGGGGTGTACTATAAAAACACATAGACAATGGGATGTACCATAAAGAAACATAGACAATGGGATGTACCATAAAGAAACATAGACAATGGGATGTACTATAAAGAAACATAGACAATGGGCTGTACTATCAAGAAACATAGACAATGGGTTGTACTATCAAGAAACATAGACAATGGGCTGTACTATAAAGAAACAGACAATGGGATGTACTATCAAGAAACATAGACAATGGGCTGTACTATATAGAAACATAGACAATGGGTTGTACTATAAAGATACATAGATAATGGGCTGTACTATAAAGAAACATAGACAATGGGATGTACTATAAAGAAACAGACAATGGGATGTACTATCAAGAAACATAGACAATGGGCTGTACTATAAAGAAACATAGACAATGGGCTGTACTATAAAGAAACATAGACAATGGGCTGTACTATCAAGAAACATAGACAATGGACTGTTCTATAAAGAAACATAGACAATGGGATGTACTATAAAGAAACATAGACAATGGGCTGTACTATAAAGAAACATAGACAATGGGCTGTACTATAAAGAAACATAGACAATGGGCTGTACTATAAAGAAACAGACAATGGGCTGTACTATAAAGACATACAGACAATGGGATGTACTATAAAGAAACACAGACAATGGGATGTACTATAAAGAAACACAGACAATGGGCTGTACTATCAAGAAACATAGACAATGGGCTGTACTATAAAGACAAATAGACAATGGGCTGTATTATAAAGAAACATAGACAATGGGATGTACTATCAAGAAACATAGACAATGGGCTGTACTATAAAGACACATAGACAATGGGCTGTACTATCAAGAAACATAGACAATGGGCTGTACTATCAAGAAACATAGACAATGGGCTGTACTATCAAGAAACATAGACAATGGGATGTACTATAAAGAAACATAGACAATGGGATGTACTATAAAGAAACATAGACAATGGGCTGTACTATAAAGACACATAGACAATGGGATGTACTATAAAGAAACATAGACAATGGGATGTACTATAAAGAAACATAGACAATGGGCTGTACTATCAAGAAACATAGACAATGGGCTGTACTATAAAGAAACATAGACAATGGGCTGTACTATCAAGAAACATAGACAATGGGCTGTACTATAAAGACACATAGACAATGGGCTGTACTATAAAGAAACATAGACAATGGGATGTACTATAAAGAAACATGGACAATGGGATGTACTATAAAGAAACATAGACAATGGGATGTACTATCAAGAAACATAGACAATGGGCTGTACTATCAAGAAACATGGACAATGGGATGTACTATCAAGAGTCTTCTGAATTGAACAGTGATATTATTGTAATTACTATCGGCCGAGTCAAGATCAGTGTCAAACACTGCATTTTGGTACAAAAAATAAAAGCCAATGTATTGGTCAAATTTCTTTTTTATAATCAAAAAGGGGGAGGGAGGGGAGAAGGAGAGGGGTAGGGAGAATCATTGTCATTTGCAAGCACTTCTGAAATATTTCACAACATATAATTTTTTGATGGGGAAGAGGAGCTCTATGACAGTTGCCGAAGAGTCAGAGTAGGTGTATTATGTGAATCAGAAACAAGTATTTTAACACCCCATACATTATTTGGTTCTTCATTATATTACATATATAGGCTACTGAAATATGTACTACGTTATTCACTTATTACAAGGAGCAGCGTGTACACAAACTAATCAAGGTTTATAGGTAAATAAAGACGAAGTCAAAGGCAGAATTTAAACCTGATTAATGCAAATAAATTATATCTGCAGCTAAATTCCTGTTATTGTTATTATTCACAAACCACAGTAATTTTTATGTTATCATAATGTTTTATACTGTTGTAGCAGAATTTGACTACCTTTATGTCCCTTTTATGGAATTCGGTCTGGGCACTTTACTTGACACAAACATGTGGCCACAGCCACACACAAGCACAGTATTAAAATACTGAGTGCCGGAGTTGCCTGCGATCTCTCGTTGGGTATATGTACTAGAAATTCAAAATGATACATGCCAGTCATTCATCCTTTGAAGACAGAACACTAAAATATGTCATATTCATACATGCTTAAATGGAGAAAACTTCCGCAAAAGTCACAACACTGGCTAATACAAATAGAGGTACTCAGATGAAACCTCACTTGATGTCATAGTGGATTTACGGCTATATTTGTATTTCTTGAAAGGTCTATAGAGCTCCATTACATCATTTCTGTGAACTCATTTCAAATTACTGTATCTCAATAACTTACCATGGAACCATTCTAATTTGTTGGGAGAAACTTACAGATATTAGATACAATGACTTTCCTAAAGATCATATTCGATCAACTATACTCCAGGTGATTGTGTGAGATATTTGCATCTGATTAGTGATTAAAAAAGAATTTATGTGTGAATGTCATTATTTAACCATAAGGAAACATAAATGTAACTTGTGTGTATCTTAATACTATAATTTGTTGCTAAAAAGTTCATAAATGTTTATTCAATTTGGAAAGACTTTCTGCATTATAATAATATAATAACTTTATTTATTCACCATCAAATCCAGGAATAGTGCCGTGTTCACTGGTGATTACAAAATCGGCAAACTTCTAAGAAACAAAGTTGCTTTCAAGAGATATTAATGAAAAGTAAAAGGTAAAATTAGGAAATAAAATGCTAGTATGCATACACTTATTATTACGGACACTACAACATGTTATGGACATTACAGAATAATGCTATTTTTATAGGGGTAGGATGGGAATGTGGATATAATTGTGTATTGGTCGTGGTACACAGGTACAATGGATGTATATGATTTAACATGAATTCCTCACAATATGACTCTGATAAGAACTGCGTTGTTACAGGCACTACAGGATTTTCTGGACTGACATAACATTTCTGAACAAAGTGCTAGGGGCAAGGATAGTCATTTAATGTTGCTATATTGGTGGGTCGGTGTCTTGGCCTGGTTAGCATTGCTTTTGCAAACTACCTAATCTGGAAGTAGACTGAGGAAGCATTGATTTTGGGAATGTGTATCCAAATTCAACAAAAAAGTATAATGTAGTGATGTTTTGGTAGTTTGGACATAGCTTAATAAAATTTACTACCACAAACCAGACAAGTTTTGCACAAAATGTATATCTGTAACTTTTGCATAATGCTACTAAACAAAAAATTACATGCTGATCTTGACACAGCTGTATGTAACCAGTAGTATGACCCATGAGTCTGCTAATGCGCTATACAAATTTAAATAAATGAAAAAAGAACAGCGCACACTCTAACTGACTAACAGACCTGTAAACAGTAAGAGTAAAAACAAGGATACCTCTCAACCTTATATGTATCATGACTGGATTATGTTACCATAAATGCATTTAGGATGTTTTTATCCAACTCGTCTGGAGTCATATGTACACATTTCTAGAGTCTGACTTTGACAAATATGACAAAATATCATGATCACAATTCCATTATGGAAACGTCTGTGATTTGTTTAAACCCAATAAAAAAATTCAAACCTAAACAACATACAACATGGTGTTTTTCTTGCTTGTACTGTTTGTGCATTATCCAACAAAGGGACATTTCGAACTGTCCACACATGGAATGTAGACCAGGAAGCCATTATTTAAGCAAACAGGGTCAGCCTCTGCCAGAATCAGATACTAGATAGGTCCTATGGGTATGGCTAGGCTAAATCAAATCACTAAATGCGTCATCTGAGTATGACTATGTTTATCCCATGGCCATGTCATAGCGGCATGGGACTATGCTAATGATTGAAGGCTAATCTCCTAGTCCTAGATCTGTCTGATTATTATGTTTTGAAACATTCACCGAGTCACTGCTAGCAGTCGAGGCCTAAATAATGTGTTAAATTCCACAGCAAGTATCGTGATGTTTTCTCTCTAACATACCCTTACTAACCTGGATACGGGGATCAAGTATGTCTTCTTGAAAGTCGCCAGACTCATCGAACGACCGCTGCTTTTGACAGCTCTGCAGCAGCGGCGCTGCCATTTTGTTGATGACGATGGCTTATCACCTCCACTTCATCGATGTTGTGACATATGTAACTACTACAATGTAGACATTGTAGTTTCTGTACGGTACTATTTCATTTCGAAGATGTTTCATGCGGTTTATCGTTATCGCCTGCACGCATTCTTCTGTTTGTAGAACACGCTGCAGACGATTTCCTTTTATCCGCTGACCAGCCCATCGCTGGCAATTTTCCCTTACATACCATATTGTCCGGAAGAGGGCGCCAGGGTTGGCACTTCCGGTCATAATATACATGTTTGTTCCGGAAGAAACTGTGCGATTTAAATTCGTTTTATCGTCGTAGTACAGGTGAGTTGACGTGCATGACTGTTTTATCAAGTTATTATTTAATGGCATTAATGTTTTGATGTACAATAGTTCACGAGGCAGGTTAACCGCGGATATATATATTTTTAGCTTCAAGTCGCTAAACTTTGGATCCACCCACATTTGGCATTGGCCGGGGTTCCGATGTCATTCTGCCAAAATTCCCATATCTAGACTTACGGGCTCTGCCCCAGTTAATAGGTTACTGACTAGGTGCCATACTGTTAAACAACTAACGATGCGCTGCGTTGAAAAGCGATTGTCGGTTAGTTTAACGAGTTGTAACAGTGTCATTGGTTTTTATTGCTTTTCCAATAAAATTGTTGACGTTCTTTGACTTTGTCTCTGAGTTGACTTTCGTCATCGATGTCGCACTTCCCGCCTTAGTCTAGGACTTTGCCACGCACGGAAGTTCGTGAAGAGACCAAAGTCTACCTTGGCTTTGATGTGCAAGGACCAACCATTCCTTGGGACTCTGGGTGTGTCTGAGGCTTACCCAGTTAGATATCACTCCTTCAAGTGGGCTTGTGTGTATCACTATTACTGCACAGTAATTAAGTTATGGTGTGACTGAATTCTTCCCAGATCCGACAGAGAAGTCAAGTTGGTGCTTGAATGAACAAGTCTTCTAGGGAGTGAAGTATAAGGCGCAACATTGAGTGGTCCCCAGGGTTAGATACCAGATTTGAGGTCAGTTACATTATACGCAGTATATCAGTTCCAGTTACGCACCAGTATTATTAGAAATTCCAGTTCCACCTCAGAAATACCAATACCGGTTACACAATTCCAATTCTCAATTCCATCTTAAAATAAAAGTATGTGAACATAGTAACCACAGGTATAGATAGACACACTCAATGCAAAGAAATTACATTATTTTAGAGCAGTTTTATTTAGTTTCTACATATTATGGTTCATAATGGCAAACAGATATGACATAAGCAACATAATAAATACTATATTTTGTTGATTATTTGTAAAAATTCACATGTAATTGGAAATACCAGGTATATTTTCACCGGTTCCATTTACTTTTAAAAAACAAAGCATCACGGAACTGAAATTGGCATTTCTTTTCCAATTACAATGTAATTGGCCCCAAGTCTGCTGGATACAACACTTGGTATATTGGAACTTTTTTACCACATTCATGCTTCCATTGATGCAAATCAGTTCATTGGTTTGACCAGACTATTTAGTTTGGTTAAATGCACTTTCCATTAGTCATGCTGACATAGTTGTACGACTTATCTTTATTGTTATATTGACATTGTCCTCATGTCAACCAATTCACCAAGCTCATGTTGCACCTTATCAAATCTGTATTATCTAATGACACAACAATAGGCCTGTCCTTGCACTATGCTATTTGCTAAATGCGAATATTAAACTTTAATGCAACATGAAGAGATGTCCATTACAGAGCTGGGTCCAGTTATGTAATTGTAATTGATTACAGCAAAATGTTGTAATTGACTTTGGTTTTGAAATTCTGTTGTAATTGTAATTGAAATATGGTGTGTAATTGCATCAATTACAATCAGTTACAGTGTTGTTTTCTATAACAAACTACCTTTTATCCTAACTACCAGAAAAACTAATAAAATATTTTCACGCCTGGCTTCCAAAGGGTCTCCAAATATACCAAAAAGCATCACAATTAGCTGTTATCAAGATATACCCCAACTGGTTATTGGTCTGCCTTTTCTGTGATTCTGTAATCTTCTATCACAGTTAAGGGCCAGGTGGTTGCTAATTGAGAGTGAGCTTCAACCCACAGGTTTATTATGTAAGAATACTGACTGGGCTTGAAGCCAAAAGACTCATATTAGGCAAAATAGGGTACAACCTCAAAACTAGGGTACAACCTCAAAACACAACTGCCAAGTAAATTAATTTGGATATAACACAGTAAACAAGAGAATGGGTGTACACCAAGATAATGGGTGTACACCAAGGGGATACAGACAAAGCCCATGGGTTATATCTTGATTATTAACATTGCTAATATACTGGTATGAATTATTTATGAGTAGAATTGCTTTGAAATGGCTTAGTAGATTGGAGAGACTCATTAGGATTTCAAATGGTTGTGGCCTTTGTTTATAGTTGTACTGTACTCCATGTAATTAAACATTAATTAATGAACCAAGCAAACATTACATTACATTTATAAGGAACGATAATATTGATCTAGCAAATTGTATATGAAATCATGAAGTCACAGTTCAACAAAATGTACAAACATCACCAAGTCCAATATATATTTGTTTATTACTATTGTTATTATTCATACACACAAACAGCAATACAAAAGCTACATAATTAACAAATGGTTCTGCATAAAACAAATGCAGTTGAAATGGCGTAATTGTAATTGATTTGGACATTTTAGAAGTATAATTATAATTGATTTGGACATTTTTAGAAGTGTCGTTGTTGTAATTGATTTGGACATTTTAGAAGTGTAATTGTAACTGATTTAATTTTTTTGTAATTGGACCCATCCCTGTATCAGACTTCATTAGATAAGCAACAACATTGACTGTTGTGTAACCAGTACTGTTAGGATGTTTGGGTTGGCAAAGTGCATGTGGTGCAATTTTTTTAGCACTGCGATATTGGCCAAACTAATCAAGTTGTTCTAATGTCCAATTGGTGGTGCATTGGGCACAGGAACTGTTTGGACGTCAACAGCATATTATGTTTACCCAAACATAACCTTTCCCTATTTATTTTACATCTAAATTTGTGGCAGTATGCATTGATCAGTAGTAGAAACCAGACTGTAATTCAGCAGTGTTCAGACTTGTCTGAAACAACATGTACATTTAAGTAACTTGTTTGCTCTGACATTAATTAGTAATCAGTTCCACTGATAAGTCTGTTCTCTTTCTTTTTCAAATCAAAACATGTTGAGCTTCTCAGGAAGCTCTTTCATCAAGGCTTACTGTATGCAGCATAACTAATAAAGAAAAATATACTCAAGAGATCATTATGACATAAGATTTTAAATAATTAACTGTGAACATTTGCAATATTCAGTAACAACCATGCATCTTGGAATGCAGAAAACTCAAAACTCCATAATGCCAATCAGTAATTATTGTCAGAATGTGTTCTTAATATGCTACTCTGTTTAATGAACAAAACACATTTTGAATTTCCGCTGTTCTACCAATAATGTGCAGTCTTTTCTCATTCTTTTCAAAGGTAAATGACTGTTTGGTTTTTGCATGCAGGCTTATGCAGCATAATAAACAGAAGCATGATAACTGTTTGACTGAGATGTAATATAGAGAACAGTGAACAACTGCAATATTCAATAAAAAAAATGGATGCATAGCTTTCACAGTCAACCATTAATTCAATAAATAAAGGCATGCAACTAGATATTTAATAATAAAATAGTGTCTTATCAAAACTCTATCAAACTGACTTTGATGTTATCAGAGAACAGAATGATGTTCATGTACTGGAGTATATTATGTTCTTCCAACCATTGTTCTTTTTGCTTTTTTATTATGCTCTGTTTATTTGTACTTCTTGAAAATAGTTAGAATAAACTAATTAATTTTATTATGTCAGATCTAATAATAATAGTAATAGTTCATCCTTCAGGTGTGAAGAAGACCACGATATCATCTGTCCAAAGTAGTTATATTGCAGTGGGTTCGAAGATGGCTGACAATGCCGATCCTAGCCAGGAATTGTCTGTCACAATGAGGGCAGGACACTGCAGAATTGTCGGATGGAAACGTGTTGCTTTCTCTAGACTTTCGCAGTTCACGTCTCCTTTTGGCCTCACTGATTCTCTTCTGTTAGAGATGGAAGTGACACTGGTGACGCTGCTGTGCCATCTAAGGCAATCCTGGGTGACGCTCTCCATGCTCTCAGGGTCAGCGTTCTTTGAATTTTTACCACAGAAGAGGGATTCCCACCAGCTGCGATTGGCTGGCCAGTAGAACATAAAACACTATGTTTAGGGCACCTTCAGTAGAGAGCCCCTTCCTCATACCATGTAGGAGAGCAGTGTGGGCTGCTCGTTCACACAGGGGGTTGCCGAATTCCACTGCTGTTTCGGTCAGTGAAACGCAACCATATGGCCTGAGCCACCTGTCTACAGGTTCATGGCTTGCAACTCCCAGTGTATCCACACCTGTTGCTTCGTCATTTGCCCATCACCACAGGACATGAAGGTTTTGATGATGGTGTTGCTGAGGGATGATATCAAGACTTGCACGTGAAGTAGATTATAGTGACAGACAGTTGCGCAATGTAAACCTCACTCTCTCATCCAAGTTCCTCTGATTCCAGTGGCAAGACAAAGTCACGACAGCTGGCGAAGGAGCTGGATGCAGTGGATGACCATGGTATACTTCGTGCCCAGCCAATGCTTTATGCATTCCACATCACTGAATCGCCTTCCTGTCCGTTGAATCATACTGGTTATTTCTTCCGCCCAGTCAGCCGGGACAGTCATCAAATGCTAGGATGAGCAAATCCCTAATTCACCAGGGGTTTGAGACCCGTCGGCTACCCTCACAAGATTTGGCCTGCCAGTCGAAACAGTTTCCCGGGGTGTGGCCGCTGTCGTATGTTAAACAGCTTCTAGGAGCTACAAGTGAGAGCTGAGCGCCAGGTGGCGACCAAAGCGAATGTGCTACACCCGACGGAGTACAACATGTTCCCCCGAAGTAGCATGACATGTTCCCCCATCAGAGTTACTACTCCCCGACACCCCATACATGCCATACATATCAGATCTAAAAGCACATTTACAATTCTTCAAATTTTTAATGCTATCTTTCTTTAATTTGACTAAGTTGACAAGACCCTCGAAGATAAATTGCCGTAGGAGTTGGGACATACTCTATTTCAGATATATCCTTGGTTAATCAAATTCCTTTGTTAGGATGTTGTAGTTGTATTTCACGTCCATTTGCTTCTTGATATGTCCATACTGATATCCCGGTCGATGTAGTATTCCAATTTCAGTGCTGGGAATAGTAATTTTCCATTATAACAGAACTAGCACTAAGTGAAAACAATGGCTTCACAGCCACATAATGAGTTATATGTGGTATCTGTCCAGTGTTGTTCATATTTGACCAAATGTGGTAGCCCTATCAAAAAAGAAAATATGATGAAAAACTATGTTTTTCAGAAAGTAAATTTTTTCTGAAAAGTTGCATATTCTATACCACTGTCTTTGACATCAAATATTTTGTCATTCACACAATGATATTGATACATCATATTTCCCTTTAGTGCAAATCTTTATTTACAAACTGGTACCCTATTTATAAAGAAAAAAACATTGATGATGGTAAGGTTGACCATTTGGCAGAATTGCCCATTACTGGTGTTCTACTATGTTAAAATAGTAATGTAGGAACTGAGAGATTTTAAAACATGTACTGTTATTTAGCAGAAAAAGCTACTTTCATGAAGATTGATATGAGGGTGATATGACAGCTGTATATATCAAAGAGGACTATCACTGTAGCACACCTCACATATGAAATGTGACTGTGAGGCAGCTATAGCTATCTCAGGGTGTTGTCACTGTAGCACACCTCACATATGAAATGTGACTGTGAGGCAGCTGTAGCTATCTCAGGGTGTTGTCACTGTAGCACACCTCACATATGAAACGTGACTGTGAGGCAGCTGTAGCTATCTCAGGGTGTTGTCACTGTAGCACACCTCACATATGAAATGTGACTGTGAGGCAGCTGTAGCTATCTCGGGGTGTTGTCACTGTAGCACACCTCACATATGAAACGTGACTGTGAGGCAGCTGTAGCTATCTCGGGGTGTTGTCACTGTAGCACACCTCACATATGAAGAAATGTGACTGTGAGGCAGCTGTAGCTATCTCGGGGTGTTGTCACTGTAGCACACCTCACATATGAAACGTGACTGTGAGGCAGCTGTAGCTATCAAAGACGGCTGTCACTGTAGCACACCTCACATATGAATTATGACTGAGTCTGTATAGACATGCCAGCATTACACATTATTATCTATAGAAATGCTTTCTTTTATTCCTGTGCCACATTCACTGTGCACTAAGTGACCTCTGTCTGTCACTTGATCAGTGACGCAAGTCACGCGATGACAGATATCAACTCATGATTATGGATGATCTAGAAAGACTTCAGATAGCTGACTCTTGAGTTGATTCATTTATGCGCACAGTCTTGACAGGGTTTCACAAGATTAGCCTAATTCTAACTTTATAATTAATAACAGCACATCAGACAAAATAGCTATAGAAAATGTATGGAACTATATGACTTGTCGGATATATAGTATATACTTGATCATTGATAGTCTGCACTGGAGTAAAATGAAATCTGTGTTAATACATTATATTTAAACAACTGGACTTGTTACTGATTATAAAGAAGGCACTCAAACTACGTCTGTTTTGGGAGTGTATTAATTATTTAATACCTTAAGAGTCTCATGTAAGAGGACCATGGTTTAACCCCTCTTGAAGTCAAGCAGCAGTGGTGTAAATAGCAGCAGTGATGGGATTATAATAAGCAACTTAATCCTGAGTGCTATTTATGTGAAGCATACATTGTTAAACTTTTCACGCCACTAGCAAAATAATTTTTCGTTCCATGCATCGCTGTGTGAATGGGTCGGTGCACATTTCACAACTCTGTGTGACTGGTCAATGTACATTTACCACAAAAGTTATGGCGACTCGTGTGCACCGCCGCAACTGGAGTGTTATTTTCTGGAACTGCATTCATCCGTACCCCCCCCGGTTTGAATCCGAAACGCACCGTGTGGCATTTTCTGCAAGCGAAAATGTTCCGTGATTGGCCCATTACCGCAACTGAGTTTTGTTGAGCTGTGGACTAGCCGTCCGTTGCCCGATGTCTAGTCATAGACCGGCGTGCACTACACAACATTTGTTACTACGCAACATTTGTTGTCGCGATTAAATTTTCGTATCGATTCAACAACTGTTGTACCGGCCAAATCAACGTGCTGCTCATGTTTTGTTGCATTGCGGACCAGCACACATTACATGATTTATCCATTTTAAGTCAGTTAAACACATAATTCGCAACAAAAGTTTAGCAATGTATGCTTGGCATTAGAGGAGTTCACTTGGTGTTGGAATGCTTCAGAAAAAAATTGGGCCATGGAGAAATGTCAAGGAATCTGTTCTGATAAGCATACGCCGTAATTGTTAGGTATCTGTTTAACACTAATGGTGTCATTTGGTAACTAGTGTAGGACAACTGAAAAGTGGTGCCACCTGTTTAACTTGCTCTCTGCGCTCATCCAACAAGCTACTCCTTAAACCACTAACTTCCCGCACTAAAATCGGAGAACGAGCTATCTCTTGTGCAGCTCCAAAGGCGTGGAATGCGAGCCAGTGCACAAGTGTTGGGCAGTTTAAGGTGCCACTAAAAACACACCTTTTTCAAAATTATTTTGGGTTTAATTAATTAATTATATTAACTATTTATTCTTTTTATTAATTTATCTATTTTGTCTATTTACCTATTTATCTATAATATTTATTTATAATGTGTGTATTTGTATGCATTTACCCATGTTTTTATTACTTTTAAGTATTTAACTTAGAAAATATATTTTATTCTATTTACTAGCAATAATTGCAGATTTATGGGCTGGGTTCAATTGTGTAATTGTAATTGATTACAGCAAAATGTTGTAATTGACTTTGGTGTAATTGTAATTGATTATGGTTTCAAAATTTTGCTGCAATTGTTATATTTTGTATAATTGAAAAATTTATTTCAATTACAGTGTGTTTCATATCACAAACTACCTGAACAAACTGTCAGTAAAAATATAATTTAAGTCTGAGTTGAAAATCAAGACTAATAATAACACCTGCTTATATATTTATATTTAAGTTGCAGTATTCACTGTCTGGTGGGTACTGGTCTGTGGTGCTAGTGGTGGGTACTGGTCTGTGGTGCTAGTGGTGGGTACTGGTCTGTGGTGGTAGTGGTGGGTAATGGTCTGTGGTGATACTGGTGGGTACTGGTCTGTGGTGCTAGTGGTGGGTACTGGTCAGTGGTGCTAGTGGTGGGTACTGGTCTGTGGTGCTAGTGGTGGGTACTGGTCTGTGGTGCTAGTGGTGGGTACTGGTCCGTGGTGCTAGTGGTGGGTACTGGTCAGTGGTGCTAGTGGTGGGTACTGGTTAGTGGAGCTAGTGGTGGGTACTGGTCAGTGGTGCTAGTGGTGGGTACTGGTCTGTGGTGCTAGTGGTGGGTACTGGTCTGTGGTGCTAGTGGTGGGTCTAGTGGTGGGTACTGGTCAGTGGTGCTAGTGGTGGGTACTGGTCTGTGGTGCTAGTGGTGGGTACTGGTCTGTGGTGCTAGTGGTGGGTCTAGTGGTGGGTACTGGTCAGTGGTGCTAGTGGTGGGTAGCCTTAGCGATTAGCCTTTTCAGTAAGTTGGTAACATTCAGGAAGCAACAAACAATGCACAGACTGTGTCAGACAAAGGCTAAGCTGGTATTCAAACAACATGGAAAGACCTGTAACCTTATATTGTTTCAGAAAATATCAGCTCAGTGAAACATTGCAGAGTTAGCAAGCCAATTACACCCGTTGTGTAGTGGTGGACTGGAGACAGGTCAGGTGGCAAGGACTGTTTATATGGCCTCAATCCCCATTGCCAGCACAAAGCAAAGGACAGACTAATTAAGAATGTCACTTTAGAGCAGGACCTCACAGTTGACACATCAAACCCTATTATTAGTATTTTCGAATTACAATGAATATATATATCCTGCTGATTTAAAAACGGGGTGTATGCTAATCAGGGCATGTACATTTATTAGGTCGAATATGGCGTATCAGTACCTGAGTTGATTCTTGAAGTCTTAATCAAGTGTTAACCAGTGTAACCATTTTTGTCGCTGAGTGCAGTACAAGTAAATATGAGGTTTTTGTCATGTAAATTAGGTTCCGCCAGTGTACACAAGTTACTGCCTGATATAAACACATATTGAAAGTAAGTTGCCTGCGTGTGACTGCAAGACCAAGCAATTTGAAGCAAAGAATTCCATTAATTTCTGTAGCAACTGATAACGATCTGATTCAGTTGAGAAGTTTAGCACCAAGTCGATAAAATAGTGTTGGTTGTTTACTGGGTAATGCCCTATACAAGCATATGTACATATATACCTGATGGTGATTAATGCTTTAGTATAATTAGTATCACACTTGTATAAGACATGTATATATGTTGTTATTTAGTAGCTGCCACTGGCTGGTACAATCGGTGAATCACGCTTGACAGAAATGGGGAAATTTTTTAAGCAGCCTCATTTGCCTATGAAGTACCCATAACTCATGTAGAGATTCTTAAACAACAATGATTTAGATTGCTGTGTATACATGTTTTTTCTACAGGGAAGAAGTTTCTATAACGTGGTGTCACTCTAGCTGTCACACATTCGAATTGCATGTACTTGGCATGTTTGTAAAGATAACATGTAGCTATTCTGGTGTTTAATTCTTAGCATTTCTTCTCACTATCGGGCCTCTGATATTTCCTCATATTTGCTCCCCCATATCCTGGTTTTGTAGGTAACTTTATTCTAATAAGCTACTAGCTAGTGGTATGGTGCAATTTTATAACCTGGCATAAATTCACAGTTTTGGTGCTGGTACCAAGGTTTAACTCTTAGCATTAACAGCTATGCATTAAACTTACTAGGTGCAGAGCTCGAAGTTTCTACTAAAGAGTCACAAATGCAAAAGTAATTTGAAATATGCAACTAGATAAATTGCTTTAGTCGCATAGTGCAACTTGCTATTTGGCCATTACATATAATATGATTACATTACTTACTCAATGTGATTTCAAACTAAAAGTATAAAAATATATCTAAAGGTTTATACATAGTTCTAGACTTTTATATCTATGTGCAGACCTGAAATTTCTAGTGCATCGGTAGTTTTGAAGTAATATGAGCACATCATGGCCGGGCTGGCAGAATTAGTTTTGAATTTTAGTAAGTGTGTGTGCACATGAACAACTATTTTGCTCCTAATTCTTTACTTGGAGGCCTGTATCTATTCTAAACCTATTTATGTCTACATTATGTTAAAAAAACTACACTTTTTATATTTTAGCCTATTTTAAATATGGAATGTTCCTTTAAATATAATATGTTTATGTTGAGATTTGTATCAACAACAATGGATAACATGTCTACTCTTGATAGAATGTCATTCGTCAATTAATAATTATAGTTACCCTAAGTTATGCAATTTAATTTAAACCTGGGTTATTCAGTAAATCTTATACATATATTCATTCCGTAGTCAGCTATTGCCCAATGGCAATATTGAATGAGCAGTTATCAATGTTTCTGACCCAGTTGCTGTTGTGGGTCAAGTTTGCCCATTCATACATTCAGTTTGCTCACCTGAAGTCACTGAAATGCAACAAAGGAATTATTGGACAGAGTAACTATTTATTCCTCTGGCCACTGCTTTGTATGTATATAGTTGTTTATGCATGCGTTTTATGTGTTTCATGATGTGTCAATAGATATAAGAGACTACCTGAAATATAGGGCATATGTAGGGGGCACTGGTCCATGCCCCCCCTCGGCTTAACATTTTTAACGTTTTTCCGTTGCACTACTACATCGGTTGCATGGTAAACTAATGGGTGTCTAGGCTTGGCCTCCCCCGTAGGCCTCCCCCTTAGGCCTCCCCCTTTGCAAAATCCTAGATACACCACTGCTGAGACAGCATATTTTTAATTGCCCGAGGGCGAATACGTCTTAAAGCAAAGCTTCCTGGAATAGTTGTCAACAAGATTTCTATGAAACGTGTGGTTTGTGCTTCCACTGATATGTTACCAGATCACAGTTTGCAATGTTTAATGAAGGTGCTGCACATTAGCTGTTTGTCAATTAAGAATCAATAGTAAGATTGCCGTCATGGTATATCTGTGTCCATTAGTGGCTAACACTCTCCAACATTGTTCCAATGTTAGATCAACCAATTTTTGCGTAAACAAGATATTAGCATGATTTGTTTTAAATAGTGATAAGTGTTAGGCTATTTTTACTTATTTTTTGTAGACAATAATTTGCTAACTATTTCTAGACTAGGATCGTGTTGTTGTGGACACTATGTCACGGGTAATTTTGGGTAACCTCTGTTGTTAGCGAAAGCTGAAAGGACTGTCCTATTTACAGTTACAGCCGAATGTATGGGTGGGTCCAATGACTGTCACTGTTGAACAGGAGATAAGGAATGTATACTCATATGTCTACAGAGTCAGATTATCAGTTACGTTATTTATTCTTGTAGCTACCTTGTGAACAGTCTCTTGTGTACAGTACGAACCTTGGCCAAGAAATAACTCAGAACATTTGTAGAGGTAAGGCTTTGTCTTGCACTTGTTCATTATTGGTGGTCCCTGTTTAGTGTGATGTTTAATTTAATTAATTTAATTTAAACTTCACAGTGTGCGTTGTGGGTTCCCGTCCTCAGTGACATTTCTGTTCAAACTTTGACTTTTCTGTAGTACCTGGATCCTGTCAGAATGTGATAAGGCTAGAGACAATTGACAATTGTTGACATTTACGGTACCTATTCGTGCAATGCGTACTACAGGGGGAGGAGGGTTAAAGCATACTAATTATTTAAATGTTGGTTGCATGCGAAATATCACCACTGTTGCATCATGGGTCACCACACGGAACTACAATTTGTTTTCAGTTGCGTAAACGTTCACCGCGCGGTGCTCTAATGCAGTCTGACATCTTGGAAATTCCTAACTTCGTGGAAACACAAAAAAAATTTATCGATGTGATACCAAGGAGTCGTTACAAAAACACAAAGATAACTGTTTTTAAACATTCTGATAGTCGTTGCGGTATGTCCTACATATGCACTGTGTCGTAACATTGTTACGTTGATATATATTTTTTATTCTGGAAAATTATCAACATTTTAATGTACTCATTCAGGGAGGGGGTCTGAGAGTTACTAAGCTTTGTACGAATGGATCAATGTTGAGAGTTGTGAACGGTTCCTTAGTTGTTTCTGGTTTCAAAGTCTTTTGTATTGCTACACTGACTACCTGGTGTAGTTGGATCTTCTGCTGTGTGTTGTTTATGGCCTTGATCTGTATCATAAGGTGAAACTTGAAAGACAAACACATGTAATTAGTCGATGAGATCAAAAGAAGCTGTGAATCCATCCTATGTCTGCACAGTGTATAGTGAATCCATTCTACATGGACAAAGGCTGGTTCTTTTAAAGGCCTTAGGAATACACTGGGTAGACTATGTGACTAGGGCCACACCCACTGGGTAGACTATATGACTATGGCCACCCCCACTGTTGAGCACTTAAGGCTGTACAATAGGGGCCTATTGATCATGTGATATTTATAAACTAAAATCCTCTCCCTGAGCCATTTGCAACCATTTTGCTGGTATTTAAAGCTACACCCAATCACTGGTAGTGTAGTTTACAAAATGTTAATGAAACAATAGCATTTATGTCTGTGTAATGTACTTTGAACAATACGGTTGACTTACAACCCCAAAATCAAGGACTTTTTATGAGAACCTGTGACACACGATATTTAGACTATTATAGTCTGCCGTTTGGCATGTTCTCTGAATGTAATCATTAACGGGTGAGATAAAACATCTCAAGGCGGCTGAACACAGTCGTGGTCTTCAGGTTATTGTTCCACATTGTGATGTCATTGTAATGTCATTGTGATGTCATTGTTTTAGGCCATCTGGTATGGTAGCAGAGAACCAATGTCACTTGCAAAACTTTGAACTGCTGTAAAGTATCTGTAATGTATACTTGCCACGATTGGTACACGTTCATGTTCTTTCATGTGGTTCGGTGTCTGAGTCACCTGCTCAATGACCACACTTAAAGCCACTGTCGCGTTTCTATGGATGTTCTGCCATGCGTGAACCTGAGTCTTTTTGCATACCCATTAATGAAATGTACGTACCTGTTTCATATCACCAATGTAGGTCCCTTTTTTTAATTTTTACAATGCATACATTAATATTCGTACCTTAAATGAATGTCCAGGCAGGTATGAATTGTGACTACAATCTTCCTTGTCTCTGTGGACTGTTATGTATGTTTACTTGCGGTTAGGGACCACCAGTGTTTGTTTTGTGCTACTATCTATTATCACTTACGGTTATAGTTGTGTTACAAAAACTTACAGATGGATCATCGTCTCATGACAAACCTGAAAAGTCACGGATTTTGTAAATACTTTTCCCAAGCCAAGTTATATAATGGAAATGGGTTAAAAGTCATGGCTTTTGAAAATGGTTTTTATTTTATCTACAAGTTGTCGATATTTAGTGAATGGTAAACTGCCATCCAGCAATTTTCTGTAAAGACATTGCAGTTTCAGTTCTGTAATCAAGCTTCTATAATTCGACAGACAGTAATTTGGAATGAGATGTGATGCAATTTAAGTCAGTGTGATGCCATGTTTTATGGGACTTTGGTCTTTAATATTTTTCATGGAAATATCAGTTTGTCTACCCGTAACAAAAGATGCACATACATATTTGTGTAGAGTACCCAGACTACATGCACCCACTACATCACGCAACACAATAATGATGCATGATAGTCCGCATCAGTCATGGGAAAAGGTCATTCTTCCTCATAGTTACTGTTAAAGGGGTGAGGATGACTAGTTTTTGTACTGCTGCACTGCTTTGGCTGTTGTCCTTTTCCACTGTCCCTCATTAACTGCCTTTTCCCTCCATGCATTTGTTATCCTCATCCGCTTTTCTCACGCCCCTCTTAATGCAGTCCTCCCTTTTTTGTGGTCTTCCCTCTTTCACGCAACCTCGCTGTTTCACCTCCCCTGCTTTTTTAGGTAGTTGGCCCGCCTCCGTCCGCACCAAGTCACCTGCCCACATCATCCGGCTTCTTACTGTTGTTCCTGTTAAAAGGTCATTGAGCTGTGCGTTACAAAAAGGTTGGGAACCCTGTACTAAAACAAGATGTCCATGTTCCTTGTTGTTCCAGCTTGCCATCTGTGGTTCTTATTTTGCTTTGACTCCACAGTTTCCTGTATGTGTTTCTGTGTGGTTCTGATAATGATCATCACTGCTGCTGTTTCCCAGTCTCAGCAGGACACCTCAGATGTATTTAATTAGGCAGGCTGTGGTTCAGCAGGCCACTGAATGTTTGTAGTTTCAACCAATTTTTAGGACCAACTTTCCCCCATAACCCCCCTATATAATTATGTAGGTTATGTTTATTATATTATTGGAAGGTAGCAACAGGAGTCTAATTGTTGATTTAGTGAACAATCTATGATCCGTGTACATTCATGTTATTTTTGGTTTTAGTCAAATTAGTGTAAAACGACAGTTGATGTGATGAAATTGCTTAATTTTTTTAATTGTTTCTATGTATGCAAGAATGATTATATGAAAGTTTTGCATTATACATTGAAGGTTTATTATAATTAATATAATATTTATAAAAGTAAATAATTTACCTTAATTCAGTTAACATTTAATGATAATTATTTCAGTTAATGGGTAACAAGCATGTTGAAAGTGTTGTTATGCTGTTAGTGTCTACAGGGAAACACATAGATGATATCAACTAGTCCAGCTGATGTTGGCATCATTCCCACAGGAATCTGATTTGTTTATGCATCTCCATGTTTTTGTACCTCCTGCACTGCTCTAGGTTCTTTGTGGACCACCACCAAAAATATACGTCTATAAACAAAACAGGTTAGACACTGCTGTGTTCCCAGTGCTACTAGTGCAGCACCACTTAGGGCTGTGAAGGGATAAAGTCCCTGGGGAGTTCCTGGTAACACAGAACACAAATGCACTGGTGTTTGTCAACAGCTTTGCAGAATGCATTCAGTCTTGTAGCATTCATCAGGTAAGAGGTTGCCTTCATGTCCGCATTATTCTTGAGGTTAACATTGATGCTTACTGAAGTTAAGATGCCTGCCCTCGTCAAGTCGTGGTATCATTATAGCATTTCTGTCGAGGTTTATTGCTTCTCTGAGTTCTAATGCCAAGTACACACCGGGCTGACTGACCAACCGTCAGAAGTTGGAGGAAAGTGGAGGTAGTCCGGAGCTCCACTTCCCGCCCTACATAGTCGGTGATACATCAGGTACATGATACAACTGGGCCGACCTGTTGATGCACTTTTCTGACCTTGACTTGAAAAGCGCGAACTGTGCACACCAAACTGAAGACGTGTTCAGGTGATCACGTGGCGCCCTCTCACTGTCACCCAGGTCCTCAACTCCTGGTTGGCCTCATAGAGTTACATCATTAATCACCCCATTATAAACAAGAGCAACAAGCCAGCTCACTGCAGTGAGAGCGTACATTAAATGTTTCCCAGTAGTCACATTGATTGGGTGCAACATAAAATGTTATAGGGGTAGGATTCAGTTTTATAAATAATGTGTGCGTGCATGTATTCATATTTGTAACTCTTTAATAAAACTCTACTAGATGTCAGCTCATTAATAAGATTTCTTTTCTTTATTAAGTCATCTGCATTTAATGAGGCTCTCCCTTTTTTGGTCGTTGTTTGCCTTTTCTTCGTTGTATGAACCACTCTCATGTAACTCATTCTGTACGCATTGCAACATTCATTGCATTCTATGCATTTGTTTGACAAACCATGTGAAAGGTTGCCTACTAAAACAATTGACAGCTTAAATGACAGAGCACATTTCTTTACATGAGGCGTGTCCTTGGGCAGATAACATTCGAGAGATCTTGATCTGTAGGTGGAAATAGCTGTGATGGAGCAGCTGGGGAATGTGTTGGAAGATGGGAAAAGAATATTTTTGGGACCTTAGAAAAGAATGTCAAACAGGGCTTAATGAGATTTTGACCACTTGCAGTCATTATCTAATACATGTATAGAGCACTTCAGAAAGTTCAGTTTCGATCATGTTTAGTGGTGCTACTGTTATAGTTAATATGTTATGGTATTTGATATACAAGGTGCATGGATAGATTGTGCATGGTATTAGGTATATATAGCTATATAGTAATAATCTCTTATTAGTACTGTATATCTATAGATATATTATGAAGACTGGCTGCTGTACAGTATAAACACTGGGCCTCCAGTGGGTTCTTGCTGTGCAGCAGCATGAATGTCACTGGTCCATGCAGGCATCACTTTATCATGTGTCAACTGATAAGAGCTTAGTGGTCTTGTTTTACTGAAGGGTATTTGTGTCTATGGTTGGGGTGGACCAGGAGTTCTACCCCAGCCCAACTCAACTATATAGTTGGGCTAACCTCCCGGTTCCTTTTTTGAGTCGGCAGTCAGGACTCATTGCAAACCAAGCAGACCAATCATTTTTGGTCTGACTCCAGACAGTTGGTTGGCCCAATTCGGTTGGGTCGGGCTGATGTGTACTTTCTGCATTACGCACTATTTCTTGATACTTCATAAATTCATACTAACCTCTCTTTTGTTTCTACTGTGTTGGTTTGTACTTGAAAATTATCTCACTAGTGATACTCTTCCATTAAGTGGACGAAGGTGTAATTGGATATATATCTAAACAACACACCTTGGTCTATATATTGTATTTTAATTGACATATTTAACATGGGTAGAAATTCTTAGTTTTCATGGACTACCCTGGACTGGACATGTTTTGTTTTAGCAGCTTAAAACTTTAAAAGGTTTAAAACTCCATCCTCGATTGATTTAGTCTATTGCAAATCCATTTTGTTGAAAATATGTAGTGTGTGAATAGTTTATGTAACATTCGCTGTCGATGCAATAAAAATGCCTATTTTTTAAATCAACGAAACAATTGACTTTAGTAATTACATCTAGCAAGGCTCAAAATCGTTGATATCCAAAATGATAAACACTGTGCGGGTCAGTGCCGATCATGTGCATGAATTCCATCCTCTCGCCAATCACATGACAAAGTTACACAATTTCACCGAGTTTTCAGTGTTTTAATTTTCACTTCAATTAATATTTGACCAAACATTAAGTAATTTAATAGTTTGTCTGATGGTTTCACACAAAAAATACATACAAAAGTTGCACAAACTAGCTAGTATGTTGCAGTGGACACTAGGTAAGTTTGATTTTTCACAAAATGAATTTGAAATGAGACTAGCGAAAAAATCTAATTGAGGAGGAACCTTTAAATGATTCTTGTGCATCAGAAGTTACATGTTTTTATCACTGAAAAGGTTAGGATGTTGAAGTTGGTTGATCCCTGCGTATATTTTAATGTTGAAAAATATTTTTATCTTATAATGTAACGGTTTGTGCTGACGTGAAAGTTCCAGAACACTGAAGGATTGCGGGATCAGAGGGAAATCAGCTTATCAGGATAATTTGGAGAAATATTGCAGAAAGGAAAAAACCAGAAAGACATATATTAGTCGGAAAGAATACGAAGATGAGAAACTAAACTGATTCCAGAACTGATAAACCTTATCTATAAAAAATGCCTACAGATAAATGAGAGCGGTTTGACAAGAGAGAGACCTAGACATCCTTGTGAACCAGGGTTGCTTGTCTCTCTAGATGGTCAGCTAGCACCCCTGTTTTAAAACTATAGACCAGGACATTAAGAAGAGGCAAAATGTTTTGTTATATCAATATTTAAAAATTTATTTTTTAACTGATGTAGAATGGTAGTATATTTAAATAGCATGGTATAATACTAGTAAAAACCAACTGCAGATTGGGTACAAAAGAAAGTACTCATTCTCACTGAGGATAATAAATGAATGGAATAAATTTTCTCTGAATTGTATAAATGCTGACAGTGACCATATGTACAAAAACAGAATTGACAGAAGTCTGGTAAGGGTGGGCCACACATAGATAAACAAAAATGTTGACTCTTGATCCTTGTCAACAAGCCATCTGGAACCTGATGCTGTTGATGAAAACTTGTAAACAATCACTGAAATTCTTGCAGCTGAAAGGTTGGTGTTCTTCAGTGAAGCGGAACTTTCTAGGGGTATCTTTTCCTAGATTCCATTAGAAACAATCAGGCTATCAGTGCAGTGGTTGTGAATATGATGTAACTAGTCTCCTAGTTCTAGGTGGCTTTACATGGAAGACAATGGCAATACTAGGCATTGTTGTATCACCTGCACATGTATAAAGGGCAGTCACCCCAACAGATCTAGTGGTCTCTGGTCTCTTCACTGTGTCTTGTGTCAATAAATGTACTCTGGCCACGAAAATGCACCTTCTGCAGAGAGTGTTTGCGTATGGACAGGCAGTGGGAAGGTAAAGGTTGGGCCGTGGCTGCAGATTTTTTCTTGTTAGGTCATAAAGGGAGGCACTTTGAGACGGGTTTGTCCGGTCAAGGGTGTGGTGATTCTGTGAAGCACCAGGAGGAGGTAAACAGGATTGGTTGTACTGGTGTTGACACGGAGGATCAGTGATGCTGGAGTGAGCATTTGTAGAACGTGTCTGTGCTGGCTTCTTTTCAAGCTACTTTATATTTCACCAGGTAGTGATTGACTTGCCTGTCTCCATCCCTGTTTCTTGCAGCCAGCCTCATTCACTGCCTACAACTCTCTTGTTTTCTTTCCTCTCTCCTTGTCCCTCTCTCTCCTTCCCCCCTCACTCTCTCTCCCCCATCTATATAAGGTTGCCTAATGTCATCAGTGCCTCCCTCTCCTTTTTCTTCCGTACCTCCATTTGTCACGCTCTCTTATTACTCGCCTTCCAACATCCTTCACCGGCTGTGTTCACATCCTTCACCGGCTGTGTTCACATCCTTCACCGGCTGTGTTCACATCCTTCACCGGCTGTGTTCACATCCTTCACTGGCTGTGTTCACATCCTTCACTGGCTGTGTTCACATCCTTCACTGGCTGTGTTCACATCCTTCACCGGCTGTGTTCACATCCTTCACCGGCTGTGTTCACATCCTTCACCGGCTGTGTTCACATCCTTTCACTGGCTGTGTTCACATCCTTCACTGGCTGTGTTCACATCCTTCACTGGCTGTGTTCACATCCCAGCATCCCTTTCTCTCACCCTGACTCACTCCCTCTGTTACATCCTCCTATCTTCCCCCGCTACACTCTGCTCTGTTTCCTAACCTTCCTCCTCAACACCATCCACCCTTTTCTCCCTGCATCCTTCATTCCTTCCATTCTCCTTCCCTATCTCCCCTCTGCCTCTTTCGGTGCATTCTGCCTCACTGCACTTGCAACAGATGGCAGCACCTTAACTTTCATAACTACCCCTCCTGGCCTTTAAACCTCAATCTTCATGGGCTACCCATGAACATCAACTTTAATACCTTCATGGGCTGCCCTTTAACCATAACCTTCAAGGTCTACCCATGATCTTTCCACCTTCATGGGCTGCCTTTGAAGTTTATGAACCTCAACCTTCATGGGCTGCCTGTGAAGTTTATGAACCTCAACCTTCATGGGCTGCTTGTGAAGTACGTGAACATCAACCTTCATGTGCTGCCCATTAACCTCGACCTTCATGGGCTGCCCATGAACCTCAACAGTCATGGGCTGCCCATTAACCTCGACCTTCATGGGCTGCCCAGTGCCCGTGAACCTCAACCTTCATGGGCTGCCCGTGAACCTTAACCTTCATGGGCTGTCAGTGGTCATAGCTTCAGAACCTCGTGGTAGTTTATGCTGGTAGTGGTTTCATGCAAATAAGTTATGGCTTATGTTGTAGATGTCCATATTTTCTGGTGAGCCAGTCATCAATACTTGTATAAGCCATACACTGTAAATGTTCTTATGATATTGATATGTGCCATAGATTATTCTTCAATTTCTTTGCAGTTCATTTGGCGAAAGAAAGTACATAGGTCTAGACCGACCAATAGACATGGGAAAGAGCAAGTCACTAGGTAGGTAGACATATAAAGTTAAAGGAAAGTAATTACCTGTCACATTTTTATTGCTGTCTAGCTTCTGATTTGCAACTGGCAACTTCATTGTAACGCGTCTATCAAATGTTTGCCTCCAGCCATACGTGTTGAGTCTGAACGTCACTTGGTCATCACGTTGTTTATCCAGATAACATTGAAAGCCTTTGTTTACTGTTCATTCTTTCATAATAAATGTGTTTAGTAGTAATTCCTTAATCAAACTATGATGATTGCCTGCCTGTAGCAGAATCATTTTATATCAGCTTTTGGCAGGACATTTTGTGCATATTGACATGGTGAATTTGGTGAATCCAACTGTCATTTAAATGTGTTCATTATACGGGGGCAAATCATGTTAGTTTACATAAATTACATACATAGGGTAGTGGCTGACCTATTTCTAACTAGAAGAAGTTATTTGTAAAAAGGTAACGAAGGGCAGTCTCTAAGCATAACTTAGACATAGTACAGTGTAGTTGAGCAGTGATGTAAATAAAATTTGTAAGAAAATAACAAATCTACTTACTCCTTTGTCACAAAGCACAAATAAGACAAAGGTTAATGTGAAAATATTTGAGAAAATATGTTTCACAGATATATCAGAAAAACATACTGAAGAATAACGTGCAACAAACTGCTAGAACCTTGTAGAATGGTTTCCATGGATGTGTGAGTCATTGACATGTGTAAAATATTAATATGATGAGAGATAGATGGACCAGCTTTGAAACACAAATTAGTATTGAAACCCAGGGATGATGTGGACTGAGTCAGGACTAAATTATATTCACTACACTACCATAGATCATTGTTACCGACATGCAGGCTGTTTACCAGGGTTTTATATTTCTGTCAATGTTGTTGTTTTGTTCACCCTGCTTTATCTGCATTCACCCACCCAGGGTGCTTGAGTACAGGCTGTACAGTTATAGATGTAAGGGACCATATCCAATAGTGGACATTAAAAAAAAACATTTTTATTGACTGTTTGAAATGACATAGGTTTTTAGAGTTATCTATTTAATGTTTTATTTCAATTGTTTATTTATTTATTTATTTACCTGTTAATTATTTTTAGTAACTATTTAAAGTGACTTTCCTATAATTGCTTTTAAACACATTTTAATGACATGGACATTTTATTATTTATCTGTTTATTTATTAACATATTTAACTGCTTAACCTTAACTGAGCTTAGTGTACATTATGTGATTGATGCCGGAATGGCATAAGTGAAACACACGTGGTTCACTTCATGTCTGTAACACACCACATGCTCTTAATGATAATAATAATACTAATAATGTATTTTAAAAATAAGGAATTGCTAAGTAAAATAAATAAAAAAATTTAGTTTGACAAATTTTCTCAACAGAGATCAAACAGAAATAAATTAATAGTAATATCATCAAATAAAAGAAAAGATAATAATGTTATTTTTTCTAAGCCTGCTGATTTACACAATGATTTTTAAGGAAGCATGCGGCAGATGTTCAGATCGTAATGTTATTTTATTTGTATTTCAGCCAATGGGGGGCGACAGTGGATACACCCTCAGGATGCCCTGCTCAGAGGGCACATTGCCTACAATGTCAAGGTTTGTTAATTCAGTAGAGCATATATGTATTCTAACATCTTAACCACCTGTTTTAATGAGCCACATTTTTTTTATATATAACCATTATATGCTTATTTTGTATGTTTTTGTCTGAACATTATTATGTTGCATGTGGATGGGGGGACATAATTTTAAGGTGTTAATGATACGCCCATCACACGATCCCATGAATGCCTGGCCCTGATGAACTTTGTCCCCAGGTATTGAAAACTTGGAAATTGTTCACAGCTGTTTGTGAATATACTGAAAGCAAAGTCGATATTTGTGAACGAATCACTGTCAAATTATATTAAATAATTGTGGTTCATGAAATCAAATTTGGGTGGTCATTGTGTAGCAGTAAATATAGTTTATACTATATAACTTTATTTTGCTAAACAAAATTAGACTTTGTGCCTTTAAGAAGGACAGCTGAAAATAATACAGTTGAATTTGTTAGAATAACAAGTGCCAGATTGTTCATGGAAAACATCTTAAATAAGTTCATGTCAAATTTATTCACAGCTCCAACGTATGCCTTTAGTAGAACTACATGAATATAGGCTTGTGCATGTTCACACAATTTTGTAGAGCTACATGAATATAGGCCTGTGCATGTTCACACAATTTAAAGCTGCCCAAGTAATGTCTGTCACTATACTGTTAAGACATGATAGTTAGCTATTAAAAAATCCACAGTTGTATTGTATGTGATTAATTTATGCATTATTTAAAATATGTTTTATCTTAAAGTACAAGCGTGCCTATTGAACTATGATTTTATGTTATGATTGCCTGGGATGTCCCACTTACTACGAAACAGGTGAAAGATTATATATAATGATTGTTTTGGAGAAAGAAGTTAACCTTCTAAATGGAATGCATCTGTACTCTAACATGTACTTTGTGCAACTTTTTAGGAATCTTTAACGGGAACAGTCTAACACGTTTTTAAACATCTGTTTTAGCAACCCCATACAAATGCTAATCTTGTGTGAAGCAGCTTTTCCAGATATGTGTATGGTTTTCCTTTGACTTCATTCAGTTTCTGGGCCGGGTGGAAGTCGACAGCCCAAAGGGAACTGCGGTTGTCAAAGACGCGATCCGCAAGATGAAATTCAACAAACAGATTCGCAAGGCCGAAGGCCAGAAGATTGCCAAAGTCGAACTGACCATCAGCATAGATGGCGTCGCCATACAGGAACCGCGGCTCAAGGTCAGTTGATTGTTGATGGTTGTGGTATTCAGTGATCATGTGAGATGGGGAGTTCTGTGTAACAAAATTCTTTCTGTACATTATACAATAAGAAATTACTAACAAATAATATAATAAATAAAAACTCTAGATAACAATGTTTCTGTGAAATTATATTATAATATTTATGTAATATATAATTACATGTGTTAGATATGAATATTTCTAATAATTAGTATGATAATATAATAGGCAAATATTATTAGATTTAAAATAAATGTAAAATAAGACTAGAATTGCTAAATAAACAAATAACTAAATAAATAGATTGAAATGCCACTAATGATTAAACATTGTGAAATAAATACCTGGTATAACACAATAATTATATAGTAATAAAAAAGTAATACTTGGATATACATAATATACATACCGGTAAATAATAATAAATCATTTAAAATATTTATATGTTTATCAGTTATAATATATTAAATAGTCAAATTAAGTTTTTTAATATTGTTAAATAATATGAATAAGTTAACTTGAGACAGTGTGTGTTGTGTAGGTGATTCAGCACCGATATCCTCTGCACCGGATCTCCTACTGCGCTGATGACAAGTCTGACAAACGGATGTTCACGTTCGTAGCAAAGGAGGGAGAGTCCAACTACTGCTTCGTGTTTGACAGCGAGAAATGTGTAAATATTTGTGTATTCAGCAGCAGTGTGTAAAGTTTGTGCATAAAGATTACTTCTCCGTTCATTTGGCCCATCATTAATCAGGCTTGTTGATGTCCAAATCTGTAACAAAAGTCTGTATGCTTGTTAAAATCATCAAAAGAAATGACTCTGAGCCATTGTTATATCATGTAAGAAAGTGTGAATCGCCTTATGCTATAGTGTATCGAGGCAGACTACACGTGGCCACTTCCCATGTTCTCTTGCCAAAGTTTGTTTTGGCTGCACATCTATGTTAATAGTTATTCTGCTGATTTCATCAAAGTTAAGTGACAAATTTGCACAAATGAGCTATGGTCGATACTAGATAGGTTAGATTGTTTTGCAAAATGAGTGAAATGAGACAGACAAAACATCTAGTTGAGGAGGAAGCTTTAAACATTATTCTGAAGTGAATTAGATATGTTTGTTCTGTAGCAGTTAGAGAGATGGACATATCTCATTGACTCTTGCTCGCCTTCGTCTCAGGTGAGGAGATTACTTAAATTAGATATGTTTGTTCAGTAGCAGTTAGAGAGATGGACATATCTCATTGACTCTTGCTCGCCTTCGTCTCAGGTTAGGAGATTACTTGTTTTCCATATCACACTTTGTATGGAGGTTAAAAAATTAAATGTGCTCCAATTTCAAAAGTGATAAATAATTTGAGAAGATCCACAGGAAATGATTTTGGTCAGTTGGTTGGATGCGAGAAAAGTTGTCTTTGTGTCCATTGAGTTGTGAAGACATGTTGCTTTATTACAGAATATTGTAGTTTAACCACGAGGACGGTCTAAAGACACTACATACGTGAACATTTAGATAAAAACTCCCTACATTGCAAACAAATTTATTAGTTTTCCAAATTTGGTGCATGACTGGCATATTTTGTAAAAAAAAAATTAACTAAGGGTTATTTTGCATGTTGATATATGGGGGTGGCTCAGAGACACCTTATCAATAAGGATTTTTATCTTTATTAGTTGGTTTACGGATTTTTTTACATACAAATATTCTATGCAGATGCACTCATTCAATCATTCCACATCATTCCATGTACAAAAAACATAATTATATTCTTATAATAAGAATAATTAAAATATTGTGTTTTTGTGCACTCTTGCCGTCCAAATAGCTTTGCAGGTTTACATCCGCGGTGAGTGATAATATAAGCCGTTCTAACTGCAGAAGACACTGATGCAACGCAGCGCTATTTGGACTGGAAAAGTACACAAAAACACAATATTTTTAAAGAAAACGTTTTTGTATGTGCAATAATGTGGAGTTATGTTTCATGTTAAAATACAACATGGTGAAAACGTAGTTTTTTAAAGAAAAAATCGGAACCAACTTATAAAAATAAAAGGCCTAATATATGGGTGACAGGGTCAAGTATGTTTAACCTATTAGGCCCCAGGATTTTATTAAAACATGCTTCCCTGTTAGCAGGATTTCTGGCAAATTTCGAGCGATTTTACCTCCTTGTGTTCAAAAATGTGTAGAAAGAAAAACTATTCAATATTGACAATTACAAGTTGTGTTTATTTTTAAGAGTAGTAATATCTCCACATGCATGTATACATAGAAATAGCATATATTAATAAAATGTTGACATTTGATCACAATTTGCAAAGACAAAATAGTACATTTGTTAAAACTTTTAAAGTTGCGACTGACATTTGACAATGATCCCATGCTATAACCCTATGCAACTCAGCGATGAAAATGTAGCTATATGGGCTAGCTTTGCACCACTGAAAACATTATCAAATTCTGACGGTTATTTTTCAGGTTACACCATATTTTATCATGACAAATATAGAAATAAAAATTTTCAAGATAGCGTGAACAAAACCGATGAAAATCAAGATTTCCGAAAGGGCAACACATGCACGTAATGAGCTGTTGTTGTTGCAAAATGTATCCGCTAGGGTGTGGGAAAATTTGGAAGCGTTTAGTTCAGTAGTTATTCGCCAAGATTTTTTGAATAGAGGGTCCTGTATGCGGCCGGCGGCGGCTGTTCCAGGACTGCACAGAGTGGCCGTCCGCGGCCATTGTGGGGTCTAATGGGTTAATTCAGTTTATTTCTGTATAATTATTTTTCTTATATTGTTTTACCCAAGTGGAAGTCCAATGTTAGACATGATGAATTCTGTGCACAGGCTGAAGAGATCACACTGACCATTGGTCAAGCCTTTGACTTGGCCTACAAGCGCTACCACGAGTCGACCGGACAGACTGTCATGAACAAACAGTGTTTGCTGCTTCAAAAGAAGGTCAGTCTAAGATCTCTGTAGACTTGTATGCCTCATTCAATGTTCTATGGCATTTTACTTGGTATTAATGTATCGTGATAATGTTCTAAAATTAATTTTTCTGAAATGTGGCACTAATAAATATCTATTATTGTATTTTTATCTGTTTTTGTCTGTTACTTTGTTAAAGAAAAGTGTAATTTAATGAAATGGTAAGCAGAAATTGTAGTGGAATTTTTGGGTAAAATTTTATAATGTCTTATGTAAAAGTAAAACACCTGCAGTAAGATACCATAAGATAAACATTGTCTCGTCAGGTGGATCAACTGACAAAGGAGAACCTGAAGTTGAAGGAGCGAATGGTTGACCTTGAGAGGATGATTGATCCCACAGTACTCGACAAGTATGATAAGACAAAGATGGAAGTAAGTCCGTCCATCCGTCCGTCTGTCCGTCCGTCCATTCCCTCATATCTCAAAACTTTTGCCATAAATTCTCAAGATGCGTACCCAATTCTAGTCCAACAGTATTTAACAGATTGTCATGACAACAGAGAATACATATAAATTCTAGCATAAATACAATACATGATCTGTACAAACCACTAAACTTCAGTTGAGGAGCGTTCCTCTGTCCCAACAGCCGGAGAAAAATGGAAGCGATTTGGAAGTGCCAGTCGTTGGGCGGAGGTTAGAGAACTTGGTGTTTACAGACAACAAGGAGACATCATCCCCAATCAACGGCACTGTGTCCGCAGCGCCACCTAGTGGCATGCACATGCCCGTGTGTGAGTACTGTTTAAATTTGCATTGTGTGGAACATGCTACCTCATTGAAGAATCGCCTGTGTTGGTCGTGCTTCTTGCATCATTTTTTTCTTCTGGATTATTAGCTACCTCATTGAAGAATCGCCTGTGTTGGTCGTGCTTCTTGCATAATTTTTTTCTTCTGGATTATTAGCTATGTATAGGGTGCATGCTGGGTCTCAGATGATCACTAATTGAATCTTGCATCGTCAGTCGATTCCAACTAAATTTCTTTGCTTGTTCAACGTTAACTTCTCTGCCTGTTTTCTGAGAATAACGTTGTATTTAAATGTTCTTAATCTTCGTCATGCCTACTGGTGCACAACCAGAAACAAGACATCTCCACTTCTGTTGGTCTGCGACCTGCTTAGCAACCTGACCACTGCTGAGGTGCATTTCGTGTAATTCCCCCTATACAGTTCTCCTCCATGTTATTTTTGGCCGTCCTCGTTTTCATTCGGTGTCCACCTCAAGGTTGATTCGGCTATGTTGTCATCATTCTGTCACACAACATGGCCGATCTTGATCATTGTTCATTTGTTGACAGTGGCACCCCCGCCACCAGTGCCGAGTCGAAGCAACATCCCGTCGACACCGCCCAAACTACAGCCCAGTCAAATGTCACAGTCCAGTGCCTCAGGTCAGAATACTTACAACCGTCTATAGCAAAACGGAGTGTTGACCGATAAGTGCCTTCGACCGAGAACAAAAGGCCGATGGGTATACACCGAAACAACACAAACTCTCAATCAAGAGATGAGCACCTGACCCTGATAAACATTATCAATGGATATTGGGAATTATCGACAGGTGTTCGTGGATGCACTGAATAGCAACATTGATATTCATTAACCAGAGATAATCGAGTTATTGTCAAACACTTGTTGTTCATTAAACCACTACTGAGTGGATGTTGATAGATATACATTAGGATAGATATACATTAGTTTATGCTATATATAATTATATAACATGAATTTATGAGAAAAACTATCAGTCATTGTACCTTTAAATACATCTTACTGCTATATATATATATATATGTGTGTGTGTGTGTGTGAAACACAGTGTTAATTTTTGGATTTTTTTTAGATTATATATATATATATATTGCAATAATCTAAAAAAAATTCTAAAAATGAACACAGGTTCATTTTTAGATTATTGTACAACGCAATGGAGCAATAGATGATTATGGTGCTATATCATATTTTATTATTACAATATGTTTTATATTTTATTTACTATTATTATTTATGCAGATGTGGATCTGTTTGGAGCAACGCCCTTCAACATAGCTGCGGCAACGATAGCACCGCCACAGAAGCAGGCTGCCGGCGACCCGTTTGGCATGACAGTGTTCAGCCCCTCCCAGCAGGACCTTGACAGACAGATCGCAAACAACGACCGCGAGATGTTGGAGTTGCAGGCAAGTCCATGTCCCTACAATCCCGTTATTTCTCATTATATGAAAAGATAGTTGTTCTAGAGAGTAAACAGTTATTAGGATTTGTATTTCTGGAATGCATGGAGCTTTCTTATCTCTGTTGTCAAATTATCAGTTGGACTTTGCCCTAGTAACACGAATCAACAGGGCATACATTTTTATCAAAGTTAAATTAAAAATAATCTGCTGTACACATTCTGTCGATACTTCACACTTGGTAGAGCAATTGACAACAAAATGCGTAGAGCAGTAGAAAGTCAGCGCTAATTTGTTTTCACTTGCAAGCTCTCAATGCCTGGGTTCCTGCACATGCAACGTTTTTGAAGGCCCAAAAACAATGTTTTCGGTTTTGCAACCTTTCTCCCAGGAAAACAACTCGAACAACAACAACAACAATGATATATCTGGTGTCATCTATTATTCAACAACAACAATGATATATCTGGTGTCATCTATTATTCAACAACAACAATGATATATCTGGTGTCATCTATTATTCAACAACAACAATGATATATCTGGTGTCATCTATTATTCAACAACAACAATGATATATCTGGTGTCATCTATTATTCAACAACAACAATGATATATCTGGTGTCATCTATTATTCAACAACAACAATGAGATATCTGGTGTCATCTATTATTCAACAACAACAATGATATATCTGGTGTCATCTATTATTCAACAACAACAATGATATATCTGGTGTCATCTATTATTCAACAACAACAATGAGATATCTGGTGTCATCTATTATTCAACAACAACAATGAGATATCTGGTGTCATCTATTATTCAACAACAACAATGAGATATCTGGTGTCATCTATTATTCAACAACAACAATGAGATATCTGGTGTCATCTATTATGTTCACAATCATTCAATCAAAACCACATATTTTATTCGTTCCTATTCCAAAGTTATAACGTTTTTAAATGAGTGAGGTGCTGAGTGATGGCTTTTATGAGAATCGTGCATGTACAAATGTTCAGCAGATTTTTTAAATGTAAGTTTATTTCATGTTACACGGCAGTTTATGATGAGAATCATATTGGTTAGTTGCAGAATGCTATCTCGGCAGTTATTTTGTGAAAAACAGTTGGATAATACCAGAAGTTTTTATGAGTGGCTGTCTTGAGGCAAGCGTTTAGCTGACTTTGTTCAGTATAATTTAAAGTAATATAATTTTTCTTTTCACCTGATCAGTACTAATACTCCTCTTGCCTTGCAGGATGGCTTTAGTCAGGGTCTATCATTTGGAACTGAAGATTTCTCACTAGACGACCTTGACCCACTGGGCAAGAAATGAAAGTGACCTTGATCTGTACAACGGCCCTTCATGGAGCCCAAAACTACCAGGGGAGAATATTTCAAGTATACAGTCATAGAACAAGGCAATTATTACCATGTCATTCTCATGCCAGGAAACATTAACATAACTATGCCACAGAATATTGCCACTGACTGCATTCTCTTGATGTGTTTCGCAGAATGGCTACAAATTCTTATGACATTTCACATTGGTTAACCAGAATATATATATATATATATATATATATATATATATATATATATATATATATATATATAGAGCATTTCTATTCTGATCAAATGTCACCGTATACGAGGCTACATAAAGCTATCTACATCCAAAAATTCTGCTCGGTTTCATCGGAAATCTGCCTTGAAACAAACATATTTGCTTTTTGACTGCTATATTTATCATTCAATATTATATTTGTCTGATGAAGACAAGAAAATAAACATAGACCTACAAATTTTACATTTGAATGAAATCCATATTAAAACAGCATATGGCCATATTCCTCCCAAAATCCCCAAAAATCTGTATAGTATATGGGAAATCCATATGGACTGACAAATCTGTATCATCAGTGTCAGACTTTATTTTGATGTTAGCCTCTTGGTTTGTAGCTCAAGCGTTGTTTGTGTTGCTTCTGTCGGTCAATATGGATGCTAAGCGGCTGAAGTTGTATGCAGAATTGGTGGAATACACGCATTTAATCAACCTACATAAAATGCAGTTGTTTACCCATAGTGAATCAATGAAATGTTTTCTTAGTTTCATCTTAAGTAGTGTAATACATGAGTTATTTTTGTAAGAACATTCCTTCTGGTTTCTTTCGTTTTGTAATTGATGCTAATTTTTAATGTTTTTAAATTGATAGCAGTGTTGCAGTTATCTGTATGTGTGCAATTCTTGTTGTTATGTCTGTACCCCTGGGGTATGACCTTGTCTGTTATCCTCACAGGGCATGACCTTGCTATGTACAGTGCATGTGCACCATTGATATCACTTCTGTGGGACAGACGACTCTTCGTTGGTCTGTCAACAGCAAAAACTGCTCTGAAAGGCCAGAAGTTCTGGTGAATGTTCTGCAGAGACCATTTGGTTATCATGCCATATTATAGACGCTTTGTTATACTCTGTACTGTTTCTTGTTGAATGCAATTCTTGCACATTTAGGAAATATGTGTTTAAACATTTTAGTGTACTAATCGGTTGCACAATGCAAAATGTTTCTCATAGAACTGTCAAGTGTTCTGCCTGTGTACTATGTAAGACACCAGATCATAGGTGCCAACCATGAGTGACGCACATCTGTAAGACTGGTAAAAAAAATCCATAAGACCCACAAATGAATCATATGATATCTACATCTGCTGGTTTTCCATGCATGTTAAAAAGGAGCTCGCCACGCAAACTGGGTTATATTTATCTGTATCTCGCGAGACTTCGGTGCAGCTGACTGTGAACAGTTAAAATGTTTGTGATAGTCACTTTTTAGACACGTTTGTCACTCTTGATCTGTTCCGCGCCATTTTTGGACAAAGCGGGACGTATCTTTTAATACAAAATGCCTTGTCCAGAACTCTCCTATGCCCGTAAGATCTTCAAATTTCAGAAAATCCATAACTTAAGACTTACTGGTAAACTGTTAGAGTTGGCACGTATTTCACTTATATAGGACACCAGATGTATAGCCATGTGCACTTACGATTCCGTGTAGCACATGTATAGACATGCAAACATTTTGTCTTTTACTCACATGACTTATTAGACCTAAGTCAGTCCTAGCATTTCTGACTTTGTGTTAGGATTGGCGTGCTCGGGAGAAGTCATCAGAAGCCCGTGAATGTTTTGCTGGTTTGGCAGTTGTTGAAAATGGTTTCTAGATGATGTTTTGTTTTGTTGCTGCGTACTCATGTTTCTAATGTGTAGTAGGGGAAATATTTGTTACTTCTTCTGCTGGGTGGTATACTATATGTACAGAGTATATGTACGTCTTCAAATTAAAGAAACTGCAACAAAACGAGTGGTGTCCTTGGTCAGTTTGTGTGTCAAGTATACATGTAGCAGAAGTGAAGCTGTAAGAGCTGGTTAGACGTGAGACGGGTGCTGAGTTGTAAAGCTGTAAGAGCTGGTTAGACGTGAGACGGGTGCTGAGTTGTAAAGCTGTAAGAGCTGGTTAGACGTGAGACGGGTGCTGAGTTGTAAAGCTGTAAGAGCTGGTTAGACGTGAGACGGGTGCTGAGTTGTAAAGCTGTAAGAGCTGGTTAGACGTGAGACGGGTGCTGAGTTGTAAAGCTGTAAGAGCTGGTTAGGCGTGAGACGGGTGCTGAGTTGTAAAGCTGTAAGAGCTGGTTAGGCGTGAGACGGGTGCTGAGTTGTAAAGCTGTAAGAGCTGGTTAGACGTGAGACGGGTGCTGAGTTGTAAAGCTGTAAGAGCTGGTTAGACGTGAGACGGGTGCTGAGTTGTAAAGCTGTAAGAGCTGGTTAGACGTGAGACGGGTGCTGAGTTGTAAAGCTGTAAGAGCTGGTTAGACGTGAGACGGGTGCTGAGTTGTAAAGCTGTAAGAGCTGGTTAGACGTGAGACGGGTGCTGAGTTGTAAAGCTGTAAGAGCTGGTTAGACGTGAGACGGGTGCTGAGTTGTAAAGCTGTAAGAGCTGGTTAGACGTGAGACGGGTGCTGAGTTGTAAAGCTGTAAGAGCTGGTTAGGCGTGAGACGGGTGCTGAGTTGTAAAGCTGTAAGAGCTGGTTAGACGTGAGACGGGTGCTGAGTTGTAAAGCTGTAAGAGCTGGTTAGACGTGAGACGGGTGCTGAGTTGTAAAGCTGTAAGAGCTGGTTAGACGTGAGACGGGTGCTGAGTTGTAAAGCTGTAAGAGCTGGTTAGACGTGAGACGGGTGCTGAGTTGTAAAGCTGTAAGAGCTGGTTAGACGTGAGACAGGTGCTGAGTTGTAAAGCTGTAAGAGCTGGTTAGACGTGAGACAGTTGCTGAGTTGTAAAGCTCAGGATTATGCTATTCACCAACGTAATCAAACGAAGCATCAAATATCCTGGGCAGATTTTTTATTTAACAAAATTCAACAAGATTGTCATTAAAAGCAACAAGCTCCCAATGACGGTGGAATAGAAAGCCATTGGCTTATCGAGAGTCTAACATGTTTTGCCTATGTGTGGGACACCCTTGACAGACAGCTGCCAATTCTGCTTTGAGGCGACACTGCCAGCATTTAGGCATTGTATTATCCTATCGTCAATGTTGGTTTACTAACGCTATTTCATGACCCCAATTATACTATATTCATTAAATGTTCCATCAATATCTTCATGACGATTCAGTATTAAAAATACTGAAACATACTAACGAAATACGTGTCTCACCAATACAATGCCCACGCTGGAAGGGGCGGTGATCAGCTTGCATACGTTAAACGCCATTGCAAACATTTGATATTGATATTTCTCAACCACAGCAAGCCGATACATAATTGACAGCCACGTAAGGCATCCGATCTGATGAGGCACACTGATCTGGTGACGAAATTAGACATGGGCGAAATACGTTAAAAAGTTTCGCTATGCTTTTTGGGTATCGCAAATGCTTGTAATGCAGCACTTGTTACATGTTCCTAAAAGCAGTGCAAATACAACGCGACGTAGGACATGCCCGTCCTCAGGGGAAGTTCGGAGGGTTCGAACGAAACTCCATTTTTGAGAGAATTATGTTTAAAAAAATTTTTTTAGAAATCCCACAAATCCCCGACTGATCGTGTACGCTCGAACCCCTCTCCCCCCACTTCAAAACCCCGAGGATGGGTCTGAGTGGATTGGGTATCATTAATGCATCCATTGGATGCACAAACTTGTGTATGTTAAATTACATACAATTATATTCATGGTGTATCCTGTATAACCATTATATATTTCTTAAAATACTTTTCATTACATTGTGCAAGCTGTGGAGTTTGTCTTCACACCATAGTGTTTCCATGTGTGTACTGTTGAATGAGATGGACACTGTTAACCTGTGCGTGTTGGTAGTTTTTATTCAGGTTTAAGCAATAAGACCACAATAAAGAACTATAGATGACTGGCGCCAACATGGTGTTTGTATAATTCGGTTACGTCACACGTGCATAGGAAGCATTCCTTACGATTGTATGCAATTTGAATATGATTTGTTTTATATTACAGGACACGCCCCGTGTTTGTTAAATGGCATGCTAATAATATATCATCAGTTCAAAACACATCCGAAACATGTCCGCGACTATTGCGAATATTTTCAGCAGAACATTCGTGGTGATGCTGTCAATGTCTTCCAGCAACTTCTTTTTGTCGGAAGCATACATACACACATACATACATACATATGTGATCATCAAACTGTGAGTCTGACGTGTCTTCACTTAGTACCACCCGCTGCGGCATGTTTCTGGTGGGGTTCTTTATCAAGTCATGCCGTATCACCTGTAACCGCAGGTAGTTTACATTAAAAAAAACATTTGTATGTTATAAAACACCTTAGTATAATCCACTCAGATGAAAGCAACACAGTGGTCTGGTAACTGTTACAATACTTGTGATATTAAATATGCATCAACAAAGCACTTTACTAAGATGTTGCATTGTGTTGCTTTAATGATTATAATTTTAATATTAATTAACAGGTGTATCTAATACATTTGTTTGAATGTAGTTTTCATGTGTCATATTGGTGTACTAATGAAATAGTCTGCTAGTTGTTCATTAATGGTAGGGTTTTTCTTTATAGTTGTTAGAAATGAGTTGTCTTTGAACGTTGCTGTCATCGTGTCTACCGTTTCACGATAGTCGCCTTTGTCGAAGGATGTGCTCGAGTGATGTCTGCGCAACACAAAACATTGTCAGTCCATATCATAAACACATTCACCGTCTGAGCAATGAATCGAGTGTTTAGTCACTTGCTATACAAATGTGTTACTCGGTTAGCAAGGCTTCTGGATCTGGATAATTACTTAGCAAAGTCCTAGGATATTGCGCTGGGGTTTATTTAAGAGTGTCCTTCTCTCCATGACTACCACCTTGTTGCAGTGGGGGGGGGGGGGGCTTGTATACTCCCGTAACCCGGAGAGCTATACTGGCAGGGACGTAAGTCTCTGGTAGGTTCAACCAAACCAAGCAGGTCAAGGGATAGGAATCAGACGAAATGTAGTCACTCAAGGGGGATGGGTCCTCTTCAGCCTTGGTTGGCATCCTGTCTACGAGATGGTGTCTCGGAATTAAAAACACCCACAGTAGCAGTAGCGACGCACTGTAGTAAGAGCTAGATGACAACATGATGAGTTCAAGCAACAACACCCACAGTAGCAGTAGCGACGCACTGTAGTAACAGATCGATGACAACATGATGAGTTCAAGCAACAACACCCACAGTAGCAGTAGCGACGCACTGTAGTAACAGCTCGATGACAACATGATGAGTCCAAGCAACAACACACACAGTAGCAGTAGCGACGCACTGTAGTAACAGCTCGATGACAACATGATGAGTCCAAGCAACAACACCCACAGTAGCAGTAGCGACGCACTGTAGTAACAGCTAGATGACAACATGATGAGTCCAAGCAACAACACCCACAGTAGCAGTAGCGACGCACTGTAGTAACAGCTAGATGACAACATGATGAGTCCAAACAACAACACCCACAGTAGCAGTAGCGACGCACTGTAGTAACAGCTCGATGACAACATGATGAGTCCAAGCAACAACACCCACAGTAGCAGTAGCGACGCACTGTAGTAACAGCTCGATGACAACATGATGAGTCCAAGCAACAACACCCACAGTAGCAGTAGCGACGCACTGTAGTAACAGCTAGATGACAACATGATGAGTCCAAGCAACAACACCCACAGTAGCAGTAGCGACGCACTGTAGTAAGAGCTAGATGACAACATGATGAGTCCAAGCAACAACACCCACAGTAGCAGTAGCAACGCACTGTAGTAACAGCTAGATGACAACATGATGAGTTCAAGCAACAACACCCGCAGTAGCGACACACTGTAGTAACAGCTAGATGACAACATGATGAGTTCAAGCAACAACGTACACCAGGGTTCAAGTCCCTGCAGTAACACTTCGTGTTTCGGACGGATACCATCTGATGCGAGAACAACGAAAGGACTTTGCCGCCCTAAGAAAAACATCCTCTTTGGGCAGCTAAACAGTCGGAGCTTATCTTCCACTAGTGCCAAGGGAGAACTCGACGAACACATGAAATTTTTTTACATATCAGTGACTTATATTCAAGAACACAGACAAGTACACATGCAAGAAGACCCAGACATCAAAGCTACCAGGATAGGCAGATGTTCGCAGCCTCCGCGACACGTAATCGACAAGGTGCAGCAGTTGGGGGCGTTGGTGTAGTAGTGAAATGTGAACTGCTCCAGAACCTTGTGTCAGTCACCAAGACAAGCACCAGACATCCAGCCTCACATCTCTCTGACCTGGATTATGCCGATGCCATCGTTCTGTTTGCTGACACGATAAAAGAAGCAGAACTTTTACTTCATAAAGTGGAAAGTGCTTCCAAATATACTGCACTATTTCTCAACCCGAGCAAAACAAAGTACATGCATATCAACCCGTCTGCTAATGATAGCGTTCACTCATCAGATGGGAGTCAAATTGTGAAAGTCGAGGATTTTAGATATCTCGTATCCTACACAAACTCACAGCATGATATCCAGTGCAAAAAAGCCCAGGCATGTGCAACAGAGCGCTCATCTGCAGACTCACCAAACTTAAGTTTTCCAGGACGATGGTTGAACCGATCCTGATATATGGATACGATTCGTGGTCGTTAACACAATCAGTAAAATGCACTGGACGGCACCTACACAAGAATGCTGCAGAAAACTCAAAATGTGTCATGGCGCCACCACATGACCAACCAAGAACTGTACGACTCCCTCCCACGGATTACCACCATCGTGAGACAACGGCGTCTTCGTCTGGCAGGTCATGTGATGCGCCATGACGAAGCAAACAACAAAGTCCTGCTCTGGAAGCCCGATGGCTCCCGGAGAAGAGGTCGACCAACAACTACTCTACAAAACATACTAGAGAAAGACACGACTATCAGCGGGACACATCTAAGAGCGGCAATGAAGAACCGAAACCACTGGAAGGAAATCATCATGTCACCACATTAAGTGGATGACATAAGTAAGTAAGTTCTTCTCTAGAATTAGTGAGTCCATCACAGTTTTTTTTTATTTCACTGCATGGGATCTTTTACTTCCCCAGGCATAGACACCAGATAGAAGAGATAAACAGCTTTTACTGTCTCTCCCGAAAGACATAGGCAAAGTGGGATGAACACAATTGCCCAAGCTTCGAAACGGCGGAGGTGGACTTGAGCCATCGTCCTCTCGATCGACAGACGGGTGCTTTAACCATTAGACCAACGCAACGAGCAAATATCACATACTATCCTGTTTAGTCAGACCACTAAATAACACTGCACTGTATTTGCACAAACGAGGAAGTATGTCACAGTGGATACTGTATAGTTTTGATTTTTCACTTAATTATTCGAAAACGATTTTAATTTCGGAAGCATGTCTACGACCCACGAACTCCATGTTTGAAAAAGCCCATAGAAATTGTAGGTAATATGCAGATAAGTGATTTTCTTACTTGTCAGGGCAATGCCAATGATTGAGTGCGTGTGTAAGATGTTCATTTCCTTGATGACGAGTCTATGACCATCTTATGTTGCCATATCTTTTATGCATGAAGGCTTTCCCGACGGAGCTGAAATGATGACAACCATTTTATTTTGGCTTCTAACATTGAGATACTCTTTGCAATGTATCGCATATCAACTCTGAACACTGGGGAATCAGTGGGACGGCAGGGAAAGGTGACCGGCGGCCATATTTAGACCATTTCAAGACATGTAAAAATTCAGTTATCGAACTATCGCGCTGCTTATACGCGGTTTATTGAGCTTACCAAATGAGTCAATTAGCATCAATGTGTATTATTTTGAAATGTCACTGTTGAATGTTTGAACTGATTGACCGACTAACATTCTGCACGGTGCCAGGTAGTAGCGACTGTTGGAAAGGCGCCTTATAGATTTTATGATTTTAAAAAACCGGTTTACAATAGTTTTCTAAACGAGCTTACACAAAAATACACATTACACATAAGCGTTCTGCTGTCAGTCTGTGGCTTCGATATGGGCAGACACGGACATCCCTCATGCATTACTGATACACACGTGCACGCACGCAGACACACATCCAAAACACGCGGACAAAAACATTCACAAACAATTCACTTTAAAAAACTTACAAGGGTACACCGAGGCTCACAAACACAAACACTACCACGCGCAGTTATTTGGAACCATGTGTAATACTGATATACTAGTTTGATGTTCATTCTACAGAATATATTTTTTCGCGTGATCACTCAACGTATTAACATTAGGTTCACGGTTTTCACGTAAACCCCTTTTTGTGAACCCACCCTTTTCCAAAATGTGAACCCTCCTCATTTTTCAAATATGAGAAAGCTCCATCTCAATAAATGTATTACCCAGCCATCTCTCCCAATGGTCTTCACACATTCGTAATACACATTAAGCATCGAAGGTGTATGTATACAGCAAGACATAAAACCAGTACACTTCACTCCGCTGTATAAATGGATACCTAGCTATTTAGACAGTGGTGGATATGTGAACGAACTGTCTTCGCGCAATACTTACAGTGAGGCTGAATGTTTATCAGAGAAGTCGAGTTGGCGTTGGAATGAGCAGGTCTGTCGACGGACTGGATAACGCGTTATATAAGAACATACCCTTACATTTAAGGCAACTTCTTACAAGTGGTCTCAATTGTCCAACATTCTGTGCTTGCAGTACTTTTGAAAGTATTGCAAATATTTCGCAGTATTAAAAATTGAGTATTGGAGCACGCAATGCCCCGAGACGTATCCAACTTGCATATTTCGACTACCCACCGTTCTTTGTAATTCGCACGCTTCACCAAGTGTATTTGTCATCAAAGAGCTGAGTTGACCGGGAGTAGGCACACGCTGGAGGCATCGCTTGATCACAAACATTATTAATACGTAATGCACTATTAATACGTAATGCACTATTAATCGAGCGAGCAAATATTTAATAAAATACATCATTTCAAAATGGTACGAGGTCGGGTCTGTCGTTTAGCCTAACGCAGCAATCTGCCGTAAACAGCTAGAAACAGTCCACGCAGGTTCATTAGTAAAGCCCTCCTGGGGTTTAAGCGATGTGTTCATGTTGCCTTGACAACTTCCGATGATCGTTGAAACAGAAGTTTTTCGGTCCGTGTGAACGTGTCTGGTTGATCCTGTGTTGGTGTTCGCGATATGACAGTCTCGTCGCTGGCGCCATGAGACGTCGGACGTCCAACGGCTGCTGCCGGCGCGTGTTCCGGCTCCTCCTGGGCGAGCTGCTGCTGCTGCTGCTGCTGCTGATGCGTGCCACGGCCGAGGTCGTCGACGACGATGGTGAGTCGAAGAGGACGCGACGTGGTGGTTTCGGTATTTGCAAGGGTGCATTTGCTGACAAACTTAAAGTTGCTTTTTGTCCGTATTGCATACTAGCCCGAGTTAACCGGCGTTGCGCGGGGAGAAAAGTATTTTCCACGTGTCTACATTATTGAATTGGTCAGTGCCTTTTTCGCTTTAACTCGCTTTTCTTGTTAAAGCCACAGCTACAATGTTACAATAACGTAGCTAGTGAATGTATGTTATGCTATATGTAGACGCTTTCTATGCATAAACAGATCTAAGGGGGAACATACCAACAAAATTGCTGCATACATCCCCGCGTAGAGTTGTGTACACACTGCCCGTACTACTCTCGCGTTGACATTATTTTGTCTGACCACTTTCCTCCAGACATTTGTCCCATTAATCCATAGCGGGGCGGGGGCCACATCCCGAATTCTGTTCCGCCCTCTCGACGACTCGTCTCCATTTCTCTCGATCTTCTGCCATTTTCTTTCATTCTTTGCTGTTCAAATTCAGTAACACGTGTTGCAGCACTACATGAAATATTGCTGGAAGAAGATCCGGAAGAGATAACCATTGACCCGTGGAAATTGTGGACTGTGGACTTGATGCGAGAGGTCTACGTCGGAGAAGTTCTAATTAAATTTGATGGTAATTCTAGATTTGCCTATGTTAGGGGCCGTCAATAAAGTACGTCACGCTCGGGACGGGGGTGTTCGTGTAAGCGTTACGGAGCGTTACATGTGGGTGGAGGTGTCTTGGCGATCGTTACGTTCGTTATTGAAACATATGTTTTGCTCGTCTATCCGTTGATGTCAGACTGATAGCATTGATTGTCCTGCCAGTTTTTGGGGTCTATTTCAACTGAATTCGAACGGTAAAGGAATGCGGACTCTACCATGTATCAGTGAAGCCTATATTGGTGCGCGAAAAGTCTGCAAACTTGGTTAAAAATAGATGTATGCATAATAAGTGTGGGAGTCTTTCTCAAAACGAACCTAGTTTTGGGAGGTGCACAGATCAGCGTTATAAAGTGTGACAATGTGGTGGCGGTCTCAAAAAAGACAAAATAGCTTGACGTACTTTAAGGATAGCCCTTTACATAACATATTTCATTGTATGCTAATGCCTGAGACTACAACACGTGAGCATACTCGACATTCAGCATATATTCATTGACACATACACCCTTACTCAAGCAGTACAAATCCCAAAACGCAACTAGCATCTTGCGCCTTAATTAATATTCGCCACAAGCACGCGCGGCAGTGCGTGCGTGCGTGCGTGCGTGCGTGCGTGCGTGCGTGCGTGCGTGCATGCGTGCGTGCGAAATGTTGCGTATTATTGATTCGATATCATGGCACTTCCGAAATGCCAGAAACGATAGCGACATGTATTAGCATTCAATTGTTATCGTTGTGACAACGATATATTAAAACCCCACCGAGGGACGTAAGGCCAATACAACAGACTAAGCAGTAGGCACAGATGGAACAGCCAAACGCATCCTGAGTACACCGACTCCTTTCAACAGACAACCGAGTCAATAATATTAACCGCGTCACGTCTAACGAGATGACGTTTCCTCGAGTATTGATGATCTGCTCATTGTATAGATCCACCCATTTTAAATAAGAAAGCTGGTCGATCGATTAGTAACCTCAGACGATTACACATTAACCGCAACACAGCACCGTGTGAACTCAGTGCTTACAATGCAGCATATTTAATAACGTTTTCGCGTTTTAACAGATACAACGTCTCATTGACAAGTTCTGTTAGCGAAAAGCATGTTAAGCGGGGGTTTTTTGCAGTCGCTTCATCATTACACGGAGCTTTTTTATTAGTTCAGCTGTTTTATAATAAATATAATAAATTGCACACTGTATGCTAAACTGTGTAAGAATAGCATTAACTATCTAGGCAAAGGTGATATCAAACAACATCTTATGTTTACCATTGTAACAAATAAATCCCAAAACGCAATTAGCATCTTGCGTTTTAATTAATATTTGCCACCCACAGTCACGCATGCATGTGTGCGTGCGCGTACGCGTGTGTGAGGTTGTGCGTGTGCCCGTGCTCGTGCGTGTGCGTGTGTGCGATTGTGTGTGTGCGTGTGCGTGCGTGCATGCGTGCGTGCGTGTGCGTGAACATGTGAACATGTATGTGTGTGTGTGTGTGTGTGTGTGTGTGTGTGTGTGTGTGTGTGTGTGTGTGTGTGTGTGTGTGTGTGTGTGTGTGTGTGTGTGTGTGTGTGTGTGTGTGTGTGTGTGTGTGTGTGTGTGTGTGTGTGTGTGTGTGTGTGTGTGTGTGTGTGTGTGTGTGTGTGTGTGTGCGTGCGTGGGTGCGGGCGTGCGTACGTGCGGGCGTGTGTGTGTGCGGCAAACATGTATGCATGTATGCGTGTGTGCTTTGTACTTTGATACTATTTGGTTGGATTTTACCACAGCTGATAAGTTTACGCATGAAATCAGCATGGATGTGACAAATTCAACATCCAGTGGCTATAATATGTCCCGCTACAAAGGACAACCGGACCCCCCGAACCGCTTTCTACGAATCCGAATCTCCATGCATCAAGAACTAACGTTGGGACGTTATCTCCGCATTCGCGTGGACAACCTGTCACCAGTACGTCAAGTACACGTCAGAGAGTTCAGTAAGTACAAATCAAAGAGTTCAATAGTCCAAGCCAGAGAGTTCAGTAAGTACAACTAAGAGGGTTCAATAGTCCAGGTCAGAGAGTTCAGTAAGTACAAGTCAAAGAGTTCAGTAAGTACAAGTTGGAGATTTCAGAAAGTACAAATCAGGAGTTCAGTAAGTACAAGCCAGAAAGTTCAGTAAGTCTCCGTTTAGGCCTGCATTGTATTTTGTATCCACGGATATAAGGAACATCGGATGTATGGAACAGCTAGACCAAGTCCCAGCATGAGCCGTACAGCTGTAGTCCACTGTAATGTGTGTCTTAGCCATTAAGCAAATACAGCCGTTATTTGCATAACAACTTCTTGTAGCTTGCATTGTTAATAATAGTAATGACAATAATGTAATAATAGGCATTCATATAGAGCTTGAATCCGTTCAACATAATATGCTTTCGGGTGCTTTATATAATTTTGCATAAAGGGTTGATGTAAACCACTACTTCTTTAATTAAATCTAAATTGGATGGACCGGAGAAACACGTCGCCTTATCTTTATCCTGTCGGGATCGGTTTCACATTTCGACTTATGATGGGTATTCAATAGAACTGACTATGTGGGAAAGTTTACTGTCGGAATAGTTCAATTTATACGAAAGGGTATTGTTGCCATGCATAGAAAAACATAAGTCGAAATTTTGAATTACTAAGTCGACATTTGGACTTATTCGATTTAGTAAGTTGAAATTAGACTTAGTAGATCGAAATTTCGATTATTCGGTGCGGTTAATGACACTAAGGTAAATTCTGATGTACCCACAAATAATTGGCAATACGATAATGGTCTTCGGGGAATACACGGCCTATCTCGAGAAACACACTAACATTTCAAAATGTCACCTCATATATGGTCCATTTATTATCTCATCAGTTTAACTACGCACCACTTAAGGCGCCCTCGTCGCCATTTTGATTGGAAATGCATCTAAACATTTACGCACCTTGCACGAATGTCATCATCAATATTTAATGCATGATATTTCACCAACATATTTGAACGTATGTTGCTGCTAACGTATCAAATTCAGTTAAAATCACCCGAACCCACTGACTGATGACAATCCGCAATAGTATTAAATGTTACTCTGCAACATTTTGTCCGGCTGAATATAAAATATTACCCATGTTGGAATGATTTTTGGATAAAGTTCCCTGGAAAAATATCTCCTTAAAAGTTTCGTTAATGGTTCTTCTTTGTTCTTGTGTTAAGTACAAGTGTTGTCTAAGTAAGAAATCAACACCGAGATAATTAAAGAACTTTCCGGAAAGGACAGGTAGCAAAACACTAACATCAAGAGATTTGATGGTTCAGCACCGAAGAATATTGATAACAATTCGTCACAAACTGGGCAAGTTATGTCAGATGTCTAATAAACACACCAAGAACTGGCGACCACCCTGATTCCAAGAACCGGCCGCCTCTGACCTAGCTACCCAGATCGAGTCAGTGGGGCTGCAGCCGTGGACAATCGAATCACCCTAAAAGACATGAAAGACAGCACAGTGGAAGTCTGTGATTCGTCCATCAGTTCTGTTGCGAGGTGCATAGCATACATATACAATTACAAAAATTATCAGTCGCAAAGAAAGGTGGGATATGCTCGATGATCTACGACGGCATAACTCGTATGTCTACTGCTGTCAATTTGTGCAGTAATACTGAACAGACCGCGCAGTGTGGTTGATCTGTTTTTGCAAATGAAGATGTTTTTGCAACTTTTCTGCTCGCCACTGTTACTGATCATCTCATAACAACTGCAATATTCAACACTGACGAAGGCCTTGACGCTCGTGAAGGTTCACCTCAAAAGTGCCAGATGAATAACAAGTATATGCTGGAATCAAGTATACAGGGTGCCCGTAGCAACAGTTTAAGTCATGCATAATTATGCCATGCGAAGCAAGGGACTCGCATCAAGTGTTTTAGCAAGACAATATATAGAGGTGCAAAACCACATCGATCGAAACAAAGCTAGCTCTTTCCTGCATCACATATATCCGTCATGCTCTGTAGTTGTGATTTATGGCTAGTTTTGAGCATTGTGGAAATAAATTAAGATCAGGACTTCGATGTTCTCATGCTACGGCTTCAAGCCGAGAATATAACATTCAGACAGTATACCAAACAACGTTATATACGAGCACAGTGTCACAGTTGTACGGGGAGCGGGGCAAATAGCTGTCTTTTACAGACACGTTTTATGAATGAACAAGTCAGTGAACTGCTAATAACCATTTTGCGCCCAGTTCTCTGCGAGACACAGACAGAGGGGAGGGGGTTATCCTAACAAATAAGTTAGTCAATCCCTTTATCAGAGTTTTGTTTATTTAAACAGTTCCACATCGTGTTGACCTTCAAGCATCAATGATGTCACCATCGGTCGATCTGTGTTATGTCGATATGGGATGTGTTGTCTACCTAAGACATGTTACAACAGGTGAGTACGAATTGTTGATATACTTATTTTCGATGTTAGCTAATTATTTCAAGATAGTTGAAATGTTTGGAAAATAAACCATGGAAAACCATCTGTGAGATATGTGTAATATATATTTGAAACAAGACTTCGTGTTTTGCATATTACTTTTGTTATTTGGTAGTAAGAGTGCGCCATCATTTGATGATTGTATTGGGTCACGATTATAGTTTTATACTTGTATGCAAATGTTATTTCTACCAACAGACGTGCTGTGACATGCGCAAAATGTGTATCGCCATTTATTGTTATTTTCGTACTAGAATTTACCTTAAGATAGAACATATTAATATAGGATCGCTCTTCATTGCAGACAATATAATGCGGAATGTGGAACGAGTATAAAAATACACGCACCGAATAATACATGTTTATTTGATGCATTTGGGTTGGAGCCTGCACACAGTGATCTACATGTGTGAAAAAGTAATATACGTTATCGTCTAAGTGCACCCACAGGACGTGGATGGTGAGGCATTCTTCGTGACGAACACCACATCTGTGACGGCACTCCCCAACAGCGAGTCTTTCCAGTGGGAAACCAACAGCAATCTCCGAGGTCGTTACCTCATAACGAAACGTCGCAACTGCAGCATCGATGTTCAGGTCGAACTATACCGTAAGTGTATTGTCGATGATGCTGAATTTTAGCCTGCATCCGACAGGGGCGCGAGACCTACTATTTTGCCGCCCCATAAATACTGATGCAGTAGGTTATATGTATGTGTGTAATAGCAAGCACCAACAATCAGATAATTGATCGAATAAAATTAAGAATTGAGGTAATATATTTCTCCCTTATATTGCTATCAACGGTAGATTAAACCGATGTGATAGTAGATATGATATTATTCACATTGCCATTTGACATATGTATCAGGAAAGCCCTGCAGCATGTGCTGTGCAGTTATTCCAGAGTCGAAAGTTGAAACACAGAAGCAGACGGGTTCATTTCTGATCACTGCAGAACTGTATAGGAGATATATACCGCTCAGTAAGCTGTTGTCGAAGCTTCTCGGTAGAAGACATTGTCGCTCGAGACAGAAGTCTACCTCAGAGAGAGGCCGAAGTGTCGTTGCAGTGTCGAACGTTGCGTTGAAGAAACACACCATTCATTAATCTATTGTGGCACTGCAGCTTTGAACGTTGCGTTGAAGAAACATACCATTCATTACGTTGGTTTGTCTTTGCAGTGTTGAACGTGGCGTTGAAGAAACAGACCATTCATTAAACTGTTGTGGCATTACAGCGTCGAACGTTGCGTTGAAAAAAACATGCCATTCATTATTAAGCTATAGTGCATTGCAGTGTCGAACGTTGCGTTGAAGAAACATGGCATTAATTAAGCTGTAGTGTATTTGAAGTATCGAACGTTGCATTGAAGAAACATACCATTCATTAAGTTGGTTTGTCTTTGCAGTGTTGAACGTTGCGTTGAAGAAACATGGCATTAATTAAGCTGTAGTGTATTTGCAGTGTCGAACGTGGCGTTGAAGAAACATACAATTCATTAAGCTGTTGTGTCTTTGCAGTGTCGAACGTGGTGTTGAAGAAACATACCATTAATTAAGCTGTTGCGTATTTGCAGTGTTGAATGTGGCATTGGGGAAGAAAATCAATTCCACTATGCTCGGTTCGACAGACGAGGTCGTCGATGGACTGACAACATCACGCATTAAAGTTACGCCATTCATATGGTCTGTTGACTTTGGCTATCCCGCGCACGTCGTGATGGTAGTTGTCCTGTATAATTCTCACTCGAGCGAAAACGGGTTCCGCATGGTTGCCTCCCTGTCCGGCAAGGCGTGTCTGCCTCAGTCATTCGCCGTTTACGGGAAGGGAACGTACAGAGTGAAGTGTGAGCAGGTCGCCTCCGACGTCGCGTTGAATGTCAGCGGTAGCGGATTCAGCCTTGACATCTGCGAGATGCAGGTGCTTGCATTCGGTGAGTGCGTTGGTTTACACGTCTTGTAGCATGTTTGCGTGTTAGCCGCCAACTGGCGCCGAATTTTATCACCGTGGAAAATGACACAATAGGCAGTGCCTGTTTGTTGGTTGGGACTGGATAGCGATTGTTGGCGATTTGTTTAATTTGTATGAATGTCATAGCCTTCCTCTGTGTGACATATATTAAAACAATCATATTAGTGACTCATTCCCCGAAATCTTACGTAACAAAACAATTTTGATTGGAATATGTAATAGTGACTGACAATATATATATGTAATGCGACTTCTACTTGATTGAATGAAATACACACGTACGCACTCACGCACACGCGCACGAACATCCACATTTCAAGTAATCGTTCAATATTTATTAATTGCTCAAAGAGGGCTGTGTCATAACAATTTAACAAGATTTAGCAAGATTGCCATCCAAGGCAAAACACCTACGGCAAGTGAACAATGCGTCCATCGAGAGTCCAACAAATTTTCATTTATGTGTAACCCGCCTGAACTATTTACTAATTTTGTTTGACACTACTGGCATTTACAGTACTTGTTTTAAACCAGTCGCTAGGCTTTACAGGTGAAATGAAGCGTTTATACGTCGTGGCTAAATAAATTGTGTTTCGATCGAGTCCGCGAGATCGATTGAATTCGCGAGATCGATCGAGTCTGGTTGCCACTGAAAATAAAGTTGTAGGATGTGCAACAAAGTAATGCCGCGATAAGTATAATATACTATACTACCCAGTTAAAAGTGCATAAGAGTTACCATAACTTATTTACATTTAATATATTTTCATGAATCACTAACAAAGTTATTCTCACAGAGGACAATAAACGAGTGGAAAAAAGTATGTAAATATTACTAACGTGAACATATTTAAAAACAAAATTGATAATAAAGATAACAATGTCACGAGACGACCTGCAGAATACATAACGAACTCAGTGCAACCTTACACGTGAGCTGTCTTGGCTTAGTGGTAGAGCTTTGTATGTGAAAAGGTCCTGGTTCAATCCGCGGTATGTCCAATTTATATTTGTTCTCGTTTAATATTCTTGTTATTATGTTATCAATTTTATTTAGTGCAATATTCGCTTTTGTTTAACTTCGCTGATTCTCAATGTGTGGTATTAATTATTTTTATTATTTATTCATTTCGAGCCCTTTCACACGCAAACCGAACACTAAGCCAAGACAGCTCGTGTGTAAAGTTGCATAGATTTCGTTGTGTATTCTGCATGTCGTCTCTTGTTTCTTAATTGTAAATTTTGTTTTTTAACTTATTTATTGAAATGTTTACCACTCATTTACTGTCCTCTGTGAGAATGACTTTGTGAGTGATTTATGTCATGAGAAACTGTGTTATGGTAACTTATAGCCACTTCTATCTGGGTAGTTTATTATATAATGCTAATTGCGGCAATACGTCATTGCACATTCTTAACCGCTATTTCAGTGGTAACCAGATTCGATCGATCTCGTTGAACTCGATCGATCTCGTTGAATTCGGTCGATCTCGTTGAACTCGGTCGATCTCGCAGGCTCGACCAGCGGTGGCACGGACTCGACAAGTGTTACCGTTTCATCACCTTTCTCTCCGCTACGGCGCCTCATACAGGTGGACGATAACAAATCCTGAATTTCAGTTTAACTTCTACTTGGCATAGCCCCTTATGCTGTATAGTAGATAATTTTAAAGTTTCATTCACGAAAACTAAACATTGGCTGCATGAGATGCTATAATGTGGGCATACCAAAACGTTGTTGATGGTTAAAAGGTCACACCTTGTTTAATTTCGTCTTCTTAACACTCGGTTTTTTGACAGTGTGTCCGTTGATGCACTTCAAACCAGTTACTGTCGATGGTACGTGTGCATTGTTTTCGTAAAACGACCCTGTAACAATGTGTCCCTGTATACAACTATGCCCGGTCTCTCCTACCTGTTTCTCTAGATGCCGAAGCAGATCAAAATTAATGGTGTCAGAAATTATCAATCGTAATCGACAGGTTAATTCAAAATAAAGTGATCTGATACAAGTCGTATTCTTCCCATTTCAGGTCGTGCCTTTGAAGAACCATTGCAATCAACCCCAGCGATGACACTGATCGGTGACTCTACCACAACCAGCAGCACAATTTTCGACACCTCCTACGTACCAACAACTGATGTCAGTCCGGATACTTCTGACGTACCCACAACTGATGTCAATCCGGATACTTCTGACGTACCCACAACTGATGTCCGTCCGGATACTTCTGACGTACCCACAACTGATGTCAGTCCGGATACTTCTGACGTACCCACAACTGATGTCAGTTCGGATACATCTATCGTACCCACAACTGATGTCAGTCTGGATACTTCTGACGTACACACAACTGATGTCAGTCCGGATACGTCTGACGTACCCTCAACTGATGTCAGTCGGAGTACTTCTGACGTATCCACAACTGATGTCAGTCCGATTACTTATGACGTACCCACATATGGCGTAAGTGGGAGCAATGTCAAGGCCACTCCAATTGGAATCGAAACGACAACTGCCTACATTTCTGATGTACCCATAAATGGTGCAAAGATAATTAAAGGTGATTGTTGAGATGTATTCATTAACTTGTGGTTAACAGGGAAATCTACCATTGATGTAGTGTTGCGTAATTTCCTTTTTAAATCCGTTCAAATAAAAGAACAATTATTATATATTAATTTGATCTATTGTTTCCTGTAGCAGAATTTTGGGGAAACCTGTCAACACCAAGTGATTGATTTTCCTTTGTCTTCTTTATTTACATACGTACCGTTTCTGGTTTTACAACTAAATGCCTAAGCACTCTGATTGAACCACGACAAATTTAGCATCTCTCCACTTATATCTGCTATTTGAAACCCCTCTGCTATTACGTTCCCAGCATTATTGTCTACTGGCGCCACCTTCTGTCGAACTTTCTCCACACTCAACATTTCTTTTATTATTTATTTGTTTAACTTTCTAATTTTACTTGTAGCTGCCTGCCTCTTTGTGTATTTTTTATTTTCTAGTATATCTTCAGACTCCAAACAACTGCTTAAATGAGCAATGTTTGTAATAACCTCTTTTTTCATGTATTTTTATCAGAACTGTTTTCCTTGTTTTTAGTCCTCAAATTTCCTGTTGTCTCGACAACAACGAAATGTGTACAATCATAAGTGTTCCCTTCCCCAATAAATAACTTAAACCGGGATAGATTATGATGCATACGTATAATAACTCCGCCCTCTTTGTCTCCCATTTCAGTCCTTCATAGACATTACATAACATACACACGCACGTACGCACGCACGCGCGCACGCACACACACACACGCATGCTAACGTGAGCGTGCGTACGTGCGTGCGTTCGTGCGCGGAGCTACATATCTGTATCCGAATTCACTACCTTTCGCTGTTCTCATGTAGGATATAATATAGTTTGTTTGTCCACTCAGCGACGAGCCGCCGCTGCTGCTCGAGGCCGCCTCGAGCCGGCCGTCACATGGTGGTCCACAGAGGCGGTGTCTACGTCGGCTGCTCGGTGACCTACGTTTGTGACACGAACTACGAGTTCGCTGAAGGCGGATCACAGAGGACGGTCGTTTGTCGAGACGACGGCACGTGGAGTGACGCAGTTGGCGACTGCCAATGTATGTACACCTATGAGTGTGTGTGGGGGGGTGCGTGCGTGCGTATGTACGTAGGTGCGTGTGTGCGTGTGTGAGGTTGTGCGTTGTGTGTCTGTGTTGTAGTTGTGTGTATAAATGAATGAATTGTTCAGTGAATGAATGTACGTACGTATGTACTGTGTGAATATATGTATGTGTGTGTGCGTGCGTGCGTGCGTGTGCGTGCATGTGTGCGTGTGTGTGTATGCATGTATGTATGTAAGTATGTATTATATATAATGTATGATTGTATGTACGTACGTATGTACATACTTACACGTACGTACATACGCATTGTTGTACGGTTGTACGGTTGTATGGTTGTATGGTTGTGTGATTGTATGTTTGTAAGGCTGTATTCAACTTCCACTTCACGACAGGCTCTGTGTTTGTTTCAGTGATGACCTGTCCAAGCGTCCCTACTGTAATGAACGCATCAGTGAACAGTACAGATGTCCAACTCGGCACCGCGGTGTTGTACACGTGCAAAGTGATTCTATTTATCTTCGGATTCAGAATAGAAACCAGGATCATCCATCAATCAAATTTTTGAAGTCGTTTCTTTGTATTCGTCGTATGAACTGTTGTATTGTATACAACTACATTTTATTTGGGCATGTTAACCGTAAAACAACGTTTTTACAATTACCTAATTGTATGACGTTATCACAAGTGCTTTTAAACAATATTATTTAAGTGTGCGTGCGCATGTGCGTGTACCTGTGTGTATAGTAGATGACCACGACACAAGTGTATTGGAAAACATGTTCAAATACGGCGGTAAGCCTAATAATTGTATTTTGTTTTACGTGAAATAACTTTCTCCATCCACCAGTAACTTAGTAATAGACGAACGAATGGGTTTGGGCATTTCTCAGAATTCACCAGTTGTACATGGTCGAATCAAACCCCTCTGACCCCACCCGACTTAACAATGGATATGTCCCTGAACCAGTAAACGTTTGCTCAACGTTCCGTTCTTGTCGGCGTTAGGGTGATACGCTCTTTCCGAATGGAATCAACTGGGCAGAGATTCGGTGCATTGGACGTGGCTCCTGGTACCCGCATGTGGGCAGTTGCAAAGGTTGGTCGAACGGTTCTATAAGACAATATCAACCAAGGCTAATACCCAAGGCAATATTCTCCAGTAAATACTCCTAGTGCTCCACACAAGTTGCAAACGTTGTCTAAAGCGGTGAACACACTTGTCCGCTTCCGTCATGCGCAATCGGCATACGTCGTACGTAGTCCGTGTTTTTACACAGACGAGCCGCGTTCAACGTCGTCTGCTTCCGCACAAATCGGTCTGGGGGCGATTTGTGCGGAAGCGGTCGACGTTCACACAAGTCGGTCTGGGGGCGATTTGTTTAAAAACAAGATTGACACATGTCTCAGGATGGCGGGTTACACGTAGATGAACATTATTGGACTCTCGATAACAAGATTTAACAAGATTTGCCATCCAAGCCAAAGGCCCAGATGGCAAGTGGACAAGGAAGCCATTGGCTTATCGAGAGTCCAACAATGTTCATCTACTTATAACCCGCCCTCCTGAGATATATGTCAACCTTGTTTTTAAACATATTCACGCTGCTAGCAGTTACACAATCTGTAGACAATTTGTTCCATTCATTTATTGTCCTCTGTGAGAACGAGTGCTTCCTGATGTCCAATCTACATTGATCCTTTACTAATTTTACCTCATGTCCTCTAGTTCTGCTATCCTTCTTGAGTGAGAAAAACATATTTCTATCAATATTTTCATACCCATTCAATATCTTAAAAACTTCAATCTGATCTCCTATTAACCTCCTTGTCTATAGAGTTGATAAACCACATTCTCTCAGGCGTTCTTCATAACTAAGGTCTCTAAGTTCTGGATTCATTTTAGTTGCTCTCCTTTGTATGCGTTCAAGCGTATCTATATCCTTCTTACGATATGGTATCCATGCTTGTATACAGTATTCTAAATGAGGTCTAACTATTGCTTTATAAAGAGGTATAATTAACTTTTTTCCCTTGTATGTTATGTTTCTTCTAATCAATCCAAGAATTTGATTACCCTTTGAAGCTGCAATACCACACTGCTCTGAAACTTTCATATCAGCGCTTATTGTAACTCCTAAGTCCTTTTCTTTTACAGTAGTACCCAGAACACTATCTCCCATTTTATAGTTTACATTCAAGTTCCCATGTCCTGTATGTAGGCATTTACATTTCCCAAAATTGAACAGCATCTGCCATTTCTCAGACCATTTCACTAATTTGTCTAGATCGTTTTGTAAATGTTGTTTATCACCATCAGTATTAACCTTTCTAAAGAGTTTTGTGTCATCCGCAAATTTCAGTACGTTACTTGTTATACTGTCGTCCAAGTCATTGATATAAATTAAGAATAATATAGGTCCTAATACTGATCCTTGAGGTACCCCACTCAAAACCGATTTCCAATTTGAAACTTCTCCATCTACTACAACTCGTTGTCTTCTGCCAGTCAGCCATTGTTCTATCCAGTCAGTTATGCTATCCCCGATACCATGGGCTTTTAATTTAAGTAGTAATCTTTGATGTGGCACTTTGTCAAAAGCTTTCTGAAAATCTAAGCAGATAATATCTACTGGCGATCCCACGTCTATCCAATTAGTGATTAGTTCTTCCAAAAAAAATAACATATTTGTTAAGCATGACCTCGTTTTAAGGAATCCATGTTGAGATGAATTTAATAATTTATGCTTAACGAGGAAGTCCACCATATGATCTTTAATTAACCTTTCTAATAATTTACAAATCACTGACGTTAAACTCACTGGTCTGTAATTATCTGACTTATTTCTCGAACCCTTTTTAAATAATGGTATGATGTTTGCTTCTTTCCATTCAAACGGAACTCCCTCTTTTAATGACAAGTTGAATACTCTTGCAAGTGGTATACTGATTTGTTCTACTGTTTCCATTAGTAATTTTGGAGGAAATTACTAATGGAAACAGTAGAACAAATGGCTTCCTTGTCCACTTGCCATCTGGGCCTTTGGCTTGATGGCAAATCTTGCTAAATCTTGTTAAAAATAATTGTAGATCCACTATACTTTTTCATAGCAGTTATGAGGGTTTATTGTCTGGAGAGACTATTGATGTATCTACGTGGGGTAATCAGAGTCGGGCTCAGGCGCATTCAAGATTCAACAGGATTTTCATCCAAAGCATATAGAAACCCAGGCGGCAAGTGAACAAGGAAGCCGCTGGTTTATCAAAAGTCCGCCGTTACCATTCATCTATGTGTATTCTAATTTATATTAAACATATTTACGCTGCTAACCATTTACAAACACAACAGTTGGCAGTGAGACTGTTGATAGGAGGCGTTCACTGGTTGTCTCCGTCTGCTTACAGAAAGAAGGTGTTCCGCGCTGCCGTACGTCGACAACACACGAGTGTCCGGACCCTACACCAGCGACATAGACTCACGGGCGAAGTTTGAATGTCTTCCTGGACACCGCTTCAAAAACGGACTGACCAAGAAGTCGATCGCGTGTCGTCTGGACCAGACGTGGGAGGACATCGAAGAGTGCACGGGTGTGTGAAACTGTTTCATCGCCATAGTGTGGCGTGTAGAGTACTACCCTTAACAAACAACAATAACATTTATAGAAAACAATAGAATACTACATATTATGTAGACATAGCTTGTGTCTACTTCTATAGATTTGAACAGAATTTTATAGAATTCTACAAAGCATAGCAGAATATCATGTGGAAAGCTATAGAAACTACACATTTTATTGCTATGTCCGCAACAATCCTTTAGAATATTCTTTAAAAATGCTATAGATTTTTGCTAATGGTAGGCAGACATACCATCCTGGAAGTAGCCACTATTATGATACCTCAGTGTAAACTACAATTTTAATATAGGTGAAAATGTTCATCGGCTGGGAGAATAAATTATCATAAATTTGTCTTCTTAACACAACTGTTGAAGTACCTCGTTTCAACGTTTCAGCAACCATCGGGTGCCTTCTTCTGGAACGCCGAAGAAGGCACCCGATGATTGCTGAAACGTTGAAATGAGTTAGCTTTCATAGGTGTGTTGAGACCAGCAATGTATAGTCATACAATTCTAATGGTCCCTTGTTAGCATGGTCCTTTTAATTGTAACGTACAAATTGAATACAATTGAATGCAAATATGTCGGTCTTACTAGAATACTATATGGCTCTGTGTTTTCCTTCAGCAAACCGAATTATCATTGACATAAAGTGTTTCGCAGTTTTGCCTTGACGTTAAATCTAGATTGCCAACCAAAGCTATTGATATCTGAAAAAGATGACATGGAAAATTTTATTCAAATTATTATTACGCATTTCCGTCTATATAAACACTCATCTTATCATTATCAATAAGTTTTCATTGGAATTGCACGTAGAAATTATTGAGCATTGAACGCGTTTATTTAGAATTTGGTAGAAATATATAAGTCTCATTTTCACAATACGATGCAAATGCTGGCTCTATTCACGCCGCCAGAACCTGTGTGTGGTTTCAGTGACACGATGCAGTAGGGTAAAATCGCCCGAGAACGGATACTTGATCGGCGAAATGTTCGTCGAATACAACAGTATTGTGAAGGTTCAATGCAAGACGGGATACAGGTAAACTTGTAATATTAGCTACGGTTCGCTGTGATTGCTTGTCTATTCATCAGCAACCTAGGGACAAAAGAGTTTGATGTTTCTAAGATATTGAATGGGCATGAAAATATTGATAGAAATATTTTTTTCATTTAAGAAATATAGTTCAACTAGAGGACACGAAGTACCATTAGGTAAGGTATAACTAGAGGGGGCGATGGGGGCAGATGCCCCCAGCGGCACCTTTGGGGCGGCACTTTGGGAGAGCAGTGAATGGTAATCTTTGGACATGTTGTTCCACACGGACTGGGCTCGCGCTGATGTCGTTGGATAAAGGGTATCGCATTTTTTTTTAATAACCCACTCTGGTTATCATGATTTCATTGCAGAACATGCATAATACATGCGCGTTTGCTGTTGTCTTCGTGCTCGTTTAAGCATAGTAGAATTCACGAATTCTGAACTTATCGACACAACGTGGGGCTCTTGTTCTCTTGTGCGAGCACGAAGACGTCGTCGACAGGACAAAGACGAAGGCCACGGCGTACTGTGAAGACACGGAGATCGTGACGGAATGGAGGATGCCGCGGAGAAGAAGACGGATAGTCAGTCACTTCAAGCGGATTTGAGGCCAGAGCATCTCAAGATCATCAATCGACTCCACTGGGAATGGGAAATAGGACTACTGGCGTGATGAAGGAGGAAGACAAGTTCGGGTTTCGGGTTTTTTGGTGGAATCGACCACTGATGTGGACATCGACTCCGCCAGCGATCGATTCACGCAAGTTACCGACGACTTCGCCATAGTCAATATATTGGTAGCTAGTCGCTACTGTGATGTTGGAGCAATGACTTAGGCATACCTATACCACTATTGCGCTCTTTGTTGGGGGCGGTATTTTTTAGTCTTGCCCCCCCCCCCTCCCCAGCGGCGCTTTGCCTCGCTACGCCACTGCGGATTAGTGTAGATTGGACTGATCAGAATCAGAACGTTCTCATTCGCACAGTGGACAATAAGTGAATCAAGCAAATCTACAGATTGTGTAAATGTTAGCAGCGGGGATAAGTTTAAAATAAAATATGTTTAAAATAAAATTGACAAACATGTTAGAAGGGCGGGTTAAACATAAATGGAAAATGTTTGGACTCTCGCTGACAAACGGCTTCTTTGTCCACTTGCTATCTGGAAGTTTTGCACTGGATGGCAGTCTTGTTAAATCTTGTTGATCAGACAGTTGTAGCTTGTTCCACATATAGCGTCCTCGCGTGTAATGTAGATTTGTAAACTTGCTATGCGAGAGAAATGAGCCGATTGCGTCACGTGGCCACACAGCCAGCATTTTTTGCCTGTCGCCAACAAATATTTGATAGGTTCGGTTCTCCCACGGTATAAGCGATTAAGTATCGGTAGCTTCTACGTACATAAGCTGTATTATGAAAACGAATTCGTCAAACTCGCTGTTGTGCTTCATGACACATCATTTTATGCGGATACGAAAAATGCCTTTAACCTCAATCGCGAGCATAATATAATTTTCGAATTTGAAGGATTTGTTCTAGCATGAAGAACTCCATATGCCCTACACATGGTGATTTCGTTGTCAGAATATTTGTATTCGTTTTCTATGGAGATTCGACGATGGAACCACTACTGTCGTTGCACGATGTATGGCCAACGGAACGTGGAACTGGACAGAGTCCGACTGTTATGGTAAGACTATTTCCCCACGTGTAACATATCACGAGTGTCATATTCTGGCAATATTCGCCCGCCAAATGAAAATATATTTTGTGTACACCTATTCCTATACTTGCCAATAGGATATGGCCGGCCGTGCTGTGTGCGTCCAAACTCAACTTACGTAGTATAGTTTTGTCTTCGTTTACTAAACTAATCCTCTTTGTGGCAAAATGGCACGTTTGTTTGATACTCTGTGTTGGTCCTGTGTATGCCGGCTTCACTTAATGAGTCGCACGTAATCTGTTTCCCCGATTTCATAGAACTGCGCATGCATTTATCAGTCGCGCTGTCAGCCCTCAATCAACCGGAGAAATGACCGGAATCTCCCACTTTTAGAACACATTCTGAGTAAACCACTGGCTTGATATTCTTCATTTTGGTTGCATATGATTAGTTTTTATTTTCTCTGTTAGGTGCATAGCCCCAAAACTATCATTTTTGTTTCGCTTTAACATATATAAGCTGCAATGTCCACGCCCTCTACCTCTACGATTGCTAATGTGTTATTTTTTATTTCTAACTAGGATTAGCTATTTTGTTTCAGCGATCGAGTGTACTCGACCTCCCGTAGTTCCAACCGCCACCCGTACCGGCCAAAGTCACGCATTCGAAGCCGTAGTTTCGTATGAATGTAAACAGGACACTCGCTTCGAAGACGGAACTACATCGAAGTCGATCACGTGTCTCGACTCCGGTTCATGGAATGATACCGTCTCTGAGTGCGCACGTACGTACGTTACCGATATCTACACGTTAATAGAATGTGTTATGATGTGTTATAACGCACATGAGTTCTGTTTAACGCAGACGACGTAAAAGGAACTCCCTGGTTCACCACTAGTTGACATGTACATTGCTAGATTTACAGTTTTTGTGAGCATGTGTGTTCAACAATACAGAATGTTTGCTTCGCTTTTGCACAATTCCTTTGCACATAAAACTGTTCAAACTATAGTTCTTGAAAAGTCTTCGATACTGGACGACTTCCTCATTGGCTCCCATACACGTTCAGTTGTTCTCCCACAGAATCAATCAAAGTAGGGTCCTGGGTATGCCCTATATGTACAAAAGATCCATTATTCCCTAAATATGACCCGTTGCGTTTCACCGCAGCCGCGTGTATCCGCACAATCTGAACAGCCCCATTTTGCACGCTGACACTGCACCTGCTCGGAATCGATTTGTCAACATCTCCCAGTTCTCCATACCACTTGTAAGGTATTCAGCAGCATCGATGTTCACACCGTCGCTCATGTTCTACCCCTGTAAAACTGTTCCGTGAGTTCCCCAAATAACGCGGTGCAACTGCGAGGGCTTGTAATGTCGTCTGGTTCCCCCCACCCCCACTTTGTCTTTGCAAATCTTCCGTGGGGTTATTCCGTGCGTTGTCTTTGTCTTCCGTCTTCACTGTATATATCTTGAAGATTGCAGCCTGACAAACGTCTTGTCTGGATTAGCACACGGTTGGGTTTTCGTTTAGTATGTATTTACACTTTAGATCAATTTGGGTAAATTTATGTGGCTTCAATCCCATCGAAGTTATTGGCCCATACGCGTAGATCCTTGGCAGGGATGTGAAAGTTACTGCGCCAGTATTTGATCGTATGTTGAAGTAGGCAATCTAGGTAAGTTGTCGCGGCAAGCAACTCTTGCGTCACGCGTTGTTCGATTCAGAATCTCCGTTTTTCCGGGAATGATCTTACCATCGAAACGTAGTTTTTTAGTCATCCAGTTGGTATTTGCGAAGAGTATTATATAATTCACAATGTCATCTAGATTCTGTGATAGCTTATATCTACTCCATACACGTTTCGATTAATGCAACAATCAGATGGACGATGCCCGCCATTACCCAACATTCCTGGCGCCAAGCCGCTGCATCGCCTGGCGGTGAATGGCGCAACAACGGAGTATATATGTGAGCCAGGGAATATCTTCAGCTACGGTTCAGCAACACACCTAGTGCACTGTAATGGAACTGCATGGAACGTCACAGAGACGGAAATCAAGCGTGAGTAACATGGAACATATTAGTGCATGTGTTAATAAATTCAATACATTTTATGCATTGAGAAAGAAAGGTAACATGCTATTTTTAAGAGTAACGCCAAACATTCTGTGTATGCACGTGAGTTAAGCCATTTACGTGATTAGCATTCCTATGTAGGAATAACTTAATATAATTTATAACAGGTGATAAGCCATATTTTTGTTTGTGAAAGTTAGTACATACAATTTTCAGTTTCGAATAGGCCTAATGTTTTGTTATTGAGTGTTTTAGTTATTTTTCTTTTTAAGCAATTGCAGAAATGTTATATTATCCATAATCACAGCTATATACATTTATTTAGTTGGTAATGTCCGCTATGATTTTACTTGAGGCCCATTTACATCAGTGATTGTGGCTCGATTATGTCATTACACAGTGTCGTGCGACACAATCGGACTAAAATCGGTCGTGTAAACACGCTCGTGACACCGATGAGTGGAGCTAATGTGTGATTACGATTGTGTCTTGAATCGAATTGCACAACAATTTGGTGCGATTTTTCTGAATCAGTGACCACCACGACCGACAAGTGCGGGACTCGTCGTGACCTTTCTCCAAAGCTCACGTTGGGATTGGCGCCAGTTTATAGGTCGCACTCGCAGTGTGTAGACCGTGTCGTACGACACAATCGGATCAACATCGGATACAAATCGCTAGTGTAAACGGGCATTTAACTTAGTCGCTATCGTTGCAGTGTTGCATTGTGGGAAGGTACACGCATCTGAACACGGGTTCGTCAATTCGACAGACACGGTGTATGGAAGCGTCGTGTTGCACACGTGCGAGACGGGCTTCACGTTTGACGCCGGACGCTCCGTGACGACGAGGTGCAACGAAACTGGAGGCTGGAGCAACCAGTCGGACCAATGTCGCGGTAAGTAAGAGAAACCAGTCACCAGTTGCCGTACCTGTTGCAGTCGTCATCAGTTGCCGTACCTGTATCAGTCGTTATCAGTTGCCGTACATGTATCAGTCGTCATCAGTTGCCGTACATGTATCAGTCGTCATCAGTTGCCGTACATGTATCAGTCGTCATCAGTTGCCGTTCCTGTATCAGTCGTCATCAGTTGCCGTACCTGTCGTACGCAATTATGACCCTCCATTTCCCACTATCACAGATATCTACAGACATTTTAGTTAGTCTCATTCCCAGCCAGGCTCAGTGAGTCAGCTTCGTCTCCCCCCCCCATCTTTTCCGTTGTCACTTGATGTTCTAGTTTGTTCTTTCTCATCAAGTGTCTTAGAAATTCCGCTAGTCTTGTCATTTTCTTTTGAGAAAAATATTAATGTCAATTCACATCTACGTTTCATATGTGAGTGACCCAAACAATCGTTGAAAGAATTAATTTAAATTGAAGCTAAGTATAAATTGAAGCTAGACCCATTTACACCTGAACACCAAACAAATACTTCTTAATTAAAGGTATTATAATATCTGTTTCCGTGTATTGCGGGAAAATGTGTGTGTTGTGTTCTGTCTAGCAGCAGTAGTATATTTGCGGGCGTTGGAGTTACTATTGTTGAGCCCCCCCACCCACCCACTCCACCCCCCCATTGGCTTAGAGTTATAATTGTTGTAGTAGTCATGATATTCCGGATAAATACATATCGTAGGTATTTCCCGCGATCACGTCGTCCTCCTCGGTCCTAGACAGGCTGACACTTCACTTTATTGTAAATTACATGTCACGAGGAATGAAATAAGGACTTTTGTGATAATTTCACATGAAAACATATAATATCCAATGAAATCGTCATGCATCTACAATGAAAGCATCAGGTTTCGGGAACGTTCATCAATGATTAGGTAACTTATTAATTACAAAACAGTTTCCTCTTTCATGTATTTAATACGAGCTGTGTGTGTGTGTGTGGCCAGTACAACAAACGTGCGACACATTTAGAGGGGTAAACTGCCACACCGGCTAATCATGAACCGCAACAACCGGGCATAATAAATTATCATGATTTCAGGGTTAAGACAAACGTCGGCACTACAGCTTTCTCGGTTGCTGCGTCGATTCTGTGAAACTCGCTCCCTAATGGCGTTAAGTCGGCAAAAAATATAGTAACACTTCGTTGTCAGCTAAAACCACCACATGCTCGCTTATCCGTCACAGTTCCCTAGCGTACCGAACCAACTCGAATTATTAAACCGTCTTGAAACTGTCTAACCTTTTTGTTTTGTGCACTGCTGAGATTGGGTTTCCCGAGGATTTTAGCGCAATAGAAGTTTTGGTTGCATTGCATTGTTCTAGTGGTCGACTGTGGCCAACCTCCGGTCGTGTTCTACTCGTTCCGTGATACCTCCATCACGACGACATTCGGGTCCTCTGTGATAATGACCTGCCTCTCGGGATACTGGCTCCGTTACGGCGTTTTTAGCGCTGTCATCTACTGCACGGCTCAGGGCACATGGTATCCTCTCATCGGCCCCTGTAAAGGTACGCCATTAGAGATAGACAAGATAAGGCAATAGAGGTACGCCATTAGAGATAGACAAAATAAGGCAATAGAGGTACGCCATTACAGATAAACAAGATAAGGCAATAGCTTAAAATATTCTTATTCGCTAAAATGGTCAATTGCTTCAATATACATTTAAGCATACGCATATCAATGATTATATTCAGTTTTTATAAATATGTATAATTGTTATTGTGAAAACACGCATCGCACATTGGGTAAATACAATTTTATCTGCCCAGTCGCAACAAGATCCCTTGGCGATATTTAGGCGGTTTGTTTGTCGTCACAGTGAAACAAAACATAAAAACGACCAATTTAGTGTGATGTCATCGTTGCTATCTCGTCGGTTCTGGATGCCATGAAATACGAAAGTTGCCAATTTTTCAATACCAAATAACCTTTTTAATGTGTTCTTGACATTGGCGGTGGAAAACGTGCGGGCGGGCGTGCGTGCTGATTTTTTCTTCAAACTTATAAATCGGTGTTGATAAGTAATTTAGTGTAATAGTTATGGTGATACTTAGGTCAAACATATGAAATCAAAACTGTCAGAGTGTTTCTGTATATCAGGACGAAATATACCGATAAACAAAGTTTGGTCATGTATCAGTCATCCACATGTTTTAATCACGCGCTACAATCACAAAGTACACTGTCATTTCGCAGTGGTCAGGTGTCGGGCATTCGCCAAGTGGAACGGCATGGAGGCCAACACGACTATGAGAACAGCAGGCACGACAGTAAACGTGACATGTGGCGAGACATTGATGTTTCCAGACCGTCAGCCGTACAAAACGGCGGCCTGCGATGACGAGGGTTCGTGGAGACCGGAAGTGCCTGACTGCATCGGTAAGTGTGAGAGGCACGAGAATGGCCAATACACCCTTCCGGTCGAAACATGGTGGCGACTTTTGGAACTAAGGATTCGTGCAAAAGTGCACCATCTCCGCCCATTGGAAACAGCTAAGTACCTGATTGTTATCATTCATATTTTCAGATCGGGTGCCGCCAACCAAGTACGTGGCCCCGCTTCACGAAGCCAGCAGTGCCTGGTTGTTTGGAACGGTTGCGCTGGCCCTGGTCATAGCGGTCGTCATTGCAGTAATCGCTACTGACTTCACCAACCTGAAGGATGCGTTCCGTCGACTGAAGCGGAACGTTGACAGGCTGAAGCGGTATCTGACTGGACAAATGTAACGACTTCGCTGATGGTTCAGGCAGACTCGTTATACCTGGTGAAATACACTGAGTGCTCCTAAGGGGGTCTACTAACATGGACACTGATATTTTCATTTCAATTTCTCAAACAACTGGTTGGCTAATTAGGCCCTATACCGAAATGTTGGGAATCCAAAGTGGCAGTCGCAACTATTGATACATATCCGTAGAGTAAATACAAACAACGCCGTGTTACACTGCGCTCTACAAATTATTTATATTCTTCAACCTTCTTCACATGAATCAACAATTCTGAAAATCTGTTTCCAAAACAAACAATCCAACTTAAAATCAAGTGAGGTATACACAACAAAACAATAGAGGTGATGGTAACGAGTTGGAAACAGTTGCCTTAATGTTATGATCTAACTCTGTAATAATTCGTCTGTATTTTAACTTTTCAAATATTTTCAAAAGTAATAGTTCCTATAGAACCCATTACCTGAGACATTCCGTTTAAAATACGCAATGTACGTGAAAACAAATTTGTTATCGAGGAAAGCTACCCAGTATCGGGTTTGTACGAGATGCAATAACGCGTACATAGAAACAGGGACATCTGCTATGACCCTGTTTTTAACCTAAGAATCACATAACATAATGGTGTTAATGACAATGCCTCCGCTTACGTAAAGGCTAGCCGTGTGTGTTTATTGACGAAGCTCTTGAAGAAGGTATAGAAACAACTGAACATTTTCGCCCCTGATGTCGGGTCCATGTCGACTACTAACACTGTATGTCCTTGTGAATTCAGTGCGGTGAACTTCAGGCGGAAGCTGAAACGGAAATCAATACATGGGATAAGCTCTCCATCTTCGCCCAGCTTCAATGCAAGCAGCTTGCTGATTTCAATCTCGGCATCGATACCTCTCATTGATGATCTCTTCAAGGTCTTGTGGAACTTCTTTCGGCCGCTCCATAATCCGATCTTTGAGATGCAATGGAGGCAGCTTATACGACCGCCCCCCGTGCTTCCCACAGACAGGTCCAAGAGACCAGTTTTACGCTTGGTCCCATCCAACGGTCTCGATGACGGTCCAGTGGGCGTTACTTCCTCTGGCGTTGTTTCTGGGTCGGTTTTGTCTAGACCCGAAGTCACGTCGCGCGTCACTTTCTGACGCTGCTGAATCTTTTCCCATATGCATCGTTGATGCGTTGTCCTTGCATTGCAATGATTCACGCAATGCTCCAGTTTGTTTCGTCTCATGATTCCTCTCTGTTTGTGCCGCACTGTAATTCTTCCTCCTTCGTTTCCTTGCACACAAAGTACAAGACATCTTCAAGCAGCCTGCGTATCAACGTGCACAAGTCACGACTCCAGCCGTCTTTCAGATCAGTCACACTGCTGAACTTCTGCAAGTATGACGCTGGAAGTTTCGACTCCTTCGCTATGGTGAAAGAGTACACACTATCTGATCTGACAGATGGCGCCACAACTATCGCTCCATCCGCTAGGGGGCCGGCGGCCAGTAGACCGGCGATGCCCCACGGTCGGGTTTAGGTGCGCACTGAGAAATCTGGCTGGGAGAATGGATCAAAAGCTGCTTGAACTTCTGCAATGAATCTCACTTTGACCCTCTCTTTGGCATTCGACATGACGTTGTGACTCAGAACGAACGGGTCCTGGACGCACATAGGGGAAATCTGCAACAACAGAAAAATACTTTAGCATCTTAGCTAGATCCAGATGGCCAGTGGACAAGGAAGCCATTGGCTTATCGAGAGTCCAACAATTTTATCATCTCTGTATAGCCTGCCCTTATCAGATATCTGTCAATTCTATTTTTAAACATATTCACACTATTAGCTACTACCCAATCATTTGACAGTTTGTTCCATTTATCACCCCCTGTCAGAAAGAGTACTTTCTCATGTCCAAACTACACTGCTCCTTAACTAATGCCGCTTTTTATCCTCTGGTTCTACTGCCGTCTTTAAGTTTGAAGAACATATTCCTGTCAACATCCTCATAACCGTTCACTATTTTAAACACTTCTATTTGGTCTCCTCTTAGTCTCCTGGTCTCTAGTGTTGTCAAACCACATTGTAATAAGCGACTTTCGTAACTAAGGTCTCTCAATTCTGGATTCATTTTAGTTGCTCTTCTTTGTATTCTTTCTAGCTTGTCTATGTCTTTTTTACAAAATGGCATCCATGCTTGCATACACTATTCCAAATGTGGTCTAACTGTTGCTTTGTACAGGGGTACAATTAGCTGTTTCTCCTTATACGTGATAGTTCTCCCAATTCGCCCTAGAATTTGATTTCCTTTTGAAGCAGCAATCCCACATTACTCTGACACTTTCGTGTCAGCACTAAATGTTACTGTACTCCTAATTTTAGCAGTAGTATGAACGTACACTGTATCTAAAATGTAATAATTTCAAGGAAATGCTGCAAAATATGGATGTATGTAAACAGTGGGGACATACTGGAATAACAACGTAACTTAGTTCATATAATATGCTTTAGCACCGTAGCTATTAGGATGATACTTGTTTGGGCTACGAGAGTATGCACGGCGACTCGCGCATGCGCACCCGATAACGCTATATAATCGAGTGCGGCCGTGATGCCGGCCTCTCTTTCTTCTGAATTGCGTAGAGTTTACACAAGAAATCTTTGCTTTGTTTGAATTGTTGTAATTTTTTATTTACGAATTATTGTGTAGTGTTAGTTGATGTTAGTTTAGTATTGTGCGTATATTTAATCTGAGTTCTTAAACAATTTGCCCACCCTCCCTCCCTTTGATGGATGGAATGGACGTTCTTCAGGATTGTCTAGATTTAAAATAGTACGTGGTGGGGGGGACGGAGTGATCCCCATGGTTGATACATATGTATACATATATAATATGTTGTCGAATTATATCTATTATGATATATTAGCAGTCTGGGGCCGGCATGCTTGCTGTGGTTATCTGTCTCTTGATTATTGATGTTTACACGATTACTATTAATAAAAGTACATGTCATTCAGTTGGCCTACTTCAATCTATACCTGACTTGCGTTGTTGTTCTGCATAAAAACTGTTTTGCTTCATAATGAAGATTTTGCAACGCAAACATTGTCACAACGTCGCACAAACGTCTCATATGCTCCACACTAAAATATATGGTGCCATAAAAGGCCTTATTTTCTACAGAAATACATCCTTTGTTCTCCTTTGTTCCCTGGTATATCCATCCATTGACAAGTTTAATATTGGTTACCGATTTTAAGATTGACAAACCATTTTGCTTTCTTATTACTACTATTATACTGGCTCATGCAGTTACTGAATACTACCGCATTATTATTGTCAGATATGGACGTATATCGACCCAAATTTAATGATAAAACATTACTAATTTACCCTTTTACAGAAAGGTCACACATATATTTTATCAATAAAAATAAACACTTTCACACATACATTTTATCAATAAAAATAAACATCTCTTGAGCAATAAATGACCAACTAATAGACATTGCTTTACCTTGAACTGGTCCAGCCTCTCTTCCTGCTTCGTGCGGTCGCTGAACATCGTTATATCAACAGCTGCACCGGTTTTTGGACATATCACAGAGTTGCCAAGGTCAAAGGTTGCATAGAAACTGAAGAATCCACCCAGCAGTTGGCACAGGGATTCCGTGTTGGCTGCTGCCGTTGACCGTAGCTTGTCCAGGTCCGCACAAAAGGAGCAGTTCCAACCATCTATGGTGCAAATCTGACCCACATCTAGAAATTAACCAACAGTGAACAATACAAAACTTTTCTAGCTTCACCATATCAACATGCATGAAGGATCATGTTTGTCACGAAAAAATATATATATATATAAAATTACTGGAAAAGAATTAAAATTTTACATTAATTGCTGCAAGAGCTTATGACTACTTGCATCACCTGGATAAATACTGGTAGTGAAATGCCAATGGCAATGCCAACTTCACACTCCAAAAATCACGTACCACTGTCGGTTTCACGAAGCGTTCGGTGGACGTTTGGCATAGATCACATAACAATGGCAGAAACATGCGTAGCTTTGCTAACAATTGTGCGTACAATTGTTCCAATTTACGTAATCTGTACGTCAAATGTCCACATAGGTTCCTTCATAATATCCCAACCTCCCATGGGCAGTTGGGGGAATTTAACTTTTTTAAATATGTGAACCATCATCGTAGACCCCCCTGGGCACGCCTACAAAATGTTGAATGCCCCGGACACGCAGAACTGACGGAGATACGAGGGAACACAAACATACAGAGTCATAGACTACTTTGCATAATAGATTTAGAATGAACAACCTGCTTTTAAATGGTAAGAAATACACATTTCAGGAAGTTTAGCACAGAACAAGTATCACGTTCTTATTACATGATAAAATATAACTCTCTATCAAACATTTCATTATAAGAATCACACACAATGCCAAACACGAAGTCGGCTTATGACAAATATCGTGAATTTATTTCTGTGCCACTGCATGTGGGGTATAAATACTTGTTATGATACAATAAAAATATCTAGGTAAAATGTGGCAGTATCAGACCAAATAGGTACTTTTTAAATAACCAATACAGTAATAGAGACACAAATTACTTCATATTATATATATTATAGATCATTACAAGTACCGTAGTCAACCTAATAAGCATACAGTAAGCTTGTAAAAATATTGGGCTATGGAAAAATGTCAAGGAAACTGTTCTTATAATCATACACTAAAACATAAAAAAATTCTCTAGATAATAAGGTAAGTGTTTAACACTAGTGGTGTCATTTAGATACCAGTATAGAACTGAAAAGTGGTGAAAACTGTTTAACACCACATGGCGACATTTTTCAGTTGTCAAATTAAAATAATTATGGATCCTGCTGATCAAAAAATGGGGTGTGTGCTAATTAGGGCATGTACGCTTAATAGGTTGAATACGGTACTCATTTTACAAAGTCACAGTTTATACCATAAACCAACCCACTAAGTGCGAGCCTGGTAAGTTTCTCGACTGACGGCAGGATATATATGTCCAGTTGCTGCAAGTAGAAGATGACCATCATGGTGAGTGCGTAGTTGGTCACTCTCAGTCCTCCGCTGGGGTTGCCAGCGAGTTCCTTCAACTTGGCCCAGTAGCGTATGTTGTACATCAGGGGCTGTATGCGGGGGTCAACGTTGCACAGCAAATTAATCAAACGCGTGTTCTGCAGAGCCAGTCTACAACATGGTGATGTTAGCAGAATTACCACATGAAAAAGTAATAATGGATTAGTTCAGTTGTTCCTCTCAACATATTTATTCTTACTACACGGTGTATGAGTACATTAAAACATTACAGCAATTACTGTGTACATAAAACAGAGAACATCAGCTCATCACAGTCTAAACAAGAAGTGTCTCTATATCACACAACACGTCTTTTATACATGAAACATCGTTTAAAAATAACTTCCAACCTTCCTCGGCATTGGTTCTGGAACAAGCACCAAGTTTGTATTGTGCCAATATATTTTTGACGCTTTTAGTCATATATTTAGAGCTAGATGAGAGAGCGTGCTATGTTTAGAAGAAGTTCCATATTCTAAATTAAATGGCTTTATTCCACGAAAATTTGACAAATAGTGACAAAGTTATTAAGTTGTAAAGATAAGAGGTTCACTGGTTTCTACCGGAACAACAGCAGGATCACTCCGTCTACCTTGTGTACCCCTAGTTCATAACTTAAGCAGTGTTAGGTGGATACAACACAGCTGTCTGCGTCTGTCCCCAAGAGACAGGGAACAGTCACCGTAGGAGACAAGGACATTCCAGGGAAGAGATGCTCTAGCTCTGTCAGCAGACGAGGAGAGGAAACTCCAGAGAGAGGAGATAATTTCAGCACGGGGAGGAGGCCAAGAGATCCTAGGGATATCTGGGGAAGACAGCAAGATACCCGAGGAAGGAAATTAGTACACCTCCAGGGAGAAGGTAAATACACCAAAGGAAGGTTGGGATACCGTAGGGTGTGTGGAGACATGGTCACCCTGGGGAGATGGCAAAAACACCCTGGTGGGAGACAAATGCACCGTGGGGAGGAGACTTAGCAAGCATTTATCCATAGGATTTGATCATAGACAAGAGAATGGTGGCATGCCAGATTCACTGAACAAATATATTTTAATGTACATACATACATATTTGTCACATCAACAATTCTTAAAGCTAAGTAGCATAACAAAAACAGAGGCGACAATGAACTAATGAATTGCATAAGAGATTAAGAATGCTGGTCGTCACAACTCGCCTGTTATTCATGGACAGGTCACATTTGAGACCAGACTTGACGTGTTCAAACTTTATCAAAGGTCAACTGGCTGATCTAATCACGAACACGTTGGTGAAACCATGGCAACGGCGTAGCAGCTTACTCGCTGAATTTAGTACGGCAGAACACTAAAGGAACAGAAAACAATAAATTAATCTACATATTTTAAAGGTATGAAATCTTGCTGGGTTTTTATTGTAAAACCATAGTAAAACTGTATCTATTCCAACACAAATGACGGCTCCCACAAGCTCAAATCCTATCAAATCAAAGATATAATTGCAATCATAGTCATGATTGTATTTCTGTAAATGTGATCATATTTATAATAACTTACATCGTATATAATTGTAAGCATAATATGGACATATTTAATAGTAATTTCTGAATGACTGTAATTATATGTTCTTGCTGCACTGCCCCAGCTGATATCCCTTTCCTTGTTCCCTTTGTAAGGGGTGAGGCTAGTTTTTGTAATGCTGCACCACCCCAGCTGGTAACCCTTTCCATTTGTCACTTCCTGTGCTTTTTGAACACCCCTCTTTACCTTGTCCTCCCATCATAGTCGCGGTCTAACCCTTTCCCTCTGTTTTCTTTGGTGGTCTGCCCAAACTGTGCAAAATTCAAATTGTCCAACTGAACTCAGGTTTGCTTAGTAATATCAACCTGGTCATCAGAGTGGTCATTCTGCTGAACTGAGTGGTCAGTGGCAATGTCCAGAAAGATGTCCATGTCACATCCATGCATGCCCACGCCACTGACCGATGACCCAAATAGAAACACCTGACAGCCTAAACAAAGTAAAGAAAAGTTTGTCAAACATTTTATTAAAAGATGTTAGTAATTTATCAGGTATGCTCAGTGGATTTAAAGAAAAAAATACAGAGTAAAGTATAAATATGTGCTTTATATATTTTACTATTAATTAATAAACATGAAAATATATATTACATATAAACATACATATATAGCAATGCAATAAAAACAGCATATTTCATCCAGCTAATAGACAATATTCACAACAGTACAAAACCTATTGGCTAAGAATATAACTATGGTTGTGGGTGTGTTTGTGACATCACTGCCATATGTTTGTGATGTCATTGTGATGTTTGTGACATCGCTGTGATATATTTGTGACGTCACAGTGATATTTGTGATGTCGTCGTAATATGTTTGTGATGTCATTACGATATGTTTGTGACTTCATTGTGATATGTTTTGTGACGTCATTGTGATATGTTGATGATATCATTGTGATATATTTGTGCTGTCAATGCGATATGTTTTGTTGTCATTGTGATATGTTTGTGACGTCATTGCGATATCTTTGTGACGTCATTGCAATATGTTTGTGATGCCATTGCGATATGTTTGTGACGTCATTGCGAAGTTTGTTTTTTGGCGATATGTTTGTGACGTCATTGCAATATGTTTGTGATGCCATTGCAATATGTTTGTGATGTCATTGCAATATGTTTATGATGTCATTGCAATATGTTTGTGATGTCATTGTGATATGTTTGTTACGTCACTGCAACGCTTGAAACTGGTACATTTTGAAATTGTACAAATGTTTTATATTTTATAATTATAATTTTCGTAAGTAGCTGTTTTACTTACGTAAATGCATATGTAGTCAGTTTTGTTATCTACTGTTGTATAATAGATATTATTTATAACACGTAAAACATGTCTAATAATATAGTGCTAATGTGCATACATCGCGAATATCGTCGATTGCTCAGCATGTGTAATTAACATGGTTAGGTCAGCTGTTCTGCCTGAGACTGTCTGTCTGTGTGTCAGATAGGCCTTTGAATGCCAACCTGGTATCCTGCTCTGGAATAGCTCTTGCATGTGCCGACGTATGTAGTCCCTTTGTTGAATTTCTTGGCAGCTGAGCTGAATCTCTTTCTAAAGTAGACTCATCTGCTGCTCTACCTGCATGACAGGAAATAATATAACTTTAAAACTCCCTCCCCGAGTGATTTAGCCTATTGTAAGATTCACTAATGTTCAAATCTGTAGTATGTGAATAGTTTAAGGTAAGTGGGGCAGCTATTAGATGCTTGTCTTGAATTGAGTAGTTTCAGTAGAAGGTTTTGAGATAAATTAACCATTTCTTCACATTGTAGTTGAAATACTATAAAAGACTTTTAAAGCATTTTTGTAAATGTGAAAAAATACCCACAAAATGCAAAATTATATCGTTTTGAGAAAATCCCCAAAGAAATTACATACACATAAGTATGACACTGATAACTTTATATGGAAATTTGTGATTAACATAAAGGAATTCCGTGTGCTACACCACCATGAATAAGTGCACACAAAGTTGAATGACAGCCTAAGGTGGCAGTGTATTTTTGACACAAACCCTTCACCAATAATTATAATTCATGTAATGATGCCTACATGTAAGACGCGTTCACACGCCAACTTGCAGTGTTGTAAGTATTGTAGTTTTTCTAAAATAGTAAATTAAGCATCATTTCCTGGTTGTTAGTGAAAACAGAAATGTCAAAAGATATGCGTATCATGCTTGAAATGTGATGTTTGAATAAAGCTGGTTCGAAGATCGAAGCACGTGCAGTTGTTATTATGAATACATCGTCAGCAAGTCAAGGGATTTCCAAAAGGACTGTTTTTTAAAGTATGGATTGGCGAAATACAACGTTAGTGCCAGGTGATTATGTGTGGTGTCGACGTTAAAAAAAATCAACTGCCATGTTAGCTGCCCCAGCTACCTTAAGCATTATGCGCAGTCATAGTTGTAACTTTAGTTAAAATCATTGAGTAACTTGCAAAAGTATGAATAGCCTAATAATAATAATAACACCAAAAACATGGATATACATTTGATAAACTACGGCAAGGAGTTAAAAATACAAAGTACAAAAAAGTGCAAGAAAAATATTCAACTTAATGCAAACACAAGACTTGTAAAAAAAGCAAGCAAGACCATATATGTATTTATTTCTATAGTTCGCACATACCCCTCCGTAACTTAGCAATCATGAGATAAGGGCCCTGACGGCAGATGGTACAAAAGATCTGCTGTAATGGACGGTGCATGCAGAAATGGACAGATACTGCTTGCCTGATCTCACTGGAATGAATGTGGTGTGTAGTGGATGTGTTGAATCGCGTAAGATGTTTTCTGTCTTCTTTGTCATGTAATGACAGTGCAAGCTGCGAAGTGGTGTAACATGGGTGGACTTGGCAGCTTGTTCATGTTTTCAACCTATGTCATAATTACAAAAGTGGAGCCACTTTTTCCATTTTCTGGTAAAAAATAATTTAATAGTTTGACTGATGCCAAACTTAAATAACAAATCTGCTGATTTTTTTTCAAATTTGTCTGAAATGAGACAAGCAAATAAATTGTGGGACCTTTATGTTGAGCCTTCATTGTTTCAATTTGGGGGTGAACAACACAGTATAATGCCAGTGGGTGGGCAGGACCTCATTTAACAGGTTCCCGTTTGAAATGGTACTTGCATATGTATACTGTGTAAACTGACACACTGCATTTAAACTTAGTGGTATATATAAGAAATATATTAATATTATTATTATTATATATCTCCAGCCATAGTCACTAATCACATCAGATTAATACTCCTAGTGGATGTGACCAATTTAATAAAATTAAAACTCACATCTGCACATTTGCTGAGTTTTAGCAGCAAAGCACTACCTTCTATGAGGTGTCATCAGTGGACGTCTTGGGTGGTGCTTGGCGTTTTGCTGCTGGTGTGACAGGTCGATATTCTCGCAGCTTGATGGTTAGTCTACAGTTGCCAATATATACGGGGCCAACTGTGGCGACAGGACAGTGGACACAGGAACTTAACGAAGGCAAATTGGCCCTGCAAGAGACAGTTGATTGCAAAGGGATAATATCAAGATACTATCTATTATACTACAAAACAAATCCTATCTCACTCATTACATGACATTTTTTAATGAGAGCAATATGTGGGCACCTGTGAAAATGTCTCTCCTTCATGTTGTTACCATCAGTAGTCATAGCGAAAAGCTGCCTGTGTTCAAAGTCAGCATTCTTATGAACAGTGATAGGAAATAAACAATGTTATTTTGCAAAAATTACATCAGTGCAAAAATTACATCAGTGCAAAAATTACATCAGTGCACGACGCCAAACGAACCACCTGCTAATCCCCCCCCAATGCAACCAATCTACCTTTCAAATCATGGATTAAAATTCTGAACCAAGCAAGACACCAGGCAAACGTGATATTATAACCAGGTTCTGAGCACCATCACGTGACTATGGCTTGTGTATCTGAAACCAAGATGCTAATCTTTGTAAGAATGAGAGGTCTGTCTTTGTGGGACTGATAGGTCTGTCTTTGTGAGACCTAGCATTTACTATGACAGTTTTTGCTAAAATAAACTTTTTTGCAATGTTGTTCATGTTATTCATGTTGATGTCATTATGTCCGATGACAAACTGATACCCACTCGTTCTTTTTCAAGGAAGACATTGGTCACCGTGCCAAATCTGTTGAAGAACAATTTAAGGTGATGGTCTGCTGTTCCTGGTGGGAAACTACGAACAAATATGCTACATTCGGAATCCTCATTGCGTTTCCTCTGTTCCTCATCAAAGCTAGCACATATAGTTACATTTTATTCGCTGAGTTGTATAGGGTTATAGCATGAGATCGTTGTCAAATGTCAGTCGCAACTTTCAAAGTTTTAACGAATGTAATATTGAATAGTTTTTTCTACAAATTTGTTTACACAAGGAAGTAAAATCGCTCGAAATTTGCCGGAATCCTGCTAACAGGGGACCATGTTTTAATAAATTCCTGGGGCCAAATGGGTTAAGCATACATGACCATGTCACCCATATATTAGGCCTTTTGTTTTTAAAAGTTGGTTCCGATTTTTTCGTTAAAAAACTACGTTTTCACCATGTTGTATTTTAGTATGAAACATCACTCCACATCATTGCACGTACAAAAACGTTTTCTTTAAAAATATTGTGTTTACGCACTTTTCCAGTACAAATAGCGCTGCGTTGTGTCAGTGTCTTCTGCAGTTAGAGCGGCTGATATCACTCACCGCGGATGCAAACCTGCAAAGCTATTTGGACAACAAGAGTGCACAAAAACACAATATTTTAATTATTCTTATTATACATGTAATGATGTGGAATGATTGAATGAGTGCACTTGCACAGAATATTTATATGTACAAAAAAATCCGTAAACCAACAAATAAAGATAAAAATCCTTCTCTGAGCCACCCCCATATATTAACCTGCCAAAATAACCCTAAGTTCAATTTTGTTTACCAAATATGCACCAAATTGGGAAAACTAATAAAACAATTGCAATGTAGGGAGTTTTTATCTAAATGTTCACGTATGTAGTGTCTTCTTTGTCTTCTGCAGTTAGAGCGGCTGATATTATCACTCACCGCGGATGCAAACCTGCAAAGCTATTTGGACAGCAAGAGTGCACAAAAACACAATATTTTAATTATTCTTATTATCTAAGAATATATTTATGCTTTTGTACATGGAATGATGTGGAATGATTGAATGAGTGCATTTGCATAGAATATTTGTATGTAAAAAAATCCGTAAACCAACTGATAAAGATAAAAATCCTTATAAACTGTCTCTGAGCCACCCCCATATATTAACATGCGAAATATCCAAATAGCGCTGCGTTGCATCAGTGTCTTCTGCAGTTAGAGCGGCTTATATTATCACTCACCGAGGATGCAAACCTGCAAAGCTATTTGGACAGCAAGAGTGCACAAAAACACAATATTTTAATTATTCTTATCATACATGGAATGATGTGGAATGATTGAATGAGTGCACTTGCATAGAAAATTTATATGTAAAAAATCCGTAAACAAACTAATAAAGATAAAAATCCTTCTCTGAACCACCCCCATATATTAACCTGCCAAAATAACGCTAAGTTCAAATTTTTTTTTACAAAATATGACAGTCATGCACCAAATTGGGAAAACTAATACAAAACATTGCAATATAGGGTGTTTTTTTATAAATGTTCACGTATGTTGTGTTTTTAGATCGTCCTCATGGTTAAACTACAATATTCTGTAATAAAGCAACATGTCTTCACAACTCAATGGACACAAAGACAACTTTTCTCGTATCCAACCAACTGACCAAAATCGTTTCCTGTGGATCTTCTCAAATTATTTATCACTTTTGAAATTGGAGCACATTTAATGTTTTAACCTCCGTAGAAAGTGTGATATGGAAAATAAGTAATCTCCTCACCTGAGACGAAGGCGAGCAAGAGTCAATGAGATATGTCCATCTCTCTAACTGCTACTGAACAAACACATCTAATTTAAGTAATCTCCTCACCTGAGACGAAGGCGAGCTAGAGTCAATGAGATATGTCCATCTCTCTAACTGCTACTGAACAAACATATCTAATTCACTTCTGAATAATGTTCAAAACTTCTTCCTCAACTAGATGTTTTGTCTGTCTCATTTCACTCATTTTGCGAAAAAAATCTAACCTATCTAGTATCGACCATAGCTCATTTGGTCAAATTTGTCACTTAACTTTGATGAAATCAGCAGAATAACTATTAACATAGATGTGCAGCCAAAACAAACTTTGGCAAGAGAAAATGGGAAGTGGCCACGTGTAGTCTGCCTCAATACACTACAACATAAGGCGATTCACACTTTCTTACATGATATAACAATGGCTCAGAGTCATTTCTTTTGATGATTTTAATAAGCATACAGACCTTTATTACAGATTTAGATATCAACAAGCCTGATTAATGATGAGCCAAGAGAGAAGTAATATTTGGTACAAACTTTACACACTGCTGCTGAATACACAAATACTTACACATTTCTCGCTGTCAAACACGAAGCAGTAGTTGGACTCTCCCTCCTTTGCTACGAATGTGAACATCCGTTTGTCAGACTTGTCATCAGCGCAGTAGGAGATCCGGTGCAGAGGATATCGGTGCTGAATCACCTACACAACACACACTGTCTCAAATTAACTTAACTTATTCTTATTGTTTAACAATATTAAAAAACTTAATTTGACTATTTAATATATTATAAGTGATTAAAATATAAATATTTTAAATGATTTATTATTATTTACCGAGATGTATATTATGTATATCCAAGAATTATTTTTTTATTACTATATAATTATTGTGTTATACCAGGTATTTATTTTACAATAATGTTTTATCACTAGTAGCATTTCAATCTATTTATTTATTTATTTGTTTTTTTATTTGGAAATTATAGTCATATTTTGCTATATTTATTTTAAGTAGAACAATATTTACCTATTATATTATCATTATTAATTATTAGAAATATTCATATCTAACACATGTAATTATATATTACATAAATATTATAATATAATTTCACAGAAACATTGTTATCTAGAGTTTTTATTTATTATATTATTTGTTAGTAATTTCTTATAGTATAATGTACAGAAAGAATTTTGTTACACAGAACTCCCCATCTCACATGATCACTGAATACCACAACCATCAACAATCAACTGACCTTGAGCCGCGGTTCCTGTATGGCGACGCCATCTATGCTGATGGTCAGTTCGACTTTGGCAATCTTCTGGCCTTCGGCCTTGCGAATGTGTTTGTTGAATTTCATCTTGCGGATCGCGTCTTTGACAACCGCATAAATGAATGAATATATAAATGAATACCTGGCTATTTAGACAGTGGTGGATATGTGAACGAATTGTCTTCGCGCAATAATTACAGTGAGGCTGAATGTTTATCAGAGAAGTCGAGTTGGCGTTGGAATGAACATGTCTGCCAACAGATTGGATAACGCGTTATGTAAGAACATACCCTTACATTATAGGCAACTGTGTATTTCAGCACGCAATGCTCTGTTCCTCAGCAAAGCGGCAGTGACGTTTGCCCTTTAAGTGACACTCCATCACCAGTTCTGAAACATGTGACATTGACTTGCATCCTAATCAGTTTGACTCATTAATTAATAACCACAAGTGAAATGATTACAATAGCAGAGCCAATGCTAGTGAATACTGTTTTCATTTAACATCAGTGCAAGTTGGTTATAACAATATTGCATAATGTAAAAAAATCATTAGAGTGGCGATTCTGTGGAGATTTTCTAGTTCTGTACCCTGGAAGGCTTTTGACAAGATAGTACAAAAGTTGTAATTGTGCATTAATTGCAAAAACTGTGTACAAACAAATAAAGACAACATAAGACAATATAATGCAATATAATGCAATTGTCTATCCATGTCATAACTCAACAAGAATGGGATAACACCAATTTCTCCGACATTAATAATCATTTCAATATTTCTGTAAATTTACCAAAAATTTACACCAAATAAGACCAACAGCTGAAAGACACAGGCAAAGTGGGGTGAACGAAACTGCCCCAGTTTCAAAACAGCAGCAGGTGAATTGGAACCCTAGTCCCCTCAATTAACATTAAGGTGCTTTCCTACTTGCTACCGCACCCCAAATCGAACGACCGTGAACATTGTGAAGACACTGTCTATAACGGACACTTTTAAAAGTCCCAAATTACTTGCTGTTAGTTAGCACTGTCCGCTAACTGTCCATAGTGGCTACCTGGCCAATGTGTAATTTGGATCCAACAATTCATTCGCTTGAGGACAGGTCAAAGACAAAGTGCGTTGACAATCTCACTAGTCAATCTAGCTGAGCCACTGCTGATACCCACTAACATCACTATGTATTCTGTGTCATACCATCTGCATAATGGCATCAAGAAGTATAAGAAATGTGCTCCAAATAAGGCTAGTCTCTTGCCTAGCCCTAGCCTAGGCCACCTCCAGCTGTATAAACCTTCACCCCTTGGACTTGCGGGTCCTGTGGCATTTTCGCTGTATGGATCTGAGTTGGTGTGACACTGCCGTGTGTGCAGAGGTGAATTTCTAACATGCTGTGATTCCAGGAGCTAGTGCTACCACTGGCCATTTGGGCCATATACCACATGATATCAGATTTGGCTAAGCATAGGTTATCCATTTCGGCCAATTTAGCCACCAGCATTTTCATTGAAAAACATGCAGAATACACGAGATCTCTAACTTGAACACAATTAGTTGCAGTGGATGTGATCAAGATCTGCTAATCACTTCCTTTGAAGACACAAATACCCTGAAAGAAAACAGTTGTAAAGACTATAGTTGTGAAGATGCCTTTTTGCAGACCAATATAGCTACGCTGAGATGCAGCACCAACGGCGACTCGAAGCTGAGAGGACGGTGCTCGTGCAACACGCCAATCGACTCAATAGTCTTGTCAAGTTGTGTCAAAGTCATGGCGTCATTAGACAAAACTTTTCTTACAAGAAGAACAACCGGGTACGTCACTTATGGTTCAGCAAATGGGATAATCATGACTGAGGTGGTAAAATTCAAGTGAGTGATGTGGCCAATGGGTGGCAGCACTCGATGTGGCTAGTTTAGCAAGTGGCAGTCAGTGGCAGCACTCGGTGTGACTAGTTTAGCAAGTGGCCAATGGGTGGCAGCACTTTTGTGGCTAGTTTAACAAGTGGTCAGTCGGTGGCAGCACTCGATGTATCATATATGATCATCATTTATCTACATTAATTACTGAACATATAATGCCACACAACCCTAAATGCCCAATGTATCTTTTATGATACATGTAGTTAGATTGCAGAAATGATAGTAGCGACATCTTGTGGGTTTGCATTAACAAATTTCTGAGTTATAGGCAACTGTGCTCCACCATTTTTCAAGTACCGCCACTTTTGTCTCAGATCAATGCCACATTTTACGAACTCATGGTGAGTATCTATTACAAATAATCGATAATGTCGTAACATGCCACTCAGTGTCTATAATGGCTACAGCCTGACAATGCAGTGTGAACAAGTTTTGCTGCAAATGATGCTTTTATATGTTGTATCATATATGCTACACTGGGCAGCTAAGCAAGCAATATATCACTGTCATCCGCAGCCAGGATTTAGTTACATTGGCAATTGGATTAGCAGTGAGCATCCACTGTTCACATACTTCAACGTAGCTGTTGTTAGCCTTATGGAGATTTAATAGAGATAATCTACGTCACTTATATTCATTATTATTATACCATTTTATAAAAAGAAAATAAAGATTTTTAACGTTCGTGCGTCCTCAACAAAACGTTCACTTTTCTAACGTTATACATCATTGAGCTTACCCTTAGTCATAGGAACTAGATTATGTGTGATTTGTAAGAGTTATGTGTCTATTACAACTGTTGCGTTTATTAATAAAAAACATGTTTATTACTTTTTTCAGATGAGCAGAGTATATACAGCGCAAGATGCTCTCGAGATTATTATCAATGGAGATTAAAGTGACTTTGAAAGCAGTGATGACGAAGAAATAACCGAGTTGGGGATAGATGAAGAAGAAGTAACAGAACATAACATTGATGATTACTTTAGTTCAAGTGATGATGAGCCATTATCGACATATCGAACAAATTTTCGACCATACCAGTGGGAAGATGGCGCATTTGTACCGCCTGATGCTGCATTCGTTCCCGATCCAATGGAACCCCCAGCTCGCGAAATGACGCCGTACATGTACTACAAACTCTTCATTACTGATGACATGATGGACAAGGCTGCGTATCATACAAACCTATACAGTGTGCAGAAAAATGGCGTATCAATCAAGACAACCAAGTTGGAGCTGGAGCAGCTCACTGGCATGTATCTCCGAATGGGTTTGGTTCAGATGCCAAATGTCAGATGCTACTGGGAGGAAGATTGCCGATATCCAGCAGTGACAGATGTAATGTCGCGAACCCGGTTCGAATTGTTGATGACAAGTGTCCATTTCGTTGACAATACAACACTTACTGAAGCTGAGAAGAAGGCGGACAAATACTGGAAACTGCGTCCGTGGACAGAAGAATTAAGAAAGAACTGTCTAAAAGTGACACCTGAAGAGTATCAATCTGTTGCCGAAATAATGGTAGCCTTCAAAGGGAAATCCTTGTTATGACAGTTCCTACCTGCGAAACCGCACAAGTGGGGAATCAAACTGTGGGGCAGATGTGGGGTGTCAGGGTTCATGTACGACTTTGATTTGTATCAGGGCAAGGAACCAACTGAACGAACGAATTGCGTTAGAGTTTGGAATGAGTGGGGACGTTGTCCTGAAACTGGTGTCAACGTTAGCACCAAATCGCAACTTCAAGATCAGTGCCGACAACTACTTCACAAGCATTCCACTTGTTGAGAAACTCAAAGGGGGTGGATTTCTGTTCACCGGCACAATCCGTCCAAATCGCTTAAAAGGTTGCCCGCTGTTGTCCGAAAAAGAGCTGAAGAAGAATGGCCGGGGTTCAGTTGATAATCGCCTAACAAGGAACGGAAGCATCACAGCGGTACGTTGGTATGACAGCCGAGCGGTGAACTTGGTGTCATCCTTTGTCGGACGTGAACCTCTCGACATGGTGAAACGCTACGACAGAAAGATGCACGCCTACATTGAAGTCCCCAGGCCAAACATCGTCAAGACCTACAACATGTACATGGGAGGTGTTGACAAACTAGACATGTTGTGCGCCCTGTACAAACCAACTGTCAAATCCCGACGCTGGTACTTGTACATCTGGCTGCACACAATCATCATGGCCATCTCCAATGCATGGCTACTATATCGCAGGCACCAGAAGAAGCTCCATGGTACTTCCAAAACCATGCCGCTTAGAATCTTCCAGGCGAAAATCGCTAGTGGTCTTGTGGCAGCTGGAAAACGCATGAGGGGAAGACCATCGCTCGAAGCGCAGGCACCGCCAAAAAAGAAAAGGAAGGTTCAGGGACACCCAGATGACAACGCCAGAAAGGATGGTCTCGACCATCAGCCTCTGTGGGAGAAGAAACGCCAGAGATGTCACTCTGCCCAGGAAAAGCGGCGTTTTCCTGTGTGAAGTGTAGCAAGTGCAACGTCTGGCTTTGCCTGAACAAAGCCCGCAACTGCTTCTTTGCATATCACATATAAACCTGATGTACTGTCACAGATGGGACGATTAACACATTTAATCATGTAGTATTGCCTGCATGCAAACGCAGGCATACATTCATGTGTGCTACCCTTTAAACTATGTTACTCATCTGTGAACATGTGTCGGTTAGATGTAATAGTTGTAAATAATTTATAATGCATTCATTTTTTTAAATAATTTTTTGTATATCTCATCAATTTGAATTCAGGGTCCACATAATAGCAAATTCACAGCATTTCAATTTTTTTCTTACAAGCACTCGATGTGGCTAGTTTAGCAAGTGGCCAATGGGTGGCAGCACTTTATGTGCCTAGTTTAACAAGTGGTCAGTGAGTGGCAGTACTCAATGTAGTTAGTGTAGTAAGTGGTCGGAGTTTGTTTGCAAAATCTTTATTATAGTCACAGTACTAAAATACCAGTGGCGTATCTAGGATTCTTGCAAAGGGGGCCACGCCTAGTCACCCATGATATGTAGCGGTGCAACAGGAATTTTTTTTTAATGTAAGTCAAAGAGGGCAATGACCCAATGGCCTGCCCCCTAAATACACCACTATAAAAACAATTGCATTTAGGAAAGAATATTTATTGTATGCCGATAGAATCTACAAGACATTTATTGAGGGGTACAAGTATTTCGGATTTAACAAAATTGCCACCCAAAGCATGTGGTCTGAACCAAGCACAACAGCCAGTGGCCACTGAAAGCTGATTTATATTCATGACTGACCTCGGTTGGGAAACAACTTTGCATTCCAAGGATGCCATCCAAACCATGCTGGCGTCTGTTTCGGACGAACTCATTTAGGCCTACTATTTGCACATAGAAGTTTGGTGCAACATAGCGCTTTTGAAAGCAAGTATTAATTATTATTATTTAGTTCCAATTATTATTTTTACTACAATTATTTATTAATTACTTATCTTAATTGAATACTCTATTTCATTATATATTTTAAGCTATAATATATATTTATTATTTTTATTATTGCATTATGTTTTGTACGTACCTATGAACGGACTAGTCCCAAATATAGGGCGCTTTAAAAATGTTTAGTAATAATAAATAATAATAAACGTGTTGTTTGGAACTGAGAAATCTTCAGTTACAAATGATAGACCCTGACTAAAGCATCCTGCAAGGAAAGAGGAGTATTAATTCTAATCAGGTGAAAAGATAAATTATATTACTTTAAATTATACTGAACAAAGTCAGCTAAACGATTGCCTCAAGACAGGCACTCATAAAAACTTCTGGTATTATCGAACTGTTTTTTCACAAAATAACTGCCGAGATAGCATTCTGCAACTAAGTAGTATTATTCTCATCATAAACTGCCATGTAACATGTAATAAACTTACATTTCAAAAATCTGCTGAACAATTGTATATGCACGATTCTCATAAAGCCATCACTCAGCACCTCACCCATTTAAAAATGTTATAACTTTGGAATAGGAACGAATAAAATATGTGGCTTTGATTGAATGATTGTGAACATAATAGATGACACCAGATATCTCGTTGTTGCTGTTGTTCGTGTTGTTTTCCTGGGAGAAAGATTGCAAAACCGTAAACATCGTTGCATGTGCAGGAACCCAGGCGTTGAAAGCTTGCAAGTGAAAACAAATTAGCGCTGACTTTCTACTGCTCTACGCATTTTGTTGTCAATTGCTCTACCAAGTGTGAAGTATCGACAGAATGTGTACAGCAGATTATTTTTAATTTATCTTTGATAAAAATGTATGCCCTGTTAATGCGTGTTACTAGGGCAAAGTCCAACTGATAATTTGATAACAGAGATAAGAAAGCTCCATGCATTCCAGAAATACAAATCCTAATAACTGTTTACTCTCTCGAACAACTATCTTTTCATACAATGAGAAAGAACGGGATTGTAGGGACATGGACTTAGATTATTGCAATATTTATATGGCAATAATCTAAAAAAAATCTAAAAATTAACACAGGCCTGTGTTTCATATATATATATATATATATATATATATATATATATATATATATATATATATATATATATATATATATATATATATATATATATATATATATTGTGAGAAAAACTATCAGTCATTGTACCTTTAAATACATTGTTGCTGTGTATATATATATATATATATATATATATATATATATATATATATACAGCAATAAGATGTATTTAAACGTACAATGATAGTTTTTCTCACAAATTCATGTTATATAATTATATATAGCATAAGCTAATGTATATCTATCCTGACCACTCAACATCCACTCAGTAGTGGTTTTATATATATATATATATATATATATATATATACATATATATATATATATATATATATATATATATATATATATATATATATATATATATATATATATATATATATATAGCAATAAGATGTATTTAAAGGTACAATGACTGTCCACTCCACTCAGTAGTGGTTTAATGAACCACAAGTGTTTGACATCCACGAACCCCTGTCGATAATTCCCAATATCCATTGATAACATTTATCAGGATCAGGTGTTCATCTCTTGATTGAGAGTTTGTGTTGTTTCGGTGTATACCCATCGGTCTTTTGTTCTCGGTCGAAGGCAATTAACGGTTATGTCAACACTCCGCTTTGCTATAGATGATTGTCAGTATTCTGACCTGAGGCACTGGACTGTGACATTTCACTGGGCTGTAGTGTGGGCGGTGTCGACGGGATGTTGCATCTACTCGGCACTGGTGGCGGGGGCGCCACTGTCAACAAATGAACTTTGATCAAGATCGGCCATGTTATGTGACAGAATGATGACAACATAGCCAAATCAACCTTGAGGTGGACACCGAATGAAAACGAGGACGGCCAAAAGTACCATGAAGGAGAACTGTGTAGGGGGAATTACACGAAATGCACCTCAGCAGTGGCCATGTTGTTAAGCAGGTCGCAGACCAATAGAAGTGGAGATGTCTTGTTTCTGGTTGTGCACCAGTAGGCATGAAGAAGATTAAGAACATTTAAATACAACGTTATTCCCAAAAAACAGGCAGAGAAGTTAACGTTGAACAAGCAAAGACATTTTTTTGAAATCGAATGACGATGCAAGATTCAATTAGTGACCATCTGAGACCCAGCACGCACCCTATACATAGCTAATAATCCGGAAGAAAAAAGCAGAAAAAAAATGGTGCAAGAAGCACGACCAACCCAGGCGATTCTTCAATGAGGTAGCATGTTCCACACAATGCAGATTTAAACAGTACTCACACACGGGCATGTGCATGCCACTAGGTGGCGCTGCGGACACAGTGCCGTTGATTGGGGATGCTGTCTCCTTGTTGTCTGTAAACACCAAGTTCTCTAACCTCCGCCCAACGACTGGCACTTCCAAATCGCTTCTATTCTTCTCCGGCTGCTGGGACAGAGGAACACTCCTCAACTGAAGCTAAGTGGTTTGTACAGATCATGTATGTATTCTCTGTTGTCATGACAATCTGTTCAATACCGTTGGACTAGAATTGGGTACGCATCTTGAGAATTTATGACAAAAGTTTTGAGATATGAGGGAACGGACGGACGGACAGACGGACGGACGGACTTACTTACATCTTTGTCTTGTCATACTTGTCGAGTACTGTGGGATCAATCATCCTCTCAAGGTCAACCATTCTCTCCTTCAACTTCAGGTTCTCCTTTGTCAGTTGATCCACCTGATGAGACAATGTTTATCTTATGGTATCTTACCGCAGGTTTTACTTTTACATAAGACATAATAAATTTTTACCAACAAATTCCACTACAATTTCTGCTTACCCAATTGATTAAATTACACTTTTCTTTAACAAAGAAAAAAGACAAAAACAGATAAAAATAAGAACAATAATATATATTTATTAGTGCCACATTTCAGAAAAAATTATTTTAGAACATTATCACGATACATTTATACAAAGTAAAATGCCATAGAACATTGAATGAGGCATACAAGTCTACAGAGATCTTAGGCTGACCTTCTTCTGAAGCAGCAAACACTGTTTGTTCATGAAAGGCTTGACCAATGATCAGTGTGATCTCTTCAGCTTGTGCACAGAATTCATCATGTCTGATATTGGACTTCCACTTGGGTACAAAATGAGAAAAAAATTATACAGAAAGAAATTGAATTAATCATACTTGACCCTGTCACTCATATATTAGGCCTTTTATTTTTATAAGTTGGTTCCGATTTTTTCGTTAAAAAACTATGTTTTCACCATGTTGTATTTTAATATGAAACATCACTCCACATTATTGCACGTACAAAAACGTTTTCTTTAAAAATATTGTGTTTTTGCGCACTTTTCCAGTCCAAATAGCGCTGCGTTGCATCAGTGTCTTCTGCAGTTAGAGCGGCTGATATTATCACTGCTGATATTATCACTGCTGATATTATCACTGCAAATCTACAGAGCTATTTGGACAGCAAGAGTGCACAAAAACACAATATTTTAATTATTCTTATTATATAAGAATATATTTATGCTTTTTGTACATGGAATGATGTGGAATGATTGAATGAGTGCACTTGCATAGAATTTTTGTATGTAAAAAAATCCGTAAACCAACTAATAAAGATAAAAATCCTTATTGATAAACTGTCTCTGAGCCACCCCCATATATTAACATGCGAAATAACGCTAAGTTCAATTTTTTTTTACAAAATATGCCAGTCATGCACCAAGTTGGGAAAACTAATACAATTTTTTGCAATTTAGGGAGTTTTTTTCTAAATGTTCACGTATATAGTGTCTTTAGACCGTCCTCATGGTTAAACTACAATATTCTGTAATAAAGCAACATGTTTTCACAACTCAATGGACACAAAGACAACTTTTCTCGTATCCAACCAACTGACCAAAATCGTTTCCTGTGGATCTTCTCAAATTATTGATCACTTTTGAAATTGGAGCACATTTCATTTTTTAACCTCCGTACAAAGTGTGATATGGAAAACAAGTAATCTCCTCACCTGAGACTGAGGCGAGCAAGAGTCAATGAGATATGTCCATCTCTCTAACTGCTACTGAACAAACATATCTAATTCACTTCTGAATAATGTTCAAAGCTTCCTCCTCAACTAGATGTTTTGTCTGTCTCATTTCACTCATTTTGCGAAACAATCTAACCTATCTAGTATCGACCATAGCTCATTTGTGCAAATTTGTCACTTAACTTTGATGAAATCAGCAGAATAACTATTAACATAGATGTGCAGCCAAAACAAACTTTGGCAAGAGAAAATGGGAAGTGGCCACGTGTAGTCTGCCTCGATACACTACAACATAAGGCGATTCACACTTTCTTACATGATATAACAATGGCTCAGAGTAATTTCTTTTGATGATTTTAACAAGCATACAGACTTTTATTACAGATTTGGACATCAACAAGCCTGATTAATGATGGGCCAAATGAACGGAGGAGTAATCTTTGTGTACAAACTTTACACACTGCTTCTGAATACGCAAATACTTACACATTTCTCGCTGTCAAACACGAAGCAGTAGTTGGACTCCCCCTCCTTTGCTACGAATGTGAACATCCGTTTGTCAGACTTGTCATCAGCGCAGTAGGAGATCCGGTGCAGAGGATATCGGTGCTGAATCACCTACACAACACACACTGTCTCAAGTTTACTTAACTTATTCTTATTATTTAACTATATTAAAAAACTTAATTTGACTATTTAATATATTATAACTGATTAACATATAAATATTTTAAATGATTTATTGTTATTTACCTGTATGTATATTATGTATATCCAAGTATTATTTTTTTATTACTATATAATTATTGTGTTATAACCAGGTATTTATTTTACAATAATGTTTTATCACTAGTAGCATTTTAATCTATTTATTTAGTTATTTGTTTATTTAGCAATTCTAGTCTTATTTTGCAATATATATTTGAAATATAACAATATTTATCTATTATATTATCATTATTAATTATTAGAAATATTCATATCTCACACATGTAATTATATATTACATAAATATTATAATATAATTTCACAGAAACATTGTTATCTAGAGTTTTTATTTATTATATTATTTAGTTAGTTAGTAATTTCTTATAGTATAATGTACAAAAATACTTTTGTTACACAGAACTCCCCATCTCACATGATCACTGAATACCACAACCATCAATAATCAACTGACCTTGAGCCGCGGTTCCTGTATGGCGACGCCATCTATGCTGATGGTCAGTTCGACTTTGGCAATCTTTTGGCCTTCGGCCTTGCGAATCTGTTTGTTGAATTTCATCTTGCGGATCGCGCCTTTGACAACCGCATAAATGAATTAATATATAAATGAATACCTGGCTATTTAGACAGTGGTGGATATGTGAACGAATTGTCTTCGCGCAATAATTACAGTGAGGCTGAATGTTTATCAGAAAAGTCGAGTTGGTGTTGGAATGAACAGGTCTGCCGACGGACTGGATAACGCGTTATATAAGAACATACCTTTACATTTAAGGCAACTGTGTATTTGAGCACGCAATGCTCCTAGACGTACCCAAGCTTGCATATTCCGACTACCCACCGTTCTTTGTAATTCGCACGCTTCACCAAGTGTATTTGCTATCAAAGAGCTGAGCTGGCCGGGAGTAGGCACACGCTGGGGGCATCGCTTGATAACAAACATTATTAATTGAGCGTACGTAATGCACTATTAATCTAGCGAGCAAACGTATAATAACAATACATCATTTCAAAATGGTACGAGGTCGGGTCTGTCGTTTAGCCTAACACTTGCAGCAATCTGCCGTAAACAGCTAGAAACAGTCCACGCAGGTTCATTAGTAAAGCCCTCCTGGCGATTAAACGATGTGTTGCCTTGACAACTTCCGATGATCGTTGAAACAGAAGTTGTTCGGTCCGTGTGAACGTGTCTGGTTGATCCTGTGTTGGTCTTCGCGATATGACAGTCTCGTCACTGGCGCCATGAGACGTCGGACGTCCAACGCCTGCTGCCGGCGCCTGTTCCTGCTCCTCTTCCATGTGCTGCTGCTGATGTGTGCCACGGCCGAGGTCGTCGACGACGATGGTGAGTCGAAGAGGACGCGACGTGATGGTTTCGCTTTAACTCGCTTTTCTTGTTAAAGCCACAGCTACAATACAATAACGTAGCTGGTGAATGTATGTTATGCTATATGTAGACGCTTTCTATCCATAGAAACATCTAAGAGAGAACTAACCAACTAGATAAACTTTGAAAATATTCAAAATTGCTGCATACATCCCCGCTTAGAGTTGTGTACACACTGCCCGTACTTCTCTCGCATTGAAATTATTTTGTCTGACCACTTTCCTCCAAACATTTGTCCCATTAATCCATAGCGGGGTGGAGGCCACATCACGAATTCTGTTCCGCCCTCTCGACGACTCGTCTCCATCTCTCTCGATCTTCTGCCATTTTCTTTCATTCTTTGCTGTTCAAATTCAGTAACACGTGTTGCAGCACTACATGAAATATTGCTGGAAGAAGATCCGGAAGAGATAACCATTGACCCGTGGAAATTGTGGACTGTGGACTTGATGCGAGAGGTCTACGTCGGAGAAGTTCTACTTCAATTTGATGGTAATTCTAGATTTGTCTATGTTAGGGGGCTATGTAAAGTACGTCACGCTCGGGGGCGGGGTGTTCGTGTAAGTGTTCGTGTAAGCGTGACGGATCGTTACATCGTTGTGGAGGTGTCTTGGCGATCGTTACGTTCGTTATTGAAACAGGTGTTTTGCTCGTCTAGCCGTTTATATTTGACTGATAGCATTGAATGTCTTGCTAGTTTTTGTGGTATATTTCAACTGAATTCGAATGGGAAAGGAATGCGGACTCTACAATGTATCAGTGAAGCCTATTATAATGGCGCACGAAACGTCTGCAAATTTGGTGAAAAATAGATGTATGCACAATGGGTGTCAGAGTCTTTCTCAAAACGAACCTAGTTTTTTTGGGGGTTGGGTGTACAAGACAGCGTTAAGAAGTTTGACAATGGGGTGGGGTGTCAAAAAAGACAAAACAGCGTGAGGTACTTTATTGATAGCCCTTTGCATAACATATTTCATTGTATGCTAATGCCTGAGCCGTATACAACACGTGAGCCTACTCGACATTCAGCATACATTGACACATACTCCCTTACTCAAGCAGTACAAATCCCCAAACGCAACTGGCATCTTGCGCCTTAATTAATATTCGCCACAAGCACACGCGGCGGTGCGTGCGTGCGTGCGTGCGTGCGTGCGAAATGTTGCGTGTTATCGATTCGATATCATGGCACTTCCGAAATGCCAGAAATCAGGCAGACCCAACGATAGCAACACGTATCAGCATTCAATTGTTATCGCTGTAACAACGAAATGTTAAAACCCACTGAGGGATGTAAGGCCAATACAATAGACTAAGCAGTAAGCACAGATGGAACAGCCAAACGCACCCTGCGTACACCGACCCCTTTCAACAAACAACCGAGTCAATAATATTAACCGCGTCACGTCTAACGAGATAACGTTTCCTCGAGTGTTGATGATCTGCTCATTGTATAGATCCACCCATTTTAAATACGAAAGCTGGTCGATCGATTAGTAACCTCAGACGATTACACATTAACTGTGGAAACCGCAACACAGCACCGTGTGAACTCTTACAATGCAGCATATTTCTTAACGTTTTCGCATTTTAACAGATATAAAGTCTCATTGACAAGTTCTGTTTTATTAGTTCAGCTGTTTTTATAATAAATATAATAAATTGCACACTGTATGCTAAACTATGTAAGAATAGCATTAACTGTCTAAGCACAGGTGATATCAAACAACATCTTATGTTTACCATTGTAACAAATAAATCCCAAAACGCAAGTACCACCTTGCGTTAAAATTAATATTTGGCACCCGCAGACACGCGTGCATGTGCGTGCGTGCGATTGTGCGTGTGCGTGTGCGTGCGTGCATGTGCGTGAACATGTGAACATGTGAACATGTGTGTGTGTGTGTGTGTGTGTGTGTGTGTGTGTGTTTGCGTGTGCGTGTGCGTGTGCGTGTTGGTGTGCGTGTGCGTGTGCGTGTGCGTGTGCGTGTGTGTGTGTGTGTGTGTGTGTGTGTGCGTGCGTGCGTGCGTGCGTGTGTGCGTGGGTGCGTGGGTGCGTGGGTGCGTGGGTGCGTGGGTGCGTGGGTACGTAGGTGCGAGCGTGCGAGCATGTGTGCGTGCGTACGTGTGTGTGTATGTGTGTGTGCGGCACACATGTATGCATGTAAGCAAGTATGCACGTATGCACGCACGATTGCATGCATGCACACATGCACACATGCACGCATGCGTGTATGCATAGTACTTTGATACTGTTTGGTTGGATTTTACCACAGCTGATAACTTTACGCATGAAATCTGCCTGGATGTGACAAATTCGAGGTCCACTCTTGACCATATGTCCTGCTACAACGGACAACCGAACCACCAGAAACGCTTTCTACGATTCCGAATCTCCATGTACCGAGAATTAACGTTGGGACGTTATCTCCGCCTTCGCGTGGACAACCTGTCACCAGTACGTCAAGTACAAGTCAAAGAGTTCAGTAAGTACAAGTCAAAGAGTTCAATAGTCCAAGTCAGAGAGTTTAGTAAATACAAGTCAAAGAGTTCAATAGTCAAAGTCAGGGAGTTCAGTAAGTACAAGTAAGAGAGTTCAGTAAATACAAGTTGGAGATTTCAGAAAGTATAAATCAGGAGTTAAGTAAGTACAAGCCAGAAAGTTCAGTAAGTCTCCGTTTAGGCCTGCACTGTATTTTGTATCCACGGATATAAGGAACATCGGATGTATGGAACAGCTAGACCAAGTCCCAGCATGAGCCGTACAGCTGTAGTCCACTGTAATGTGTGTCTCAGCCATTAAGCAAATACAGCCGTTATTTGCATAACAACTTCTTGTAGCTTGCATTGTTAATAATAGTAATGACAATAATAATAATAATAATAGGCATTCATATAGAACTTGAATCCGTTCAACATAATATGCTTTCGGGTGCTTTATATAAAATTGCATAATGTGTTGATGTAAACCACTACTTCGTTAATTAAATCTAAATTGTGTGGACCGGAGAAACACTTCGCCTTATCTTTATCCTGTCTGGATCGGTCTCACGTTTCGACTTATGATGGGAAGTCATTACGGCTGACTATGTGGGATAGTTTACTGTTGGGATAGTTCAATTTATACGAAAGGGTATTGTTGCCATGCATAGAAAAACATAAATCGAATTTTTTAATAACTAAATCGATATTTGGATTTATTTGATTTAGTAAATTTCGATTTAGTAAGTTGAAAATCGAAATTTCGATTAGTTAATGCGGTTAATGACACAAACGTAAATTCTGATGAACCCACAAATAATTAGCAATACGATGATGGACTTCTGGGAATACACGGCCTACGCTACCTTGAGAAACACACTGACATTTCAAAATGTCACCTCATATATTGACCATTTATTATCTCATCAGTTTAACAACGCACCACTTAAGGCGCACTCGATGCCAGTTTGATTAGAAATGCATATAAACATTTACGCACCATGCACGAATGTCATCATGAATATTTAATGCATGATATATATCCAACGTATTTGAACAATAATATCTTGCTGCCAACGTATCACATTCAGTAAAAATCACCTGAACCCGCTGATTGATGACAATCCGCAATAGTATTAATTGTTACTCTACAACATTTTGTCCGGCTGGACATAAAATATTACATGAATGATTTTTTGGACAAAGTTCCCTGGGAAAATATCTCCTTAAAAGTTAATGGTTCTTCTTTGTTCTTGTGCTAAGTATAGGTGTAGTCTAAGTACAGGTGTCGTCTAAGTACAGGTGTAGTCTAAGTACAGGTGTATTCTAAGTAAGAAATCAACACCGAGATAATTAACGAACTTTCCGGAAAGGACAGGTAGCAACAGACTAACATCAAGAAAGGACAGGTAGCAACAGACTAACATCAAGAAAGGACAGGTAGCAACAGACTAACATCAAGAAAGGACAGGTAGCAACAGACTAACATCAAGAAAGGACAGGTAGCAACAGACTAACATCAAGAAAGGACAGGTAGCAACAGACTAACATCAAGAAAGGACAGGTAGCAACAGACTAACATCAAGAAAGGACAGGTAGCAACAGACTAACATCAAGAAAGGACAGGTAGCAACAGACTAACATCAAGAAAGGACAGGTAGCAACAGATTAACATCAAGAGATTTGATGGTTCAGCACCGAAGAATGCTGATAACAATTCATCACAAACCGGGCAAGTTATGCCAGATGTCTAATAAACACACCAAGAACTGGCGACCACCCTGATTCCAAGAACCGGCCGCCTCTGACCTAGCTACCCAGATCGAGTCAGTGCGGCTGCAGCCATGGACAATCGAATCACCCTAAAAGACATGACAGACAGCACAGTGGAAGTCTGTGACTTGTCCATCAGTTCTGTTGCGAGGTGTATATCATACATGTACAATTACAAAAATCATAAATCGCAAAGAAAGGTGGGATATGTTCGATGAAATACGACGGCATAACTCGTATGTCTACTGCTATCAATTTGTGCAGTAGTACTGATCAGACTGCAGTAGTACTGAACAGACTGCAGTAGTACTGAACAGACCGCGCAGTGCGGTTGATCCGTTTTGCAAATGAAGATATTTTTGCAATTGTTCTGCTCGTCACTGTTACTGATCATCTCATGACAACTGCAACGTTCAACACTGATGATGGCCTTGACGCTCGTGAAGGTTCACCTCAAAAGTGCCAGATTAATAACAAGTATATGCTGGAATCAAGTATACAGGGTGCCCGTAGCAACAGTTTAAGTCATGCAGAATGATGTCGTGCGAAGCAAGGGACTCGCATGAAGTGCTTTAGCAAGACAATATATAGAGGCGCAAAACCACATCGATCGAAACAAAGCTAGCTCTTTCCTGCATCACATACGTCCGTCATGCTCTGTAGTTGTGATTTATGGCTAGTTTCGAGCATTGTGGAAAGAAATTAAGATCAGGACTTCGATGTTCTCATACTACGGCTTCAAGCAGAGAATATAACATTCAGACAATATACCAAACAACGTTATATACGAGCACAGTGTCACAGGTGTACGGAGGGCGGGGCAAATAGCTGTCTTTTACAGGCACGTTTTTTTAACAAGATTTAACAAGATTGCCATCTCGAACAACAAGTTCCAGATGGCAAGTGGACAAGGAAGCCATTGGCTTATCGAGAGTCCAACAATTTTCACATCTATGTGTAGCCCGCCCTTATCAGATATCTGTCAATTCTATTTTTAAACATATTCACACTACTAGCATTAACACAATCATTTGGCAGTTTGTTCCATTCATTTATCACCCTCTGTGAGAAAGAGTACTTTCTCATGTCCAACCTACACTGCTCCTTAACTAATGCTGCTTTGTGTCCTCTGGTTCTACTGCCTTCTTTAAGTTTGAAGAACATATTCCTGTCAACATCCTCATAACCGTTCACTATTTTAAACACTTCTATTTGGTCTCCTCTTAGTCTCCTGGTCTCTAGTGTTGTCAAACCACATTGTAATAAGCGACTTTCGTAACTAAGGTATCTTAATTCTGGAATCATCTTAGTTGCTCTTCGTTGTATTCTTTCTAGTTTTATGAATGAACAAGTCAGTGAACTGCTAATAACCATTGCGCCCAGTTCTTTGCGGGACACAGACAGAGGGGTTGTCCTAACAATTAAGTTACTCAATCCCTTTATCAGAGTTATGTTTATTTAAACAGTTCCACATCGTGTTGACCTTCAAGCATCAATGATTTTACCATCACTCGATCTGTGCTATATCGATATGGGATGTATTGTCTACTTAAGACATGTTACAACAGGTTAGTACGAATTGTTGAAATACTTGTTTTCGATGTTAGCTAATTATTTCAAGATAGCTAAAATGCTTGGAAAATAAACTATGGGAAAATATCTGTGAGATATGTGTAATATATATTTTAAAGAAGACTTCGTGTTTTGCATATTACTTTTGTTATCTGGTAGTAAGAGTGCGCCATCATTTGATGATTGTATTGGGTCACGACTATAGTTTTATACCAGTATCCAATGTTAGTTCTACCAACAGACGTGCTGTGACATGTATATAATGTGTATTGCCATTTATTGATATTTTCATACTAGAATTTACCTTAAGATAGAATATATTAATATAGGATCGCTGTTCATTGAAGACAATATAATGCGGAATGTAGAATGAGTATAAAAATACACGCACCGAATAATACATGTTTATTTGATGCATTTGGGTTGGGGCCTGCACACAATGATCTACATGTGTGAAAAAGTAATAAACGTTATTGTCTAAGTGTACCCACAGGACGTGGCTGGTGAAGCATTCTTCGTGACGAACACCACATCTGTGACGGTACTCCCCAACAGCGAGTCTTTGCAGTGGTACACCAACAGCAATCTCCGAGGTCGTTACCTCATAACGAAACGTCGCAACTGCAGCATCGATGTTCAGGTCGAAGCATACCGTAAGTGTATTGTCGATGATGCTGAATTTTAGCCTGCATCCGACAGGAGCGCGATACCTACTATTTTGCCGCCCCATAAATACTTATGCAGTAGGTTATATGTATGTGTGTAATAGCAAGCACCAACAATCAGATAATTGATCGAATAAAATTAAGAATTGAGGTAATATATTCCTCCCTTAAATTGCTATCAACGGTAGATTAAACCGATATGATAGTAGATGTGACATTATTCACATTGCCAGTTGACATATGTATCAGGAAAGCCATGCAGCATGTGCTGTGGAGTTATTCCAGAGTCGAAAGTTGAAACACAGAAGTAGACGTGTTCATTTCTGTTCAATGCAGAACTGTATAGGAGATATATACCGCTCAGTAAGCTGTTGTCGAAGCTTCTCTGTAGAAGACATTGTCCCTCGAGACAGAAGACAGCCTCAGAGAGAAGCCAAAGTGTCGTTGCAGTGTCGAACGTTGCGTTGAAGAAACAGACCATTCATTAAACTGTTGTGACATTACAGCGTCGAACGTTGCGTTGAAGAAACATGGCATTAATTAAGCTGTAGTGTATTTGCAGTACCGAACGTTGCATTGAAGAAACATGCCATTAATTAAGCTGTAGTGTATTTGCAGTATCGAACGTTGCATTGAAGAAACATGCCATTCATTAAGCTGTTGTGTCTTTGCAGTGTCGAACGTGGTGTTGAAGAAACATACAATTCATTAAGCAGTTGTGTCTTTGCAGTGTCGAACGTGGTGTTGAAGAAACATACAATTCATTAAGCTGTTGTGTCTTTGCAGTGTCGAACGTGGTGTTGAAGAAACATACAATTCATTAAGCTGTTGTGTCTTTGCAGTGTCGAACGTGGTGTTGAAGAAACATACAATTCATTAAGCTGTTGTGTCTTTGCAGTGTCGAACGTGGTGTTGAAGAAACATACAATTCATTAAGCTGTTGTGTCTTTGCAGTGTCGAACGTGGCGTTGAAGAAACATACCATTAATTAAGCTGTTGCGTCTTTGCAGTGTTGAACGTGGCATTGGGGAAGACAATCAATTCCACTATGCTCGGTCCGACAGACGAGGTCGTCGATGGACTGACAACATCATGCATTACAGTTACGCCATTCGAGTGGTCTGTTGACTTTGGCTATCCCACGCACGTCGTGAAGGTGGTTGTCCTGTTTAATTCTCACTCGAACGTAAACGAGTTCCGCATGGTTGCCTCCCTGTCCGGCAAGGCGTGTGTGCCTCAGTCATTCGCCTTTTTTGGGAAGGGAACGTACAGAGTGAAGTGTGAGCAGGTCGTCTCCGACGTCGCGTTGAAAGTCAGCGGTAGCGGATTCAGCCTTGATATCTGCGAGATGCAGGTGCTTGCACTCGGTGAGTGCGTTGGTTTACAATAAAGCCGTTCGCGAATCGTGGTGCTAAACAAAACATGTAGCCGTCTTGTGCACGTCTTGTAGCATGTTTGCGTGCTCGTCGCCAACTGGCGCCGAATTTTATCACCGTGGAAAATGATACAATAGGCAGTGCCTGTTTGTTGGTTGGGACTGGATAGCGATTGTTGGCGATTTGTTTACTTTGTATGAATGTCATCGCTTTCCTCTGTGTGACACATATTAAAACAATCATATTAGTAACTCATTTCCCAGAATCTTACGTAACAAATAATTTTGATTGGAATATAAATTATTGTAATATGTAATAGTGAATGATAATATGTATGTAATGCGACTTCTACTTGATTGAATGAAACACACACGTACTCACTCACGCACACGCGCACGAACATCCACATTTCAATTAATCGTGCAATATTTATTAATTGCTCAAACAGGGCTGTGTCATAACAATTTAACAAGGTTTAGCAAGATTGCCATCCAAGGGAAAGCACCTATGGCAAGTGCACAATGCGTCCATCGATAGTCAAAAAAAATTTCATTTTGTTTGACGCTACTGGCATTTACAGTACTTGTTTTAAACCAGTCGCTCGGCTTTACAAGTTAAATGAAGCGTTTATACGTCGTGGTTAAATAAAAAAAATTTCGATCGAGTCTGCGAGATCAATCGAGTTCGCGAGATAGATCGAGTTCTGCGAGATCGATCGAGTCTGGTTGCCACTGAAAATAACGTTGTAGGATGTGCAACGAAGTAATGCCGCGATAAGTATAATATAATCTACTACCCATATCAAAGTGTCTAAGAGTTAACATAACTTAGTAATTTACATTTAATATATTTTGATGAATCACTCACAAAGTTATTCTCACAGAGGACAATAAACGAGTGGAAAAACAAAATTGACAATAAAGACGACAATGTCACGAGACGACCTGCAGAATACATAACGAACTCAGTGCAACCTTACACGTGAGCTGTCTTGTCTTAGTGGTAGAGCTTTGCATGTGAAAAGATCCGGGTTCCATCCATGTAAAGTTGCATTGATTTCGTTGTGTATTCTGCAGGCCGTCTCTTGTATCTTAATTGTAAATTTTGTTTTTTAACATATTTATATAAATGTTTGCCACTCATTTACTGTCCTCTGTGAGAATGACTTTGTCAGTGATTCATGTCATGAGAAACTGTGTTATGGTAACTTTGAGGCACTTCTTTCTGGGTAGTTTATTATATAATGCTAATTGCGGCAATACGTCATTGCACATTCTTAACCGCTATTTCAGTGATAACCAGATTCGATCGATCTCGTTGAACTCAATCGATCTCGCAGGCTCGACCAGCGGTGGCGCGGACTCGACAAGTTTTACCGTTTCATCACCTTTCTCTCCGCTACGGCGCCTCATACAGGTGGACGATAACAAATCCTGAATTTCAGTTTAACTTCTACCCTTATACTGTATAGTAGACATGTTTCAAGTTTCATTCACGAAAACTAAACACTGGCTGCATGAGATGATATAATGTGGGCATACCAAAACGTCGTTGGTGGTTAAAAGGTCACACCTCGGTTAATTTCGTCTTCTTAACTCCCGGTTTTTTGACAGTGTGTCCGTTGATGCACTTCCAACCAGCTACTGTCGATGGTACGTGTGCATTGTTTTCGTAAAACGACCCTGTAACAATTTGTCCCTTTATACAACTATGCCCAGTCTCTCCTACCTGTTTCTCTAGATGCCTAAGCAGATCAAATGGTGTAAGAAATTATCAATCGTAGTCAACAGGCTAATTCAAATTAAAGTGACCTGATACAAGTCGTATTCTTGCCATTTCAGGTCGTGCCTTTGAAGAACCATTGCAATCTACCCCAGCGATGACACTGATTGGTGACTCTACCACAACCAGCAGCCCTGTTTTCGACACCTCCTACGTACCAACAACTGATGTCAGTCCGGATATTTCTGACGTACCCACAACTGATGTCAGTCCGGATACTTCTGACGTACCCACAACTGATGTCCGTCCGGATACGTCTGACGTACCCACAACTGATGTCAGTCCGGATACTTCTGACGTACCAACAACTGATGACAGTCCGGATACGTCTGACGTACCCACAACTGATGTCAGTCCGGATACATCTGACGTACCCACAACTGATGTCAGTCCGGATACTTCTGATGTACCCACAACTGATGTCAGTCTGGATACTTCTGATGTACCCACAACTGATGTCAGTCCGGATACTTCTGACGTACCCACAACTGATGTCATTCCACATACTTCTGACGTACCAACAACTAATGTCAGTCCGGATACTTCTGATGTACCCAAAACTGATGTCAGTCCGGATACTTCTGACGTACCCACAACTGATGTCAGACCGGGTATTTCTGATGTAAGTCTAGGTACTTCTGACGTACCTACAACTGATGTCAGTCTGGGTACTTATGATGTACCCTCAACTGATGTCAGTCGGAGTACTTCTGACGTATCCACAACTTATGTCAATCCGAGTACTTTTGATATACCCACAACTGAAGTCAGTCCGAGTACTTACGACGTACCCACATATGGCGTAAGTGGGAGCAATGTCAAGGCCACTCCAATTGGAATCGAAACGACAACTGCCTACAGTTCTGATGTACCCATAAATGGTGCAAAGATCATTAAAGGTGATTGTTGAGATGTATTCATTAACTTGTGGTTAACAAGGAAATCTACCATTGATGTAGTATTGCATAATTTCCTTTTTAAATCCGTTCAAATAAAAGAACAATTATTATATATTAATTTGATATATTGTTTCCTGTAGCAGAATTTTGGGGAAACCTGTCAACATCAAGTGATTGGTTTTCCTTTGTCTTCTTTATTTACATACGTACCGTTTCTGGTTTTACAACTAAATGCCTAAGAACTATGATTGAACCACCACAAATTTAGCATCTCTCATCTTATATCTGCTATTTGAAACCCCTCTGCTGTTACGTTCCCAGCATTATTGTCTACTGGCGCCACCTTCTGTCGAACTTTCTCCACACTCAACATTTCTTTTATTATTTATTTGTTTAACTTTCTAATTTTACTTGTAGCTGCCTGCCTCTTTGTGCATTTTTTATTTTCTAGTATGTCTTCAGACTCTCCAAACAATTGCTTAAATTAGCAATGTTTGTAATAGCCTCTTTTTTCAGGTATTTTTATCAGAACTGTTTTCCTTGTTTTTTCGTCCTCAAATTTCCTGTTGTCTCGACAACAACGAAATGTGTACAATCTGTTCTCTTCCCCGATAAATAACTTAAACCGGGATAGATGATATGATGCATACGTATAATAACTCCGCCCTCTTTGTCTCCCATTTCAGTCCTTCATAGACATTACATAACATACACACGCACGCACGCACGCACGCACGCACGCACACAAACACACACGCATGCTAACGTGAGCGTGCGTGCGTGCGTGCGTGCGTTCGTGCGCGGAGCTACATATCTGTATCCGAATTCACAATCTTTCGTTGTTCTCCTATAGGATATAATATAGTTTGTTTGTCCACTCAGCGACGAGCCGCCGCTGCCCGAGGCCGCCTCGAGCCGGCCGTCACATGGTGGTCCACAGAGGCGGTGTCTACGTCGGCTGCTCGGTGACCTACGTTTGTGACACGAACTACGAGTTCGCTGAAGGCGGATCACAGAGGACGGTCGTTTGTCGAGACGACGGCACGTGGAGTGACGCAGTTGGCGACTGCCAATGTATGTACACCTATGAGTGTGTGTGGGGGGATGCGTGCGTGGGTGCGTGCGTGCGTGCGTGCGTATGTATGTAGGTGCGGCGTGCGTGTGTGCGTGTGTGAGGTCATGAGGTTGTGCGTTGTGTGTCTGTGTTGTAGTTGTGTGTATAAATGAATGAATTGTTGACTGAATGAATGTACGTACGTACGTACTGTGTGAATGTATATATGTGTGCGTGCGTGCGTGCGTGCGTGCGTGCGTGCGTGCGTGTGTGCGTGTGTGTATGCATGTATGTATGTAAGTATGTATTAGATATAATGTATGATTGTATGTACGTATGTATGTACGTACTTACACGTACGTACATACGTATTGTTGTACGGTTGTACGGTTGTATGGTTGTGTGGTTGTATGTTTGTATGGTTGTACGGTTGTGTGGTTGTGTGGTTGTATGGTTGTACGGTTGTGTGGTTGTGTGGTTGTATGGTTGTATGTTTGTATGGCTGTATTCGACTTCCACTTCACGACAGGCTTTGTGTTTGTTTCAGTGATGACCTGTCCAAGCGTCCCTACTGTACTGAATGCATCAGTGAACAGTACAGATGTCCAATTCGGCACCGCGGTGTTGTACACGTGCAAAGTGATTATATTTATCTTCGGATTCAGAATAGAAACCAGGACCATCCATCAATCAAATTTTGAAGTCGTTTCTTTGTATTCGTCGTATGAACTGTTGTATTGTATACAACCACATTTTATTTGGGCATGTTAACAATAAAACAACGTTTTTACAATTACCTAATTGTTTGACGTTATCACAAGTGCTTGTAAACAATACTATTTAAGTGTGCGTGCGCATGTGCGTGCGCATGTGCGTGTACCTGTGTGTATAGTAGATGAGCACGACAAACGTTTATTGGAAAACATGTTCAAATACGGCGGTAAGCCTAATAATTGTATTTTGTTTTACGTGAAATAACTTTCTGCATCCACCAATAACTTATTAATAGACGAACGAATGGGTTTGGGCATTTCCCAAAATTCACCAGCTGTACATGGTCGAACCAACCCCCTCTGACCACACCCGACTTAACAATGGATATGTCCCTGAACCAGTATACGTTTGCTCAACGTTCCGTTCTTGTCGGCGTTAGGGTGATACGCTCTTTCCGAATGGAATCAACTGGGCAGAGATTCGGTGCATTGGACGTGGCTCCTGGTACCCGCATGTGGGCAGTTGCAAAGGTTGGTCGAACGGTTCTATAAGACAATATCAACCAAGGCTAATACCCAAGGCAATATTCTCCAGTAAATATTCCTAGTGCTCCACACAAGTTGCAAACGTTGTCTAAAGCGGTGAACACACTTGTCCGCTTCCGTCATGCGCAATCCGCATACGTCGTACGTAGTCCGTGTTTTTACACAGACGAACCGCGTTCAACGTCGTCTGCTTCCGCACAAATCGGTCTGGGGGCGATTTGTTTAAAACAAGATTGACATATATCTCAGGATGGCGGGTTACACGTAGATGAACATTATTGGACTCTCGATATGGCTTCCTTGTCCACTTGCCATCTGGGCCTTTGGCTTGATGGCAAATCTTGCTAAATCTTGTTAAAAATAAGTGTAGATCCACTATACTTTTTCTTAGCAGTTATGAGGGTTTATTGTCTGGAGAGACACGCATGTTGATGTATCTACGTGGGGTAATCAGAGTCGGGCTCAGGCGCATTCAAGATTTAACAGGATTTTCATCCAAAGCACATAGAAACCCAGGCGGCAAGTGAACAAGGAAGCCGCTGGTTTATCAAAAGTCCGCCGTTACCATTCATCTATGTGTATTCTAATTTATATTAAACATATTCACGCTGCTAACCATTTACAAACACATCAGTTGGCAGTGAGACTGTTGATAGGAGGCGTTCACTGATTGTCTCCGTCTGCTTACAGAAAGAAGGTGTTCCGCGCTGCCGTACGTCGACAACACACGAGTGTCCGGACCCTTCACCAGCGACATAAAGTCACGGGCGACGTTTGTATGTCTTCCTGGACACCGCTTCAAAAACGGACTGACCGAGAAGTCGATCGCGTGTCGTCTGGACCAGACGTGGGAGGACATCGAAGAGTGCACGGGTGTGTGAAACGGTTGTATCGCCATAGTATGGGGTGTAGAGCACTACCCTTAACAAACAACAATAACATTTATAGAAAACAATAGAATACTACATATTATGTAGACATAGCTTGTGTCTACTTTTATAGATTTGCACATAATAATCATTTGCACATGTATAATCATACAATTCTAATAGTCCCTTGTTCGCATGGTCCTTTTAATTGTAACGTACAAATTGAATACAATTGAATGCAAATATGTCGGTCTTATTAGAATACTATATGGCTCTGTGTTTTCCTTCAGCACACCGAATTATCACTGACATAAAGTGTTTCGCAGTTTTGCCTTGACGTTAAATCTAGATTGCCAACCATAACTATTGATATCTGAAAAAGATGACATGGAAAATTCGATTCAAATAATTATTACGCATTTCCGTCTATATAAACACTCATCTTATAATTATCAATGAGTTTTCACTAGAATTGCACGTAGAAATTATTGAGCATTGAACGTGTTTATTTAGAATTTGGTAGAAACATGTAAGTCTCATTTTCACAATACGATGCAAATGCTGGCTCTATTCACGCCGCCAGACCCTGTGTGTCGTTTCAGTGACACGATGCAGTAGGGTAAAATCGCCCGAGAACGGATACTTCATCGGCGAAATGTTCGTCGAATACAACAGTATTGTGAAGGTTCAATGCAACACGGGATACAGGTAAACTTGTAATATTAGCTACGGTTCGCTGTGATTGCTTGTCAGCAACCTAGGGACAAAGAGTTTGATGTTTCTAAGATATTGAATGGGTATGAAAATATTGATAGAAATATTTTTTTCATTTAAGAAATATAGTTCAGCTAGAGGACACGATGTAACATTAGGTAAGGTATAACTAGAGGGGGCGATGGGGGCAGATGCCCCCAGCGGCACCTTTGGGGCGGCACTTTGGGAGAGCAATGAATGGTAATCTTTAGACATGTTGTTCCACACGGACTGGGCTCGATATCGTTGGATAAAGGGTATCGCATTTTTTTAAAAAATAACCCACTCTGGTTATCATGATTTCATTGCAGAACATGCAGAATACATGCGCGTTTGCTGTTGTTTTCATGCTCGTTTAAGCATAGTAGAATTCACGAATTCTGAACTTATCGACACAACGTGGGGCTCTTGTTCTCTTGTGCGAGACGGAGCGCGAAGCCGTCGTCGACGGGACGAAGACGAAGGCCACGGCGTACTGTGAAAACACGGAGATCGTGACGGAATGGAGGATGCCGCGGAGAAGAAGACGGATAGTCTGTCACTTCAAGCGGATTTGAGGCCAGAGCATCTCAAGATCATCAATCGACTCCACGGGGAATGGGAAATAGGACTAGTGGCGTGATGGATGTGTAAGACAAGTTCGGGTTTCGGGTTTTTTGGTGGAATCGACCACTGATGAGGACATCGACTCCGCCACCGATCGATTCACGCAAGTTACCGACGACTTCGCCATTGTCAATATATTGGTAGCTGATCGCTAGTGTGATGTTGGAGCAATGACCTAGGCATACCTATACTATTATTGCGCTCTTTGTTGGGGGCGGTATTTTTTAGTCTTGCCCCCCAGCGGCGCTTTGCCTCGCTACGCCACTGCGGATTAGTGTAGATTGGATTGATCAGAACCAGAACGTTCTCATTCGCACAGAGGACAATAAGTGAATGAAACAAATCTACAGATTGTGTAAATGTTAGCAGCGGGGATATGTTTAAAATAAAATTTACGAATATGTCAGAAGGGCGGGTTACACATAAATGGAAAATGGTTGGACTCTCGCTGACAAACGGCTTCTTTGTCCACTTGCTATCTGGAAGTTTTGCATTGGATGGCAGTCTTGTTAAATCTTGTTGATCAGACAGTTGTAGCTTGTTCCACATATAGCGTCCTCGCGTGTAATGTAGATTTGTAAACTTGCTGTGCGAGTGAAATGAGCCGATTGCGTCACGTGGCCATACAGCCAGCATTTTTTGCCTGTCGCCAACAAATATTTGATAGGTTCGGTTCTCCCACGGTATAGGCGATTAAGTATCGGTAGCTTCTACTTGCATAAGCTGTATTATGAAAACGAATTCGTCAAACTCGCTGTTGTGCTTCATGACACATCATTTTATGCGGATATGAAAAATGCCCTTAACCTCAATCGCGAGCATAATATAATTTTCGAATTTGAAGGATTTGTTCTAGCATGAAGAACTCCATATGCCCTACACATGGTGATTTCTTTGTCAGAGTATTTGTATTCGTTTTCTATGGAGATTCGACGATGGAACCACTACTGTCGTTGCACGATGTATGGCCGACAGACAGTGGAACTGGACAGAGTCCGACTGTTATGGTAAGACTATTTCCCCACGTGTAACATATTACGAGTGTCATATTCTGGCAATATTCGCCCGCCAAATGAAAATATATTTTGTGTACACCTATTACTATACTTGCCAATAGGATATGGCCGTGCTGTGTGCGTCCAAACTCAACTTACGTAGTATATTTTTGTCTTCGTTTACTAAACTAATCCTCTTTGTGGCAAAATGGCACGTTTGTTTGATACTCTGTGTTGGTCCTGTGTATGCCGGCTTCACTTAATGAGTCGCGCGTAATCTGTTTCCTCGATTTCATAGAACTGCGCATGCACTTATCAGTCGCGCTGTCAGCCCTCAATCAACCGGAGAAATGACCGGAAACTCCCACTTTTAGAACACATTCTGAGTAAACCACTGGCTTGATATTCTTCAGTTTGGTTGCATATGATTAGTTTTTATTATCTCTGTTAGGTGCATAGCCCCAAAATTATCATTTTGTTTCGCTTTAACATATATAAGCTGCAATGTCCACGCCCTCTACCACTGGAAACGGTACGATTGGTAAGGTTTCATTTTTTATTTCTAATTAGGATTAGCTATTTTGTTCCAGCGATCGAGTGTACTCGACCTCCCGTAGTTCCAACCGCCACCCGTACCGGCCAAAGTCACGCATTCGAAGCCGTAGTTTCGTATGAATGTAAACAGGACACTCGCTTCGAAGACGGAACTACATTGAAGTCAATCATGTGTCTCGACTCCGGTTCATGGAATGACACCGTCTCTGAGTGCGCACGTACGTACGTTACCGAAATCTACACGTTAATAGAATGTTTTATGATGTGTTATCACGCACATGATGTGTTGTCACGCACATGATGTGTTATCACGCACATGTGGACAAATGTTTCTGCACCGGATGCGTCGGGTTTGATGGTTGACACTAAATAAAAAATGAGTTCTGTTTAACGCAGACGACGTAAAAGGATCTCCCTGGTTCACCAATAGTTGACATGTACATCACTCGATTTACAGTTTTTGTCAGCATGTGTGTTCAACAATACAGAATGTTTGCTTCGCTTTTGCACAATTCCTTTGCACATAAAACTGTTCAAACTATAGTTCTTGAAAAGTCTTCCATACTGGACGATTTCCTCATTAGCTCCCATACACGTTCAGTTGTTCTCCCACAGAATCAATCAAAGTATGGTCCTGGGTATGCCCTATCTGTACAAAAGATCCATTATTCCCTAAATATGACCCGTTGCGTTTCTCCGCAGCCGCGTGTATCCGCACAATCTGAACAGCCCCATTTTGCACGCCGACACTGCACCTGCTCGGAATCGATTTGTCAACATCTCCCAGTTCTCCATACCAGTTGTAAGGTATTCAGCAGCATCGATGTTCACACCGTCGCTCATGTTCTACCCCTGTAAAACTGTTCCGTGAGTACCCCAAACAACGCGGTGCAACTGCGGGGGCTTGTAATGTCGTCTGGTTGCCCCCACCCACCCCACCCCCACTTTGTCTTTGCAAATCTTCCGTGGGGTTACTCCGTGCGTTGCCTTTGTCTTCCGTCTTCACTTTATATATCTTGATGGGTGCAGCCTGACAAATGGACACACGTCTTGTCTGGATTAGCACACGGTTGGGTTTACGTTTAGTTTGTATTTACACTTTAGATCAATTTGGGTCAATTTATCTGGCTTCAATCCCATCGAAGTTATTGGCCCATACGCGTAGATCCTTGGCAGGGATGTGAAAGTTACTGCGTCAGTATTTGATCCTATGTTGAAGTAGGCAACCTAGGTAAGCTGTTGCGGCTAGCAACTCTTGCGTCACGCATTGTTAGATTCAGAATCTCCTTTTTTCCGGGAATGATCTTACCATCGAAACGTAGTTTTTTAGTCATCCAGTTGGTATTTGCGAAGAGTATTATATAATTCACAATGTCATCTAGATTCTGTGATAGCTTAGATCTACTCCAGACACGTTTCGATTAATGCAACAATCAGGTGGACGATGCCCGCCATTACCCAACATTCCTGGCGCCAAGCCGCTGCATCGCCTGGCGGTGAATGACACAACAACGGAGTATATATGTGAGCCAGGGAATGTCTTCAGCTACGGCTCAGCAACACACCTAGTGCACTGTAATGGAACTGCATGGAACGTCACAGAGACGGAAATCAAGCGTGAGTAACATGGAACTTATTAGTGCATGTGTTAATAAATTCAATACATTTTATGCATTGAGAAAGAAAAGGTAACATGCTATTTTTAAGAGTAACGCCACACATTCTGTGTGTGCACGTGAGTTAAGCCATTTATGTGATTAGCATTCCTATGTAGGAATAACTTAATATAATTTTATAACAGGTGATAAGCCATATTTTTGTTTGTGAAAGTTAGTACATACAATTTTCAGTTTCGAATAGGCCTAATGTTTTGTTATTGAGTGTTTTAGTTATTTTTCTTTTTAGACAATTGCAGAAATGTTATATTATCCATAATCACAGCTATATACATTTATTTAATTGGTAATGTCCGCTATGATTTTACTTACATTTACAGCAGTGATTGTGGCTCGATTATGTCATTACACAGTTTCATGCGACACAATCGGACTAAAATCGCTCGTGTAAACACGCTCGTGAGATCGATGAGTGGAGCTAATGTGTGATTACGATTGTGTCTTGAATCGAATTGCACAACAATTTGGTGCGATTTTTCTGAATCAGTGACAACCGCGACCGACAAATGCGGGACTCGTCGTGACCTTTCTCCAAAGCTCACGTTGGGATTGGCGCCAGTTTATAGGTCGCACTCGCAGTGTGTAGACCGTGTCGTACGACATAATCGGATCAACATCGGATACAAATCGCTAGTGTAAACGGGCATTTAACTTAGTCGCTATCGTTGCAGTGTTGCATTGTGGGAAAGTACACGCATCTGAACACGGGTTCGTCAATTCGACAGACACGGTGTATGGAAGCGTCGTGTTGCACACGTGTGAGACGGGCTTCACGTTTGACGCCGGACGCTCCGTGACGACGAGGTGCAACGAAACTGGAGGCTGGAGCAACCAGTCGGACCAATGTCGCAGTAAGTAAGAGAAACCAGTCATCAGTTGCCGTACCTGTATCAGTCGTCATCAGTTGCCGTACCTGTATCAGTCGTCATCAGTTGCCGTACCTGTATCAGTCGTCATCAGTTGTCGTACCTGTTGCAGTCGTCATCAGTTGTCGTACCTGTCGTACGCAATCATGACCCTCCATTTCCCACTATCACAGATATCTACAGACAGTTCAGTTAGTCTCTTTCCCAGCCAGGCTCAGTGAGTCAGCTTCGTCTCCCCCCCCCCAATCTTTCCCGTTGTCACTTTATGTTCTAGTTTGCTCTTTCTCATCAAGTGTCTTAGAAATTCTGCTAGTCTTGTCATTTTCTTTTGAGAAAACTATTAATGTCAATTCACATCTACGTTTCATATGTGAGTGACCCAAACAATCGTTGAAAGAATTAATTTAAATTGAAGCTAAGTATAAATTGAAACTAGACCCATTTACCCCTGAACACCAAACAAATAACTCCTTAATTAAAGGTATTATAACATCTGTTTCCGTGTATTGCGGGGAAATGTGTGTGTTGTGTTCTGTCTAGTAGCAGTAGTATATTTGCGGGCGTTGGAGTTACTATTGTTGAGAACCCCCCCACCCAACCACCCCACCTCCCCCCATTGACTTAGAGTTATAATTGTTGTAGTAGTCATGATATTCCGGATACATACATATCGTAGGTATTTCCCTCGATCGCGTCGTCCTTCTCGGTCCTAGACAGGCTGACACTTCACTTTATTGTAAATTAGATGTCACGGGAAATGAAATAAGGACTCTTGTGATAATTTCAGATGAAAACATATAATATCCAATGAAATCGTTATGCATCTACAATGAAAGCATCTGGTTTCGGGAACGATCATCCATGATTAGGTAACTTATTAATTACAAAACGGTTTCCTCTTTGATGTATTTAATACGAGCTATGTGTGTGTGGCCAGTACAACAACCGTGCGACACATTTAGAGGGGTAAACTTCCACACTGCCTAATCATGAACCGGAACCGGGCATAATAAATGATCATGATTTCAGTGATAAGACAAACGTCGGAACTAGAGCTTTCTCGGTTGCTGCGTCGATTCTGTCGAACTCACTCCCTAATGGCGTTAAGTCGGCAGAAAATATAGTAACACTTCGTTGTCAGCTAAAAACCCCACCTGCTCGCGCTTATCCGTCACAGTTCCCTAGCGTACCGAACCAACTCGAATTATTAAACCGTCTTGAAACTGTCTAACCTTTTTGTTTTGGTGCACTGCTGAGATTGGGTTTCCCGAGGATTTTAGCGTAATAGAAGTTTTGGTTGCATTGCATTGTTCTAGTGGTCGACTGTGGCCCACCTCCGGTCGTGTTCTACTCGTTCCGTGACACGTCCATCACGACAACATTCGGGTCCTCTGTGATAATGACCTGCCTCTCGGGATACTGGCTCCGTTACGGCGTTTTTAGCGCTGTCATCAACTGCACGGCTCAGGGCACATGGTATCCTCTCATCGGCCACTGTAGAGGTATGCCATTAGAGATAGACAAGATAAGGCAATAGAGGTACGCCATTAGAGATAGACAAGATAAGGCAATAGAGGTACGCCATTAGAGATAAACAAGATAAGGCAATAGAGGTACGCCATTAGAGATAGACAAGATAAGGCAATAGAGGTACGCCATTAGAGATAGACAAGATAAGGCAATAGAGGTACGCCATTAGAGATAGACAAGATAAGGCAATAGAGGTACGCCATTAGAGATAGACAAGATAAGGCAATAGAGGTACGCCATTAGAGATAGACAAGATAAGGCAATAGAGGTACGCCATTAGAGATAGACAAGATAAGGCAATAGAGGTACGCCATTAGAGATAGGCAAGATAAGGCAATAGAGGTACGCCATTAGAGATAGACAAGATTAGGATATAGAGGTACGCCATTAGAGATAGACAAGATAAGGCAATAGAGGTACGCCATTAGAGATAAACAAGATAAGGCAATAGCTTAAAATATTCTTATTCGCTAAAATGGTCAATTGCTTCAATATACATTTAAAGCATACGCATATCAATGATTATATTCAGTATTTATAAAAATGTCTAATTGTTATTGTGAAAACACGCATCGCACATTGGGTAAATACAATTTTATCTGCCCAGTCGCAACAAAATCCCTTGGCGATAGTTAGGCGGTTTGTTTGTCGTCACAGTGAAACAAAACATAAAAACGACCAATTTAGTGTGACGTCATCGTTGCTATCTCGCCGTTTCTGGATGCCGTGAAATACGAAAGTTGTCAATTTTTCAATATAATATAAATAACCTTTTTAATGTATTCTTGACATTGGTGGTGGAAAACGTGCGGGCGGGCGTGCGTGCTGATTGTTTCTTCAAACTTATAAATCGGTGTTGATAAGTAATCTAGTGTAATGGTTATGGTGATACTTAGGTCAAATATATGAAATAAAAACTGCCAGAGTGTTTCTGTATATCAGGACTGAATACACCGATAAACAACGTTTGGTCACGTATCAGTCATCCACATGTTCTAATCACGCGCTACAATCACAAAGTACACTGTCATTTCGCAGTGGTCAGGTGTCGGGCATTCGCCAAGTGGAACGGCATGGAGGCCAACACGACTATGAGAACAGCAGGCACGACAGTAAACGTGACATGTGGCGAGACATTGATGTTTCCAGACCGTCAGCCGTACAAAACGGCGGCCTGCGATGACGAGGGTTCGTGGAGGCCGGAAGTGCCTGACTGCATCGGTAAGTGTGAGAGGCACGAGAATGGCCAATACACCCTTCCGGTCGAAACATGGTGGCGACTTTTGGAACTAAGGATTCGTGTAACAGAACCACAGGCAGACGCATTAATCGGATCGTTTCACATGCAGCAATACTGTTTTGGCGGTGCATATCGTACTTATTTATTATTTATATCTAACGTTGTCTAGTGTAGATCATTAGAAGGACATGTCCAGCTATTGGACCAATATTTGGCGATAAAGAGTGGGTTTGTGGTCGCCCAAAAGTGCACCATCTCCGCCCATTGGAAACAGCTAACTACCTGATTGTTATCATTCATATTTTCAGATCGGGTGCCGCCAACCAAGTACGTGGCCCCGCTTCACGAAGCCAGCAGTGCCTGGTTGTTTGGAACGGTTGCGCTGGCCCTGGTCGTAGCGGTCGTCATTGCAGTAGTCGCAACTGACTTCACCAACCTGAAGGATGCGTTCCGTCGACTGAAGCGGAACGTTGACAGGCTGAAGCGGTGTCTGACTGAAAAAAATTAACGATTCACGTCATCAGTTACGTGTACTAGCAAAAACAGCCACCCTCCGTACGGGATAACTTCGTAGTTCCTAAGTGACTGTCACGATAACAATATTGAAAAAACGTCATCACAGAAATATCCACCAATGCCTTGGTTGTTGGTGTTGCCAGTTAATCTCTCCAAATTGCGAAATAATACTGGCAGTTATAGCAACGTCTAGTGACGCCTTGCCCTTGTGTTACGTAACTTGGGACAACTGAAGAAAAGACGCTTGACGATGTCAATAATTGTAGGCCTACGTAATTGTTCGCGTAGCGTTGCGTACAATTGTACGTAATAACTACAAATGGTAACTTGATTGTTCGTAGAAATGGTAATAGTCGGGTGAATTTTTTTTTAAATTACCCAATACGACCCGACCGTGGGCTCGCAGATGAACATCTGAAAGTTTAGCACCCGAGATGCAAAGGGTCTAGGAGGACTGTGGATGTACGCTTAATCATTTGTAATTAGTCCCACATCCTGTTTTAGCCAACGTGTTTCTGGGAACTAGACGCACCCGCACCCAAACTTCGAAGAGCGTTCCAACGAAATGCCCATAATTACCCGTCCGTCCAAAGACGACAGGTTTACTACCAATTAAACCTAAGTTACTAGCGAGCACCATGAATCCCGCCGAGCAATAGGCCTGCTATTGGTTAACACTACAAATGAAAAATTTGCGTTTCAATAGGTCGATCTGTCAGGAGTATTGATGTAGTCAGAAGCCCCTTGTTGCGAGGATGGGTGATACGACATGATGAATTCCTTCCATCGGTTACGGTCCGTGGCGTTTGATAAGTTAGTCCCATTGAGGCTGGTGTCCATTTCAAAGCTGTGTTTGAAGGACATCTTCCCACTTCGCCGATGGCTCAGGCAGACTCGTTATACCTGGTGAAATACACCGAGTGCTCCTAAGGGGGTCTACTAACATGGACACTGACATTTTTTTCTCAAACAATTGGTTGGCTAATTAGGCCCTATACCGAAATGTTGGGAATCCAAAGTGGCAGCCGCAACTATTGATACATATCCGTAGAGTAAATTAAAAAAACGCCGTGTTACATTGCGCTCTACAAATTATTTATATTCTTCAACCTTCTTCACATTAACCAACAATTCTGAAAATCCGGTTCCAAAACAAAACAATCCAACTTAAAATCAAGTGAGGTATACACAACAAAACAATAGAGGTGATGGTAACGAGTTGGAAACAGTTGCCTTTATGTCATGATCTAACTCTGTAATAATTCGCCTGTATTTTAACTTTTCAAATATTCTGAAAAGTAACAGTTCCTATAGAACCCATTACCTGAGACATTCCGTTTAAAATACGCAATGTACATGAAAACAAATTTGTTATCGAGGACAGCTACCCAGTATCGTGTTTGTACGAGATGCAATAACGCGCACATAGAAACAGGGACATCTGCTATGACCGTGTTTAACCTATGAATCACATAACATAATGGTGTTAATGACAATGCCTCCGCTTACGTGAAGGCTAGCCGTGTGTGTTTATTGACGAAGCTCTTGAAGAAGGTATAGAAACAGCTGAACATTTTCGCCCCTGATGTCGGGTCCATGTCGACTACTAACACTGTATGTCCTTGTGAATTCAGTGCGGTGAACTTCAGGTGGAAGCTGAAACGGAAATCAATACATGGGATAAGCTCTCCATCTTCGCCCAGCTTCAATGCAAGCAGCTTGCTGATTTCAATCTCGGCATCGATACCTGTCAGTGATGATCTCTTCAAGGTCTTGTGGAACTTCTTTCGGCCGCTCCATACTCCGCTCTTTGAGATGCAGTGGAGGCAGCTTATACGACCGCCCCCCGTGCTTCCCACAGACAGGTCCAAGAGACCAGTTTTACGCTTGGTCCCATCCAACGGTCTCGATGACGGTGAAGTGGGCGTTACTTTCTCTGGAGTTGTTTCCGGTTCGGTTGTGTCTAGACCCGAAGTCACGTCGCGGGTCACGTCGCGTCGCGCGTCACTGCGTGCTTCTGCTCCTACTTGTTGTGAATCGACCAAAGCACTTTCCATGCCTACGTCTGGCTGAATTTCAGTACACGGCTGTCTTGCTTCAGTTGTCGACTGACTGGGTAGATCTGCCGTAGTGACAGTCGTGGACAGCTTTGGTGCAGGCCGGCTGGTCACTATAACATCTTCTGAAGCACTGTGGTCGCTCGGTACCTTTGGACAGCATCTGGACTTGTCTTCAGGCCGGCTTCGCTTAGAAATCTTTGTTTCTACGAGGTTTTCGGACGATGGCCGTTTTCCGACCTGACATTCCTGCAAATCCATCTCCATACCGCCGAGCAGTTCCCTTTCAACACCCGGCTCCGAGACGGCGTCACTCACTGGCGTCGCCGCCCTTGTTATATCCAACTGGTCCATCTCTTTGCTCGTTTTCCTAATTTCACCGGATGTCGTTTGATTGGGTAATTTCGATGCATTTGCCTCGGACATCTTTAGACTTGAGGATTCTTTACCGTGCTCATTACCAGTCCGCTCTTCATCACACGATACATCACTAACAAACATGGTAGCCTCATTTACTGACGCTGCTGAATCCTTTCCCATATGCATAGTTGATGCGTTGTCCTTGCATTTCAGTGAGTCACGCAATGCTCCAGTTTGTTTCTTCTCAGATGATTCCTCTCTGTTTGTGCCACACTGTGATTCTTCCTCCTTCGTTTCCTTGCAATCAAAGTACAAGACATCTTCAAGCAGCCTGCGTATCAAAGTGCACAAGTCACGACTCCAGCCGTCTTTCAGATCAGTCACACTGCTGAACTTCTGCACGTATGACGCTGGAAGTTTCGAAGACTCCATCGCTATGGTGAAAGAGTACACACTATCTGATCTGACAGATGGCGCTACAGCTACCGCTCGATCCGCTAGGGGGCCGGCAGTCAGTAGACCGGCGATGCCCCACGGTCGGGTTTCGGTGCGCACTGAGAAATCTGGCTGGGAGAATGGATCAGAAGCTGCTTGAACTTCTGCAATGAATCTCACTTTGACCCTCTCGTTGGCATTCGACATGACGTTGTGACTCAGAACGAACGGGTCCTGGACGCACATAGGGGAAATCTGCAACAACAGAAAAATACGTTTGCATCTTAGCTAGATCCAGATGGCCAGTGGACAAGGAAGCCATTGGCTTATCGAGAGTCCAACAGTTTTATCATCTCTGTATAGCCTGCCCTTATCAGATATCTGTCAATTCTATTTTTAAACATATTCACACTACTAGCTACTACCCAATCATTTGACAGTTTGTTCCCTGTGAGAAAGAGTAATTTCTCATGTCCAACCTACACTGCTCCTTAACTAATGCTGCTTTGTATCCTCTGGTTCTACTGCCTTCTTTAAGTTTGAAGAACATATTCCTGACAACATCCTCATAACCATTCACTATTTTAAACACTTCTACTTGGTCTCCTCTTGGTCTCTAGTGTTGTCAAACCACATTGTAATAAGCGACTTTCGTAACTAAGGTCTCTCAATTCTGGAATCATTTTAGTTGCTCTTCGTTGTATTCTTTCAAGCTTGTCTATGTCATTTTTAAGATATGGCCTCCATGCTTGCATACACTATTCTAAATGTGGTCTAACTATTGCTTTGTACAGGGGTACAATTAGCTGTTTCTCCTTATACGTGATAGTTCTCCCAATTCGCCCTAGAATTTGATTTCCTTTTGAAGCAGCAATCCCACATTACTCTGAAACTTTCATGCCAGCACTAAATATTACTATACTCCTAATTTTAGTAGTAGTATGAAGAGGCATACGCTATCTCTGTTAACTACCGACGTACACTGTATCTAAAATGTAATAATTTCAAGGAAATGCTGCAAAATATGGATGTTGTTCTGCATAAATGGATGTAGTATGTAAACAGCGGGGACATACTGTCGTTTATGTGGAATGACAACGTAACTTAATTCATGTAATATGCTTTAGCACCGTAGCTATTAGGACGATACTTGTTTGGGCTACGAGAGTATGCACGGCGTCTCGTGCATGCGCACCCGATAACGCTATATAAGCGAGTGCGGCCGTGATGCCGGCCTCTCTTTCTTCGGAATTGCGTAGAGTTTACACGAGAAATCTTTGCTTTGTTTGAATTGTTGTATTTTTTTATTTGCGAATTATTGTGTAGTGTTAGTTGATGTTAGTTTAGTCTTGTGCGTATATTGATACAGTTTGGGTTTAATCTGAGTTCTTAAACAATTTGCCCACCCTCCCTCCCTTTGATGGATGGAATGGACGTTCTTCAGGATTGTCTAGATTTAAACTAGTACGTGGTGGGGGGGGACGGAGTGACCCCCATGGTTGACACATATGTATACATATATAATATGCTGTCGAATTATATCTATTATGAGATATTAGCAGTCTGGGGCCGGCATGCTTGCTGTGGTTATTTGTCGCTTGATTATTGATGTTTACACGATTACTATTAATAAAAGTACATGTCATTCAGTTGGCCTACTTCAATCTATACCTGACTTGCGTTGTTGTTCTGCATAAAAACTTTTATGCTTTATAATAAAGATTTTGCAACACAAACATTGTCACAACGTCTCATAAGCTCCACACTAAAATATATGGTGCCATAAAAGGCTTTATTTTCTACAGAAATACATAACGATGAAGTGTTTTTGCTTAGTCTCCTTTGTTCCCTGGTATATCCATCCATTGACAAGTTTAATATTGGTTACCGATTTTGAGATTGACAAACCATTTTGTTTTCTTATTACTATTATTATACTGACTCATGTAGTTACTGAATACTACCGCATTATTATTGTCAGATATGGACGTATATCGACCCAAATTTAATTTAAAAACATTACTAATTTATCCTTTTACAGAAAGGTCACACATATATTTTATCAATAAAAATAAACACTTTCACACATACATTTTATCAATAAAAATAAACACTTTCACACATACATTTTATCAATAAAAATAAACATCTCTTGAGCAATAAATGACCAACTAATAGACATTGCTTTACCTTGAACTGGGCCAGCCTCTCTTCCTCCTTCATGCGGCCGCTGAACGTCGTTATATCAACAGCTGCACCGGTTCTTGGACATATCACGGAGTTGCCAAGGTCAAAGGTTGCATAGAAACTGAAGAATCCACCAAGTAGCTGGCACAGGGATTCCGTGTTGGCTGCTGCCGTTGACCGTAGCTTGTCCAGGTCCGCACAAAAGGAGCAGTCCCAACCATCTATGGTGCAAGTCTGACCCACATCTAGAAATTAACCAACAGTGAACAATACAAAACTTTTATAGCTTCACCAATGATGAATATCAACATGCATGAAGGATCATGTTTGTCAAGAAAAATATATATAAAACTACTGGAAAAGAACTAAAATTTTACATTAATTGCTGCAAGAGCTTATGACTACATCACCTGGATAAATACTGGTAGTGAAATGACAATGACAACTTCACGCTCCTAAAATCACGTACAACTGTCACATAACAAAGGCAGAAACAAGCATAGCTTTGCTAACAATTGTACGTACTATTGTTCCAAGTTACGTAATCTGTACGTCAAATGTCCACATAGGTTCCTTCATAATATCCCCAACCTCCCGTGAGCAATTGGGGGAATTTTACTTTTTTAAATATATGAACCATCATCGTGGACCCCCCTGGGCACCCCTACAAAATGATGAATGCCCCGGACACGCAAACCTGACGGAGATACGAGGGAACACAAACATACAGAGTCATAGACTACTTTACATAATAAATTTAGAACGAACCACCTGCTTTTAAATAGTAAGAAATACACATTTCAGGAAGTTTAGCACAGAGCATAGCTAAAGTATCACGTTCTTATTACATGATAAAATATGACTCTCTATCAAACATTTCATTATAAGAATCACACACAATGCCAAACACAAAGTTGGCTTATGATAATGATTGTGAATTTATTTATGTGCCACTGACTGTGGGGTATAAAAATACTTGTTATGATACAATGAAATATCTAGCTAAAATATGGCAGTATCAGACCAAATAATTAGTACTTTTTAAATAACCAGTACATAAAATATAGTCACAAATTACTTCATATTATAGATATTATAGATCATTACAAGTAGCCGTAGTCAAACTAATAAGCGTACAGTAAGCTTGAAAAAATATTGGGCCATGGAAAAATGTCAAGGAAACTGTTCTTATAAGCGTACAGTAAATTTGCTTCTCTAGATAATAAGGTAAGTGTTTAACACTAGTGGTGTCATTTAGGTACCAGTATAGAACTGAAAAGTGGTCACAACTGTTTAACACCACATGGCGACACTTTTCAGTTGTCAAATTACAATAATTATGGATCCTGCTGATTAAAAAAATGGGGTGTACGCTAATTAGGGCATGTACGCTTAATAGGTTGAATACGGTACTCATTTTACAAAGCCACAGCTTATATCATAAACCAACCCACCAAGTGCGAGCCTGGCAAGTTTCTCGACTGACGGCAGGATGGGTATGTCCAGTTGCTGCAAGTAGAAGATGACCATCATGGTGAGTGCGTAGTTGGTCACTCTCAGTCCTCCGCTGGGGTTGCCAGCGAGTTCCTTCAACTTGGCCCAGTAGCGTATGTTGTACATCAGGGGCTGTACACGAGGGTCAACGTTGCACAGCGAATTAATCAAACGCGTGTTCTGCAGAGCCAGTCTACAACATGGTGATGTTAGCAGAATTACCACATGAAAAAGTAATAATGGATTAGCTCAGTTGTTCCTCTCAACATATTTATTCTTACTACTCGGTGTATGAGTACATTAAAACATTACAGCAATTACTGTGTACGTAAAACAGAGAACATCAGCTCATCTCAGGCTAAACAAGAAGTGTCTCTACATCACACAACACATCTTTTATACATGAAACATCGTTTAAAAATAACTTCCAACCTTCCTCGGTATTGGTTCTGGATTAAGCACCAAGTTTGTATTGTGACAATATTTTTTTGAAGCTTTTAGACATATATTTAGAGCTAGATGAGAGAGCATGCTATGTTTAGAAGAAGCTCCATATTCTAAATTAAATGGTTTTATTCCACGAAAATTGGACAATTAGTGACACAGTTATTAAGTTGTAAAGATAAGAAGTCCACTGGTTTCTACCGGAACAACAGCAGGATCACTCCGTCTACCTTGTGAACCCCTAGATCATAACAGTGTTAGGTGGATACAACACAGCTGTCTGCGTCTGTCCCCAAGAGACAGGGAACAGTCACCGTAGGAGACAAGGACATTCCAGGGAAGAGACGCTCTAGCTCTGTCAGCAGACGAGGAGAGGAAACTCCAGAGAGAGGAGATAATTTCAGCATGGGGAGGAGGCCAAGAGATCCTAGGGAGGCGATGTGGATATCTGGGGAAGACAGCAAGATACCCGAGGAAGGAAATGAGTGCACCTCCAGGGAGAAGGTAAATACACCAAAGGAAGGAGGTCGGGATACCGTAGGGTGTGTGGAGACATGGTCACCCTGGGGAGATGGCAAAAACACCATGGTGGGAGACAAATTCACCATGGGGAGGAGACTTGTATTAGCAAGTTTTTATCCTTAGCATAACAAAAACAGAGGCGACAATGAACTAATGAATTGCATAAGAGATTAAGAATACCGGTCATCACAACTCACCTGTTGTTCATGGACAGGTCACATTTGAGACCAGACTGGACGTGTTCAAACTTTATCAACGGGCAACGGGCTGATCTAATCACGAACACATTGGTGAAACCATGGCAACGGCGTAGCAGCTTACTCGCTGAATTTAGAACGGCAGAACACTAAAGGAACAGAAAACAATAAATTAATCCACATATTTTAAAGGTATGAAATCTTGCTGGGTTTTTATTGTAAAACCATAGTAAAACTGTATCTATTCCAACACAAATGATAGCCCCCACAAGCTCAAGTCCTATCCAATCAAAGATATACTTGCAATCATAGTCATAATTGTATTTCTGTAACTGTGATCATATTTGTAATAACTTACATCGTATATAATTGTAAGCATAATATGGACATATTTAATAGTAATTCCTGAACGACTGTAATTATATGTTCTTGCTGCACCACCCCAGCTGATATCCCTTTCCTTGCTCCCTTTATAAGGGGTGAGGCTAGTTTTTGTAATGGTGCACCACCCCAGCTGTTAACCCTTTCCACTTGTCACTTCCTGGGCTTTTTGAACACCCCTCTTTACCTAGTCCTCCCATCATAGTTGCAGTCTAACCCTTTCCCTCTGTTTTCTTTGGTGATCTGCCCAAACTGTGCAAAATTAAAATTGTCCAAATGAACTCAGGTTTGCTTAGTAATATCAACCTGGTCATCAGAGTGGTCATTCTGCTGAACTGAGTGGTCAGTGGCAATGTCCAGAAAGATGTCCATGTCACATCCATGCATGCCCACGCCACTGACCGATGACCCAAATAGAAACACCTGACAGCCTGAACAAAGTAAAGAAAAGTTTGTCAAACATTTTATTAAAAGATGTTAGTAATTTATCAGGTACGCTCAGTGGATTTAAAGAAGAAAATACAGAGTAAAGTATAAATATGTGCTTTATATGTTTTACTATTAATTAATAAACATAAAAATGTATATTACATATAAACATACATATATAGCAATGCAATACAAACAGCATATTTCATCCAGCTAATAGACAATATTCACAACATGTACAAAACCTATTGGCTAAGAATATAACTATGGTCGTGGGTGTGTTTGTGACATCACTGCTATATGTTTGTGATGTCATTGTGATGTTTGTGACATCGCTGTGATATGTTTGTGACGTCACAGTGATATTTGTGATGTCGTCGTGATATGTTTGTGATGTCATTGTGATATGTTTGTGACTTCATTGTGATATGTTTTGTGACGTCATTGTGATATGTTTGCTACGTCACTGCAAGGCTTGAAACTGGTACATTTTGAAATTGGTCATACAAATGTTTTATATTTTATAATTATAATTTTCGTATGCAGTTGTTTTACTTAGGTAAATGCGTATGTAGTCAGTTTTGTTATCTACTGTTGTATAATAGACATTATTTATAACACGTACAACACGTCTAATAATATAGTGCTAATGTGCATGCATCGCGAATATCGTCGATTGCTCAGCATGTGTAATTAGCATGGTTAGGTGAGCTGTTCTGCCTGAGACTGTCTGTCTGTATGTCAGGTAGGCCCTTGAATGCCAACCTGGTATCCTGCTCTGGAATAGCTCTTGCAGTTGCCGACGTATGTAGTCCCTTTGTTGAATTTCTTGGCAGCTGAGCTGAATCTCTTTCTGAAGTAGATACATCTGCTGCTCTACCTGCATGACAGGAAATAATATAACTTTAAAACTCCCTCCCCGAGTGATTTAGCCTATTGTAAGATTCATTGATGTTCAAATCTGTAGTATGTGAATAGTTTAAGGTAGGTGGGGCAGCTATTAGATGCTTGTCTTGAATTGAGTAGTTTCAGTAGAAGTTTTTAAGATAAATTAACCATTTCTTCACATTGTAGTTGAAATACTATAAAAAGACTTTTAAAACATTTTTGTAAATGTGAAAAAAATACCCACAAAATGCAAAATTATATCGTTTTGAGAAAATCCCCAAAGAAATTACATACACATAAGTATGATACTGATAACTTTATGGAAATATGTTATTAACATAAACGAATTACGTGTGCTACACCACCATGAATAAGTGCACAAAAAGTTGAATGACAGCGCAAAGTGGCAGTGTATTTTTGACACAAACCCGTCACCAATCATAATTCTAATTCATGTAATGATGCCTACATGTAAGACGTGATCATACGCCAACTTGCAGTGTTGTAAGTATTGTAGTTTTTCTAAAATAAAATAAAAATAAAAATTTTTTAAAGGATGGATTGGCGAAATACGTTAGTGCCAGGTGATTATGTGTGGTGTCGACGTTCAGTTCAATATTTCCTAGCATGTTATGAAGGATAAAATAAAAAACTGCCATGTTAGCTGCCCCAGCTACCTTAAGCATTATGCGCAGTCATAGTTGTAACTTTGGTTAAAATCATTGAGTAACTTGCAAAAGCGTGAATAGCCTAATAATAATAATAATAATACCAAAAACATGGATATACATTTGATAAACTACGGCAAGGAGTTAAAAATACAAAGTACAAAAACCTGCAAAAAAAATACTCAACTTAATGCAAACACAAAACTTGTAAAAAAAGACTTAGCAAGAACATGTATGTATATATTTCTATAGTTCTGACACACTGCACACACTAATAAAATTTAAACTCACATCTGCACATTTGCTGAGTTTTAGCAGCAAAGCACTACCGTCATTCTTTGAGGTGTCATCAGTGGACGTCTTGGGTGGTGCTTGGCGTTTTGCTGCTGGTGTGACATGTCGATATTCTCGCAGCTTGATGGTTAGTCTACAGTTGCCAATATATACGGGGCCAAACTGTGGCGACAGGACAGCGGACACAGTCTCTGGTGATTGGAACTTGACGAAGGCAAATTGGCCCTGCAAGAGACAGTTGATTGCAAAGGCATAATATCAAGATACTATCTATTATACTACACAACACCTACGCCAAAGAACCACCTGCTAATCCCCCCCAATGCAACCAATCTATCTTTCAAATCATGGATTAAAATCCTGAACCAAGCATGGCATCAGGCAAACGTGGTATTATAACCAGGTTCTGAGCACCATCATGTGACTATGGCTTGTGTATCTGAAACCAAAATGCTACTCTTTGTAAGAGTGAGAGGTCTGTCTTTGTGGGACTGATATGCCTGTGTCTGTGAGACCTAGCATTTACTATGACAGTTTTTGCTAAAATAAACTTTTTTGCAATGTTGTTCATGTTATTCATGTTGATGTCATTATGTCCGATGACAAACTGATACCCACTCGTTCTTTTTCAAGGAAGACATTGGTCACCATGCCAAATCTGTTGAAGAACAATTTAAGTTGATGGTCTGTTGTTCCTGGCGGGAAACCACGAACAAATATGCTACATTCGGAATCCTCCTTGCGTTTCCTCTGTTCCTCAGCAAAGCGGCAGTGACGTTTGCCCTTTAAGTGACACTCCATCACCAGTTCTGAAAAATGTGACATTGACTTGCATCCTAATCAGTTTGACTCATTCATTAATCACCACAAGTGAAATGATTATAATAGCAAAGCCAATGCTAGTGAATATTGTTTTAATTTTAAATCAGTGCAAGTTGGTTATAACAATATTTCATAACGTAAAAAAATCATTAGAGTGGCGATTTTCTAGTTCTGTACCCTGGAAGGCTTTTGACAAGATAATACAACAGTTGTAATTGTGCATTGTGCAAAGACTGTGTACAGACAAATAAAGACAACATAAGATAATATAATGCAATATAATACAATTGTCTATCCATGTCGTAACTCAACAAGAATGGGATAACACCAATTTCTCCGATATTAATAATCATTTCAATATTTCTGTAAATTTACCAAAAATTTACACCAAATAGAAGGACCAACAGCTTTTTTACAGCGTCTTTTCTGAAAGAAACAGGCATAGTGGGGTGAACGAAACTGCCCAAGTTTCAAACCAGCAGCAGGTGGACTGGAACCCTGGTCCCCTCGATTAACATCAAGGTGCTTTCCCACTTGCTACCACACCCCAAAACGAATGACCGTGAAAATTGTGAAGACACTGTCTATAACAGACACTTTTAAAAGTCCCAAATTACTTGCTATTAGTTAGCCTGTCTGCTAACTGTCCATAGTGGCTACCTGGCCAATGTGGACAACGGACATGTAATTTGGATCCAACCATTCATTGTCACCCTGTCGCTTGAGGACAGGTCAAAGTGCATTGACAATCTCACTAGTCAATCTAGCTGAGCCACTGCTGATACCCACTAACTTCGCTAAGTATGTATTCTGTGTCATACCATCTGCATAATGTCATCAAGAAGTATAAGAAATGTGCTCCAAATAAGGCTATTCTCTTGCCTAGCCCTAGCCTAGGCCACAGCCAGCTGTATAAACCTTCACCCCTTGGACTTGGCTTCTTATGGACATCAAACCCATGTCAGCTCGCCTTTCTGTAACCCTAATCCTGCTTTGTTTTGACAAAGCCTCAAAGTCTAACTCTCGGAAAGCCGAGCTCCAACCAAAGTGAATGAACAAGGAGAAATTCGCCAATGTTACTATATGTCCTACACCAGTGGACCGTGTACAATTCGTTTCAGTTACATGTCATTCGGCAGATTAATCATTTGTTTGTAGAGGGGTCAAACAAATGGTGATTACATGTGACCGATCACGGACCCCATATGCCACCTGATTTCCATGCAGTGGAATGCAGTAACGCTGTGTGATTAATGAGCCCCATTTTCAACAACTAAGTTTATGGCCCATATATATATATATATATATATATATATATATATATATATAATGTGTAATTATGTACTGACTATAAAGAAAGTGCCAGTGGCACTGACACTGGCACTGCACTGGCACTGGCAGTGCCAGTGACAGTGTTAGTGACATTGGCCGTGTCCCCCGCAGCAGTGCCAGGGCAGAGCCTGAGCCGAGGCAATGCCAATGCTTTTGAGACAGTACTTATGTCATAGTTGTTTTAGTAATCAAATATGTCCATTCCTTTTTTAATCGGGATTTCCCCCATTTTTTTAGGGAAACGGATTGGACTTAATTGATTAACTAAACTTAAACTGGTACTAAAATAACTATAAGTATGGGTTATGACATGTATGGCTGCCTGTGGCTATGCCTATGCCTATGGCTAACATCAACAACATACCGGATGGAATTTCGACGTTACATATTTCACAGAACAATGCCATGTTTTCCTTCGTTTTATAAAAATAAATGCTTCTGTCGTGTTCCGTGACGTCTCAGCATAACAGTACCGCGGCAATAACGTTTATCCACCTATAAGACGTTAAAAACGCTTGATGCTGCGGTCCTGCTTCATCATGTGGCTTCGAAAAGTGTTAGCTGTCAGTTGTCAAACTACAATAAAAGAAACTCTGACTGTCATTGGCAAACCGACGCCACTTTCTTGTTGTTGCCGATGTATTAGTACAACGGTGAAGAAGCCTAAGCATGACAAAGGTGTGTAAGGATTACGTGTTGTTATCAGCGTTATTTCCCTACCAAGGTCAGGATTGTGGGCGATATTATGTGAACTCATGCGAATTGTTAGCCTGTTAGATCGGATAAGTCATGCTACAAAAACGGCGTCCCTCATTTGAGATATTGGGTGATTTTTCAGCTGATGATAGTTAAATTTCTCACTTAGGTAACCATGAAAATGGCCATCTAGCCTAGGCCTACTACTTATCATCATACTTATGGCTTGCCCTGGGGCCCAGGCTGGGCTGGGGTCTGGGCCCTGCCCCTTGCCCTGGGCCTGAGCCGAGTCTCTGAGACTGGAATCACTCGGACTGGACTGATTCCACTAGATACCTGATGCTAAGTCTAAGATGACGTTAGTCGCACAGTGTGTCAAAGTGAAGTTTGTTTGCATTATTTCAATTTACCCCAATACAAAAAAAAGGAACTCTTGACTTGAACTGGATTAAAACATAAACAGGCAGTGTTTTAATTGTATTTGACCAAGCTGATACTTTAGCCACACTGCATTTGTTTATGCTGTTACGGGTCCAGTGGCATCTTGGCTGTATAGTTGGATCTGAGTTAGTGTGACACTGCCATGTGTGCAGAGGTGAATTTCTAACATGCTGTGATTCCAGGAGCTAGTGCTACCAGTGGCCATTCGGGCCATATACCACATGATATCAGATTTGGCTAAGCAAAGGTTATCCATTTCGGCTAATTTAGCCACCAGCATTTTTATTGAAAAGCATGCAGAATACACGAGATCTCTAACTTGAACACAATTAGTTGCAGTGGAAGTGATCAAGATCTGCTAATCACTTCCTTTGAAGACACAAATACCCTGAAAGAAAACAGTTGTAAAGACTATAGTTGTGTGCCTTTTGCAGACCAATATAGCTACGCTGATATGCAGCACCAACGGCGACTCGAAGCTGAGAGGACGGTGCTCGTGCAACACACCAATCGACTCAATAGTCTTGTCAAGTTGTGTCAAAGTCATGGCGTCATTAGACAAGTCTTCTCTTACAAGAAGAACAACCGGGTACGTCATCCATGGTTCAGCAAATGGGATAATCATGAATGAGGTGGAAAAGTTCAAGTGAGTGGTGTGGCCAATGGGTGGCAGCACTCGATGTGGCTAGTTTAGCAAGTGGCCAGTCAGTGGCAGCACTCGATGTGGCTAGTTTAGCAAGTGGCCAATGGGTGGCAGCACTTTATGTGGCTAGTTTAACAAATGGTCAGTTAGTGGCAGCACTCAATGTAGGTAGTGTAGTAAGTGGTCGGAGTTTGTTTGCAAAATCTTTATTATAGTCACGGTACTAAAAGACCAGTGGCATATCTAGGATTCTTGCTAAGGGGGCCACGCCTAGTCACCCATGATACCATGTAGCGGTGCAACATGAATTTTTTTTATGTAAGTCAAAGAGGGCAATGACTCTATGGCCTGCCCCCTAAATACACCACTATAAAAGACAGTTGCGATTTTGATTATTATTATTATGTATATTTTATTGCAATTACAGTATATACTATACAGGTCGTAAAATATGGAAACAACCTTTTAATTAATGTGTCTGCTGCGGTAGAAATAAAGTAACAACTTGTGTTTACAAAATCGTAAAATGAGAAATATTACATTTATTATAATCGATTACATGGGTCATACTGTTACAGTGATTACAGTGCGTGATTACAATGTAATAGCCAAACTCAACAATCAAAGTCAAATATGTCATATTTGACTTTGATTGTTGAGTTTGGCTACAACATGTACTAGTGTAACTGATTATAACAGATTAATATCTAGATATATATAGTGATGAATACATGTTCTTCTTTTCGTTATTATTGCTGTTATTATGCGTTGTTGTGTTTCAGCACTATGCATTGGTCGAATACCGTGACATGGCGTCAGTTGATCGATTGATTGCCAATACACAACATTTTCCGAATGAGAAACGAATCCCAGTGCAAAGCAGGTTTATATTTTTCCGAAAAAATGGCAACCAGAAATCTTCATCGAATGACCATTTTGACAATCGGATAACTGTTGACCGGCCAAAAGAACTCGTTGACACTGATCTGTTAACGGCTGAATCTGTAAGTATGTACACCTGTAAGTGGGTACAATAATTGAGATTTGTTTGGTATTTTATTCATGTTTTCCTTTAAATACAAAAGAAATTATTCAACAGCTTTAGAGTAACATTTGCTCATCCTCACTAGCCAGGGGTGGTAGTAGTACTACAGTACCCCTGGCAGACATCGTCACTAGCCAGGGGTGGTAATAGTACTACAGTACCCCTGGCAGACACCCTCGCTAGCCAGGGGTGGTAGTAGTACTACAGTACCCCTGGCAGACATCGTCACTAGCCAGGGGTGGTAATAGTACTACAGTACCCCTGGCAGACACCCTCGCTAGCCAGGGGTGGTAGTAGTACTACAGTACCCCTGGCGGACATCCTCGCTAGCCAGGGGTGGTAGTAGTACTATAGTACCCCTGGCAGACACCCTCGCTAGCCAGGGGTGGTAGTAGTACTACAGTACCCCTGGCAGACATCGTCACTAGCCAGGGGTGGTAATAGTACTACAGTACCCCTGGCAGACACCCTCGCTAGCCAGGGGTGGTAGTAGTACTACAGTACCCCTGGCAGACATCGTCACTAGCCAGGGGTGGTAGTAGTACTATAGTACCCCTGGCAGACACCCTCGCTAGCCAGGGGTGGTAGTAGTACTACAGTACCCCTGGCAGACATCGTCACTAGCCAGGGGTGGTAATAGTACTACAGTACCCCTGGCAGACACCCTCGCTAGCCAGGGGTGGTAGTAGTACTATAGTACCCCTGGCAGACACCCTCGCTAGCCAGGGGTGGTAGTAGTACTACAGTAACCCTGGCAGACATCCTCGCTAGCCAGGGGTGGTAGTAGTACTACAGTAACCCTGGCAGACATCCTCGCTAGCCAGGGATGGTAGTAGTACTATAGTACCCCTGGCAGACACCCTCGCTAGCCAGGGGTGGTAGTAGAACAGTACCTCTGGCAGACATCCTCACTAGACTGGGGTGGTAGTAGTACTACAGTAACCCTGGCCACCCTCAATGCCAGGGGTGGTAGTAGAACAGTACCTCTGGCAGACATCCTCACTAGACTGGGGTGGTAGTAGTACTACCGTACCCCTGGCAGACACCCTCACTAGCCAGGGGTGGTAGTAGTACTACAGTACCCCTGGTAGATAGACCTGTTGAAATATGGAACTTTCAGTTTTTCCCATGCCATGTGTGAATGTAGGCTGAATCATTTGTACTTTGTCCCACTTCCTGTCTTGGTCGACATCTCTGTGGGAACTAAATGCGCCCCGCCAAACTTCAAATGGCGTTTCCTGGAATTACCCGTCCAATCACCGATGATGGGTCCCTTGCCAATAAAAATTAGGCTACTTCCCGAACATTACATGTAACATCAATCACGATTGGGCACATCCCAAATGCCAGAAAGACATAGGGATGCAGCCCATTGGCAGTCCCCATGGTGGCGGGGATGATTTCACTTAATTAAGATAGAAATCATGTTATTTTGAAAATGTTTTTTTTAGGCCTGGTACTTTCAAACTTCAGTGATATGTATCTAAAAAAACATTTGATCATTTTAAAATGGCTCAAACTTTCACTAAAATTGGAGATGTATCTAGGGTGATTGATTTGACATAGAATTACCCCATAACTTCCCCATTAGCTAAAGTTAACACCTTTTAATTTGATTCATTACTATTTAATTATCTGAATTCAACCCATGTAATCTTCAACTCTCTACATAATTCTACTTGGTAGTAAATGATAATGTTTGATATTTGAATTTTGTATGCCAGCCCACATTTGATAGCTTCATATTCCACTTCCTGTTTGCCTCTTCTGTGTTTCAGGTATCTGACCAAATGATGGTCGTATACAAGAAGCTGAGAATCACTGAGATAGAGACGAGGCTGCGATTCTTTGTGTGTTCTTCGCTTGAAGGGGCCTTGAAAGGGCTTCTGCACCAGAGCATCATCACACCTTTTGGCTCGTCCATCAACAGCTTTGGACGGTTTGACTGCGATCTCGATATGGTCCTCGAGTTGGAGAGTGAGGAACCGAAGGTAGCATATGTCGCATGCACACGCCAATTCTAAAATGTTGCGTGACAGACTACCAAAGGCAATCCTTAATTTGTATACATGTAATATAATATCTATGTACAATAAAGCATTTGTGTTAATATTATATCATTCTTTAAAATTACCAGTTCCCAATAGTAGTAATACTGAAACTATATCTGTATCAACAGTTGATACATTATTGATGCAAATGTAAAACTGCGTTAGTGCAATTTAATTCCCTGATATTGTAGAGCATACACAAGTCATCAAGAAACTGACTACCTATCTTTTGCGACATTCTCCGGTTTAATTACCTTCTGTACAAAATACAATTTTACCTGTCGCAGTCGTAACATCAAAAAGTTACACACACAGTTAAAAATTACAGCTGCATCTTAATCAGCCATCAGGGAGTTATATAGAACTCTTTGATGGAAATGTCAGTGGAGTGTTTTTACAGTAGTTTATTTGGCCAGTTGTTTATTTGGTTCCAGTACAACATGTAACTACAGACGATGCCAGAGAAGTTGCTTCAACACTTCAACAAAGACCAGTTTTCCTAACTGCATTTTCTTTCTTTCAAGATGCTTTGTAACATCAATTTGCATTTAGGGAAGCATATTTATTGTATGCCGATAGAATCTACAACAAGACATTTATTGAGTGGTACAAATATTTCGGATTTAACAAAATTGCCACCCAAAGCATGTGGTCTGAGCCAAGCACGACAGCCAGTGGCCACTGAAAGCTGATTTATATTCATGACTGACCTCGGTTGGGAAACAACTTCGCATTCCCAGGACGCCATCCAAACCATGCTGGCATACTCTGTTTCGGACGAACTTATGTAGGCCTACTAGGAGTTTGGTGCAACATAGCGCTTTTGAAATAGCAATTATTAAAGATTATTATTTATTTCCAATTATTATTTTTTACTATAATTATTTATTTACTAAAATTATTTATTAATTATTTATCTCAATTGAATACTCTATTTCATTATATATTTTAAGCTATAATATATATTTATTATTTTTATTATTGCATTATGTTTTGTACGGACTAGTCCCAAATATATGGCGCTTTAAAAATTTTAGTAATAACAATAAATAATAATAAACGTGTTGTTTGTACCCGCGCAGGAGGGGAACACGCGCGAGGGATCCACATACTTCCTGAGTAAGCTACGTCTGGAGAACGAACGTCAGCACACGCAGCAGTGTCTGGACACGATCGCCGGTATCTTGAGACACTTCATGCCACATTTCCAGCACGTTCGTCGCATTTTGAACGCCCGTGTGCCCATCGTCAAGTTCCGACACGCAGGCTGCGAGGTGGAGTGCGACCTGTGCTTGTCAAACAGGTGTGATCCACATGCACACATTAGCCAGTTTTTGAAATACAGTCGAACCTCGCTTTATGTTTACCTTAGTATTACAGCCAACTCGCCATTACGGTCACTCTAGGACAGTCCATAGCTATTTACATAGCAGTAAAGTATAGGACATTAGTCCTGCTAATGCGGATACCTTGCTATTCAGGTCACTAGCCCAATCCCGTGGGTGACATTAATATCGAGGTTTGACTGTAGTTGAATTCAAATTTAGGCTTTTCTGGTAGCAGAATGGACAAATGAATGCTGTTCAAGCATTATCATTATGAATGTATAATTAATTTTGAATGATACTACAAAACCTATGTATTCGATTTTAAAAAAGAATTGTGATAATGTATCTAATTATATACTACGTATGTAGCAAACAATTTTGCTTGCGTGACATGTTTGTAATAACTATGTTTGCATACTTTACCCAGCCTCCCAAATGAAAATCAGAAGTGCTGTTAAGATGGCACATCCCAAACACAGCAATTTTAGTAATATATTCTTGGTTCTAGTTACACATACAGCTACCGCAACACACAATATTGACTTGTTGACAGCCCCAAAACCGCATAGTCTTCCTTATTCAAATATTTTTAGGTATTTTAAAAATTATATGTGCTAGATGCATAAATAAAACACAACCTAATACATTGACATGTTTAATTTATGTGTATACTTAAATTAGTTAATACTGCCACTGTGTATGCTCAAGTGTGGATTACACACAAACACATGGAAAGTTTCTGGAAACAACTGGTGGTAAAGCAAGAGGAAAAGGAAATGTTGGATTATCATGTCATCCGAAAATGCATCTATGCATCTACAACTATGCGGTATATGATTTTATACCAAACAAAATCAAGCTGTTTTGTATCAGGCTATCAGCATAACAGAGTTGCTTGCTTGCTGTCTTCCCCTAGATCGGCTCTGTACATGTCTGAACTACTGTATACGTACGGGCAACTTGACCCTCGTGTGTGCCCCCTGGTGTTCACAATACGTCACTGGGCACGAGCCAATCAGATCACACACAGTGGGCCCGGACCATGGATCAGTAACTTCACCTTGACGCTGTTGGTGTTACATCACCTTCAGACAACAGGCGTGGTACCCCACTTGAACACCCTCAGAAGTTTGGCAGGTCAGTAGGTGTTCACTGCTTAGGTGAGGGGTAAATTGGATTGGTGTCACATTTTTGAGATAATGTAATTTTTTATTTCATAGGTCATTGAGCTAATATATGTTTTTACTGTTTACATATAAATTACAAGCTTTTGGAATTCAGTATTGTATTAAGTAGTGGTTCATTCGGTTCAGGTTTAGTACATATTCTTGGGAGAATTATGGTAAAGAAATAAAATCATGTGGGACACTGCATGTTCAACATGTACTTTTACATTCTTCCTTGGACAGACTTTTCAGTTTTAACTCAAAAATATGACAGGCCTTTAGGCGGGTATCACAAGAAATACACTATCTGGTTAAAGAGAAGCTAAAATCGGTTTTTGGATTTATATGATTTTGGTAACGTTTATTTCATTGTCACACTGGGATTCAAAGATCATGTAAGCATCAAAAATCATGTAAGCATGGCTGACTTTCATATTTAATTAATACTTATATAATAAATCAAATTAAATAATTTAATTAATTCTTTGATAAATGCTATATTTTCTGTTATGTTATATCCATGTCAATGTGTGCTCTATTAAGTGTGAAAGTGTTGTTGTTGTTGTTGCCGGCGTTGTTGTTTAACATTATTCTTGACACAGTGTTGATAAGTTAGTAGGCCACTTGACTATAAATATTTTGGACTAAGCCCATTCTGCTGTGGATATGTGATTGTTTGGTATCTACATGGAGTAACGGCTGATTGACTAACTACACTGAGATGTCCCCTAAGTGTGACATGTAATTTTAAGTAGCCTCTGTTACTGTCACATTGCTTTATTAGTCATCTGTGTTCCTTTCAGACATTGGCATAACAACCTTATGGTTGGTTTTCTGCAGAGAATATAGCAAAACAGATACTTTTATATACTGTATCCTTTTTTTATGTTCACGCAGACCCAACTGAGCAGAAGGCTGTCGATGACATTGATTGTAGCTTCACAAGTGACGTCACACGGGTACCAGCAAGCCGCAATACACAGTCTTTAGGTTCGTTCATCCTAAGTTCATTATGACAGTGGTTATGCCGTTCCTTTATTTTAAAAGAAATTCCTTTAATTTTCTTTATTTGTGTCCCATCCTGCAAAATTTCTATATTAATTTATTCTCGCAGAATATTCCTTTAAATTGTTTAATTTTTCATGGCAAGAAAAAATACCATGAAATGTGCAATTTTCTGAAATTTTCACCAGGAAGTATTAAATCGTGAATCTTGCACATTGTCTCATGGTTGAATGATCTATTACTTATTTCTGACTTTGCATGTCTTATCTCAGATTGACCAGCTGTAAGGTTGAGTCTGCTTATTAGCCTGTATATTTCTAGGACTAATTAGGATTGAAACAAATCGCTTTGGACCAAGCATTCCTATAAAACCTTAATAATTCCTTCAAAATCTAATGGCGGTATGGTGACTGCTCTGAATGATGTTCATCAAGGATGTGTGTGTTCATTTTTCAGCATTTTGGAAGTGGGTAAGATTTTGACATAACACTATATGCATTTTTTAGATTTTTCTCTAGATGATTTCCCTCTTGTTGCAGACGAACTCCTGAAGAGCTTTCTAGAATTCTACACAAAGTTCGACTTCGGCAAACATGCCATCTCGCTCGTATCAGGGAAAACATTTTCAAAGCCAGAGAACTCGCCTTTGTACCTTGAAAACCCCATCGAGACCGAACTGAATGTGAGCAAGAATGTCATGGAAACGAATCTCGCCAATTTTCAGCAGGGCTGCCAAGAGGCTCTTGAACTGCTCGACAGCTGCCTTGGCTGCAGCTTACAGCACCCGTGGGGATTGATGAGTGTATTAAAAACGGCAACTACAAACGAGGAGGAAAAGAAATTGAACACACAAATTCTTGGTATATTTGATGATGTGAGTGAAGAAGACAAAACTGGAGACGGAAATGGTGACGACAAGTTTACCGAGCAGAGAAGTGAAGGCCATCACTGATGACAATCTCTAGCAGACATTTCTGTCACGTGTCACTGATGTCCCATAAATCTATGTACGTTACTATTGCAGTTGTTGCTGTTTGTGCTTTCTGTAAAATTTTATGTCGCACACAAAAATAGTTTTATGTTGCGGCAACATACACAAAACTGTTGAGGGTTTACTCAGAAGTAAGGATCATAAAACTTGTACACAGCATGTAGACCTATGTACATCACGTAGTGTCTTCTACTGATTAAGCTACTTTACACAACAACACTTGTTCACACTACTGGTTCCCGAGCACTTTGTGGTACCACTGCTACGACCACTAGGGCTGTTGGGATAGATTTACTTACGGGTCCATGTCATTTGGATAAAGTGGCAGTGATTTTGAGACGATGCCCCATTTAGCGATTTTTTGCTCCCAAAAAATATTTTCAAACGGAGATGGGCCTATTTGAGGGCTATAACAGTTATGTCGGCCAGAGGCGGCTGGCAGGCTGCATGTGGATATGTCTGAGACAGAAGGGTCCCCTGCTTAAGTAGACAAACTGATTTGTTTGGGCGACCAATGACGGGCACTATCTCGACTTCTTCCATGTTGATTTTCTTGAGAACAAAATTGTAGGATTTGACGAAAACGTTATTGGAGGTTGGTAGTAAGACAAAAATAATAACATAATATAATAACCGTAAATAATAATAACAATGATGTGTACGCTGTATAACTCCATATCCAGTGCAATTCAAAGAGAAATGACAGATTAATATACACTTTGCACAATGATAGGTGCAATACATGTTGGGGTAATGCTTGATAGCTGGACTTCTGACGGTGATGTTTACGCTGCATTAACAACATACCAGTTACTTGCTATCAAACAGTTCAATCGGGCTGTGAGAAGCCTAACTGTCACACATGAGGCTTTCACTGCTCTGAAGCTTTCTGCATTTGTCCCAAGATGTGAGCCGGGTGAAGGAGCACCAATGATCTGTGAAACGTCGGCAGATCCATTGCAAGTCTGAGGATCCAACTTCATGCAAAAACGTGGTTACTCCCCAACACAGCACTTACAGCCTCAACGATTCCAAGAATGGGGATATGTCCAGCCACATACGTTCTGGGATCCCAGTTCCGAGACCAGTTACTCCAACCTCTACAAATCTTTCTTCTGGGCGTCTACCATTAAAGTAACAAAGGATGATGAACTTGTCGACTTTTGGCACAGTAGCTATCAAAGAGTTGACTTAATCGGTGTAAGTCATATTGTGTTATTTCAATGTTAGAGAGACTTGGGTTGGCACATCTCACCAGTCTTGGAAATAGGATTGGCAAGTATTGTAGCAATGGCCTCCTACCCGGGGGGGGTACTGCCATACCAAAGCGGTGGAGGTGTGCCGCCAGATCCCCATGGAGCACATGGAGAGATAAAGAAATTTATGGTCACCAAGAGAGAATTATTGAACAATTTATCTAATATCTATAAGTGTAAGGTAAGCCCGGGCGGAACGTTTTCATTGGGAAATTTCCTCTTCGATGAAAGAGAGAATTATCAGGTTTAATTGGGGCACAGAGAGAAAATTTAAATGTTTTCTTCGGACAGAGAGAAAAATGGCCAAAAACAGGCATTTGCGCGGCACATACATGTATACCTCAGTGTAGGGAGTACCCCCCCAAATTGGAAATCGGTTTTGAGTGGGGTACCTCAAGGATCAGTATTAGGACCTATATTATTCTTAATATATATCAATGACTTGGACGACAGTATAACAACATACTGAAATTTGCGGATGACACAAAACTGTTTAGAAAGGTTAATACTGATGGTGATAAACAACATTTACAAAACGATCTAGACAGATTAGTGAAATGGTCTGAGAAATGGCAGATGCTGTTCAATTTTGGGAAATGTAAATGCCTACATACAGGACATGGGAACTTGAATGTAAACTATAAAATGGGAGATACTGCTCTGGGTACTACTGTAAAAGAAAAGGACTTAGGAGTTACAATAAGCGCTGATATGAAAGTTTCAGGGCAGTGTGATATTGCAGCTTCAAAGGGTAATCAAATTCTTGGATTGATTAGAAGAAACATAACATACAAGGGAAAAAAGTTAATTATACCTCTTTATAAAGCAATAGTTAGACCTCATTTAGAATACTGTATACAAGCATGGAGACCATATCGTAAGAAGGATATAGATACGCTTGAAGGCATACAAAGGAGAGCAACTAAAATTATTCCAGAACTTAGAGACCTTAGTTATGAAGAACGCCTGAAAGAATGTGGTTTAACAACTCTAGAGACAAGGAGGTTAAGAGGAGATCAGATTGAAGTTTTTAAGATATCGAATGGGTATGAAAATATTGATAAAAATATGTTTTTCTCACTCAAGAAGGATAGCAGAACTAGAGGACATGAGGTAAAATTAGTAAAGGATCAATGTAGATTGAACATCAGGAAGCACTCGTTCTCACAGAGGACAATAAATGAATGGAACAAATTGTCTACAGATTGTGTAACTGCTAGCAGCGTGAATATGTTTAAAAACAAGGTTGACACATATCTCAGGAGGGCGGGTTATAAGTAGATGAACATTGTTGGACTCTCGATAAGCCAATGGCTTCCTTGTCCACTTGCCATCTGGGCCTTTGGCTTGGATGGCAAATCTTGTTAAATCTTCTGGTCACAAATGCGGTCTTCCGCTTCCCAAACCATAACAATACGTAACACTATCTCGCTCCAAGCATTGATATATGTTCGACTACGTCATTGCTAGGAAGAATGACAGGCAGGACGTTCGCACTCTACAAATTATTTATATTCTTCAACCTTCTTCACATGAACCAACAATTCTGAAAATCTGGTTCCAAAACAAACAATCCAACTTAAAATCAAGCGAGGTATACACAACAAAACAATAGAGATGATGGTAACGAGTTGGAAACAGTTGCCTTAATGTTATGATCTAACTCTGTAATAATTCGTCTGTATTTTAACTTTTCAAATATTCTGAAAGAAAGTAACAGTTCCTATAGAACTCATTACCTGAGACATTCCGTTTAAAATACGCAATGTACATGAAAACAAGTTTGTTATCGAGGAAAGCTACCCAGTATCGGGTTTGTACGATGCAATACCACGCACATAGAAACAGGGACATCTGCTATGACCGTTTTTAACCTAGGAATCACATAACATAATGGTGTTAATGACAATGCCTCCGCTTACGTGAAGGCTAGCTGTGTGTGTTCATTGACGAATCTCTCAAAGAATTCAAAGAAAGAATTGACTTTTTTTCCCCCTGATGTCGGGTCCATGTCGACTACTAACTCTGTACGTCCTTGTGAATTCAGTGCGGTAACCTTCAGGCGGAAGCTGAAACGCAAATCAATACATGAGATATGCTCTCCATCTTCACCCAGCTTCAATGCAAGCTGCTTGCTGATTTTAATCTCGGCATTGATCCCAGTCAGTGATGATCTCTTCATGGTCTTATAGAACTTCTTTCGGCCGATCCATACTCTGCTCTTTGAGGTGCAGTGGAGGCAGCTTATAAGACCAGTTTTATGCTTGGTCCCATCCAACGGTCTCGATGACGGTGCAGTGGGCGTTACTTTCTCTGGCGTTGTTTCCGGGTCGGTTGTGTCTAGACCCGAAGTCATGTCGTGCAGTGAGTCACTGCGTGCTTCTGCTCCTACTGGTTGTCGTGAATCGTTGACTGGGTAGGTTGTCGACTGACTGGGTAGATCTGCTGTAGTGACAGTCGTGGACTGCTTTGGAGCAGGCCGGCTGGTCACTATAACGTCTTCTGAAGCACACTGGTCGCTCGGTACCTTTGGACACCATGTGGACTTGTCTTCAGGCCGGCTTCGCTTAGAAATCTTTGTTTCTGCGAGGTTTTCGAACGATGGCCATCTTCCGACCTGACATTCCTGCAAATCCATCTCCATACCGTCGAGCAGTTCCCCTTCAACACCCGGCTCCGAGGCGACGTCACTCACTGGCGTTGCCGCCCTTGTTATATCCAACTGGTCCATCTCTTTGCTCATTTTCCTAATTTCACCGGATGTCGTTTGACTGGGTAATTTCGATGCATTTGCCTCGGACATCTTTAGACTTGAGGACGCTTTACCGTGCTCATTACCAGTCCCTTCTTCGTCACACGATACATCACTAACAAACATGGTAGTCTCACTTTTTGACGCTGCTGAATCCTTTCCCATATGCATCGCTGATGTGTTATCCTTGCATTTCAATGAGTCACGCAATGCTCCAGTTTGTTTCTTCTCAGATGATTCCTCTCTGTTTGTGCCACACTGTGATTCTTCCTCCTTCGTTTCCTTGCACTCAAAGTACAAGACATCTACAAGCAGCCTGCGTATCAACGAGCACAAGTCACGACTCCAGCCGTCTTTCAGATCAGCCATACTCCTGAACTTCTCCTTGTATAACTCTGGAAGTTTAAGAAACTTCATCTCTATGGTGAAAGAGAACACACTATCTGATCTGACAGATGGCGCTACAGCTACCGCTCCATCCGCTAGGGGGCCGGCAGCCAGTAGACCGGCGATGCCCCACGGTCGGGTTTCGGCGGGCACTGAGAAATCTGGCTGGGAGAATGGATCAGAAGCTGCTTGAACTTCTGCAATGAATCTCAGTTTGACCCTCTCTTTGGCTTTCGGTGTGATGTTGCGACTCAGAACGAACGGGTCCTGGATGCACATAGGGGTAATCTGCAACAACAGAAAAATACATTAGCATCTTAGCTAGATCCAGATGGTAAGTGGACAAGGAAGCCATTTGCTTATGGAGAGTCCAACAATTTTATCATCTCTGTATAGCCTGCCGTTATCAGATATATGTCAATTCTATTTTTAAACATATTCACACTACTAGCTACTACCCAATCAGTTGATGGTTTATTCCATTTATCATACCCTGTTAGAAAGAGTACTTTCTCATGTCTAACATACATTGTTCCTTAACTAATGCTGCTTTGTGTCCTCTGGTTCTACTGCCTTCTTTAAGTTTGAAGAACATGTTCCTGTCAACATCCTCATAACCATTCACTATTTTAAACACTTCTATTTGGTCTCCTCTTAGTCTCTTGGTCTGTAGTATTGTCAAACCACATTGTAATAAGCAACTTTCGTAACCATTGGGTAATAGTGACCATAATCAAATACATTTTGACATCAATGTAAAATCAGAAAGTAAAAATAAGAAAACGTACAAGAGAAACTTCCACAAAGGTAACTACAAAGATATGAGAAAATACTTAGCAAAGCTAGATTGGAATAACATGCTGATGAATATGACCGCAATTGAATGTTGGAATATTCTAAAATATGAAATTGAGAGTATCATCGATAAATTTGTTCCCTTCCAAAAACAAGGAAAACGGTGTAGAAAGAAACACTTGTCAAAAGAGGCTATTAGAAAAATAATGCTAAAACAAACTATGTGGAGGGTTTATAGGCGTACCAGAAAGGATGAAGACTATGCAAAATACAAAGAGGCACTTAATGCAGCTACAACTGAAATCAGACAATCTAAAAGAAGCTATGAGCAAAAACTAGCATGTAACATAAAAAATGACAGCAAGAGTTTTTATGCATATGTCAGGAGTAAACAAAACGTAAAAGACAAGGTTGGACCTCTAGAAGACAGTGCTGGAAATATAATATCACAGGGGTTTTTAATGGCGGAAGACCTAAATGGTTACTTCAGTTCAGTGTTTACCAAAGAAGATATTAGTTCATTACCAGTTGCTGATGCTAAATTTCAGGGGGCTAAATCTGACTATTTAGGTCCGTTAGTTGTAACTCCAGAATTGGTAGCTAAGAAAATAAAAGCAATGAAAGATAACAAATCACCGGGAGTGGATGGGATTCCTCCAAAATTACTAATGGAAACAGCAGAACAAATCAGTATACCACTTGCAAGAGTATTCAACTTGTCATTAAAAGAGGGAGTTGTTCCGTTTGAATGGAAAGAAGCAAACATCATACCATTATTTAAAAAGGGTTCGAGAAATAAGTCAGAGAATTACAGACCAGTGAGTTTAACGTCAGTGATTTGTAAATTATTAGAAAGGTTAATTAAAGACCATATGGTGGAATTCCTCGTTAAGCATAAATTATTAAATTCATCTCAACATGGATTCCTTAAAGCGAGGTCATGCTTAACAAATATGTTATGTTTTTTGGAAGAAATCACTAAGTGGATAGACGTGGGATCGCCAGTAGATATTATCTACTTAGATTTTCAGAAAGCTTTTGACAAAGTGCCACATCAAAGATTACTACTTAAATTAAAAGCCCATGGTATCGGGGACAGCATAACTGACTGGATAGAACAATGGCTGACTGACAGAAGACAACGAGTTGTAGTAGATGGAGAAGTTTCAAATTGGAAATCGGTTTTGAGTGGGGTACCTCAAGGATCAGTATTAGGACCTATATTATTCTTAATTTATATCAATGACTTGGACGACAGTATAACAAGTAACGTACTGAAATTTGCGGATGACACAAAACTGTTTAGAAAGGTTAATACTGATGGTGATAAACAACATTTACAAAACGATCTAGACAGATTAGTGAAATGGTCTGAGAAATGGCAGATGTTGTTCAATTTTGGGAAATGTAAATGCCTACATACAGGACATAGGAACTTGAATGTAAACTATAAAATGGGAGATACTGTTCTGGGTACTACTGTAAAAGAAAAGGACTTAGGAGTTACAATAAGCGCTGATATGAAAGTTTCAGAGCAGTGTGGTATTGCAGCTTCAAAGGGTAATCAAATTCTTGGATTGATTAGAAGAAACATAACATACAAGGGAAAAAAGTTAATTATACCTCTTTATAAAGCAATAGTTAGACCTCATTTAGAATACTGTATACAAGCATGGAGACCATATCGTAAGAAAGATATATATACGCTTGAACGCATACAAAGGAGAGCAACTAAAATGATTCCAGAACTGAGAGACCTTAGTTATGAAGAACGCCTGAAAGAATGTGGTTTAACAACTCTAGAGACAAGGAGGTTAAGAGGAGATCAGATTGAAGTTTTTAAGATATTGAATGGGTATGAAAATATTGATAGAAATATGTTTTTCTCACTCAAGAAGGATAGCAGAACTAGAGGACATGAGGTAAAATTAGTAAAGGATCAATGTAGATTGGACATCAGGAAGCACTCGTTCTCACAGAGGACAATAAATGAATGGAACAAATTGCCTACAGATTGTGTAACTGCTAGCAGTGTGAATATGTTTAAAAACAAGGTTGACACATAATTATATCTCAGGAGGGCGGGTTATAAGTAGATGAACATTGTTGGACTCTCGATAAGCCAATGGCTTCCTTGTCCACTTGCCATCTGGGCCTTTGGCTTGGATGGCAAATCTTGTTAAACTAAGGTCTTTTAATTCTGGAATCATTTTAGTTGCTCTTCGTTGTGTTCTTTCTAGCTTGTCTATGTTCTTTTTACGATATGGCCTCCATGCTTGAATACAATATTCCAAATGTGGTCAACTATTGCTTTGTACAGGAGTACAATTAGCTGTTTCTCCTTATCCGTGATAGTTCTCCCAATTAGCCCTACAATTTGATTTCCTTTTGAAGCAGCAATCCCACATTACTCTGAAACTTTCATGTCAGCACTAAATGCTATTGTACTCCTAATTTCAGCAGTAGTATGAAGAGGCATATGCTATCTCTGTTAACTACCGATGTACACTGTATCTAAAATGTAATAATTTCAAGGAAATGCTGCAAAATAAACTGTTATATCACAACGTCTCATAAACTCATGCTCCACACTAAAATATATGGTGCCATAAAAGGCCTTATTTTGTACAGAGATACATAATGATGAAATGTTTTTGCTTACTCTCATTTGTTCCCTGGTATATCCATCCATCGACAAGTTTAATATTGGTTACCGATTTTGAGATTGACAAACCATTTTGTTTTCTTATTACTATTATTACTACTATTATACTGACTCATGCAGCTACTGAATACTACCGCATTATTATTGTCAGATATGGAGGTATATCGACCCAAATTTAATGAAAAAACATTACTAATTTACCCTTTTACAGAAAGGTCACACATACATTTTATCAATAAAAATAAACATCTCTTGAGCAATAAATGACCAACTAATAGACATTGCTTTACCTTGAACTGGGCCAGCCTCTCTTCCTTCTTCATGCAGCCACTGAACGTCATTATATCAACAGCTGCACCGGTTCTTGGACATATCACGTAGTCGCCAAGGTCAAAGGTTGCATAGAAACTGAAGAATCCACCCAGCAGCTGGCACAGGGATTCCGTGTTGGCTGCTGCCGTTGACCGTAGCTTGTCCAGGTCCGTATAAAAGGAGCAGTCCCAACCATCTATGGTGCAAGTCTGACCCACATCTAGAAATTAACCAACAGTGAACAATACAAAACTTTTCTAGCTTCACCAACGATGAATCTAGAAAATATCAACATGCATGAAGGATCATCAGGGGCAGATCCAGGGTTTAGAAAAGGGGGGGGGGTCCAAGGTAACGTATGAAGTGCCAAAGGCACGAAATGAGGGGGGTGCGGCATTTGACGCTTTTTAGACAAAACACTTGAAATGGTGGAATTTTGGGACACCCATAATCTGGTTTTAAGCAAGATAGGGCCTAATGAAATCAACCCAAAAGTCAGACATGCGACATCGTACGAATTTTCCGTATACAATACGGATTTTTTGGAGGAATACGGCCTTCGATTGTGTCCCGTTTTAATACGGATTTGCTGAAAATATAAAAATCGTGATAAAGTAGTGGTATGTATTTTCTTGCATTCGTCACATAAGTATAACTTCGAATGTTAAATTTACATTAGACGATGTGCAACTGCTTTTGAGTCTAGAGTTTTGGTAAAACGCAGCGGATTTTGTTTCATTTACACATGTCGGTAGGCCTATTCCAACGAAAAAAATGCGGTTTGTCTGAAATTGTCCAAATGAAATGACAATATTAGACATCTGTCATGTGCCATTTATTGGCATATTGAGTAAAACAGATGTAGTAATGCAAATGTATAATAACAAAATCGAATATGCTACAATTGATTAAAACAACACATTAATCGTCTTAACTCTGTATCATCATGACTACCAACTAGAGGCACGGTAGTGTAGTAATACTAACAAAATATATATTTATTCGTACGACAATGTGTACAATTCAATTACAATTTAAATATTTTGCACACAAAGAGACTAACACGTTTTTGACCATAAAATAGCCACACACATTCTCTATATTATTCAGCACATCCTTTTCCAAGGAAACTGTGTTAATAGTTTCTCATCCAGCCCATTCTGATAATGGTTCTGAAAGATATAATAAAAGCAGCTAGGTTTCATATTACAGAAAGTCGTGGCATCAAGTTTGAACTGAGACAAGGTGTAATTAAAACTTTTAGATATGAACCAATACCCCGAAGGGCTAGATTGCACTCTCAAGAGAGCCAATCCAAACTGTTGGTGCGTTTTAAAGCTACTCTGTATAAAGCGTATCATTCGATTCAAAGTCTGTATTTGAATCGGGAGACATTCTGCTAAAAGTAGTAGTAGTACCACATAATAACAGTGAGTGCAAACTGGTAGATTAAAACGTTTCCTGATACTTTGCACCATGTAAATTAAAACGCATCATAGAAACACACCATAGAAAGAGGAACAATATGACTAATTGAAGTTGTGTATTCATATTACAAAACCAAAAAATGTAAATGTAGTGATTAGCACATCCGCCTTTCATGCCAAAGTTCTGAATTCAAGATGCAAACTGGACACGGTACATTTGGTGTATAAACCTGTCTCCCAACATTGTGGACTGTGTATCCCTCGTAACTCGTAGATCACGTTAATGTCGGTCCCGTCTCAATTTGGAATGTTAAAGAACCGCTGAGGTCGGTTTGGCGATAAAGTTATGAAAAAGACTAACTAGCTGAAGATCTCAACAGACCATAACATTGTAACCACAATATAATTATAAAGACTAGTTAGTTAATAGAACGTTGCCGGGTGCTGGAAATAACTAGATACTAGAAACTGTTTATATCAGCTATGTTTTAATAAATGTTGATCATCAGCAGATCTGCTAATAATTAGACAACAAGCTCCACTACACGTTGCATTTTCCATTGTGATTATATTAGCACACCTGATTTGAGGTGTTTCCAGATCAATCTCCATGTTGTGGTTCATGTTCTTCATTGTGAGCCCAGAAAGCCAATCTCCCCCCATCCTGTTGCGTAGGTAGGTTTTGACCCATCCCAGGCAGGAGAATGAACACTCTGCCTCACAACAAGAGTGCAACCGATCCTCAACAAGGTGCGGAAGTTCTGTCATTCCTTCACCTCAGCTAGCAGCGAACAGACGTTTGGCATGCCCGACTCATAGAACATCAATCCGCCCACAACATGCTGTACATTTCCCATCTTTGTAATGATCCCGGGGAGTAAAACAAGAATACCTATACCCTTCCTGCTTTCTGGGTTAAATCGATTGTGGAATTTGGCAGACAGGTGGTCACAAAACGGGATTCCCAGATTGCGCAGGTAGTGCTCCCGTGGGGATGTGCTGGGGGCATTGGCTATTTGCATCTGTCGGGACTATCGTGGTGTCCCTGGTGCTGAGATGGATGTACCAAGAAATGTGGAAAACGTGTAGCATATTTATGCCACACACTGTACTCCTTTTCTATCTCCTATTTCATCGTTATCATTCGTTCCCTGGTTTGGTCGATCACACTGTACGCTTGATGTAATAGTATGTCTAAGTCCCTCTTTTGAAGCTTGGAGGCCATGGGCCTGACATTCTCCAAAACATTCTTGGTGGTGATGAATGCGATGATGGCACGTGACGAAGTGAGACTGGTTAGCAGCCCTTGCGCCTTCGTCCTGGTCTCCTGATCTCAACTGCCAGTCAATGCAACCTCCTCTTAGATGTCATGATATCCAAACGTATTCAGTAGTACGGCTTCCAGACATTCACACAAGAACTCATATATGTCATAAAACGTGTTGTAGCATATGTGATGCTCCACCCATCTGATCTTGCACAGTTGCACGTTTCCTTTTCCTCATATCTGGTGCCAGATGTTTTAGGATTCGTTCCAGGAAACGTTGTCGTTTGAGGGACAGATCGAAGAAAAGAAATACTGCATTAAGGGTGTCAATCATATTCCAGGTGTCAGGTAATCTATAGGCATTGCCAATGCTCAAATTGAGGACATGGCTGCTGCAGTGTATATATACAAAGCTCGTGTGGATATCCTCGCCTGCACGCCAACCTTATCCGAGAACATACACTGCGCACCATCATAGCTCTGACCCTTAGCTTTACTAATGTCAACGTTATGATCTTTCAGGCACTCGATGACTCCGTGACCTATAGCTTCCCCCATTGCCCTCTCAATGTATATAAATCAAAAAAGAACTGTTTGACTTTACAGTCAGCCAGCATCCTCGAGCACACTGACAGAATTTGGTTACCATGTGGATTTGTGACCTCATCTGCCATGATGGAAAATAAGGCAATTTCGTCTTCAAAACTACATCAATCACTTCATTCAGGATGATTCTTGGTGTATACTGCGCATTCTTCCTTCCGGTATCAAGGTGTTCTCAGAGTGTGTCGTCGCGTTTGTCAATCATTTCCAGAATTGCCCAGAAGTTCCCCTGTTGGATGATGTTGTTGTCCGAAGTTGACCTCGAAGTGGCAAGTTTTGTTTTCCACAAAATACAACTGTTTCTATAATGCTCTTCAGGATGTGAACGTTTTTGTTGTACATCTTCTGGTTGGACTGGCTTATCAAGTAGGGCAAGGAGTATTCTGGTGTCTTTTGATGTTGAACCGATAGGATAGCTTAAATTTTGACATGTAAAAATGCCAATTGTTATCTTGAAAGTCCGATCCGAAGAACTGATGCAGACGATTTTCATCGAAGAACCAGCGCGTCTGTTGGGCGCATTTGCTGGATCTGCGCAATCTGCAGATCGGTGCGCAATCTACATATTTTCGAGTGTCCGAGGATTGCGCAGCGCAATCAGGCGAAATTTGCAGATTGCGCAGATCCAGCAACTGCACACAACACGTCTATGGACGCCAAACATTCCCATAGTATGTTCATTCTTTCGCGGGGAGAAGTGGTCAGTGTGCGTGTGCAGTGAATCTATGAACGACGTCACCAATAATGCTAAGAATAACTTTGGGGATCCCCTGAACGCCAAGTATATCACCTGTGCTAGGTCAGTGTCTGAAAACGTCGGACTGCTACTAAAGAATTCGTATATAGTAAGCAACAATTTTTACCTTCTGTCGTTTCTTGGCAATGCCTTTGTCCCCAGTTGATATGCAATTGCAATGAATTTTTTGGTTCTCAGAAAAGGGGAGGTCCAGACCCCCTGGACGCCCCTCTGGATCCGCCTATGATCATGTTTGTCATGCAAAATATATATAAAACTACTGGATAAGAACTAAAATTTTACATTAATTGCTGCAACAGCTTATGACTACTTGCACCACCTGGATAAATACTGGTAGTGCAATGACAATGCCAACTTCACGCTCCAAAAATCACGTACAACTGTCACATAACAATGGCAGAAAAACGCATAGCTTTGCTAACAATTGTACGTACTATTGTTCCAAGTTACATAATCTGTATGTCAAATGTCCACATAGGTTCCTTCATAATATACCTAACCTCCCAAGGGGAATTTTACTTTTTTAAATATATGAACCATCATCGTGGACCCCCCTGGGCATGCCTACAAAATGTTGAATGCCCCGGACACGCAAAACTGACGGAGATACGAGGGAACACACATATACAGAGTCATAGATTACTTTTCATAATAGATTTAGAATGAACCACCTGCTTTTAAATGGTAAGAAATACACATTTCAGGAAGTTTAGCACAGAGCAAGTATCACGTTCTTATTACATGATAAAATATGACTCTCTATCAAACATTTCATTATAAGAATCACACACAATGCCAAACACGAAGTCGGCTTATGACAATGATCATGAATTTATTTCTGTGCCACTGCCTGTGGGGTATAAAAATACTTGTTATGATACAATAAAATATCTACCTAAAATATGGCAGTATCAGACCAAATAATTGGTACTTTTTAAATAACCAGTACATAAAATAGAGTCATAAATTACTTCATATTATACATATTATAGATCACTACAAGTACCGTAGTCAACCTAATAATTACTTCATATTATACATATTACAGATCACTACAAGTACCGTAGTCAACCTAATAAGCGTACAGTAAGCTTGAAAAAATATTGGGCCATGGAAAATTTTCAAGGAAACTGTTCTTATAAGCGTGCACTAAAATTAAAATTTGCTTCTCTAGATAAGACTTCTGGAATCTTGGTGCAGCAGCGATTTGAAATTGGTGTAGAGAATTTACAAAAAAAAGTGGAATATCGAATAGAATAAGTATTACTATTGCATATATATTATACATAAACGTATTGTAGACATATATTAGAAAATAGTTTTTGTTAATTATTAGTCAGAGGCAGGATTTTAGAGTAAGTTAGTTCCGGACTCCGACAGGGAAGTCAGTGAGTGTTAATACAGGTTCTTACAGGTCTTCTTCTGGCTATTAGGCTGTACTGCCTCTTATGCCAGCTCTCGCATTTATAGGTTCTTACAGGTCTTCTTCTGGCTATTAGGCTGTACTGCCTCTTATGCCAACTCTCGCGTTTGTCGTCAGTTCAGAATGAGCGCATGCGTCTGACGGTTTCCAGGATAGGGGTGGGGCAGTGTAATCTAGTTTGATTGGATGATTTTGCCACAACTTGTCTATTTTCCTCTCAAAGGACTGTACCTATGGAGCCCCTACTACAGACTGTGAGAGGCTGTTCCATACATATGTGCATTGGTGTATAAATGTGTTTTTTTTATGTTTAATCAACATCTTTCTTTAAATATTTTTAGGTGGTGCCCTCTCGTATCTGATTCATTGTCCCTCAGTGTCACAAAATTAGATGAGACAGCTGCATCATATTTCTCTGTTGGGATTTTATATAGTTCAATCATGTCTCCTCGGAGGCGACGTTATGCTAAAGTTGGTAAGTTAAGTTTCCGTCTTTGAAACCAGGAATTAATTTGGTTGCTCTACGTTGAACATTTTTAAGAGATGTGATATGCTTCTTTAGGTGTGGAGACCATATTTGATTAGCATATTCGATATGTGGGCGGATGACTTAAAAATTGTAGAAAAACACTGCTCATCCATGTGATCGAAAGTTCGGTGAATTATCCCCATAAGCGAATTGGCTTTATTTATTCTTTCTGACATATGTGCCTCAAAGTTAAGCGATGAATCGAAAGTGACTCCAATATCTTTCACCTTGTCTGTGCTTGTAATTGTTGTTTTCAGGTCCCAGTGTGTATCCGTCGTTTCTTATGCTTGATAGTCCAATTCTCATATGGCTACATTTATTGGGTGAAATTTTAAGAGTGATGTGTTTGTCCATTGTTCGGCAAGGATTAGATTTTGTTGCAAACTTGTGCAGTCCTCTTCAGTGTAGATTGCATGGAAGAGTTTCATATCGTCTGCTAATAGGAATAGCTCAGAGCTCTTAATAACTTCTGGTAAATCATTTATAAAGATCACAAATAGCAGAGGGCCAATCACTGATCCTTGTGGTATACCACTAGTGACCTCCTGCCAAGATGAGAATGAGTTGTTAACTCTAACGCGTTGACTTCTGTGGGACAGCATAGCTGCAACTCAGTCTAGAATTCCATAGCTCTGGAGTTTCCCTATAAGTCGACGATGTGGAAACTTGTCAAATGCTTTCATAAAGTCACAGTAAACTACATCTATACATGGTCACTCAACAGGTCACTATCTTTCATGTGTTCAGTGACAGTGTCTCTGATTATTTGCTCTAATATTTTTCCTGCTATGCTGGTTAGACTGACTGGCCTGTAGTTTTGTGCTTGACTTTTGTTGCCTTTCTTGTGAATTGCGGACACGTTTGCTGTTTTCCAGTCTGTGGGTAACACGCTTATTGTCAGTGATGTTTTAAATATGACGGATAGTGGAGTACTGATAGTGTTCGCCAATTCATGTAGGACACGAGGATGGAGACCATCTGGTCCTGGTGATTTGAATGTCTTTAGTTTCTTTAACTTCGATGCCACTGTCGATGGGTAGATAGTACAATGTTCAATTGTCTTGGAACATCTTATTGGTTCCTCTGGAGTTTCGCCTTCTGGTTCTCTTGTAAATACTGAGGAGAAGTAGTCAGCCAGCACCTGTGCTTTTTCTGAGTCAGACTTTGTCAAGTCATCTTTGTCATCTTCGCTTTTTATCAAGTTGGGTATTCCCATTCTTGTCGTTATTTTTGCCTGGGCATACTGCCAGAACTTCTTGGGATTCTGTTTTATTTGGTTAATGATATCCTTTTCATATTGCTTTTGTGCCTTTCTTGTCAGTCTCATGACTTGATTTCGAAGTCGACAAAATTCCTGGTAATTTTTTACATCTTTAGTTAGAAGGAATTTTTTCCACAATCTATTTTTCCTCCTGATTTTGGCTCGGGTTTTCACATCCAGTGGCACTGGGTATTTTTTGGCTCTTTGTGATATTCTCTTCTTTGGAATGCATTGTTCTTCTGCTTGTCTAAGTTTAGACATAAGGATATCCCATTGGGCTTGGACATCTCCCTGGTGATTAGAAAATTCTGCCTCCCAGTCTATGTTTAATAAGTCTTCCATTTTGGTGTAATCTCCTTTGTCGCATTTATAAACAGTTTTGCTGATTGGTTCATAGGTTGGAGTGCAGTTAAGAACCACCTTGATAACAGAGTGGTCACTTTTACCTAGTCCTGAGGCTGTCTCTATTGTTGAGATCGCTGTATTGTCATTTGTGAGGGCAAGGTCCAGGAGCGATGGTTCGTTTGTACCTCTGCCTCTAGTGGGTTCTGTAATGTGTTGCATCAAGTAACAGTCTCAAAGTTTTTCTATAAATTTAAATTCCTTATCCTCAGTACTTGTTGCTGTAGTTGATTTTGTTTCCCAATTAATCATAGGGTAGTTGAAGTCTCCAAGTAGCAGAACATGGGGAAAATTTTTCTCATTTATTTTGTCAAGTCGTCTGTTAAGGTTGTCATTGTTCTCAGTGGTGCTGCTGGGGCTTCTATAAAAGGAGCCTATGAGAAGGGTATTTTTCCCTTTCAATTTCAAAGTGCAAAATTGTGCTTCATTAAAGTCAACGTCAAATTGGTGTACTTAATACGGCAATGATTTGTGAATAAATAAAATCATCCCTCTACCTTTGCCCTCATCAATGTTCATTGCTTCATTAGAGTACCCTTCCAGGTTGTATTCCTGTATGGTCAGTTTTCTTTTATACTTTTTAGGCTTTACTTCTGATATTGCTACAACATGTGGAGGAGTTGAATGGTTTTTTATTCTGCATTTTAGTTCGGTTAATTTTTCTTTAGTTAGTACGTCAGCATTGGTATACCATATGACTATTTCTCCTGTTCTGGCACTAGCAGTGCTCAAGTTTTGCTGGTTATTTCTCCCCTTTTCTTTACCTTGATGATTTGTCTTTCTCCTGGGCGTCCTCTTACTAGGTAGACAAAATTTGTTGTCTGTTCCTGCTGTGTTTTTTCTCTTGCCTCCTTCTGCAGTAGTTGCTCCTTCTCTCTGTCTTCCCTGCTCATGTCATGCTTTATGATCATTCCACTAAATGGCTCATCTTTGTTTTTCAGTTTGTATAGGTTTTTCATAACTATGGCTTTTTTGTCCTCTTCTGGAAAGGTTACAAGTAAAGGAAAATTTTTTGTTTCCTCTGTTTCTGTCTCCTTTGTCTGCTTACTCCACAGTCTCTTTACAAGTAGGGTTAATTAATAGGGTTGTTTACCATTCGAAAATTGAGGTAACATAGTGAATAGTCAGAATCAGTGGGAATATTGGTTAGAATAAGCATTACTATTACACATATACTTCTTATAGACATATATTAAGAAACTGTTTTTGTTAACATAGGCAATATTTTTCCCGGACTCAATTTCAACGAGCGATAAGGGGGAGTTTGGTTACAGGTCGTGAATTAAACTGGTGTACCAAACTATCGTATACATTGTTAAATATATATTAGATAAAGCGATACATTTACATAAATTATATACATAAGGTAACATCTGACATAGTTGTAGTAAACAATTTCGGCAAAAAGGAATTAACAGCAGGATTTTAGCATAAGTTCATTTACACTGACTTCGTTGTTTTGTTTACACAGTTTTCTCCATATTTGCTAGGTGGCAGGCTTTTTTATGCTCGTGCGAGCTTAGTAGAAAAGACATAGTTAGCAAGTATATTAGCCTAAAGTGTTCTTTTGAACACAAAAACAGCCTTATTCAAGGCTAAGGTAGCAATAAGATTAAGTCAAAAGTTTTTGATGGAGCCGTGCAAACGGCAGGTAAAGGCCACCAGGCATTTAATATGCAACAGTTGTAGCAACTGGGTGGACTTCGTCAAGTCCGGGTGCGAGAACTCCTGGGCTGAGGTTCAGGCGGATAGTTTTAGTTTTGAGTGTAGAGGATGTACGAGGATGAAGGAACTTGAGGTGGAGTTAGAAGAGCTGAGGCTGCTCGTTGTAGCAGTGTTGGGAAGGGATAAAGTGGGGGAAGACGACGAGAGAGATGCTAGGGAGAGCTCACCTCAGTCTGGGAGGAGGCTGAGGGGAGGTAAGGTGACAGGTCGTAACGAGACGGGACATAGGGAGACGGGATGTAGGGAGACAGGACAAAAGGAGACAAGAAGGAAAGAAATGGGAGGGAAGACAAATGGATCGAAGGAAAGGGGAGTGGGGGAGACAGTAGCGAAAGAGTCAGGGGGCAAGGATACAATAGTTAAGGTGATGGGAGTGAGGGTGTCAGGACGGAAGGTGACAGGAGCGCAAGTTAGCCAGGCGACGGGAGGGAAAGGTGACAGGTTGATGAGTGAGAGAGAGCATGATAACAGTCTGCCACCAACTGACAAGACTGCAGGACAGAATGTGATGGAGGGGATCCATCAGAAAAGCTATTCCGAGGCGCAGTGATAGAGGGGTTGAGAAAGACAGCGAGGGTATTTGTGGGGGACTCAATAGTTAGGAAGACCGACAGAGTCTTAAACAAGGGAGATGACGTGGTAGATTGCTTGCCTGGGGCGAAAATAGAGGCGATAACTGAGAGGGTAGAAAACATTATGGGTTCGGGCAAGGGTGGATCTGTTTTAGATCACGTAGTGACAAATAACGTAGAGAGAGAGGGTACAACTGCCATAGTTAGGAAATACAACAATTTGGTCAGAACACTAAAGCAGACGCGGGCTGAGCAGGTAATATTTTATATGTTAAAGAATCTATTCAGGCTTATGAAATAAAATTAGAAAGCGAAGCAGATTACGATGAAGCTGTTTGGTGTAAAATAGTTTCAGGAAATTAAAAATTAATTATTGGATTAGTTTACTGAAGTCCAAACATAAACGAAGAGGATAACACAAAAATACAAAATGCTATAAAGGAAGTTAGTAAAGGGGAATGTATCATAATGGGAGATTTTAACCATGGACATATACAATGGAAATCTCTAGAGAATACAGAGGGTGAGGACCAACAATTTCTATTTTCAATTCAGGAGAGCTTCCTTACTCAGCACGTGTAGAACCAACCAGGGGAGAAAATGTATTAGATATAGTTTTATCATCACAAAAAGATTTAGTGGACAATGTAAAAATACATGAACCATTGGGTAACAGTGACCACAATCAAATACATTTTGACATCAATGTAAAATCAGAAAGTAAAAATAAAAAACGTATAGGAGAAACTTCCACAAAGGTAACTATAAAAATATGAGAAAATACTTAGCAAAGCTAGATTGGAATAACATGCTGATGAATAAGACCACAATTGAATGTTGGAATATTCTAAAATATGAAATTAAGAGTATCATTGATAAATTTATTCCCTTGAAAAAAACAAGGAAAACGGTCTAGAAAGAAACACTTGTCAAAAGAAGCTATTAGAAAATAGTGTTTAAGCAAACTATGTGGATGGTTTATAGGCGCACCGGAAAGGATGAAGACTATGCAAATTACAAAGAGGCACTTAACCTAGCTACAACTGAAATTAGAAAATCTAAAAGAACCTTTGAAAAAAAATTGGCAGGTAATATAAAAAATGACAGCAAGAGTTTCTATGCTTATGTAAGGAGTAAACAGAAAGTTCGGGATAAGGTTGGACTACTGGAAAACAACAGGGGAAACATAATTTCAGACGGGTTTCAAATGGCAGAGGTCCTGAATGAGTATTTCAGCTCAGTTTTTACCACAGAAGACATCAGCTCACTTCCAGTTCCATTTACTAAATTTGAGGGCAATACATCAGAACATTTAGGGCAGTTATTTGTAACTCCTGAAATGATAGCAAACAAAATTAAGAAGATGAAAGATAATAAATCACCTGGAGTTGATGGGATACCACCAAAACTGCTTAAGGAAATTGTTGAGCAAATTAGTACACCACTTGCAAATTTTTTTAACTTGTCACTAGAAGAAGGAATAGTTCCTTCAGAATGGAAAGAGGCAAACATTACGCCGCTATTTAAGAAGGGATAGAGGAACAAGCCAGAAAATTACAGACCAGTGAGTTTAACATCAGTTGTATGTAAATTACTCAAAACATTAATTAGAGACCACATGGTGGAATTCCTTGTAAAACATAAATTAATAAACACATCTCAACATGGGTTCTTAAAAGCAAGATCATGTCTAACTAATCTCTTATGTTTTTTGGAAGAAATTACAAAGTGATTGGGTTGTCTACTTAGATTTTCAGAAAGCTTTCGATAAAGTGCCACATCAAAGATTGTTACTTAAACTAAAAGCCCATGGCATAGGTAATGACGTAATCAACTGGATAGAAAAGTGGCTTACACACAGAAAACAGAGAGTAATAGTAGATGGTGAGATTTCAAACTGGAAATCTGTTTTGAGTGGGGTACCACAGGGGTCAGTTTTTAATATATATATATAAATGATTTGAAAGATGACATATCTAGCAAAGTACTCAAATTTGCAGATGACAAAAAAGTATTCAGAAAGTTTACTAATGATACAGATAAACAAAGTTTACAGGATCATCTAGATAAATTAGTTAAATGGTCAGAAAAATGGCAAATGTTATTCAATTTTGGGAAGTTTAAATGTATACACATAGGACATGGAAACATGGACGAAGAATATAAAATGGGGGATGCTGTACTAGGTAGAACCACACAAGAAAAGGACTTAGGAGTAACATTTATTGCTGACATGAAAGTTTCAGAGCAATGTGGGATTGCTGCTTCGAAAAGAAATCAATTTCTAGGGCTAATTAGGAGAACTATCATGTATAAGGAGAAACAGCTAATTGTACCCCTTTACAAAAAGCAATAGTTAGACCACATTTGGAATATTGTATTCAAGCATGGAGGCCATATCATAAAAAGGACATAGACAAGCTAGAAAGAATACAACGAAGAGCAACTAAAATGAATACAGAATTGAGAGACCTTAGTTACGAAAGTTGCTTATCAATGTGGTTTGACAACATTAGAGACCATGATACTAAGAGGAGACCAAATAGAAGTGTTTGAAATAGTGATCGGTTATGAGGATATTAAATCTTGTTAAATAAGGTAAGTGTTTAACACTAGTGGTGTCATTTAGGTACCAGTATAGAACTGAAAAGTGGTGACAACTGTTTAACACCACATGGCGACACTTTTCAGTTGTCAAATTACAATAATTATGGATCCTATTGATAAAAAAATGGGGTGTACGCTAATTAGGACATGTACGCTTAATAGGTTGAATATGGTACTCATTTTACAAAGCCACAGCTTATACCATAAACCAACCCACCAAGTGCGCGCCTTGCAAGTTTCTCTACTGACGGCAGGATGGGTATCTCCAGTTGCTGCAAGTAGAAGATGACCATCATTGTGAGTGCATAGTTGGTCACTCTCAGTCCACTGCTGGGGTTGCCAGAGAGTTCCTTCAACTTGGCCCAGTAGCGTATGTTGTATATCAGGGGCTGTACATGAGGGTCAACGTTGCACAGCAAATTAATCAAACGCGTGTTCTGCAGAGCCACTCTACAACATGGTGATGTTAGCAGAATTACCACACGAAAAAGTAATAATGGATTAGCTCAGTTGTTCCTCTCAACATATTTATTCTTACTACATGGTGTATGAGTACATTAAAACATTACAGCAATTACTGTGTACGTAAAACAGACAACATCAGCTCATCACAGGCTAAACAAGAAGTGTCTCTACATCACACAACACATCTTTTATACATGAAACATCGTTTAAAAATAACTTCCAACCTTCCTCGGTATTGGTTCTGGATCAAGCACCAAGTTTGTATTGTGCCAATATGTTTTTGAAGCTTCTAGACATACATTTAGAGCTAGATGAGAGAGCATGCTACGTTTAGAAGTGGGGAGCGGTGGTCTAAAAGTGGGGAGCGGTGGTCTAATGGTTAGAGCACCCGCCTGTCGATCGAGCGGACGGTGGTTCGATTCCACCTCCGCCGTTTCGAAGCTTGGGCAATTTCGTTCACCCCACTTTGCCCGTGTCTTTCGGAAGAGACACTAAAAGCCGTTGGTCGAAACTCCTGCGTTAGCTCAAGATTGGGCTGTTTGGAGTATAACTACTTGAGAAGAAGCTCCTTATTCTAAATTAAATGGTTTTATTCCTCAAAAATTGGACAATTAGTGGCACAGTTATTAAGTTGTAAAGATAAGAGGTCCACTGGTTTCTACCGGAACAACAGCAGGATCACTCCGTCTACCTTGTGTACCCGTAGTTCATAATTTGTGTTAAACCAATAATCAAATCGTCCGAAAAACATCTCTGAAACAGGTTATAGATGCGTATGTTTAAATGCAAGGAGCATAGTAAATAAGAAAAACGAATTAAACATTATGGTAGAAGATATTGACCCTCACATAATTGGTATAACTGGATCATGAGCCAACATAGACATAACAGATGCTGAATTAGGACTGACAGGATATGTAATGTTTAGGACAGATCGAATAGGAAGAAGGGGAGGGGGAGTTATTTTATATGTTAAAGAATCTATTCAGGCTGATGAAATAAAACTAGAAAGGGAAGCAGATTGCGATGAAGCTGTTTGGTGCAAAATTGTTTCAGGAAATTAAAAATTAACTATTGGATTAGTTTACCGAAGTCCAAACATAAACGAAGAGGATAACACAACAATAAAAAATGCTATAAAGGAAGTTAGTAAAGGGGAATGTATCATAATGGGAGATTTTAACCATGGACACATACAATGGAATTCTCTAGAGAGCACAGAGAGTGAGGACCAACAATTTCTATTTTTAATCCAGGATAGCTTTCTTACTCAGCACGTGCTAGAACCAACCAGGGGAGAAAATGTATTAGATATAGTTTTGTCATAACAAAAAGAATTAGTGGACAATGTAAAAATACTTGAACCATTGGGTAACAGTGACCATAATCAAATACATTTTTACATCAATGTAAAATCAGAAAGTAAAAATAAGAAAACGTACAAGAGAAACTTCCACAAAGGTAACTACAAAGATATGAGAAAATACTTAGCAAAGCTAGATTGGAATAACATGCTGATGAATAAAACTGCAATTGAATGTTGGAATATTCTAAAATATGAAATTGAGAGTATCATCGATAGATTTGTTCCCTTCCAAAAACAACGAAAACGATGTAGAAAGAAACACTTGTCAAAAGAGGCTATTAGAAAAATAGTGTTAAAACAAACTATGTGGAGGGTTTATAGGCGTACCAGAAAGGAAGAAGACTATGCAAATTACAAAGAGGCACTTAATGCAGCTACAACTGAAATCAGACAATCTAAAAGAAGCTATGAGCAAAAACTAGCATGTAACTCCTGACATATGCATAAAAGAGTTTTTATGCATATGTCAGGAGTAAACAAAATGTACAAGACAAGGTTGGACCTCTAGAAGACAGTGCTGGAAATATAATATCACAGGGTTTTTAATGGTGGAAGACCTAAATGGTTACTTCAGTTCAGTGTTTACCAAAGAAGATATTAGTTCATTACCAGATGCTGATGCTAAATTTCTGGAGGCTAAATCTGACTATTTAGGACCGTTAGTTGTAACTCTAGAAATGGTAGCTAAGAAAATAAAGGCAATGAAGGATAATAAATCACCGGGAGTGGATGGGATTCCTCCAAAACTACTAATGCAAACAGTAGAACAAATCAGTATACCATTTGCAAGAGTATTCAACTTGTCATTAAAAGAGGGAGTTGTTCCGTTTGAATGGAAAGAAGCAAACATCATACCATTATTTAAAAAGGGTTCGAGAAATAAGTCAGAGAATTACAGACCAGTGAGTTTAACGTCAGTGATTTGTAAATTATTAGAAAGGTTAATTAAAGACCATATGGTGGACTTCCTCGTTAAGCATAAATTATTAAATTCATCTCAACATGGATTCCTTAAAGCGAGGTCATGCTTAACAAATATGTTATGTTTTTTGGAAGAAATCACTAAGTGGATAGACGTGGGATCGCCAATAGATATTATCTACTTAGATTTTCAGAAAGTGCCACATCAACGATTACTACTTAAATTAAAAGCCCATGGTATCGGGGATAGCATAACTGACTGGAAAGAACAATGGCTGACTGACAGAAGACAATGAGTTGTAGTAGATAGAGAAGTTTCAAATTGGAAATCGGTTTTGAGTGGGGTACCTCAAGGATCAGTATTAGGACCTATATTATTCTTAATATATATCAATGACTTGGACGACAGTATAACAAGTAACGTACCGAAATTTGCGGATGACACAAAACTGTTTAGAAAGGTTAATACTGATGGTGATAAACAACATTTACAAAACGATCTAGACAGATTAGTGAAATGGTCTGAGAAATGGCAGATGTTCACTTTTGGGAAATGTAAATGCCTACATACACATGGGAGATACTGTTCTGGGTGCTACTGTAAAAGAAATGGATTTAGGAGTTATAATAAGCGCTGATATGAAAGTTTCAGAGCAGTGTGGTATTGCAGCTTCAAAGGGTAATCAAATTCTTGGATTGATTAGAAGAAACATAACATACAAGGGAAAAAAGTTAATTATACCTCTGTATAAAGCAATAGTTAGACCTCATTTAGAATACTGTATACAAGCATGGAGACCATATCGTAAGAAGGATATAAATACGCTTGAACACATACAAAGGAGAGCAACTAAAATGATTCCAGAACTGAGAGACCTTAGTTATGAAGAACACCTGAAAGAATGTGGTTTAACAACTCTAGAGACAAGGAGGTTAAGAGGAGATCAGATTGAAGTTTTTAAGATATCGAATGGGTATGAAAATATTGATAAAAATATGTTTTTCTCACTCAAGAAGGATAGCAGAACTAGAGGACATGAGGTAAGAGACAGGGAACAGTCACCGTAGGAGACAAGGACATTCTGTCAGCAGACGAGGAGAGGAAACTCCAGAGAGAGGAGATCATATCAGCATGGGGAGGAGGCCAAGAGATCCTAGGGAGGCAATATGGATTTCTGGGGAAGACAGCAAGACACCCGAGGAAGGAAATGAGTACACCTCCAGGGAGAAGGTAAATACACCGAAGGAAGGAGGTCAGGATACCTACCTGTAGGGTGTGTGGAGACGTGGTCACCCTGGGGACATGGCAAGAACACCCTGGTGGGAGTCAAATGCACCGTGGGGAGGAGACTTGTATTAGCAAGCATTTATCCATAGGAGTTGATCATAGACAAGAGAATGATGGCATGCCAGATTCACTGAACAAATATATTTTAATGTACATACATATATATTTGTTACATCAATAATTCTTAAAGCTAAGTAGCATAATAAAAACATAGGCAACAATGAACTAATGAATTGCATAAAAGAGATTAAGAATGCCGGTCATCACAACTCACCTTTCGTTCATGGACAGGTCACATTTGAGACCAGACTGGACGTGTTCAAACTTTATCAACAGGCAACGGGTTGCTTTAGTCACGAACACATTGGTGAAATCATCGCTTGCTGAATTTAGTATGGCAGAACACTAAAGGAACAGAAAACAATAAATTAATCCACATATTTTAAAGATATGAAATCTTGTTGGGTTTTTATTGTAAAACCATAGTAAAACTGTATCTATTCCAACACAAATGACGGCCCCACAAGCTCAAATCCTATCCAATCAAAAATATACTTGCAATCATAGTCATAATTGTATTTTTGTAAATGTGATCATATTTGTAATAACTTACATCGTATATAATTGTAAGCATAATATGGACATATGTAATAGTAATTCCTGAACGGCTGTAATTATATGTTCTTGCTGCACTGCCCCAGCTGATATCCCTTTCCTTGCTCCCTTTATAAGGGGTGAGGCTAGTTTTTGTACTGCTGCACCACACCAGCTATTAACCCTTTCCACTTGTCACTTCCTGTGCTTTTTGAACACCCCTCTTTACCTAGTCCTCCCATCATAGTTGCAGTCTAACCCTTTCCCTCTGTTTTCTTTGGTGATCTGCCCAAACTGTGCAAAATAAAAATTTTCCAACTGAACTCAGGTTTGCATAGTAATATCAACCTGGTCATCAGAGTGGTCATTCTGCTGAACTGAGTGGTCAGTGGGAATGTCCAGAAAGATGTCCATGTCACATCCATGCATGCCCACGCCACTGACCGATGACCCAAATAGTAACACCTGACAGCCTGAACAAAGTAAAGAAATGTTTGTCAAACATTTTGTTAAAAGATGTTAGTAATTTATCAGGTATGCTTAGGGGATTTAAAGAAGAAAATACAGAGTAAAGTATAAATATGTGCTTTATATGTTTTACTATTAATTAATAAACATAAAAATGTATATTACATATAAACATACATATATAGCAATGCAATACAAACAGCATATTTCATCCAGCTAATAGACAATATTCACAACATGTACAAAACCTATTGGCTAAGAATATAACTATGGTTGTGGATGTGTTTGTGACATCACTGCTATACGTTTGTGATGTCATTGTGATACTTTTGTGACATCGCTGTGATGTTTGTGACATCACAGTGATATTTGTGATGTCATCGTGATATGTTTGTGATGTCATTGTGATATGTTTGTGACGTCATTGTGATATGTGTGTGACGTCATTGTGATGTTTTGTGACGTCATTGTGATATGTTTGTGATGTCAATGCGATATGTTTGAGATGGCCCTTGAATGCCAACCTGGTATCCTGCTCTGGAATAGCTCTTGCAGTTGCCGACGTATGTGCTCCCTTTGTTGAATTTCTTGGCAGCCGAGCTGAATCTCTTTCTGAAGTAGATTCATCTGCTGCTTTACCTGCATGAAAGGAAATAATATAACTTTAAAACTCCCTCCCCGAGTGATTTAGCCTATCATAAGATTCACTGATGTTCAAATCTGTAGTATGTGAATAGTTTAAGGTAGGTGGGGCAGCTATTATATGCTTGTCTTGAATTGAGTAGTTTCAGTAGAAGTGTTTAAGATAAATTAACCATTTCTTCACATTGTAGTTGAAATACCATAAAATATTCCAGATTAATACATTTTTGAGTTTTTTGTTTATTTGGTTATGTTACAAGATTTTAAAAACATTTTTGTAAATGAGAAAAAATAGCCACAAAATGCAAAATTATATCGTTTTGAGAAAATCCCCAAAGAAATTGCATACACATAAGTATGACACTGATAACTTTATGGAAATTTGTGATTAACATAAACGAATTACGTGTGCTACACCACCATGATTAAGTGCACAAACAGTTGAATGACAGCCTAAAGGGGCAGTGTATTTTTGACACAAACCCTTCACCAATCGTAGTTCTAATTCGTGTAATGGTGCCTACATGTAAGACGCGTTCATACGCCAAATTGCAGTGTTGTAAGTATTGTAGTTTTTCTAACATAGTAAATTAAGCATCGTTTCCTGGTTGTTAGTGATAACAGAAATGTCAATAGATATGCATATCATGCTTGAAATGTGATGTTTTTCACAGACGTTTTATGTATTGTTGACAAAACATAACGGTCATTTCACTTTGCCCTGTACATTGTCATATATCATATCAGGTTACGCAAGCTATCTGACAAATATGTGGCAGGGCATGTTTACGGACATTTTGACTGGCCCATTGTCCGCAGGGTCACCACCAGGTCACATCTACTTCCCAGTTTCCGTTATAGCTTCAAAGGCACAATAAACTACATTAGCACTGACATTTGCTGGCAAAAGGACATGATTTAATTAAGTAGATATAATACTGATATGTACTGGAATCACAGTAATCAGACAATATTCCGCACTCACGGCGAACGAATAAAGCTGGTTTGAAGATCGAAGCACATGCAGTTGTTATTATGAAAACATCGTCAGCATTTCTAAGAAGTCAGGGGATTTCCAAAAGGACTGTTTTTTAAAGGATGGATTGGCGAAATACAACGTTAGTGCCAGGTGATTATGTGTGGTGTCAACGTTCAGTTCAATATTTCCTAGCATGTTATGAGGGAAAGAACAAAAAAATCAACTGCCATGTTAGCTGCCCCAGCTACCTTAAGCATTATGCGCAGTCATAATTATAACTTTGGTTAAAATCATTGAGTACCTTGCAAAAGTGTGAATAGCCTAATAATAATAATAACAAAATAACAGGTGTGAATAATAAGAATACCTTTATTGGTCCGAAAACATGGATATACATTTGATAAACTATGGCAAGGAGTTAAAAATACAAAGAACAAAAACCTGCAAGGAAAATACTCAACTTAATGCAAACACAAGACTAAAAAAAAGAACCAGCAAGAACATGTATGTATATATTTCTATAGTTCGCACATACCCCTCCGTAACTTAGCAATCATGAGTTAAGGGCCCTGACGGCAGATGGTACAAAAGATCTGCTGTAATGGACAGTGCATGCAGAAATGGACAGATACCGCCTGCCTGATCTCGCTGGAATGAATGTGGTGTGTAGTGGATGTGTTGCATTGTGTAAGATGCTTTCTTTCTTCTTTGTCATGTAATGACAGTGCAAGCTGTGAAGTGGTGTAACATGGATGGATTTGGCAGCTTGGTTTACCACACACTCTAGCTTGTTAATTTTTTCAACCTATGTCATAGTGTAATTATAAAGGTGGAGCCACTTCTGCCATTTTTGTTGTAAAAAATAATTTAATAGTTTGACTGATGCCAAACCTAAATAACAAATCTGCTGATTTTTTTTCTCAAATTTGTCTGAAATGAGACAAACAAATAAATTGTGGGACCTTTATGTTGAGCCTTTATTGTTTCAATGTGGGGATGAACAACACAGTATAATGCCAGTGGGTGGACAGGACCTCATTTAACAGGTTCCTGTTTGAAATGGTACTTGCATATGCATACTGTGTAAACTGACACACTGCATTTAAACTTAGTGCTATATATAAGAAATGTATTAATATTATTATTATTAATACATCTCTCCAGCCATAGTCACAGATCACATCAGATTAATACTCCTAGTGGATGTGACCAATTTAATAAAATTTAAACTCACATCTGCACATTTGCGGAGTTTTAGCAGCAAAGCACTATCGTCATTCTTTGAGGTGTCATCAGTGGACATCTTGGGTGGTGCTTGGCGTTTTGCTGCTGGTGTGACAGGTCGATATTCTCGCAGCTTGATGGTTAGTCTACAGTTGCCAATATATACGGGGCCAAACTGTGGCGACAGGACAGCGGACACAGTCTCTGGTGATTGGAACTTGACGAAGGCAAATTGGCCCTGCAAGAGACAGTTGATTGCAAAGCGATAATATCAAGATACTATATATTATACTACACAACACCTACGTTGCATAACCTGGAACCCTCTCTCACCCATTACATGACATTTTTTAATGAGATCAATATGTGGGTACCTGTGAAAATGTCTTGTCCTTCAAGTTGTTACCATCAGTAGTCATAGCGAAAAACTGCCTTTGTTCAAAGTTAGCATTCTTATGAACAATGATAGGAAATAAACAATGTTATTTTGCTAAAATTACATCAGTGCACGACGCCAAACGAACCACCTGCTAATCCCCCCCCAATACAACCAATCTATCTTTCAAATCATGGATTAAAAAGAAACAGGCAAAGTGGGGTGAACGAAATTGCACAAGTTTCAAAACAGCAGCAGGTGGACTGGAACCCTGGTCCCCTCGATTAACATTAAGGTGCTTTCCCACTTGCTACTGCACCCCAAAATGAACGATCGTGAAAATTGTGAAGACACTGTCTATAACGGACACTTTTAAAAGTCCCAAATTACTTGCTATTAGTTAGCACTGTCCGCTAACTGTCCATAGTGGCTACCTAGCCAATGTGGACAACGGACATGTAATTTGGATCCAACCATTCATTGTCACCCTGTCGCTTAAGGACAGGTAAAAGTGCATTGACAATCTCACTAGTCAATCTAGCTGAGCCACTGCTGATACCCACTAACTTCGCTAAGTATGTATTCTGTGTCATACCATCTGCATAATGTCATCAAGAAGTATAAGAAATGTGCTCCAAATAAGGCGAGTCTCTTGTCTAGCCCTAGCCTAGGCCACCGCCAGCTGTATACACCTTCACCCCTTGGACTTGGCTTCTCGTGGACATCAAAGTTTAATAACTAAACTTGAAAATGCTACTAAAATAACTATAACATAAGTATGGATTATGACATGTACGGCTGCCTGTGGCTATGCCTATGCTATGGCTAACATCAACAACGTACCGGATGGGATTTCGACGTTACATATTTCACAGAACAATGCCATGTTTTCTTTCGTTTTATAAAAATAAATGTTTCTGTCGTATTCTGTGACGCCTCAGCATAAACAGTACCGTTAGAAACGCTAGATGCTGCGGTCCTGCTTCATCATGTAGCTTCGAAAAGTGTTAGCTGTCAGTTGTCAAACTACAATAAAAGAAACTCTGACTGTCATTGGCAAACCGACGCCACTTATGGTTGTAACTAAGGCTAAGGCCTAAGCATAACAAAGGTGTGTATAACGATTACGTGTTGTCAGCGTTATTGCCCTACCAAGGTCAGGATTGTGGGCGATATTATGTAAACTCATGCGAATATTTAGTATTTAGCCTGTCAGATCGGATAAGTCATGATACAAAAACGACGTCCCTCATTTGAGATATTGGGTGATTTTTCAGCTGGCGATAGTTAAATTTCTCACTTAGGTAACCATGGAAACGGCTACCTATCCTAGGTTAGGCATATTAAGTTCCGCTAGATGGCGTCACTTTCTTTTCGACAAAAATAGCATCGTTTTACGTGTCCCATATTTGGTACGAAGGCGTGACTCTCGCGTCACATGGTCGCGGGAAAAGCCTAATTTGCTAATTTTTTTTGTTTTGTCGTTCGGAAGCTACGGTCGGTGGCTTCGCGTAAACGAATATTTTAAAAACCATTCGTCGCATCGTAATCCGTTGACATCCGTATTCCTGCAGTTAACTAATTGCATGTTTTGTTGATAAAAGTTATAAATGTATTATTTTTGTCTATCCGTCAATATTTTTATGTTAAACATCACGAAAGGTAAATTACTGCAAGATGATTTTTTTTATAGCATTTGTTATATATGCATTTTTGTAGTTTGTGTAGCAGTATTTACTATTTGTTATGTCAGAAATTATGTTTTTTTGTTTTTTGTTGCGTATTATTGCATACCTTTTTTACCGATTATATAATTTGTAAATTGTAATAACTGGTGTGAGTTGTGTAGAATATGCATTGATAAGGAATGCTTTATGATGAATAAAAATTGTTGTGTATTTGTATATACCTATACGTTCGGTCCAGTGCTTACTGTTAAAAACCAAGTAATCATTTTTAAAGCTGCTGATACTTTTCACTTTAATATTTGATTATGCATATTTTATACTTAATATCTGACACTATTTGTGTTTTGTTAATTTTAATTTGCAGTGATAATTTATGCCCACTTGAATATCATTATTTAATTTTACACATTATTTGACATCTTAGATTTTAGAAGATCCAGTTTTTGTTTGTGCAAGATTTACTTATAAAATGTACTTTGATATTTGTAAATTGTATCATTTGATAATATAATATATATATATATATATATATATATATATATATATATATATATATATATATATATATATATATATATATATATATATATAATATTATAATTATTAATTTAATTATTCAAAAGTATTTTGTGTTACAGGTAAAGGTATTCAACAGCAACTTGTGTGTACAGACTTCAGCTAGTTTGTGAATTATATGGATTACAATCAGCTGTTACGATACAAATGGATCGAATGATGAACACCTTGGATAACACTGTATCCACTATTGCAACATCATATAAGACTTCATCTCAGGACAACTGTTCCTTTCTTCAGTGACAATTTGAGATAGATTCATCGTCCATCGATGAGCAACATCAAAGTGATCAATTCTGGTTTTGACAAATGTGGTGGAGTCTACGATAACCATATACTCTTACACATGGAAATTATTGTCATACACTCATCTAACATGATAAGCAAAATCATGAGCTTGATGCTGAGACAGTGTGCTTGTGGAACATTGACACACTATTGCATTTGCCTGCTAGTAATAAAAAATATGATGAACGTAGATAGGCATTGACATTGTCTGAAGAAACGTATGTACATATAAAAATAAATAGTTGCTTTTGAATAACATGCTATAACCTTTTCATAATTAATACATGGTGTAATATGTACAATTAACTGTAATATAATCTAAACACATACAATTATTTGATGCCCCTAGCCCTGAATGGGTGGACCAACTTATTACCATGCTATTACTCCATGTAAATATGTCAAGTGTGAAATGCAGGTAAACTAATTAGGTAATGTAAAATTGCATGGTCACATAGTATTCAAGTTGATAAATTGACATTTTCCATCCATTAAAAGTTAAATAGGCCCATTACCTATTAAATAACAGCTAAATTAGCCCATTAATCCACGTAAATAGGTCAAATGTGAAATGTAGGTCAATTAATTAGGTCATCAAAAATATGGAGTTACCAAGTCACATGACATTGAAGTAGATACATTGACAATTTCCATCCCATAAAAGTTTGATAAACCCATTTCCTAATTAATTACAACCAAATAATGCCTTTACTCCATGTAAATAGATCAAATGTAGGTCAACTAATTAGGTCATGTCAAGGTAATATATTATTAACATTAGTTTCTGGGTCATATACCTTTTTATTTCACATCAATATGTTCAATACATTAAAAACTATTGCTATTTTCATATAAATGAAATACAGTCCTCAGCATTCCGGGTGATAAGAAATAGAACCAAATTGTATAGACATCAATGCTAATTTTCAGAGATCAAAAAGTGGAATAACTTCGGAAATAATGTAGATATCAACACAATTCCAAAAGTGTTATAAACTTCATAAGACACTCTATCTTGTAGAACCATTTAAATGATCATCTGATTGATTTGAATTCTTTTTTATATACCTACCTAGGTCCTACTGCTTATCATCAAACTTATGCTTGGCCTGGGCCCTGCCCGTTGCCCTGGGCCTGGGCCGAGTCTCTGGCACTGGAGTGTCACTCAAACTGGACTGATTCCCCTAGAAACCTGATGCTAAGATGACGTTAGTCGCACAGTGTGTCAAAGTGAAGTCTGTTGACATTATTTAAATTAACGAAAATAAAAAAAAATTGCACTCTTGACTTGGACTGGATTAAAACATAAACAGACGGTATTTTAATTGTATTTGACCAAGCTTATACTTCAGCCACACTGGTCCAGTGGCATCTTGGCTGTATGGTCGGATCTGAGTTGGTGTGACACTGCCGTGTGTGCAGAGGTGAATTTCTAACATGATTCCAGAAGCCTGTGCTACTGGTGGCCATTTGGGCCATATACCACATGATATCACATTTGGCTAAGCAAAGGTTATGCATTTCAGCCAATTTAGCCACCAGTATTTTCATTGAAAAGCATGCAGAATACATGAGATCTCTAGTGGAAGTGACCAAGATCTGCTAATCACTTCCTTTGAAGACACAAATACCTTGAAAGAAAAAGTTGTAAAGACTATAGTTGTGAAGATGCCTTTTACACACCAATATAGCTACACCGAGATGCAGCACCAACGACGACTCGAAGCTGAGAGCGCAACACACCAAGTCTTCTCTTACAAGAAGAACAACAGGGTACATCATCCATGGTTCAGCAAATGGGATAATCATGAATGAAGCGGTAAAGTTCAAGTGAGTGATGTGGCCAATGGGTGGCAGCACTCGATGTGGCTAGTTTAGCAAGTGGTCAATGGGTGGCAGCACTTTATGTGGATAGTTTAACAAGTGGTCAGTGATTGGCAGCAACAAGTGGTCAGTGATTGGCAGCACTTAATGTAGTTAGTGTAGTAAGTGGTCGGTGTTTGTTTGCAAAATCTTTATTATAGTCACAGTACTGAAGGACCAGTGGCATATCTAGGATTCTCGCAAAGGGGGCCACGCCTAGTCACCCATGATACCATGTAGCGGTGCAACAGGGATTTTTTTTATTGTAAGTCAAAGAGGGCAACGACCCAATGGCATGCCCCCTAAATACACCACTATAAAAGACAGTTGCAATTTTGATTATTATTATGTATATTTTATTGCAATTACAGTATATACTATACAGGTCGTAAAATATGGAAACAACCTTTTAATTATATGTGTCTGCTGTGGTAGAAATAAAGTAACAACGAAATTGTAAAATGAGAAATATTACATTTATTATAATCGATTACATGGCTTATACATAATATACCGTTGCAGTGATTACAGCGCATGATTACATCTTTGACTTTGATTGTTGAGTTTGGCTACAACCACGGTTGACTGAATTACTTTAATTTTGTACTTGAGTAAAAGTAATTAACCTAAAAACTACTTGAGTAAAAGTAAAATTACTTTGTAAAAAAGCACTTGAGTAAAAAGTAAAACTACTTTTCAAAAGTACTTGAAGTAAAAGTAGAAGTAAAAGTACAACACTTAGAAATAACAACAAAATCATAAGTAATACTATATAAATTACACAACTTGCATTTGACAACTGTTTTACAACCACTCTGCCTATAACAATGCATACCTCCCAAAGAGAGGTACGCATGCAAATATGATCGCGAACTGGCATGCGATTGAATGATATCAATAGCTTTTGGCCTGGCGACTATGAGCAGTTTTTGAAATGTCGTTGACTGTGGAGCGCCAGTAGTTATAGTGCTCCAATGACCGATCAAAAGAGGTGACCAGTAGGGAGTGATGACGTCATTTCCGGTCGCAGAGCCTTCTGGGTACCCTAAGCGCCCCCTAGCGACGACCTATATACCCTTCCTAACGACTGGAGCTAACCCTAACCATCGTAACCCTAACTAGCGACTGGAGCTAACCCTAACGGTTGTAACCCCAACTTATTGACATGATCCCGACCTGATCTCATCAGTGGTGACCCCTGACCCTAACGGAATTACCGCTACCCTAACGTGACCGCTACCCCATAACGTGACCGCTACCCCGATGCTTGAGGAGTGAAATAATTTTAATTTTATTCCAAGACATTTAATCCCTGGCTCGATGTAGTCCGCGATACCCTATCCGATGGTTCGTTGTGGCCCGCGTTACCCTATCTGTCGCTAACCGGCAAAATCGACACAACACCTCATTGAATGAAATCGCAAAGAAACTTTAATATTTAAAAATAACGATACATCAGATCATAGTAATATAAATATTTTATTTAATTTATTTAAAAAATAGCCATATTAAAGCATATAAATATAGTAATATAATTATTTAAAAATAGCCATATATCAAATTATATTAAAGCACATAAATTCATATAAATATAGCCATATATCAAATCGTATTAAAGCACATAAATTCATATAAATATAGTAATATATCAAATCGTATTAAAGCACATAAATTCATGTAAATATAGTAATATAATATTTAAAAATAGCCATATATTTATTCGTATTAAGTGTTCATGTTTTTATTCATCTCAATGGAAATTCAGTCGCGACAGTGATCTCCCTCGTCTGTCTAGGAGTTTTCGTGGTCGTTGCACTGGCTGTTGGCGTTGTACTACCTCGCTTTGATCATTGCACCCCAACAACATTTCCATTTCGACCACGGAACGTCGACGGAACAACCCGAGTTCCTTCATAACCCCAGCCCACAATTTGTTGTGGTCGAGAAAAGAAGCGAAATCATTACATTCATTGTCCCAACTCTCTGTAGCCTCAGGGCTGTCGTAGCCATCATCATATTCGTCGTCTATACACGGGGTGCGACGACACAGCTCCTCCATCACGTCTGGCCAGTGTTGTCTGTGGAAGCTGAAAATCAGAGTGAAAGACACATAAAAATCAAGCCTTTGTTAACGGTACAGCATGCTATAGAATATTTGAAACGAGAGAGCAACGAGAGGCGTACTTTGAACCAGACCAGCAGTCGGCTGACTGATGTTTTTTTCGCTAGCAGTCGCCTACTCGGCCTGCATACCGATTGCAGTCCTTATCGGCGGTGACCCGACGGCCTCAGGGCGGTAAAGCCCGGCGCACACGAACGGATCGACAGCTTGGCGACAGCTCACGAGGCCAACAGCTGAGCTATATTTCGTATCACCGTTGCCTACACACGAGTGAATGTAGCTGAGTTGCATGCGCGAGCGTCACTACCAATTACACCCACAATACTTTGCGCAACTTCCCTCTCGAAAATAACATTTCATTAACACTACCTTAAATCTAAGTAACAAAAAAATATAATAACTGAATCACGAATATTAATACTACTAATAGATAATTAACGCACAGCGTACATATTTAGTCAAATACCTTTTTAATAATTCATAAAATGTATACACGTTATGAACTGTGTGACATGAAAGTTGAAAAGGATATGTTTGTAACTTATATATATAACATATCCTGAAAATACAATTTAAAATATCATGAACAAGAATCAATTGTAAGCAAACGACGGCGTGGTTCTTTAAACTAGAACTATCTATAACCAAACGTTACACAGTTGTAAAACAGTATGTCTTTTAAAGTTAAACTATGTGTTATATATGCATTGTAAAAGTGTTAAAGTTAAACTATGTATTACCGAATTTTCGTACAACTACACGTGTTATATATATCATATATATACTTACAAACGATGCAGCATTATGGTCAGTGTGTCGCCTATGACGTTATACACAACCAGTAGATCGGAGAACACGGCAACGGCAGACATCACGACAACAGCAATGACGACAGGTGCATAAAGAAATGACTAGTCTTAAATAGCAAGCGTTAAACAATGGAGACAGCCGAGGTACAACTGACGTACAGTCGACGTAAGACACTAGTTTTTTGTTGTTGTTGCGAAAACAACTTCCAAAATCTCGACGTTCAACTGACGTAGGCGACGTAGGCCTCTAGAGTAATAACAAATTCTACGAAAAACGCATTAACCCAAACCAACGGGTATTTTAAAGCGACCCCAAATTCATCACAACGAAAAGCAGATGTCATAAACACGTCAGCTGACCGACGCCGATTTTCCCACAAACTCGACGTACGACCAACGTACTCGACGTCGTCCTCTAGAGTAATAACACATTCTGAGAAAAACGCATTAACCCAAGTCAGCGGTTATATAAACGACCCCAAATTCATCACAACGAAAAGCAGATGTCAAAAACATGTCAGCTGACCGACGCCTATTTTCCCAGACACTCGACGTAGGTCTCTAGAGTAACCCGACCCAGTGGCTATATCAAGCGACCCGCCACTTCAACGATCATAACTACTCATTCTCTCGATTGACTGCTTCACGTTCGACTCTACTATGGCCACACAGAAATTTGTCGACGATCAGCAGCAGCAGATGAATCTGACACGTTTGCAGTCACAGGTAAGTGCTGGAACGTACACATTTACAAGACCCTTAACCATAGTCGCTTGTGCAACGCAGCAGAAATATGTTGTGTATATATCATGCTCGCAATGTCCCAAAAGTGTCCAGCGCCATAAACAAGGCTACTATTGTCCACTTCACAAATTTCAGAGATCTCCTACGTACAGATACAACCTGCGTGTCCTCCTACAAGACTGGATAGGTGCAGAAATCTGGGTCAGTCTTTTTAGTGAAGTGGCAGCGAAATTACTTGGCTTTACCGCTAACGCCTACGTCGCTATGACGTCAGACGAAGACCGGTCGGCTGCACTGTCGGTGCTGAGGGGGGCCCGTGTCATGACAACCATTAAAAAACGCATAAAGAACGAGTATGTAAACTACATCATGTCAGAGCTGGAAGTACTAGACGGGGCATTCTCTTTGTAGGAGAAAGACAAAGAGAATGCTGCCAGCACCAGCGAGACGATGAATGAGAGCGTCGAAAAAGTACAACAGTGGCTAGACAAGTTTGAAAATGAAAACATCATACCCGTATTTCCCCCCTGTTCTTCCTCGTCCACCACATCCACACAACCGTCGTGCTCAGCCTTGGAGGGTGACGATGGCGGTCGTCATATCGTCGCTGTCGACTCTGCTGCTGCTGCTAGCATAACTATAGTCAGCAGCAACAGCGACAGCGATGATATAGAGATGACGGTAAGTAAAATAGATAAAATATGGGATCGTACGGATGCCATGTTGAACCAACAGACATTCGATGTAGCGGTAGAAGAGGCCTGCGTTCGTTATACGTGCGCCGAGGTGGTTCGTATGTTGAGTCTGACGGACGATGAGTATTACATGCCATCGTCCTGTTTTGTTAACCACACCCTACGTTGTGTTGTCGCAGTCTTTATGGCGAGATTCGAGAAACGACAATGGCGTCTTGATATGATAGAGAAGGTTAGAAATACCATCGCTAGTCAATACAAAGATACGTACCCTGCTAGTAGTAGTGATGGTTATGACGAGGCGCCCATGCCACCAGCAGACGTTCGTGATAGTAGTGATGAAATAAGTGTTACTGACATTGACTAAGCAGGTGTGTCTTTTTTTCATGTGTACAGATAAGCAACGGTTTGCATCAATTGAGGAAGGCGTACGAGGATGATGATGATGACAAAAAGACTGCGGCTGCGATGCCAAGAAAACGCATAACACCACCATTGGCAGACAATGACCTGCGGTGGTACTTGATCAACAAAAGACAGCTGGCATCGCAGTCGCTGTCATCCGAGACATCGCCGCCGCAGCAACAGCTGTCGTTAGCACCACCGCAGACGTCAGCGGTGAAGTCAGTCATGTCACCGACACCACCACCGCAGCAGCTGTCGTCAGCACCGTCACCACCACCACCGCAGCTGTCGCCAGCATCGCAGACGTCAGCAGTGACGTCATCACCATCGTCACCGCAGCCACCGTCATCATCGACGATGTTCAGTCCGGTGTCACCTTCATACAATCAACATGAATCGTCGTCGTCATCTTCACCCGTACTACTACCATGTCACCCGATACCACTGCTGACGATCGAACAATCTAGAATCATGTTAGAAGAAGCCATAAGCAACTTAGTCATGCATACAACCATAAACACACCTCTAACAGTAGCTCAAGCCACGCACGCTGTGTGCACTTCGATGGCTGACAGTCTGCTGTCAGAGGACCTACGATCATGCGTCATCAATGACATCACATCCTTCAACCCATGGTTACTATGAACACACGCACACACGCATGCACACGCACACGCACACACACACACTCGTGCACACACACGCCACTGATGAACAGTATTTTAATACATGAATGATATTAATGTATTAATATATCATTTTATACTTATCGTGTAATCTTGTATTTGTGTCTTGTGACACTGTAGTATATATATATATGTTATTTTCGTCTTGTGGTGCGTTTTGTATTGTATCAATACATTTATAAAATATGCCACACGCACAGGCGCGCACGCCACTGATGAACAGTATTTTAGTACATGAACGATATTAGTGTATTTATATATCATTTTACGCTTATCTTGTAATCTTGTATTTGCGTCTTTTAACACTGTAGTATATATATATTTTAGTACATGAACGATATTAGTGTATTAATATATCATTTTATACTTATCGTGTAATCTTGTATTTGCGTCCTGTGACACTGTAGTATATATATGTTATTTTCGTCTTGTGGTGCGTTTTGTATTGTGTCAATACATTTATAAAATATGCCACACACACACGAGTATGTCAGACGCCGCATGAACATTACTTTAGTGTTATATGAACGATAGTAGTGTAGTATTACGACAGCCTACTCAGGGTGTTAGCCGTCACTATACTAACGCAACAGCTAGTATTTCTATATATATATTTTAATTTTTTTTTCCTTTAAACTCTTATTTTGTCTATGAAATATATAGTGTACTTTGCGTATGAAGAGACCGACCTCTATATATAATTCAATATTCACGCACGTGACCTCTGTCGTGGTGTAAAAGCCCACAAGTCAATTCCGTCACACTAGCCTCTGGCGCGATGGTAAATGGTCACTGTCGCGGTATTAACAAACCCATAAACCACTGTCATATATCATCATCTTATATATATAGAAGTCTATCCTTTCATAGCAGTACAGCATATATATTGCATACACAACATATGTATTTTATATAATAAAAGTGTCAAAAAAGAAATGGAACGTGTTGTCATTGTCATATTCCTACGAGTGACACCCCTCCAAAGTTTAAAGGGAACCCATAGTCAATAATATCGGACATAGTGGACAATAGTAGCCATTGTCACATGAACACACACACACGCACACACGCACGCACACACACACACACACACACACACACACACACACACACACACACACACATACACACACGCGCGCACACACACATCAACCACTTCTTAGTATACACCATCACCACCCCACACGCGTTATATAGACGCACTGAGAGTCCATTCCCTCTCAGTTGTAGATGCGGTCATTGTCATGAAAAGACATCAATGTCGTCACTGTGGGCTCGCCTTCGACACGTGTGCAGAACTACAACGTCATGTGCAGATTAATCACTCGACGGCATCTTGCGGGCTTCATTCATACTCGCTGGCACCACCAGTGGTGGCTCCACCTAACGACTATGCAAAGAGAGCGAAATACGCTTGCGAGAAATGCGGTACCACCTTCGGGAGATTGGACAACCTACAGCGTCACGTAAGGTCGGTATGTAGTAGTAGTAGTAGTAGTAGTAGTAGTAGAGAAACAACACCGTCTACGCGTGTAAGAAATGCGGACGGAAGTTCGAAAGACGTTGGTTCCTGACCAGACACGCACGAACCGCGTGTGCCGACGTCACCGAGCCGCCAGCACCAAAGAGATCAAAAAGGGAAGACACTACCCCATCCCACCGCCACCCACTCGTTACCGAGGAAGACCCGTTAGAACCACCCGATCGACTTCCCTTCGCCGACACTCTGTCGACGGAGTTGCTAGATGTCGTTCGTGCGCACTGGTCTGCTATTAGGACCCACGTGACGAGAGGTCCTCTTCAATGCAGGTACGATTACAGATTAACCACACTAGACACGACCGTCTTAGAACCATCTTTGAAGATCATGTTCCAGGAACAGACCTGTGCGTTCAAGATTAACCTCAGTTACGGGTTCGTTCTGAGAAACAAGAACACGGGTCAATACAAGTACTATCATACTTCGAGTAATTGCTGTGGACGCTACCTGGACGAACCCAGTCTCATCACTAACAGCAAGGACTTTGATGACTTTCTCGAACGCATCCGAGAAACCGACGTCTTGCAATGGGCCATCAATCAAAGACCGGATTCCGCGTGGGTATGCGAACTCGTGACGAATATCACTTTCTTCGTTAATCGCATCATCGATCATCCTATAGGATGTGTAGGCATGATCCCTCTGCCACCCTACATCAAGAAGAAGAAAAGCATCATCGGTCTGGAAAAGGAACCCATCCATCACAAGAGGTATAATGATAACCTGTGTCTCTTCAGATGTCTGGCCCTGCATCGAGGATGCGATATATATCAATTGGAACCGGCGGTGAAGACGCTGTATGAGACATACGATCGAGATCATGTACCCATGGAGGAATTTGCAGGGGTCACGCTGGATGACCTCTATCGCGTAGAAACCACGTTCCAAACGAATGTGTGCGTGTACCAGCTTGTCAAACCGGATGAGGAGGATGGTAAGTCGACTGCCGAACTGGTCCGTCGATCGTTATGCAAGTACCCCAAAACAATATATCTCAACCTTCACGAGACACATTTTTCATTGATCCAAGATGTCCGCATGTACTGTCACTCGTATCGATGTCGGAAGTGCGGTGACTCGTTATGGAAAAAAGCATCTATGCTGCATAGACATGAGCGCACGTGTACGGGGGGTGTGCGTCGAGTCTATCCTGGTGGCGTGTACCATTCGACTCCATCGGTGTTCGAACGTATGGACGACGAGAACATTCGCGTGGCTGAATCGTTGCGCTACTATCCGTATCGAGCCACCTTTGATTTCGAGTGTTGGTTCGACACGGAACAACTTCCATCGGACAGTGACAAGGTCCACTGGGTGGCGCGTCACGTTCCACTGAGCGTCAGCGTGGCATCCAACGTGCCCGGCCACGAGCGAGTGCAATGTCTCGTCACGGATGGAGACACCAACAAGTTGGTGAGTAGAATGATGGATATCTTACAAGCGATGAGTGACGCCGCGTACAACAAGATCAAACACTCGTACGAAGATGTCTTGGAACAACTCGCGGAGGAACTGACGAACTGGGACGAAAGGGAGGAGGCTGCACGAACAGCCGTCGGCAAGAAGGAATCTCGTTCGGCGACCAATCCATACAAAAAGCTGATGGGACAACTATATGGATGGATGCATCAGTTACCCGTCATCGGGTTCAATTCGGGTAAGTATGATCTCAATGCCATCAAACAGTTCCTCATACCCTACTTCCTATCCACCACGTCAAAGACAGGAGAACAAGAAGAACAAGAAGAACAAGAACAAGACGACAAAGAAGAAAAGAACGAGGGTATCGGGTCTTTTATCGTCATCAAACGCAACAACACTTTCATGTGTCTTTCAACGGATCAGCTGAAATTCCTAGACATGACCAATTACATAGCTCCCGGGTTCAGTTACGACAAGTATCTGAAGGCGTACGGATGCGAGGTGACAAAAGGTCATTTCCCGTACGAGTACATGGACCGTCTAGAGAGACTCGACGACACCGCACTTCCATCGAAACAGGCCTTCTTCAGTCGACTGAAGAACGAAGGTATTTCCGACGAGGATTATGCCAGTTGTCAAGAGGCCTGGCGCGACAACGCCATGACGACTTTGCGAGACTTTCTCGTCTGGTACAACAACAGGGACGTGGTTCCCTTTCTACAGGCCATCGACAGACAGTTTGCTTTCTACGAACAACGTGGCATAGACATGTTCAAGCAAGGCATCAGCGTACCTGGTCTGACCTTGCTCTACCTGTTCAACGACCTTCCTGAGAAGACCTACTTTACCATCTTCAACGAGAAGAATAAAGATCTTCATCACCTCGTCAAAGATCACGTGGTTGGCGGGGCTTCGATTGTTTTTCATCGCTATCACGAGAAAGGGGTCACCAAGCTACGTCAGAACGAGTACGGAGAGGCCGCCCGTCCTTGTCGGTCCATCGTCGGATACGATGCCAACGCCCTGTACTTGTGGTCACTCATGCAAGACATGCCTATGGGATGGTACACGCGACGACGGGAAGAGAACGACTTCCGACCCGAATCGGCGCAGCTGTACGGTCAGATGGCTGCGGAATGGTTGACTTGGGAATCCGAACGCACGGGACGCGTCATACGACACCAGATCAACGGTAGAGAGAAGAGAATAGGCAAACTGCCGGTGGACGGGTGGTGTAGCGAGACGAAAACGGCTTATCAGTTGCATGGATGTTTTTTCCATGGTCACTCGTGCACTGGTAAAGAGATCAACGAGGTCAACGGGAAATCCATGGCTGAACTGCTCGCCGAGACCCGAAAGAACACCGTCTATCTCCGTCACTTTGTCAAAGTCGTTGAGTTGTGGGAATGCGAATGGAAAGAGACGAGACGAAATCCTGTCGTGAAAAAGCTTCTGGATGCTGCATTTCCACGACGACGTCACGCACGATGGACGATGACGTCACAACAGATCCTGAGTGGCGTGCGTGCCGGAACCGTGTTCGGTCTGATCGAGTGTGACCTTTGCGTACCGGAAGCATTGCGCGAACACTTTGCCGAGATGCAGCCCGTGTTCAAGAACATCCGTCTGACACGCGACGATCTCGGACCGTTCATGCGCCGATACGCCGAGGAGCACAACATCTTGGCGACTCCGAGACGCATGCTCGTGGGTAGTTATCGAGGCGATAAGATCTTGCTTGCCACGCCTCTGCTGCGATGGTACATGGATCACGGTCTCGAGGTGACGCACGTGTATCAGGTCGTCGAGTACGATCCCGTCCCATGCTTCAGGCGGTTCGGTGATGCAGTGTCCACGGCGCGACGCGAAGGAGACGTCCACTCGCACAAGGCCATCATCGCAGACACCATGAAGTTGCTGGGGAACTCGGGTTACGGAAAGACCATCACCAACGTGGACCGACATCGCGATGTCAACTACTGCAAGGAGAAGGCGGCATCGCTCATGGTCAACGATAGACGATTCCGACAACTCGACGTCGTCGTCGACGATGCGTACGAGATAGAGATGAACAAGAAAATAGTCACGTACACCCTACCCGTACACGTGGGATTCTTCGTTCTACAGTACGCCAAGATGCGCATGTTGCAGTTCTATTACGACTTCATCGACAGGTACCTGGAACGCCCTCTTTTTCAGTACTGCGAGACAGATACAGACTCTGCCTATTTGGCCTTGGCCGCCGAGTCCGTCGACGCCCTCGTGACCCCGGAACTACGAGAACATTACTTCCGGCACCGCTCCGAATGGTTGCCGTCCGAATGTTGCGACGACCATCGGAACGAGTACGTGCGCTGTCGACTCGCCAATAGACCGTGGGTCGGCGACGAGGCGTGCTGTAAGGCGCGCAGGGCGTACGACAAGAGGACACCTGGTCTGTTCAAGGTGGAGTGGTCCGGCGACGGGTTCGTGGGGTTGTGTAGCAAGACGTACTATTGTTTCGGACCCACCGACAAATACAGCACCAAAGGACTGAGCAAACGTCACAACGACATCGACAAGAACGCGTTCCTGGAGGTGCTCACCAACCGTCGGAGCGGAAGTGGAAAGAACCGCGGGTTCCGGGTGCGTCACTCGACCGTGTTGACGTACGTGCAGGAACGAGCGGCTCTCACCTACTTCTACGCCAAACGCGTGGTGCACGAGGACGGGGTGAGCACGGGTCCGGTGGACGTGTAGAAAAGGGCGATGCACTGCGGTCGTCTTTCATAAGCGACCATGGACGCGCGGTGGAAACATCCTTTCACGTGCATCGTCGCAGGTCCGACGGGATGTGGCAAAAGTACTTTCGTGACGCGTATGCTACGTCACGCTGCTGCGATGATCGATCCACCCCCCGAACGGATCACGTGGTGTTACGGAGAATGGCAAGAGACTTACGCAACGATGGACTTGGTCGACGTGCGGTTCGAGGAAGGGTTGCCGAGTGCTAGCATGTTCGATTCGTCGACGAGGAACCTCATCGTCATAGACGATCTCATGGCAGAAACGGACGAACGGGTCACGACCTTGTTCACTAAACAAAGTCACCACAGGAACACGTCCGTGCTGTATCTCGTACAGAACCTGTTCCCCAAAAACAAAGAGAGTCGTACCATCAGTTTGAATTCTCAGTACATGGTGGTGTTCAAGAATCCTCGTGACGCATCGCAGATGTCGCACTTGGCTCGACAGATGTATCCGGGACGCGTCAAGTTCGTTCAAGAGGCTTTTAAAGACGCCACGTCGGTACCGTACGGCTATCTATTGGTCGATCTCAAACAGGACACGCCCGAGGACATGCGTCTGCGCACGGCCATCTTTCCAGACGACGGTGTTCAGTACGTGTACTTGCCGAAGGTATAAAAAGACCGCACGCGTGGATAGTCTCTTCATTCCCACCATGTCTGAGCTGGTGAAGAGACACATTGTGTGCATACAGAACCTGAACAGACTCAAGAACAACAAAGTGAAAAGGGCCATCATCGAAAACGCTGACGCCGATCTGCTGTGTGCACTAGCCGAGTGTGCCTACAACATATTAAAAAAGAACATTCCATTGTCCGCATTACAGAGGCGTCGTTTGAGTAAATACAGGACGAAGTTACGCGAGTTGGCTCAGAGACGAACGTCAGCTGCCAGGAGAAGACGCATCTTGCTGCAACGGCAGGTCGGCGAGGGACAGAGCGGAGGTTTCCTATCGGCCTTCCTAGCACCGTTGGTAAGTTCGGTCTTTCGGCCCTTGCTTCGAGAGGTGCTGTTCGAGAGCTAGAGAGAGAGAGAGAGATGGAACACGCACGCAAGATGGCCTTGGTAGACCCACGAATGTTGGACACGCTTCGTTCACCCCCACCCCCGACGGACACCTTAGGTAAGAAGGTGCAAGCTCTCGATGACGAGATGATGACCATCCTCGACAGAAAGGACATCGATGACAGGACCAAGGTAACATTGTATAATCAGGTGTTGCAAAGGTATAACGTCTTGTCCGATAAACACGTCAAGGAACCGACACGCGTGATCACGGTGAACGAGTCTGGGACGGGGGTGGGGGCGGGGACGAGGACGGGGACGGGGGCGGAGGGAGCAGTAGGAGCTCCTGCTACTACTACTAGCGAGATAGAGGCCGACGTCGTGGACACCGTCCCCAAGACCATGCAAGGCAAAGCCAGACGTTTGATGGAGCGTATGAAAAGAAACATGTCTTGGACCGCTCGCGGCGAACTGATCCACGAGGGTGTGCCGATTGCCGGAAGTAACGTGGTGGATCTCGTGAATGATGTGTTGCGTAAGAGAAATACCAATCCAACGGGATGGCAACCGTTTGCAAGACAACTCCGTGCCATGAACCTGCCCATGGAGTTGGTCGGTAACGTCACCAGGAGAGACTACATACGTCAAGCGACGATGACGACGCCGACGACATCCACTCCGGGTCGTCGTCGAATACCGGCTACTCCTCGCTCCGGCGGTGGTAGTGCACGAAGATCGCTCAGTTGGACACCCCTCGCTCGTCGACGCGGTCAGATGGAACATTCCATGCTCACCCCACCTCCAGAACGTCAACGCAAGGCACTGGCGTCATTGGCTAGTTGGGAAAAGATTTAAGACATTGCAACACGTGTCCATAGCACAGTGTGCACTGCGATGTCGAGCGATCCACAGGACACATACCGTTCCGTCATCGTTGCAGTATTTTGCGGTGGACTTTACTTGATTGCTGACGCTATAGCTCGAAGTATTATACAACAGTCGCTATTCAGGGTATGGTTTCAGTACTAGATTATCGATCATTCGTCATCGTCGTGGGTGTGGTAGTGGGTCTTCTGGTGTACGTCAGCATACTCCTCGTCACTCGTCAAGAACCGTGCTGCGCAGTAAACGTCACAACCACCGCCACCAGTCCATCGGAACTCTTTTAATGGCGCCGAGGAAAGAACAACCACTTAGGACGGTCTACTTCGATCCGAAAAGGGTAGGTAGTTACGGCGGAGTCGATGCCTTACGACGCGTCACGCGCATACCACGAAAAAAGGTCGCGGAATGGTTGTCGGAACAGGACGCCTATACCCTACACAAACCGGCTAGACGTCATTTCAAGAGACGACGCGTCATCGTGAGTGGTCTACATCAGCAGTGGCAGGCCGATCTCGTCGATCTGTCGCATTTAAAAAAGGACAACGACGGTATGACCTTTCTCCTCACGGTGATCGACGTCTTCTCGAAAGTGGGCTGGTGTGTTCCCATGAAGAACAAGTCCGCGGCGTCGTTGGTAGCGGCGCTTGACAGTACGTTCAGCAAAGGCTGGCCAAAGACGTTGCAGACAGACCAAGGACTGGAATTTCTGAATAAATCCGTTCAGACTCTATTGAAGAAGCACGACATCCATCACTTCTCCACGCACAACGCGGAGACGAAGGCGAGCGTCGTGGAAAGATTCAACAGAACGTTGAAGACGCGCATGTGGCGATACTTCACGAAACACCAGACGTGGCGATACATCGACATCCTTCAGGACTTGGTGCAATCGTACAACAACACCCACCACCGCAGTATCGGTATGGCTCCGTCACAGGTGAGTTACCGGAATCAAGAAAAGGTGTGGCAGCGTCTGTACGGTCACGACGGTAAGGGCGTGCCCAAGTTGCGCGTGTCGGATCGCGTGCGCATCAGCAAGTACAAAGGTAAGTTCGAAAAAGGCTACGCAGCGAATTGGAGCGAAGAGATGTTCACGATACACGAGGTTCATCCCTCCGATCCACCCGTGTATCGATTGAGGGACGATCTCGGCGAAGTGCTGGAAGGCACCTTCTATGAAATGGAGCTGCAGAAGGTGTCGGTACCCACTGATAAAATGTACTACGTGGAAGCGGTACTGCAGCGTCGTAAGGTAGGTAGACGAACGGAAGCTTTGGTGAAATGGTTCGGCTACCCCTCCAAATTCAACAGCTGGATCGATGCCAAGGCACTCGTCCACTCCACTATAAAGACTAGCCACGCGTACGGTGACACTTCAGTCGAGAAATGACACAAGACACGACAACACGAGACTTCACCACCACCACCACCACCACCACCATCATAGAAGAGGAGGAACAAGAGGACGTAATACCAGCAGTAACAGCAGCAGATGACAGTACTGACGCGCAGAGCGAAGAGGACAGTACTCCTTGGCATCTGTTCGGTACCGTGTGTCCTAAAGAGGAAATAGTCTTTCTCTGTCAGGTCCTCGTCTTGTTCACGGTCATCCTGATAAGCATTTACAACCTGACCACGGGTTACGAGAATTCTAATCTGTGGACGGCCCTGTTGAGTAGTTCTTTGGGTTACCTGCTCCCCAATCCAACATTGAGACGCAATGGCGACCTGACACTGCCTAGCAACGCTTCCATGAAGATGTATCCCGACAATACGTTGGCCCATTACATCACGGACTTGCCTCAACGTATCGACCTGACTGGCGAGTGGGAGTGTGGGTTAGCAGAGATACAGTACCCGCATACTTGGTACAACGTTACAGAGGAAGATGTCTGGTTCTTCCTCGGTGAGAAAAATCCTACGGGTCTTACCCCGAGTACGAAGTTAGCGTCTGGGTATTACAAAGGTCCTGTGACATTGATGAATCGCATAAACGAGGGACTGGACAGTATGTCGACTGACAAGACACGAGCTAAATTGACCTACAACGTCATCACTCAAAAAATTACATTGCACATGTCATCCGACACCGTGTTCACCATACCCTACCACAGTGCGTTGGGACCTATGTTAGGATTTCGTAAGTCGGTCGTCACCAGTCCGTCGGTAGCAGCAGCAGCAGCAGCAGCAGCAATAGCAGCAGTCAGCACACGTCAGTACGTTCACCCGAGACTAGGTGGAACGGATATCGGTGTCACACCATCAGCCACCGTGATTATACCACCTACACACAGTCCTGATGCTCCGTACCCCTTCCGCAAAGAAGCTGACGACGTGGTGAGCATGACTCGCGGGTTCGATACCATCTACGTCTACACAGATGTCGTGGAATCTCGTATAGTAGGTGAAAGTCTCGCGCCTTTGTTGCGAGCCCTCCCGGTTAGCGGAAGTCACGGTGCCACGGTATCTGATAGGTTCACTAACATTCACTACGTGCCTCTGTTGTACTCGCACTTCAAGTCGATCGAGATGGATATAAGAGACGACACCGGACGACGCGTGCCATTTGAGTACGGTAGAGTGACGGTGACACTTCATTTTCGACGACGCAGGACCGGACTGTTCTGAAGATGAATTACAACGAGTATTACGCGCGTCAGGCGGGTGGTGCACTGCCCTACTTCGCCGGTGCACCATACCAACGAGGTCACGGGCTAGGCAGTCTGTTCGGAGGTCTGCTGCGTAGCGCCATGCCACTCATCAAGAGAGGTGCCGTGGCGTTGGGTAGAGGCGCGTTGAAGACCGGCGTGCGCATAGCCGACGACGTCTTGTCTGGACAGACCACAAAAGACGCGTCACGGACGCTGGTAGGAGCATGCTGCGTGGCCTTGTGATCCCTGGCGTGCGACCTCGTAAACGTATAAAACGCGCGCCTGTGAAGAAAGGAGGCATTACAGCGACGAGACAGCGCAAGAGACGGACGTCCACGAAACGTGAGGCCGACATATTCGACAACGACGATGGCTTTCGTACATAGACAGTCGTGCGAAGGGGTCAAGAGCGAGCTGGATCTCTTTACCGTACCCCCCACTCAGACCAGCATCATCAACAGCCACGTAGTGGAACATCAACCCATGGCCTCTCTGGACTCGGGTGGACCGATAGAATTCCTGATACCCGGATCGGGCGACGATTACCTGGATCTCGCCAACACGATGCTACACGTACAGGCGAAGGTGACAAGAGCCAACGGGGACGATCTCGACTTGGCTGATCCTGTGGGGCCGGTCAATAACTGGCTGCATTCGTTGTTCAGTCAAGTTGACGTCTACCTGAACGGTACGCTCGTGACCCCTTCGACCAACACGTACGCGTATCGTGCTTACATCGAGACGCTGCTGAGCTACGGTACCGATGCCAAGGACACGCAGCTGACGGGTCAGCTGTGGCACAAGGACACGGCCACTCGTATGAACGCCGTCGAGATAGTCGATGGAGCCGCAAGTAACGCAGGGTTCGTGGCTCGACGAGAGAACACCGTACGGAGTCGAGTGGTCGACCTGATGGGCCGTCTCCACGTGGATCTCTTTCTGCAAGATAAATTCCTGATCAACGGCGTCGATGTCAAGATACGACTGGTGCGTAGTAAGGCTGCGTTTGCACTAATGGCTGGTGGGCTCGACCCTGATTACAAAATACAAATCGTCAATGCCACCTTGTTTGCAAAGAAGGCTACCCTTAATCCGACCGTGCAGATGGCCCACATCAAGGCTCTCGAGAAGAGCACGGTCAAGTATCCGATGCGGTCCGTCGACTGCAAGGTGTACTCCATTCCCGCGGGTGCTCGGTCGCACACGCACGAGAATCTGTTCCTCGGTACCCTGCCGAAACGTTTGGTGCTGTGCTGCATCGATAACGATGCATACAACGGCGCATACGACAAGAATCCGTTTCACGCCAAGAACAACACCATCAGCTTCCACGCAGTGTACGTGGACGGACGACAGATACCCTCCAAACCTTTCCAGCCCAACTTCGAAGACGACCTCTTCGTCAGGAGCTACATGAGTCTGTTCTCCTCGACTAGCAAGATGTGGCAGGACGAGGGGAACGGACTGACTCGCAGCGACTACCGATACGGCTACACCTTCTTCGGTTTTGATCTGACCCCCGACCAGTGCGACGGTCCCTGCTTCCATCTGGTACAAAAGGGCAACCTGCGCATAGAGCTGCATTTCCGTGAGGCGCTGCGGACCACCGTGAACGTCATCGCCTACGCCGAATTCGAGTCCGTGCTGGAAATAGACAAGAGCCGCAACGTCATCTACGACTACTGAGATGGATACCCTGCAGATCACTAGACTACTAGCGAGGGACCCGCGTACCAGATCGATATTTCGCGGTGTCGTACCCAAAGACGGACTACCTACGATGATAGACGGCGCTCTACCTGCGGCCTTCGTGTGCAACACCGACGACGGCGACGAACCGGGCGAACATTGGATAGCGCTGTACCTGGACGCCGACGGACGCGGCGATTACTTCTGTTCGTACGGTCTACCGCCACGACACGCTGCGTTCCGCACCTTCCTGAACGAACATTGTTCCGATTGGACACATAATAGCAAGAGGCTTCAGAGTCCTCTGTCTAACGTTTGTGGACAATATTGTGTTGCTTTTGTATTGCTTCGTTGTATTGGCGTTCCGATGAGAACTTTTGTTAACATATTCGGCACCGATCTGGTAGCTAACGATTGCCGCGTATTTGATTGGCTTAAACAGCTGCGATAAGGTAGACTGTATTATCGCTCGTCATAGCAGTAGTAGTAGTAGTTGTTGTAGTAGTAGTAGTAGTAGTAGTAGTAGTAGTAGTTGTTGTTGTTGTAGTAGTACATCGATCGAGCCTCTGGCGAGGTGGACGCACCACCCGTAAGCTCGCGACCTCTGGCGTGATGGTAAACATCCGCAAGTCACCTCGTCATCATCGATCACCCTCGAGCCTCTGGCGAGGTGGAGACACCCCTAAGCTCGCGACCTCTGGCGTGATGGTCAACATCCGCAAGTCAAGTCATCATCATATTCATCATATTCATCGTAGTCGTAGTGGTGATATTACACGCTACCCTTGTTGTATCATGCTGCTTGTGTTGTTCAATAAAATACGTGTGCACTCGTACCATACCGTGTTGCGTTGATTTCTCGTCTCCATTAGTCCCTTTGATCGTTGATAATTAATGACCCTATTCTTAATTGCTACGTATGGGTGCTCACTCCTTCAGGGTTAAGACCGCAAACGTCTACAGGGTGGGGTTACGACAGTTAGGGTTAACTCCAGTAGTCGATAGGGGTTAGCGTTAGCACTCCAATCAAAAGTTAGGGTTACGATGGTTAGGGTTAGCTCCAGTCGTTAGGAAGGGTATATAGGTCGTCGCTAGGGGGCGCTTAGGGTACCCAGAAGGCTCTGCGACCGGAAATGACGTCATCACTCCCTACTGGTCACCTCTTTTGATCGGTCATTGGAGCACTATAACTACTAGCGCCACCGGCAGCAGCGGTTTCGCATAAAATTTAACGAACATATATTTCAAAGTAAATTAAAGTAACGGAGTAAAAAGTCGCTTTACTTTAGATCGAACTACTTCGTTACAAGTAAAAGTATTTAGTCAAAATTCTACTTCATTACACGCCAATTACTTTAAATAACTACTCAAGTATTGTAACGAAGTACTTTTACTTCATTACATGCCAACCCTGGCTACAACATGTACTAGTGTAATTGATTATAATAGATTAATATCCAGATATATATAGTGATGTATACATGTTCTTCTTTTCGTTTTTATTGCTGTTATTATGCGTTGTTGTGTTTCAGCACTATGCATTGGTCGAATACCGTGACATGGCATCAGTTAATCGATTGATTGCCAATACACAACATTTTCCGAATGAGAAGCGAATCCCAGTGCAAAGCCGGTTTATATTTTTCCGAAAAAATGGCAACCAGAAATCTTCATCGAATGACCATTTTGACAATCGGATAACTGTTGACCGTCCAAAAGAACTCGTTGATACTGATCTGTTAACAGCTGAATCTGTAAGTATGTACACCTGTAAGTGGGTACAATAATTGAGATTCGTTTGGTATTTTATTCATGTTTTCCTTTAAATAAAAAGAAATTATTCAAGAGCTTTTGAGTAACATTTGCTCATCCTCACTAGCCAGGAGTGGTAGTAGTACTACAGTACCCCTGGCAGACATCGTCACTAGCCAGGGGTGGTAGTAGTACAACAGTAACTCTGGCAGACATCCTCACTAGCCAGGGGTGGTAGTAGTACAACAGTACCCCGACAGACATCCTCACTAGCCAGGGATGGTAGTAGTACTACAGTACCCGTGACAGACACCCTCGCTAGCCAGGGGTGGTAGTAGTACTACAGTACCTCTGGCAGACATCCTCACTAGCCAGGGGTGGTAGTAGTATTACATTACCCCTGACAGACACCTTCGCTAGCCAGGGGTGGTAGTAGTACTTGAATTTTGTTTGCCAGCCCACCTTTGATAGCTTCATATTCCACTTCGTGTTTGCCTCTTCTGTGTTTCTGGTATCTGACCAAATGATGGTCATGTACAAGAAGCTGAAAATCATTGAGATAAAGACGAGGCTGCGATTCTTTGTGTGTTCTTCGCTTCAAGGGACCTTGAAAGGGCTTCTGCACCAAAGCATCATCACACCTTTTGGCTCGTCCATCAACAGCTTTGGACGGTTTGACTGCGATCTCGATATGGTCCTCGAGTTGGAGAGTGAGGAACCGAAGGTAGCATATGTCGCATGCACACGCCAATTCTAAAATGTTGCGTGACAGACTACCAAAGGCAATCCTTAATTCGTATACATGTAATATAATATATATATATATATATATATATATATATATATATATATATATATATATATATATATATATATATATATATATATATATATATATATATAAAATAAAGCATTTGTGTTAATATTATATCATTCTTTAAAATTACCAGTTCCCAATAGCAGTAATACTGAAACTATATCTGTATCAATCATACATGTGTTAGTGCAATTAAATTCCCTGATATCGTAGAGCATACACAAGTCATCAAGAAACTGGCTATCTATCTTTTGCGACATTCTCCGGTTTAATTACCTTCTGTACAAAATACAATTTTACCTGTCGCAGTCGTAACATCAAAAAGTTACACACACAGTTAAAAATTACAGCTGCATCTTAATCAACCATCAGGGAGTTATATAGAACTCTTTGATGGAAATGTCAGTGGAGTGTTTTTACAGTAGTTTATTTGGCCAGTTGTTTATTTGGTTCCAGTACAACATGTAACTACAGACGATGCCAGAGAAGTTGCTTCAACACTTCAACAAAGACCAGTTTTCCTAACTGCATTTTCTTTCTTTCAAGATGCTTTGTAACATCAATTTGCTTTTAGGGAAGCATATTTATTGTATGCCGATAGAATCTACAACAAGACATTTATTGAGTGGTACAAATATTTCAGATAAAAAAATTGCAGCCCAAAGCATGTGGTCTAAACCAAGCACGACAGCCAGTGGCCACTGAAAGCTGATTTATATTCATGACTGACCTCGGTTGGGAAACAACTTCGCATTCCCAGGACGCCATCCAAACCATGCTGGCATACTCTGTTTCAGACGAACTTATTTAGGCCTTTTTTACTATAATTATTTATTTACTACAATTATTTATTAATTATTTATCTTAATTGAATACTCTATTTCATTATATATTTTAAGCTATAATATATATTTATTATTTTTATTATTGCATTATGTTTTGTACTGACTAGTCCCAAATATATGGCGCTTTAAAAAATTTAGTAATAACAATAAATAATAATAAACGTGTTGTTTGTACCCGTGCAGGAGGGGACACGCGCGAGGGATCCACATACTTCCTGAGTAAGCTACGTCTGGAGAACGAACGTCAGCACACGCAGCAGTGTCTGGACACGATCGCCGGTATCTTGAGACACTTCATGCCACATTGTGAACGCCCGTGTGCCCATCGTCAAGTTCCGACACGCCGGTTGCGAGGTGGAGTACGACCTGTGCTTGTCAAACAGGTGTGATCCACATGCACACATTAGCCAGTTTTTGAAATACAGTCGACCCTCGCTTTATGTTTACCTTAGTAATACAGCCAACTCGCTATTACGGTCACTCTAGGACAGTCCATAGCTATTTACATAGCAGTAAAGTATAGGACATTAGTCCTGCTAATGCGGATACCTTGACATTCAGGTCACTAGCCCAGTCCCGTGGGTGACATTAATATCGAGGTTTGACTGTAGTTGAATTCAAATTTTGGCTTTTCTGGTAGCAGAATGGACAAATGAATGCTGTTCAAGCATTATCATTACGAATGTATAATTAATTTTGAATGATACTACAAAACCTATGTATTCGATTTTAAAAAAGAATTGTGATAATGTGTCTAATTATATACTAGGTATGTAGCAAAGAACTTTGCATGCGTGAAGTGGTTGTAATAACTATATTTGCATACTTTACCCAGCCTCCCAAATGAAAATCAGAAGTGCTGTTAAGAAGGCACCTTCTAGTATTATTCTTTCACATTCCAAATACAGCAATTTTAGTAATACATTCTTGGTTCTAGTTACACATACAGCCACCGCCACACACAATATTGGCTTGTTGACAGCCCTACAACCGCATAATTTTTAATTTCATAGGTCACATTGAGCTAATATATGTTTTTACTGTTTACATATAAATTACAACCTTTTGGAATTCAATATTTTATTAAGTATTGGGCTAATTCTGTTCAGGTTTAGTACATATTCTTGGGAGAATTATGGTAAAGAAATAAAATCATGTGGGACACTGCATGTTCAACATGTACTTTTACATTCTTCCTTGGACAGACTTTTCAGTTTTAACTCAAAAACATGACAGGCCTTTAGGCGGGTATCACAAGAAATACACTATCTGGTTAAAGAGAAGCTAAAATCGGTTTTTGGATTTGTATGATTTTCGTAACGTTTATTTCATTGTCACACTGTGGGATTCAAAGATCATGTAAGCATCAAAAATCATGTAAGCATGGGCAAAGATCATGTAAGCATGGCTGACTTTCATATTTAAGTAATACTTATATAATAAATCAAATTAAATAATTTAATACTTATTTGATAAATGCTATATTTTATGTTATAAGTTATATCCATTTCTATGTGTGCTCTATTAAGTGTGAAAGAGTTGTTGTTGTTTAACATTATTCTTGACACCGTGTTGATAACTTAGTATGCCACTTGACTGAACAATATATAAATATTTTGGACTAAGCCCATTCTGCTGTGGATATGTGATTGTTTGGTGTCTACACGGAGTAACGGCTGATTGACTAACTACACTGAGATGTCCCCTAAGTGTGACATGTAATTTTAAGTAGCCTCTGTTACTGTCACATTGCATTATTAGTCATCAGTGTTCCTTTCAGACATTGCCATAACAACCTTATGGTTGGTTTTCTGCAGAGAATATAGCAAACCAGATACTTTTATATACTGTATCTTTTTGTATGTTCACGCAGACTCAACTGAGCAGAAGGCTGTCGATGACATTGATTGTAGCTTCACAAGTGATGTCACACGGGTACCAGCAGGCTGCAATACACAGTCTTTATGTCCGTTCATCCTTAGTTCATTATGACAGTGGTTATGCTGTTCCTTTATTTTAAAAGAAATTCCTTTAATTTCCTTTATTTGTGTCCCATCCTGCAAAATTTCTTTATATTAATTTATTCTCGCAGAATATTCCTTTAAGTTGTTTAATTTTTCATGGCAAAAAAAATACCATGAAATGTATAATTTTCTAAAATTTTCACCAGGAAGTATTAAATCGTGAATCTTACACATTGTCTCATGGTTGAATGATCTATTACCTATTTCTGACTTTGTGTGAGCATGTCTTATCTCAGTTTGACCAGCTGTAAGGTTGAGTCTGTTTATTAGCCTGTATATTTCTAGGACTAATTAGGATTGAAACTAATTGCTTTGGACCAAGCATTCGTATAAAACCTTAATAATTCCTTCAAAATATAATGGCGGTATGGTGACTGCTCTGAAAGATGTTCATCTAGGATGTGTGTGTGTTAATTTGTCAGCATTTTGGAAGTGGGTAAGATTTTGACATAACACTACATGCATTTTTCTCTAGATGATTTCCCTCTTGTTGCAGACGAACTCCTGAAGAGCTTTCTAGAATTCTACACAAAGTTCGACTTCGGCAAACATGCCATCTCGCTCGTATCAGGGAAAACATTTTCAAAGCCAGAGAACTCGCCTTTGTACCTTGAAAACCCCATCGAGACCGAACTGAATGTGAGCAAGAATGTCATGGAAACGAATCTCGCCAATTTTCAGCAGGGCTGCCAAGAGGCTCTTGAACTGCTCAACAGCTGCCTTGGCTGCAGCTTACAGCACCCGTGGGGATTGATGAGTGTATTAAAAACGGCAACTACAAACGAGGAGGAAAAGAAATTGAACACGCAAATTCTTGGTATATTTGATGATGTGAGTGAAGAAGACAAAACTGGAGACGGAAATGGTGACGACAAGTTTACCGAGCAGAGAAGTGAACGCCATCACTGATGACAATCTCCAGCAGATATTTCTGTCACGTGTCACTGATGTCATATAAATCTATGTACATTACTATTGCAGTTGTTACTGTTTGTGCTTTCTGTAAAATTTTGTAAAACTTGTACACAGCATGTAGACCTATGTACATCACGTAGTGTCTTCTACTGATTAAGCTACTTTACACAACAACACTTGTTCACACTACTGGTTCCCGAGCACTTTGTGGTACCACTGTTACGACCACTAGGGCTGTTGGGGATAGATTTACTTACGGGTCCATGTCATTCGGATAAAGTGGCAGTGATTTTGAGACGATGCCCCATTTAGCGATTTTTTGCTCCCAAAAAATATTTTCAAACGGAGATGGGTCTATTTGAGGACTATAACGGTTATGTCGGCCAGAGGCGGCTGGCTGGCTGCACGTGGATATGTCGGAGACAGAAGGGTCCCCTGCTTAAGTAGACAAACTGATTTGTTTGGGCGACAAATGACGGGCACTATCTCGACTTCTTCCATGTTGATTTTCTTGAGATCAAAATTGTAGGATTTGACGAAAACGTTATTGGAGGTTGGTGGTAAGACAAAAATAATAACATAATATAATAACCGTAATAATAACAATGATGTGTACGATGTATAACTCCATATCCAGTGCAATTCAAAGATAAATTACAGATTAAAATAGCACTTTGCACAATGATAGGTGCAATACATGTTGGGGTGATGCTTGATAGCTGGATTTCTGACGGTGATGTTTACGCTGCATTAACAACATACCAGTTGCTTGCTAGCAAACAGTTCAATCGGGCTGTGAGAAGCCTAACTGTCACACATGAGGCTTTCACTGCTCTGAAGCTTTCTGCATTTGTCGCAAGATGTGACCTGGTTGAAGGAGAACCAATGATCTGTGAAGCGTTGGCAGATCCGTTGCAAGCCTACAAGTATGAGGATCCAACTTCATGCAAAAACGTGGTTATTCCCCAACACAGCACTTAAAGCCTCAACGATTCCAAGAATGGGGATATGTCCAGCCACCTACGTTCTGGGATCCCAGTTCTGGGACCAGTTACTCCAGCCTCTACAAATCTTTCTTCTGGGCGTCTAGCATTAAAATAACAAAGGATGATGAGCTTGTCGACTTTTGGCACAGTAGCTATCAAACAGTTGACTTAATCGGTGTAAGTCATATTGTGTTATTTCAATGTTAGAGAGACTTGGGTTGGCACATCTCACCAATTTTGGAAATAGGATTGGCAAGTATAGTAGCAATGGCCTCCTACCCCGGGGGGGGGTACTGCCATACCAAAGCGGTGGGGGTGTGCCGCCAGATCCCCATGGAGCACATGGAGAGAGAGAGAAATAAAGAAATTTATGGTCACCAAGAGAGAATTATTGAACAATTTATCTAATATCTATAAGTGTAAGGTAAGCCCGGGCGGAACGTTTTCATTGGGAAATTTCATCTTCGATGAAAGAGAGAATTATCAGGTTTTAATTGGGGCACAAAGAGAGAAAATTTAATTTTTTTCTTCGGACAGAAAAATTGCAAAAAACGGGCATTTGCGCGGCACATACATGTATACCTCAGTGTAGGGAGTACCCCCCCCCGGGCCTCCTACTGCCAAAGATGTGCGCTGAGCACGATCTTCTGGTCACAAATGCGGTCTTCCGCTTCCCAAACCATAACAATACGTAACACTATCTCGCTCCAAGCATTGATATCTGTTCGACTACGTCATCGCCAGTAAGAATGACAGTCAGGACGTTCGTGTAACGAAAGGCATGTAGCTGGACTGATAATTTTCAAAGTCGAGCACTACGATCCAGTAAATGTTAATTCGTATTGATTTCTATAGCACCATATCTATACAATGGTATTCTATGGTACTGTACAGTAAGTAAATGGTATAGTAAAATGTCAAACAGCAAAAACAAATGCCATAATACAAATTATTATAAAAAGTAAAGCTATTTAAATTACTAAAAAATAATAACTGTTATATGCTATGCTAAAATAGTGAGTCTTCAATTTACTCTTAAAAACACTGACATCATTGCTACTGCGCACGTCTTCGGGTAGGGAATTCTATAGTTCAGGTGCAGCCACTTAAAAAGCGCGATCCCAGTTTTCAGCTTTGTCTGTGGTATATTGAGTGTCAGAACCTCATGAGATCTCATTCCATATTGGACATTCCTAGTAGTCAACATTTCCAACAGATACTGTGGACCACGACCATTCAGTGCATTAACAGTCTGCAAGCATATCTTGTAATGCAAAACTCAACTGGCAACCAATGAAGTCGTTTGAGTGTAGGAGTTATGTGGTCATATTTACCAACTCTATACAACACTCTGGCCGCGGTGTTTTGCACCATCTGTAATTTCTTTATTAGGTATTTTGACAAACCGATCAGCAACACGTTGCAGTAGTCAATGTGGCTATGGACCAAAGCATAAATTGGTTTTTCTGCACTTTGATGATCAATATACTTTCTGATCTTTCCGATATTATACAGTTGTGCATAAGCTGCCCGACATTTGGATTCCATATGTTGTTCCATGGACATGTGCTTATAGAAATAAGCACCCATATTTCGCACACAATCTGATGCATGTACTACATAGCCCCTGATGTTAATAGACGTGTTGGTTCATTTTGTGAGTTGGAGTACCAATTACGATGTACTCAGTCTTGGAATCGTTCATTTTCAGTTTCATGCTTTGCATCCAGCTGCTGATATCACTGATGCACCGTTCCATAGACTCATAATCACTACACATAGAATCAGGGTGGAAACTACAGTATATTTGATGGTCATCAGCGTAGGCATGCCCCAGTTTTCCGTGCTGATTAATGACATAGAAAACGGGGCTAGAGTACTCCGTGAATTCAACAGAATTCAACAGTCCACGAGATGCCTTAATCGCAAGAAGGCCCCAAAGAAGACACCCACGACTCAAACGGGACACTATCAAGGAGACTTGGAAAGTCGAACTGGATAGACGACTGTGTGTGCTGTGCAGAAAGACTCTCACTGCATTGAGGAAGGCTGCTCCATGGAGGAGTATTGATGTAGTCAGAAGTCCCTTGTTGCGAGGATGGGTGATACGACATGATGAATTCCTTCCATCGGTTACGGTCCACGGCATTTGATAAGTTAGTCCCACTGAGGCTGGTGTCCATCTCAGACATCACAAAGCTGTGTTTGAAGTACATGTTCCCCCAGGGCCATCGGGCATCCATGGTAACACTTTGCAAGTTACTTCGAGATGACGCGTCATATACCATGCGAGATGAAGATGACGTTGTCTCGTTGTTGATGCTTGAAGTGAAAAGAGGTGAATCCATGACTTCGCCGATGGTTCAGGCAGACTCGTTATACCTGGTGAAATACACCGAGTGCTCCTAAGGGGGTCTACTAACATGGACACTGACATTTTCATTTCAATTTCTCAAACAACTGGTTGGCTAATTAGGCCCTATACCGAAAAGTTGGAAATCCAAAGTGGCAGCCGCAACTATTGATACATATCCGTAGAGTAAATACAAAAAACGCGCTCTACAAATTATTTATTTTCTTCAACCTTCTTCACATGAACCAACAATTCTGAAAATCTGGTTCCAAAACAAACAATCCAACTTAAAATCAAGCGAGGTATACACAACAAAACAATAGAGGTGATGGTAACAAGTTGGAAACAGTTGTCTTTCTGTTATGACCTAACTCTGAAATAATTCGTCTGTATTTTAACTTTTCAAATATTCTCAAAAGTAACAGTTCCTATAGAACTCATTACCTGAGACATTCCGTTTAAAATACGCAATGTACATGAAAACAAGTTTGTTATCGAGGAAAGCTACCCAGTATCAGGTTTGTACGATGCAATACCACGCACATAGAAACAGGGACATCTGCTATGACCCTGTTTTTAACCTAGGAATCACATAACATAATGGTGTTAATGACAATGCCTCCGCTTACGTGAAGGCTAGCCATGTATGTTCATTGACGAATCTCTCGAAGAATTTAAAGAAAGAACTGACAATTTTCCCCCCTGATGTCGGGTCCATGTCGACTACTAACTCTGTATGTCCTTGTGAATTCAGTGCGGTAACCTTCAGGCAGAAGCTGAAACGCAAATCAATACATGAGATATGCTCTCCATCTTCACCCAGCTTCAATGCAAGCTGCTCGCTGATTTTAATCTCGGCATCGATACCAGTCAGTGATGATCTCTTCAAGGTCTTATAGAACTTCTTTCGGCCGATCCATACTCTGCTCTTTGAGATGCAGTGGAGGCAGCTTATAAGACCAGTTTTACGCTTCGTCCCATCCAACGGTCTCGATGACGGTGCAGTGGGCGTTACTTTCTCTGGCGTTGTTTCCGGGTCGGTTGTGTCTAGACCCGAAGTCACGTCGTGCAGTGAGTCACTGCGTGCTTCTGCTCCTACTGGTTGTCGTGAATCGACCGAAGCACTTTCCATGCCTACGTCTGGCTGAATTTCAGTACACGGCTGTCTTGCTTTAGTTGTCGACTGACTGGGTAGATCTGCTGTAGTGACAGTCGTGGACTGCTTTGGAGCAGGCCGGCTGGTCACTATAACATCTTCTGAAGCACACTGGTCGCTCGGTACCTTTGGACACCATGTGGACTTGTCTTCAGGCCGGCTTCGCTTAGAAATCTTTGTTTCTGCGAGGTTTTCGAACGATGGCCATCTTCCGACCTGACATTCCTGCAAATCCATCTCCATACCGTCGAGCAGTTCCCCTTTAACACCTGGCTCCGAGGCGACGTCACTCACTGGCGTCGCCGCCCTTGTTATATCCAACTGGTCCATCTCTTTGCTCGTTTTCCTAATTTCACCGGATGTCGTTTGACTGGGTAATTTCGATGCATTTGCCTCGGACATCTTTAGACTTGAGGATTCTTTACCGTGCTCATTACCAGTCCGTTCTTCGTCACACGATACATCACTAACAAACATGGTAGTCTCACTTTCTGACGCTGCTGAATCCTTTCCCATATGCATCGTTGATGCATTGTCCTTGCATATCAATGAGTCACGCAATGCTCCAGTTTGTTTCTTCTCAGATGATTCCTCTCTGTTTGTGCCACACTGTGATTCTTCCTCCTTCATTTCCTTGCACTCAAAGTACAAGACATCTTCAAGCAGCTTGCGTATCAACGTGCACAAGTCACGACTCCAGCCGTCTTTCAGATCAGTCACACTGCTGAACTTCTGCACGTATGACGCTGGAAGTTTCGAAGTCTCCATCGCTATGGTGAAAGAGTACACACTATCTGATCTGACAGATGGCGCTACAGCTACCGCTCGATCCGCTAAGGGGCCGGCGGCCAGCAGAGCGGCGATGCCCCACGGTCGGGTTTCGGCGGGCACTGAGAAATCTGGCTGGGAGAATGGATCAGAAGCTGCTTGAACTTCTGCAATGAATCTCACTTTGACCCTCTCGTTGGCATTCGACATGACATTGTGACTCAGAACGAACGGGTCCTGGACGCACATAGGGGAAATCTGCAACAACAGAAAAATACGTTTGCATCTTAGCTAGATCCAGATGGCCAGTGGACAAGGAAGCCATTGGCTTATCGAGAGTCCAACAATTTTATCATCTCTGTATAGCCTGCCCTTATCAGATATCTGTCAATTCTATTTTTAAACATATTCACACTACTAGCTACTACCCAATCATTTGACAGTTTGTTCCATTTATCACCCCCTGTGAGAAAGAGTACTTTCTCATGTCCAACCTACACTGCTCCTTAACTAATGCTGCTTTGTGTCCTTTGGTTCTACTGCTTTCTTTAAGTTTGAAGAACATATTCCTGTCAACATCCTCATAACCATTCACTATTTTAAACACTTCTATTTGGTCTCCTCTTAGTCTCTTGGTCTCTAGTGTTGTCAAACCACATTGTAATAAGCGACTTTCGTACCTAAGGTCTCTCAATTCTGGAATCATTTAGCTGCTCTTCGTTGTATTTTTTCTAGCTTGTCTATGTCCTTTTTACGATATGGCTTCCATGCTTGCATACACTATTCCAAATGTGGTCTAACTTTTGCTTTGTACAGGGGTACAATTAGCTATTTCTCCTTATACGTGATAGTTCCCCCAATTCGCCCTAGAATTTGATTTCCTTTTGAAACAGCAATCCCACATTACTCTGAAACTTTCATGTCAGCACTAAATATTACTGTACTCCTAATTTTAGCAGTAGTATGAAGAGGCATACGCTATCTCTGTTAACTACCGACGTACACTGTATCTAAAATGTAATAATTTCAAGGAAATGCTGCAAAATATGGATGTATGTAAACAGCGGGGACATACTGTCGTTTATGTGGAATGACAACATAACTTAATTCATGTAATATGCTTTAGCACCGTAGCTATTAGGACAATACTTGTTTGGGCTACGAGAGTATACACGGCGACTCGCGCATGCGCACCCGATAACGCTATATAAGCGAGTGCGGCCGTGATGCCGGCCTCTCTTTCTTCGGAATTGCGTAGAGTAGAGAAAGCGTAGAGAAAGCGTAGAGAAATCTTTGCTTTGTTTGAATTGTTGTATTTTTTTATTTGCGAATTATTGTGTAGTGTTAGTTTAGTCTTGTGCATATATTGATACAGTTTGGGTTTAATCTGAGTTCTTAAACAATTTGCCCACCCTCCCTGCCTTTGATTGATGGAATGGACGTTCTCCAGGATTGTCTAGATTTAAACTAGTACGTGGTGGGGGGGGGGCGGAGTGACCCCCACCCACATGGTGAAATGAACAGATTAGCTTGTAGTGATTTATTTAGTAGTCATAATATTGTTACCAATGGTTGAAGCAGTCTGGGGCTGGCATGCTTGCTGTGGTTATTTGTCGCTTGATGTTTACACGATTACTATTAATAAAACTACATGTCATTCAGTTGGGCTACTTCAATCTATACCTGACTTGCGTCATTGTTCTGCATAAAAATTGTTATGCTTTATAATAAAGATTTTGCTACACAAATATTGTCACAACGTCTCATAAACTCATGCTCCACACTAAAATATATGGTGCCATAAAAGGCCTTATTTTCTACAGAAATACATAACGATTAAATGTTTTTGCAAACCATTTTGTTTTCTTACTACTATTATTATACTGGCTCATGCAGTTACTGAATACTACCGCGTTATAATTGTCAGATATGGACGAATATCGACCCAAATTTAATTAAAAAACATTACTAATTTACCCTTTTACAGAAAGGTCACACATATATTTTATCAATAAAAATAAACACTTTCACACATACATTTTATCAATAAAAATAAACATCTCTTGAGCAATAAATGACCAACTAATAGACATTGCTTTACCTTGAACTGGGCCAGCATCTCTTCCTCCTTCATGCGGCCGCTGAACGTCGTTATATCAACAGCTGCACCGGTTCTTGGACATATCACGGAGTTGCCAAGGTCAAAGGTTGCATAGAAACTGAAGAATCCACCCAGCAGCTGGCATAGGGATTCCGTGTTGGTTGCTGCCGTGGACCGTAGCTTGTCCAGGTCCGCACAATAGAACAAGTCCCAACCATCTATGGTGTAAGTCTGACCCACATCTAGAAATTAACCAACAGTGAACAATACAAAACTTTTCTAGCTTCACCAACGATGAATATCACCATGCACGAAGGATCATGTTTGTCACGAAAAATATATATAAAGCTACTGGAAAAGAACTAAAATTTTACATTAATTGCAGCAAGAGCTTATGACTACTTGCACTACCTGGATAAATACAGCTGTACCTATGACACAGTCCCTAGAGAGATGGTGATGGCAACAGTGAGATGGATGGGAGTGCCAGAAACAGAAGCCAGGATGGTGGAAGCAATGTATGAGAGAACAAAAGGAAGAGTTGTGGTTGGGTCTGGGTTGTCAGAAGAGTTTTTAGTTAACATCGGTTTGAGGCAAGGAAGTGCCCTTAGCCCTTTACTGTTTATCATGGTGATGGAAATAATCAGCAGGAAGATCAGCACGAAGGATATTCTCAGGAAGATGATTTGGCCATAATAGCAGAAAGCAAACAAGACGTACAGGAAGTGTTGGAGGAATGGAAGGGGGTGTTTGAGAAGCACGGACTACGAATGAGCGTAGAGAAGACAGAAGTGATGTGGGTTGGACACCAGAGAGAGGAATTGAACATCAGGTTGGATGGTAAGGAGATCAAGCAAGTAGATGGCTTTGTGTACCTTGGAGGAATGGTTACGGAGGATGGGCATTCAGCGGCAGAAGTGCGACGTCGGACACAAACGGGAGCGAATGCTTGGAGAAAGGTAGAGGGAGTCATGTTGGACAGAAAAATTTCAAAAAAGCTGAAAGGGAAAGTCCTGAGAACATGTGTTACACCAACATGCCTGTATGGTCTGGAGACAGTGGCGTTGACAGAACAACAACAACAGAAGCTGCAAGTGTGTGAGAACAACTGGGTTTGGCGAATAACAAGAACAAAGAGGGTGGACAGAAGAAGGATGAACGACCTAAGGAAAGAGGTTGGGATGCAATGCAGCCTAACAGGAAGATTGGTGAGAAGCAGGATGAGATGGGCAGGCCACTTGGTAAGAATGGATGCAAGCAAACTAGCAAAGAGAGCAGAGGTGGAAACACATCAAGGATGCAGGAAAAGGGGAAGGCCACAGCTGAGATGGGAGGACTGCGTGAGGAGGGACATGAGAAGATCGGGGGAGGATGAAAGATGGAGAGAGGGAGCAGCCGATAGAAAACTATGGAAAGAAAGAACAGAAAGAGTGGCTCGACAATATTTTACCTGACCCTCACCCCTGTACAGCAGGGAACAAAGAGGAAGAGCACTGGTAGTGCAATGCCAATGGCAATGCCAACTTCACGCTCCAAAAATCACGTACACCTGTCACATAACAATGGCAGAAACACGCATAGCTTTGCTAACAATTGTGCGTACTATTGTTCCAAGTTACGTAATCTGTACGTCAAATGTCCACATAGGTTCCTTCATAATATCCCCAACCTCCCGTGAGCAATTGGGGGAATTTTACTTTTTTAAATATATGAACCATCATCGTGGACCCCCCCGGGCACCCCTACAAAATGTTGAATGCCCCGGACACGCAAAACTGACGGAGATACGAGGGAACACACATATACAGAGTCATAGACTACTTTACATAATAAATTTAGAACGAACCACCTGCTTTTAAATAGTAAGAAATACACATTTCAGGAAGTTTAGCACAGAGCATAGCTAAAGTATCACGTTCTTATTACATGATAAAATATGACTCTCTATCAAACATTTTGTTATAGGAATCACACACAATGCCAAACACAAAGTTGGCTTATGACAATGACCGTGAATTTATTTCTGTGCCACTGTCTGTGGGGTATAAAAAATACTTATGATACAATAAAATATCTACCTAAAATATGGCAGTATCAGACCAAATAATTAGTACTTTTTAAATAACCAGTACATAAAATAGATTTACAAATTACTTCATATTATAGATATTATAGATCATTACAAGTACCGTAGTCAACCTAATAAGCGTACAGTAAGCTTGAAAAAATATTGGGCCATGGAAAAATGTCAAGGAAACTGTTCTTATAAGCGTACACTAAAAAAAAATTTGCTTCTCTAGATAATAAGGTAAGTGTTTAACGCTAGTGGTGTCATTTAGGTACCAGAATAGAACTGAAAAGTGGTGACAACTGTTTAACACCACATGGCGACACTTTTCAGTTGTCAAATTACAATAATTATGGATCCTGCTGATTAAAAAAATGGGGTGTATGCTAATTAGGGCATGTACGCTTAATAGGTTGAATACGGTACTCATTTTACAAAGCCACAGCTTATACCATAAACCAACCCACCAAGTGTGAGCCTGGCAAGTTTCTCGACTGACGGCAGGATGGGTATGTGCAGTTGCTGCAAGTAGAAGATGACCATCATGGTGAGTGCGTAGTTGGTCACTCTCAGTCCTCCGCTGGGGTTGCCAGTGAGTTCCTTCAACTTGGCCCAGTAGCGTATGTTGTACATCAGGGGCTGTACGCGGGGATCAACGTTGCACAGCAACTTAATCAAATGCGTGTTCTGCAGAGCCAGTCTACAACACGGTGATGTTAGCAGAATTACCACATGAAAAAGTAGTAATGGATTAGCTCAGTTGTTCCTCTCAACATATTTATTCTTACTACTCGGTGTATGAGTACATTAAAACATTACAGCAATTACTGTGTACATAAAACAGAGAACATCAGTTCGTCACAGGCTAAACAAGAAGTGTCTCTACATCACACAACACATCTTTTATAGATGAAACATTGTTCAAAAATAACTTCCAACCTTCCTCGGTATTGGTTCTGGATCAAGCACCACGTTCGTATTGTGCCAATATGTTTTTGAAACTTTTAGACATATATTTAGAGCTAGATGAGAGAGCATGCTATGTTTAGAAGAAGCTCCTTATTCTAAATTAAATGGTTTTATTCCACGAAAATTGGACAATTTGTGACAAAGTTATTAAGTTGTAAAGACAAGAGGTCCATTGGTTTCTACCAGAACAAAAGCAGGATCACTCCGTCTACCTTGTGTACCCGTAGTTCATAACTAAAGCAGTGTTAGGTGGATACAACATAGCTGTCTGCGTCTGTCCCCAAGAGACAGGGAACAGTCACCGTAGGAGACAAAGACATTCTAGGGAAGAGACGAGGAGAGAAAACTCCAGAGAGAGGAGATCATTTCAGCATGGGGAGGAGGCCAAGAGATCCTAGGGATATCTGGGGAAGACAGCAAGATACCCGAGGAAGGAAGTACATCTCCAGGGAGAAGGTAAATACACCAAAGGAAGAAGGTCGGGATACCGTAGGGTGTGTGGAGACATGGTCACCCTGGGGAGATGGCAAGAACACCCTGGTGGGAGTCAAATGCACCGTGGGGAGACTTGTATTAGCAAGCATTTATCCATAGGAGTTGATCATAGACAAGAGAATGATGGCATGCCAGATTCACTGAACAAATATATTTAAATGTACATACATACATATTTGTCACATAAATAATTCTTAAAGCTAAGTAGACAATGAACTAATGAATTGCATAAAAGAGATTAAGAATGCTGGTCGTCACAACTCACCTGTTATTTATGGACAGGTCACATTTGAGATCAGACTGGATGTGTTCAAACTTTATCAACGGGCAACGGGTTGATCTAATCACGAACACATTGGTGAAATCATTGCAATGGCGTAGCAGCTTCCTTGCTGAATTTAGTACGGCAGAACACTAAAGGAACAGAAAACAATAAATTAATCCACATATTTTAAAGGTATGAAATCTTGCTGGGTTTTTATTGTAAAACCATAGAAAAACTGTATCTATTCCAACACAAATGACGGACCCCACAAGCTCAAATCCTATCCAATCAAAGATATACTTGCAATCATAGTCATAATTGTATTTCTGTAACTGTGATCATATTTGTAATAACTTACATCATATATAATTGTAAGCATAATATGGACATATTTAATAGTAATTCCTGAAAGATTGTAATTATATGTTCTTGCTGCACTGCCCCAGCTGATATCCCTTTCCTTGCTCCCTTTATAGGGGGTGAGGCTAGTTTTTGTACTGCTGCACCACCCCAGCTGTTAACCCTTTCCACTTGTCACTTCCTGTGCTTTTTGAACACCCCTCTTTACTTAGTCCTCCCATCAAAGTTGCAGTCTAACCCTTTCCCTCTGTTTTCTTTGGTGGTCTGCCCAAACTGTGCAAAATTCAAATTGTCCAACTGAACTCAGGTTTGCTTAGTAATATCAACCTGGTCATCAGAGTGGTCATTCTGCTGAACTGAGTGGTCAGTGGCAATGTCCAGAAAGATGTCCATGTCACATCCATGCATGCCCACGCCATTGACCGATGACCCAAATAGAAACACCTGACAGCCTGAACAAACTAAAGAAAAGTTTGTCAAACATTTTATTAAAAGATGTTAGTAATTTATCAGATATGCTCAGTGGATTTAAAGAAGAAAATACAGAGTAAAGTATAAATATGTGCTTTATATATTTTACTATTAATTAGTAAACATGAAAATGTATATTACATATAAACATACATATATAGCAATGCAATACAAACAGCATATTTCATCCAGCTAATAGACAATATTCACAACACGTATAAAACCTATTGGCTAAGAATATAACTATGGTTGTGGGTGTGTTTGTGACATCACTGCCATATGTTTGTGATGTCATTGTGATGTTTGTGACATCGCTGTGATATGTTTGTGACGTCACAGTGATATTTGTTATGTCGTCGTGATATGTTTGTGATGTCATTGTGATATGTTTGTGACTTCATTGTGACGTGTGTGCTGTCAATGCAATATGTTTTGATGTCATTGTGACATGTTTGTGACGTCATTGCAATGTCTGTTTTTTGGCGATATGTTTGTGACGTCATTGCGATATGTTTGTGACGTCATTGCGATATGTTTGTGACGTCATTGTGATATGTTTGTGATGTCATTGCAATGTTTGTGATGTCATTGCGATATGTTTGTGATGTCATTGCACTATGTTTGTGATGTCATTGCAATATGTTTGTGATGTCATTGCGATATGTTTGTGATGTCATTGTGATATGTTTGTGATGTCATTGCGATATGTTTGTGATGTCATTGCAATATGTTTTTGATGTCATTGTGATTTGTTTGTTACGTCACTGCAACGCTTGAAACTGGTACATTTTGAAATTGGTCAACAAATGTTTTATATTTTATAATTTTCGTAAGCAGTTGTTTTACTTAGGTAAATGCGTATGTAGTCAGTTTTGTTATCTAGTGTTGTATAATAGACATTATTTATAACACGTACATGTTTAATAATATAGTGCTAATGTGCATGCATCGCGAATATCGTCTATTGCTCAGCATGTGTAATTAGCATGGTTAGGTGAGCTGTTCTGCCTGAGACTGACTGTCTGTGTGTCAGGTAGGCCCTTGAATGCCAACCTGGTATCCTTCTCCGGAATAGCTTTTGCAGTTGCAGACGTATGGAGTCCCTTTGTTGAATTTCTTGGCAGCTGAGCTGAATTTCTTTCTGAAGTAGATTCATCTGCTGCTCTACCTGCATGACAGGAAATAATATAACTATAAAACTCCCTCCCCAAGTGATTTAGCCTATCGTAATATTCACTGAAGTTCAAATTTGTAGTATGTGAAAAGTTTAAGGTAGGTGGGGCAGCTATTATATGCTTGTCTTGAATTGAGTAGTTTCAGTAGAAGTTTTTAAGATAAATTAACCATTTCTTCACATTGTAGTTGAAATACTATAAAATGCTTTTAAAATATTTTTGTAAATGTGAAAAAATACCCACAAAATTATATCGTTTTGAGAAAATCCCCAAAGAAATTACATACACATAAGTATGATACTGATAATTTTATGGAAATTTGTGATTAAAATAAAAGAATTACGTGTGCTACACCACCATGAATAAGTGCACAAACAGTTGAATGACAGCCTAAAGTGGCAGTGTATTTTTGACACAAACCCTTCACCAGTCATAATTCTAATTCATGTAATGATGCCTACATGTAACACGCGTTCATACGCCAACTTGCAGTGTTGTAAGTATTGTAGTTTTCTAAAATAGTAAATTAAGCATAATTTCCTGGTTGTTAGTGAAAACAGAAATGTCAACAGATATGCGTATCATGCTTGAAATGTGATGTTTTTCACTGACGTTTTATGTATTGTTGAGAAAACATAACGGACATTTCTAATATTAACATCTTGCCTTAATTTGTCGCCACGATGGCCCTTGAATTTGTAAAGTGTTGTCATCTATCATATCAGGTTACGCAAGCTCTCTGACAAATATGTGGCAGGGCATGTTTATGGACATTTTGACTGGCCTATTGTCCGCAGGGTCACCAGGTCACATCTACTTCCCAGTTTCCGTTATAGCTTCAAAGGTACAATAAACTACGTTAGCGCTGACAGGTCGATATTCTCGCAGCTTGATGGTTAGTCTACAGTTGCCAATATATACGGGGCCAAACTGTGGCGACAGGACAGCGGACACAGTCTCTGGTGATTGGAACTTGACGAAGGCAAATTGGCCCTGCAAGAGACAGTTGATTGCAAAGGGATAATATCAAGATATTATATACCCTCTCTCACCCATTACATGACAATTTTTAATGAGATCAATATGTGGGTACCTGTGAAAATGTCTCGTCCTTCATGTTGTTACCATCAGTAGTCATAGCGAAAAACTGCCTGTGTTCAAAGTCAGCATTCTTATGAACAGTGATAGGAAATAAACAATGTTATTTTGCAAAAATCATATCAGTCCACGATGCCAAACGAACTACCTGCTAATCCGCCCCCCCCCCCCCAATGCAACCAATATATCTTTCAAATCATGGATTAAATTTTGTGATTCCAGTACAGATCGGTATTATATCTACTGATGTGTACTGGAATCACAGTAACCACACGATGTTCCGCACTCACGGCGAACGAATAAAGCAGGTTCGAAGATCGAAGCACACGCAGTTGTTATTATGAATACATCATCACCAAGTCAGGGGATTTCCAAAAGGACTGTTTTTTAAAGGATGGATTGGCGAAATACAACGTTAGTGCCAGGTGATTATGTGTGGTGTCAACGTTCAGTTAAATATTTCCTAGCATGTTATGAGGGAAAGAATAAAACAATCAACTGCCATGTTAGCTGCCCCAGCTACCTTAAGCATTATGCGCAGTCATAGTTGTAACTTTGGTTAAAATCATTGAGTAACTTGCAAAAGTGTGAATAGCCTAATAATAATAATAATACCAAAAACATGGATATACATTTGATAAACTATGGCAAGGAGTTAAAAATACAAAGTACAAAAACTTGCAAGAAAAATACTCAACTTAATGCAAACACAAAACTTGTAAAAAAAAGACCCAGCAAGAACATGTATGTATATATTTCTATAGTTCGCACATACCCCTCCGTAACTTAGCAATCATAAAGGTGGAGCCACTTCTGCCATTTTTCTGGTAAAAAATAATTTAATAGTTTGACTGATGCCAAACCTAAATAACAAATCTACTGATTTTTTTTCAAATTTGTCTGAAATGAGACAAGCAAATAAATTGTGGGACCTTTATGTAGAGCCTTCATTGTTTCAATTTGGGGATGAACAACACAGTATAATGCCAGTGGGTGGACAGGACCTCATTTAACAGGTCCCTGTTTGAAATGGTACTTGCATATGTATACTGTGTAAACTGACATACTGCATTTAAACTTAGTGCTATATATAAGAAATGTATTAATATTATTATTATTATTATTATATCTCTCCAGCCATAGTCACTGATCACAGCAGATTAATACTCCTAGTGGATGTGACCAATTTAATAAAATTTAAACTCACATCTGCACATTTGCTGAGTTTTAGCAGCAAAGCACTACCGTCATTCTTTGAGGTGTCATCAGTGGACATCTTGGGTGGTGCTTGGCGTTTTGCTGCTGGTGTGACAGGTCAATATTCTCGCAGCTTGATGGTTAGTCTACAGTTGCCAATATATACGGGGCCAAACTGTGGCGACAGGACAGTGGACACAGTCTCTGGTGATTGGAACTTGACGAAAGCAAATTGGCCCTGCAAGAGACAGTTGATTGCAAAGGGATAATATCAAGATATTATATATTATACTACGTTGCGTAACCTGGAACCCTCTCTCACCCATTACATGACAATTTTTAATGAGATCAATATGTGGGTACCTGTGAAAATGTCTCGTCCTTCATGTTGTTACCATCAGTAGTCATAGCGAAAAACTGCCTGTGTTCAAAGTCAGCATTCTTATGAACAGTGATAGGAAATAAACAATGTTATTTTGCAAAAATTATATCAGTGCACGACACCAAACGAACCACCTGCTAATCCATCCCAAATGCAACCAATCTATCTTTTAAATCATGGATTAAAATCCTGAACCAAGCAAGACACCAGGCAAACGTGGTATTATAACCAGGTTCTGAGCACCATCATGTGACTATGGCTTGTGTATCTGAAACCAAGATGCTAGTCTTTGTAAGAGTGAGAGGTCTGTTTGACTCATTAATTAATCACCACATGTGAAATGATTATAATAGCAGAGCCAATGCTAGTGAATATTGTTTTAATTTTAAATCAGTGCAAGTTGGTTATAACAATATTGCATAACGTAAAAAAAATCATTAGAGTGGCGATTCTGTGGAGATTTTCTAGTTCTGTACCCTGGAAGGCTTTTGACAAGATAGTACAAAAGTTGTAATTGTGCATTAATTGCAAAGACTGTGTACAGACAAATAAAGACAACATAAGACAATATAATGCAATATAATACAATTGTCTATCAATGTTATAACTCAACAAGAATGGGATAACACCAATTTCTCCGACATTAATAATCATTTCAATATTTCTGTAAATTTACACCAAATAGGACCAACAGCTTTTCTACAGCATCTCTTCTGAAAGACACAGGCAAAGTGGGGTGAACGAAACTGCCCAAGTTTCAAAACAGCAGCAGGTGGACTGGAACCCTGGTCCCCTTGATTAACATTAAGGTGCTTTCCCACTTGCTACTGCACCCCAAATCGAACAATTGTGAAGACACTGTCTATAATGGACACTTTTAAAAGTCCCAAATTACTTGCTAACACTTGTTAACACTGTCCGCTAACTGTCCATAGTGACTACCTGGCCAATGTGGACAACGGACATGTAATTTGGATCCAACCATTCATTGTCACCCTGTCGCTTGAGGACAGGTCAAAGTGCATTGACAATCTCACTAGTCAATCTAGCTGAGCCACTTCTGATACCCACTAACTTCGCTAAGTATGTATTCTGTGTCATACCATCTGCATAATGTCATCAAGAAGTATAAGAAATGTGCTATAAATAAGGCGAGTCTCTTGCCTAGACCTAGCCTAGGCCACCGCCAGCTGTATACACCTTCACCCCTTGGGCCTTGCCTTGGGCTTGGACTTGGCTTCTCGTGGACATCAAAGTTTAATAACTAAACTTGAAAATGCTACTAAAATAACTATAACGTCATAAGTATGGGTTGTGACATGTATGGCTGCCTGTGGCTATGCCTATGCTATGGCTAACATCAACAACGTACCGGGTGGGATTTCGACGTTACATATTTCACAGAACAATGCCATGTTTTCTTTCGTTTTATAAAAATAAATGTTTCTGTCGTATTCTGTGACGCCTCAGCGTAAACAGTACCGTTAGAAACGCCCGATGCTTCGGTCCTGCTTCATCATGTGGCTTCGAAAAGTGTTAGCTGTCAGTTGTCAAACTACAATAAAAGAAACTCTGACTGTCATTGGCAAACCGACGCCACTTACTTGTTGTTGCCGATGTATTGGTACAACGGTGAAGAAGCGTAACTAAAAGGCTAAGGCTAAGCATAACAAAGTCAAACGTGTGTAACGATTACGTGTTGTTGTCAGCGTTATTTCCCTACCAAGGTCAGGATTGTGGGCGATATTATGTAAACTCATGCGAATATTTAGTATTTAGCCTGTCAGATCGGATAAGTCATGATACAAAAACGACGTCCCTCGTCTGAGATATTCCATATTTGGTACGAAGGCGTGAATCTCGCGTCACATGGTCGCGGGAAAAGCCTAATTTGCAATTTTTTTATGTTTTGTCGTTCGGAAGCTACGGTCGGTGGCTTCGCGTAAACGAATATTTTAAAAACCCTTCGTCGCATCGTAATCCGTTGACATCCGTATTCCTGCAGTTAAATAATTGCATGTTTTGTTGATAAAAGTTATAAATGTATTATTTTTGTCTATCCGTCAATATTTTTATGTTAAACATCACGAAAGGTAAATTACTGCAAGATGATTTTTTTTATAGCATTTGTTATATATGCATTTTTGTAGTTTGTGTAGCAGTATTTACTATTTGTTATGTCAGAAATTATGTTTTATTGTTTTTTTTTTGCGTTTTATTGCATACCTTTTTTACCGATTATATAATTTGTAAATTGTAATAACTGGTGTGAGTTGTGTAGAATTTCTAAGGTATGCATTGATAAGGAATGCTTTATGATGAATAAAAATTGTTGTGTATTTGTATATACCTATACGTTCGGTCGCCTTCCAGTGCTTACTGTTAAAAACCAAGTAATCATTTTTTAAAGCTGCTGATACTTTTCACTTTAATATTTGATTATGCATATTTTATACTTAATATCTGCCACTATTTGTGTTTTGTTAATTTTAATTTGCAGTGATAATTTATGCCCACTTGAATATCATTATTTTATTTTACACATTATTTGACATCTTAGATTTTAGAAGATCCAGTTTTTGTTTGTGCAAGATAATATTATATATATATATATATATATATATATATATATATATATATATATATATATATATATATATATATATATATATATATATATATATATATATATATATATATATATATATAATATTATAATTATTAATTTAATTATTCAAAAATATTTTGTGTTACAGGTAAAGGTATTCAACAGCAACTTGTGTGTACAGACTTCAGCTAGTTTGTGAACAGCTAAATTAGCCCATTAATCCACGTAAATAGGTCAAATGTGAAATGTAGGTCAATTAATTAGGTCATCAAAAATATGGAGTTACCAAGTCACATGACATTGAAGTAGATACATTGACAATTTCCATCCCATAAAAGTTTGATAAACCCATTTACTAATTAATTACAACCAAATAATGCCTTTACTCCATGTAAATAGATCAAATGTAGGTCAACTAATTAGGTCATGTCAAGGTCATATATTATTAACATTAGTTTCTGGGTCATATACCTTTTTATTTCACATCAATATGTTCAATACATTAAAAACTATTGCTATTTTCATATAAATGAAATACAGTCCTCAGCATTCCGGGTGATAAGAAATGGAACCAAATTGTATAGACATCAATGCTAATTTTCAGAGATCAAAAAGTGGAATAACTTCGGAAATAATGTAGATATCAACACAATTCCGAAAGTGTTATAAACTTCATAAGACACTCTATCTTGTAGAACCATTTAAATGATCATCTGATCGATTTGAATTCTTTTTTATATACCTACCTAGGTCCTACTGCTTATCATCAAACTTATGCTTGGCCTGGGCCCTGCCCGTTGCCCTGGGCCTGGGCCGAGTCTCTGGCACTGGAGTGTCACTCAAATTGGACTGATTCCCCTAGATACCTGATGCTAAGATGACATTAGTCGCACAGTGTGTCAAAGTGAAGCTTGTTGACATTATTTCAATTAACGCAAATACAAAAAAAATTGCACTCTTGACTTGGACTGGATTAAAACATAAACAGGCGGTATTTTAATTGTATTTGACCAAGCTTATACTTCAGCCACACTGGTCCAGTGGCATCTTGGCTGTATGGTCGGATCTGAGTTGGTGTGACATTGCCGTGTGTGCAGAGGTGAATTTCTAACATGATTCCAGAAGCTAGTGCTACTGGTGGCCATTTGGGCCATATACCACATGATATCAGGTTTGGCTAAGCAAAGGTTATCCATTTCAACCAATTTAGCCACCAGTATTTTCATTGAAAAGCATGGAGAATACATACAATGAGATCTCTAGTGGAAGTGACCAAGATCTGCTAATCACTTCCTTTGAAGACACAAATACCTTGAAAGAAAAAGTTGTAAAGACTATAGTTGTGAAGATGCCTTTTACAGACCAATATAGCTACACCGAGATGCAGCACCAACGACGACTCGAAGCTGAGAGCGCAACACACCAAGTCTTCTCTTACAAGAAGAAGAACACGGTACGTCATCCATGGTTCAGCAAATGGGATAATCATGAATGAAGCGGTAAAGTTCAAGTGAGTGATGTGGCCAATGGGTGGCAGCACTTGATGTGGATAGTTTAACAAGTGGTCAGTGATTGGCATCACTCAATGTAGTTAGTGTAGTAAGTGGTCGGTGTTTGTTTGCAAAATCTTTATTATAGTCACAGAACTAAAAGACCAGTGGCATATCTAGGATTCTCGCAAAGGGGGCCACCCATGATACCATGTAGCGGTGCAACAGGGATTTTTTTTATTGTAAGTCAAAGAGGGCAACGACCCAATGGCATGCCCCCTAAATACACCACTATAAAAGACAGTTGCAATTTTGATTATTATTATGTATATTTTATTGCAATTACAGTATATACTATACAGGTCGTAAAATATGGAAACAACCTTTTAATTATATGTGTCTGCTGCGGTAGAAATAAAGTAACAACTTGTGTTTACGAAATTGTAAAATGAGAAATATTACATTTATTATAATCGATTACATGGCTTATGCATAATATACTGTTGCAGTGATTACAGCACATGATTACATCTTTGACTTTGATTGTTGAGTTTGGCTACAACCACGGTTTACTGAATTACTTTAATTTTGTACTTGAGTAAAAGTAATTAACCTAAAAACTACTTGAGTAAAAGTAAAATTACTTTGTAAAAAAGTACTTGAGTAAAAAGTAAAACTACTTTTCAAAAGTACTTGAAGTAAAAGTAGAAGTAAAAGTACAACACTTAGAAATAACAACAAAATCATAAGTAATACTATATAAATTACACAACTTGCATTTGACAATTGTTTTACAACCACTCTGCCTATAACAATGCATACCTCCCGAAGAGAGGTATGCATGCAAATATGATTGCGAACTGGCATGCGATTGAATGATATCAATAGCTTTTGGCATGGCGACTATGAGCAGTTTTTGAAATGTTGTTGACTGTGGAGCGCCACCTGCAGCAGCGGTTTCGCAAAAAATTTAACGAACATAAATTGCAAAGTAAATTAAAGTAACGGAGTAAAAAGTCGCTTTACTTTAGATCGAACTACTTCGTTACAAGTAAAAGTATTTAGTCAAAATTCTACTTCATTACACGCCAATTACTTTAAATAACTACTCAAGTATTGTAACGAAGTACTTTTACTTCGTTACATGCCAACCCTGGCTACAACATGTACTAGTGTAATTGATTATAATAGATTAATATCCAGATATATATAGTGATGTATACATGTTCTTCTTTTCATTATTATTGCTGTTATCATGCGTTGTTGTGTTTCAGCACTATGCATTGGTCGAATACCGTGACATGGCATCAGTTAATCGATTGATTGCCAATACACAACATTTTCCGAATGAGAAGCGAATCCCAGTGCAAAGCCGGTTTATATTTTTCCGAAAAAAAATGGCAACCAGAAATTTTCATCAAATGACCATTTTGACAATCGGATAACTGTTGACCGTCCAAAAGAACTCGTTGACACTGATCTGTTAACAGCTGAATCTGTAAGTATGTACACCTGTAAGTGGGTACAATAACTGAGATTCGTTTGGTATTTTATTCATGTTTTCCTTTAAATAAAAAAGAAATTATTCAAGAGCTTTTGAGTAACATTTGCTCATCCTCACTAGCCAGGAGTGGTAGTAGTACAACAGTACCCCTGACAGACACCCTCGCTAGCCAGGGGTGGTAGTAGTACTACAGTACCCCTGACAAACACCCTCGCTAGCCAGGTGTGGTAGGTAGTAGTACTACAGTACCCCTGACAGACACCCACGCTAGCCAGGGGTGGTAGTAGTACTACAGTACCTCTGGCAGACATCCTCACTAGCCAGGGGTGGTAGTAGTACAACAGTACCCCGACAGACATCCTCACTAGCCAGGGGTGGTAGTAGTACAACAGTACCCCGACAGACATCCTCACTAGCCAGGGGTGGTAGTAGTACAACAGTACCCCGACAGACATCCTCACTAGCCAGGGATGGTAGTAGTACTACAGTACCCCTGGCAGACATCGTCACTAACCAGGGGTGGTAGTAGTACAACAGTACCCCTGGCAGACATCCTCATTAGCCAGGGGTGGTAGTAGTACTACAGTACCCCTGACAGACACCCTCGCTAGCCAGGGGTGGTAGTAGTACTACAGTACCTCTGGCAGACATCCTCACTAGCCATGGGTGGTAGTAGTACTACATTACCCCTGACAGACACCTTCGCTAGCCAGGGGTGGTAGTAGTACTTGAATTTTGTATGCCAGCCCACCTTTGATAGCTTCATATTCCACTTCGTGTTTGCCTCTTCTGTGTTTCAGGTATCTGACCAAATGATGGTCATGTACAAGAAGCTGAGAATCACTGAGATAGAGACGAGGCTGCGATTCTTTGTGTGTTCTTCGTTTGAAGGGACCTTGAAAGAGCATCCTCACACCTTTTGGCTCGTCCATCAACAGCTTTGGACGGTTTGACTGCGATCTCAATATGGTCCTCGAGTTGGAGAGTGAGGAACCGAAGGTAGCATATGTCGCATGCACACTCCAATTCTAAAATGTTGCGTGACAGACTACCAAAGGCAATCCTTAATTTGTATATATGTAATATAATATCTATGTACAATAAAGCATTTGTGTTAATATTATATCATTCTTTAAAATTACCAGTTCCCAATAGCAGTAATACTGAAACTATATCTGTATCAATCATACATGTGTTAGTGCAATTTAATTCCCTGATATTGTAGAGCTTACACAAGTCATCAAGAAACTGACTACCTATCTTTTGCGACATTCTCCGGTTTAATTACCTTCTGTACAAAATACAATTTTACCTGTCGCAGTCGTAACATCAAAAAGTTACACACACAGTTAAAAATTACAGCTGCATCTTAATCAACCATCAGGGAGTTATATAGAACTCTTTGATGAAAATGTCAGTGGAGTGTTTTTACAGTAGTTAATAACTGGCCAGTTGTTTATTTGGTTCCAGTACAACATGTAACTACAGATGATGCCAGAGAAGTTGCTTCAATACTTCAACAAAGACCAGTTTGCCAACTGCTTTGTAACATCAATTTGCAATTAGGGAAGCACATTTATTGTATGCCGATAGAATCTACAACAAGACATTTATTGAGTGGTACAAATATTTCAGATTAAAAAAAATTGCCGCCCAAAGCATGTGGTCTGGCCACTGAAAGCTGATTTATATTCATGACTGACCTCGGTTGGGAAACAACTTCGCATTCCCAGGACGCCATCCAAACCATGCTGGCATACTCTGTTTTGGACGAACTTATTTAGGCCTACTATTTGCACATAGGAGTTTGGTGCAACAGCGCTTTTGAAATAGCAATTATTAATTATTCTTATTTATTTCCATTTATTATTTTTTACTAGAATTATTTATTTACTACAATTATTTATTAATCTTAATTGAAGACTCTATTTCATTATATATTTTAAGCTATAATATATATTTATTATTTTTATTATTGCATTATGTTTTTTACGAACCTACGAACGGACTAGTCCCAAATATATGGCGCTTTAAAAATGTTAGTAATAATAAATAATAATAAACGTGTTGTTTGTACCCGTGCAGGAGGGGAACACGCGCGAGGGATCCACATACTTACTGAGTAAGCTACGTCTGGAGAACGAACGTCAGCACACGCAGCAGTGCCTGGACACGATCGCCGGTATCTTGAGACACTTCATGCCACATTTCCAGCACGTTCGTCACATTTTGAACGCCTGTGTGCCCATCGTCAAGTTCCGACACGCAGGCTGCGAGGTGGAGTGCGACCTGTGCTTGTCAAACAGGTGTGATCCACATGCACACATTAGCCAGTTTTTGAAATACAGTCGAACCTCGCTTTATGTTTACCTTAGTATTACAGCCAACTCGCCATTGTGGTCACTCTAGGACAGTCCATAGCTATTTACATAGCAGTAAAGTATAGGACATTAGTCCTGCTAATGCGGATACCTTGCTATTCAGGTCAATAGCCCAGTCCCGTGGGTGACATTAATATCGAGGTTTGACTGTAGTTGAATTCAAATTTAGGCTTTTCTGGTAGCAGAATGGACAAATGAATGCTGTTCAAGCATTATCATTACGAATATATAATTAATTTTGAATGATACTACAAAACCTAAGTATTCCATTTTAAAAAAGAATTGTGATAATGTGTCTAATTATATACTAGGTATGTAGCAAAGAACTTTGCATGCGTGAAGTGGTTGTAATAACTATGTTTGCGTACTTTACCCAGCCTCCCAAATGAAAATCAGAAGTGCTGTTAAGATGGCACCTTCTAGTATTATTCTTTCACATCCCAAATACAGCAATTTTAGTAATATATTCTTGGTTCTAGTTACACATACAGCCACCGCCACACACAATATTGGCTTGTTGACAGCCCTACAACCGCATAGTCTTCCTTATTCAAATATGTTTAGGTATTTTAAAAATTATATGTGCTAGATGCAGAAATAAAACATACAACCAAATACAGTGACATGTTTAGTTTATGTGTATACTTAAATTAGTTAATACATGTATTTCTGCAAGAATTGTTGCATTGTCCCATGACTTTTTACTGCCCTGTGTATGCTCAAGTGTGGATTACACACAAACACGTGGAAAGACAGAAAGTTTCTGGAAACAACTGGTGTTAAAGCAAGAGGAAAAGGAAATGCTGGATTATCATGTCATCCGAAAATGCATAGTACAACTATGCAGTATATGATTTTATACCAAACAAAATCATGCTGTTTTGTATCAGGCTATCAGCATAACAGAGTTGCTTGCTTGTTGTCTTCCCCTAGATCGGCTCTGTACATGTCTGAACTACTGTATACGTACGGGCAACTTGACCTTCGTGTGTGCCCCCTGGTGTTCACAATACGTCACTGGGCACGAGCCAATCAGATCACACACAGTGGGCCCGGACCATGGATTAGTAACTTCACCTTGACGCTGTTGGTGTTACATCACCTTCAGACAACAGGCGTGGTACCCCCCTTGAACACCCTCAGAAGTTTGGCAGGTCAGTAGGTGTTCACTGCTTGGGTGAGGGGTAAATTGGATTGGTGTCACATTTTTGAGATAATGTAATTATTAATTTCATAGGTCACATTGAGCTAATATATGGTTTTACTGTTTACATATAAATTACAAGCTTTTGGAATTCAGTATTGTATTAAGTAGTTGGCTAATTCTGTTCAGGTTTAGTACATATTCTTAGGAGAATTATGGTAAAGAAATAAAATCATATGGGACACTGCATGTTCAACATGTACTTTTACACTCTTCCTTGGACAGACTTTTCAGTTTTAACTCATAAACATGACAGGCCTTTAGGCGGGTATCACAAGAAATACACTATCTGGTTAAAGAGAAGCTAAAATCGGTTTTTGGATTTGTATGATTTTCGTAACGTTTATTTCATTGTCACACTGTGGAGTTCAAAGATCATGTAAGCATCAAAAATCATGTAAGCATGGGCAAAGATCATGTAGGCATGGCTGACTTTCATATTTAATTAATACTTATATAATGAATCAAATTAAATAATTTAATTAATTCTTTGATAAATGCTACATTTTCTGTTATATGTTATGTCCATGTTAATGTTTGCTCTATTAAGTGTGAAAGTGTTGTAGTTGTCGCCGGCTTTGTTGTTGTTTAACATTATTCTTGACACAGTGTTGATAACTTAGTAGGCCACTTGACTGAACAATATATAAATATTTTGGACTAAGCCCATTCTGCTGTGGATATATGATTGTTTGGTGTCTACACGGAGTAACGGCTGATTGACTAACTACACTGAGATGTCCCCTAAGTGTGACATGTAATTTTAAGTAGCCTCTGTTACTGTCACATTGCATTATTAGTCATCAGTGTTCCTTTCAGACATTGCCATAACAACCTTATGGTTGGTTTTCTGCAGAGAATATAGCAAACCAGATACTTTTATATACTGTATCTTTTTGTATGTTCACGCAGACTCAACTGAGCAGAAGGCTGTCGATGACATTGATTGTAGCTTCACAAGTGACGTCCCACAGGTACCAGCAGGCTGCAATACACAGTCTTTAGGTCCGTTCATCCTTAGTTCATTATGACAGTGGTTATGCCGTTCCTTTATGTTAAAAGAAATTCCTTTAATTTCCTTTATTTGTGTCCCATCCTGCAAAATTTCTTTATATTAATTTATTCTTGCAGAATATTACTTTAAGTTGTTTAATTTTTTCATGGCAAGAAAAAATACCATGAAATGTGCAATTTTCTGAAATTTTCACCAGGAAGTATTAAATCGTGAATCTTGCACATTGTGTCATGGTTGAATGATCTATTACTTATTTCTGACTTTGTGTGAGCATGTCTTATCTCAGTTTGAGATAAGGTTGAGTCTGCTTATTAGCCTGTTCGAGGACTAATTAGGATTGAAACTAATCGCTTTGGACCAAACCTTAATAATTCCTTCAAAATCTAATGGCGGTATGGTGACTGCTCTGAATGATGTTCGTCAAGGATGTGTGTGTTAATTTTTCAGCATTTTGGAAGTGGGTAAGATTTTGACATAACACTACATGCATTTTTTTAGATTTTTCTCTAGATGATTTCCCTCTTGTTGCAGACGAACTCCTGAAGAGCTTTCTAGAATTCTACACAAAGTTTGACTTCGGTAAACATGCCATCTCGCTCGTATCAGGGAAAACATTTTCAAAGCCAGAGAACTCGCCTTTGTACCTTGAAAACCCCATCGAGACCGAACTGAATGTGAGCAAGAATGTCATGGAAACGAATCTCGCCAATTTTCAGCAGGGCTGCCAAGAGGCTCTTGAACTGCTCAACAGCTGCCTTGGCTGCAGCTTACAGCACCCGTGGGGATTGATGAGTGTATTAAAAACGGCAACTACAAACGAGGAGGAAAAGAAATTGAACACACAAATTCTTGGTATATTTGATGATGTGAGTGAAGAAGACAAAACTGGAGACGGAAATGGTGATGATAAGTTTACCGAGCAGAGAAGTGAAGGCCATCACTGATGACAATCTCCAGCAGACATTTCTGTCACGTGTCACTGATGTCATATAAATCTATGTACATTACTATTGCAGTTGTTACTGTTTGTGCTTTCTGTAAAATTGTATGTCGCACACAAAAATAGTTTTATGTTGCGGCAACATATACAAAACTGTTGAGGGTTTACTAGGAAGTAAGGATCATAAAACTTGTACACAGCATGTAGACCTATGTACATTACGTAGTGTCTTCTACTGATTAAGCTACTATACACAACAACACTTGTTCACACTACTGGTTCCCGAGAACTTCGTGGTACCACTGTTATGACCACTAGGGCTGTTGGGGATAGATTTACTTACGGGTCCATGTCATTCGGATAAAGTGGCAGTGATTTTGAGACGATGCCCCATTTAGCGATTTTTTGCTCCCAAAAAATATTTTCAAACAGGGAGATGGGCCTATTTGAGGGCTATAACAGTTATGTCGGCCAGATGTGGCTGGCTGGCTGCACGTGGATATGTCTGAGACAGAAGGGTCCCCTGCTTAAGTAGACAAACTGATTTGTTTGGGCGACAAATGACGTGCACTATCTCATCTTCTTCCAAATTGATTTTCTTGAGATCAAAATTGTAGGATTTGACGAAAACGTTATTGGAGGTTGGTGGTAAGACAAAAATAATAACATAATATAATAACCGTAATAATAACAATGATGTGTATGCTGTATAACTCCATATCCAGTGCAAATCAAAGAGAAATGACAGATTAATATAGCACTTTGCACAATGATAGGTGCAATACATGTTGGGGTGATGCTTGATAGCTGGACTTCTGACGGTGATGTTTACGCTGCATTAACAACATACCAGTTACTTGCTAGCAAACAGTTCAATCCGGCTGTGAGAAGCCTAACTGTCACACATGAGGCTTTCACTGCTCTGAAGCTTTCTGCATTTGTCGCAAGATGTGAGCCGGGTGAAGGAGAACCAATGATCTGTGTAACGTTGGCAGATCCATTGCAAGTCTGAGGATCCAACTTCATGCAAAAACGTGATTATTCCCCAACACAGCACTTACAGACTCAACGATTCCAAGAATGGGGATATGTCCAGCCACATACGTTCTGGGATCCCAGTTCTGGGACCAGTTATTCCAGCCTCTACAAATCTTTCTTCTGGGCGTCTAGCATTAAAGTACCAAAGGATGATGAGCTTGTCGACTTTTGGCACAGTAGCTATCAAAGAGTTGATTTAATCGGTGTAAGTCATATTGTGTTACTTCAATGTTAGAGAGACTTGGGTTGGCACATCTCACCAGGCTTGGAAATAGGATTGGCAAGTATAGTAGCAATGGCCTCCTACTGCCAAAGATGTGCGCTGAGCACGATCTTCTGGTCACAAATGCGGTCTTCCGCTTCTCAAACCATAACAATATGTAACACTATCTCGCTCCAAGCATTGATATCTGGTCGACTACATCATCGCCAGTAAGAATGACAGGCAGGACGTTCGTGTAATGAAAGACATGCAGCTGGACTGATCATTTTCAAAGTCGAGCACTACGATCCAGTAAATGTTAATTTGTATTGATTTCTATAGCACCATATCTATACAATGGTATTCTATGGTACTGTACAGTAAAACAAATGGTATAGTAAAATGTCAAAACAGCAAAAACAAATGCAATAATACAAATTATTATAAAAAAGTAAAGCTATTTAAATGACTAAAATTAATAATTTAGTTATATGCTATGCTAAAATAGTGAGTCTTCAATTTACTCTCAAAAACACTGACATCATTGCTACTGCGCACGGTAGGGAATTCTATAGTTCAGGTGCAGCCACTTAAAAAGCGCGATCCCAGTTTGCAGCTTTGTCCGTGGTATATTGAGTGTCGGAGCCTCTTGAGATCTAAGTCCATATTGGACATTTCTAGTAGTCAACATTTCCAACAAATACTGTGGACCACGACCATTCAGTGCATTAACAGTCAGCAAGCATATCTTGTAATGCGAAACTCAACTGGCAACCAATGAAGTCGTTTGAGTGTAGGAGTTATGTGGTCATATTTACCAACTCTACACAACACACTGGCCGCGGTGTTTTGCACCATCTGTAATTTCTTTATTAGTTATTTTGGTAAACCGATCAGCAACGCATTGCAGTAGTTAATGTGGCTGTGGACCAAAGCATGAATAAGTTTTTCTGCACTTTGATGATCAAGATACTTTCTTATCTTTCCAATATTATACAGTTGTGCATAAGCTGCCCGACATTTGGATTTCATATGTTGTTCCATGGACTTGTGCTTATAGAAATAAGAACCCAGATTTCGCACACAATCTGATGCATGTATTACATTGCCCGTGATGTTACAACTGGCCCAGTGTCGGATATACCTAATGCCAGCATTGCCACAACCAGCCACAATAAATACTGAATTGGCCCAATATTGTATTGTTTGTTGGGAAGTTTGTATTGTATTGTTTGTTGGGAAGTTTGTATTGTATTGTTTGTTGGGAAGTTTCTTCTAATCAACCCAAGAAAGAAAAGTCTAACAGTATGGCGTGGCCCATGAAATTAAGATGATGTGTATTCAACAAGGTTTTCCCAGTAAACCACTCGCGTGATATTATTAATTGTAGTTACAAAAGGTTATGTTTTAGTAGCTCTTATATGTGCTTCTCTGTGACAATTGTCTGCGCTGGCGCCGCGGCCGTAATAGTGGCGCCATGCGGTGAGCAGAGCCAACTAATAGCACAATGTAGTGGCGTCGTCTAGCGGTGCCTTGGTCATCGTTTGATTATGATAAACGATGCTTGTCTAGAAAATGATGTGATGTTGTGCTGTTAGGTTGCACAAATACAACGTCTCACGATACATCATAGGCCCATGAGTATGAGGTGTCAAATATAAGAAGGACTGTTATTCACCAATAGGCAAATTCTGCTTTGCTTTCACGCATGTTCTCAATCGGCCAGCGAAAATACGTAACGTTGTCGTCACATCAGTTCAGGGTCATTGCAGACTTCTTAAGTTCTATATTATCGCACACCAGCCGACTGGCAGTTTGTCAACAGTAACGAAAGTACGTATTTGATGGATAGTTGGCCGATAACGGGTTAAATAGTACAAGGAGTTACGTAGGTTGTTTCTCTCTAAAGATCCTGACACTGAATGATGACCGTCACATTGGCCTTTCAGTCGGTAACTTGTTCATACTACGTCCACTGGAGTCTTGACCGGTCCAAGGCAAGGGCAAGGCCATTCCCCATGGGCCGGCATGGAAGTGGCGGCGAAGTGTCTACTAACCCGGTTCATGTACACGCTGGTCTGTCACTTACTGTTGACAAAAATACAAATGGTTAATGTCACACATTGGCAATAAATCCCACAACTGCCACTGCCGTTGGGGTTCAGGGCATTATTATTCCCCATTTTAAATACAAGCTGAAGTTAAAATTGTGGTGTCATCTTTAAGTTTTGACATGTAAAATTGGCATGGATATTACTGGAATCTGTATCATTCTCAACATAGTCAATATCACTGTCATCAATAAATTTTTACTAAGTCAATTTAATTAGCTTTGTGACAAAAAGAAATGCTGTCATTGTGGGAACATTATCAGACGTACTGTAGTCTGCAACTGGGAATCTATCTGCACCCATGAATGAGTTGAATGCATAGTTGCATGTGTGCATGTGTAAGTGCGTGCATGCATGCATGTATGCATACATACACATATTTGTTTTAAAACTACATATACATGTGTGTACATGTATAATAAAAAATGTATGACCTGTACATTAATAGTGTTTTGGATTACATGGCCCGGCTTAACTGACAGATAAATATCATTGTTGCCTTTGTATAACCATACAAATTATTCATTGTCATTATAATACTTCAATCAGTTTCAACTGTGCAACCTCTGCATGTGATCCATTTTTAAGAAATAAATTTCTGATGTGAACTATGTATTTTTGCAGACCAACATGAAAATAAACATTTAATCCAAGTAACCACAATGTGGCGACCGTTTGCGCCATTCAATGCGAGATCAGGTAAGTATTAAACCAATTTAAGCTTGCAATCACTTGTAGGAATAAAGAGTATGGATAGAACAAATTTAGATTTCAGAGTGACAAAATAGTATCTCATTTTGGGTCCTTGTTATAATACCAGTTGCCAAACATAATAGACAGTATTCACAACATGTACAACACCTGTCGCGATGTGATTGTGACGTCATTGCGATACGTTTGTGACATCAATGCGATATATGTTTGACGTCACTGCAATGCCTGAAACTGGTAGTTATAATTTCCAAAAGCGGTTGTTTTATTTAGGTAAATGCCTATGTAGTCAGATTTATTATCTGCTGTCGCACAATATATATTATATATAACACGTATGACACCTGTTGGTTAAAAAAATTAAACCACAATTGTGGAACAGAATATTGTTTATTCCACACTCAAGCGTTTTCTATTGCTTGAGTAGATAAGTTACTTAACCAGTAGCTTACTTAACATGGATATCTCACGAAGAAAAAAAATGCAACAGTTGTCCCAAAGTCCATGTATATGAGTCAGAAAGTTGGACAAGGATACAGCTTTCATGCAGACAACTTTTTATATTGCAACTCTCTCATTGTTACACATGTTTAAACAGAACGGGCCTGCAGCCCTAGATAAAATAACATCTTGCTGGTTTTATGTCACTCTTCATTTTGTATGGTATTGTTGTCATAAATACTGTAGTTGAGTCGCCATTCTGTTGCAGGTGTTAGCACTGCATTGATGATACTGAATACGCCTTTCTGTCGGAATGTTGACCCATTGAAGTGTCTGTGGAAGAAAGGTAAATACTGAGCCACCAGTCTGGATGATGGCATTGGCATCACCGTTAATGGTTGTCTTATTGTCCAGAACAGTTTGAATGTATTGTCATAGCCATGATGGAAGCCACACCCAAAGTAGTTTGTGATTAAGTAGTTTGATTCTGTATGTTTGTTCCCCCGTATCCACCAGTTTCACGTGTATGGGGCTAACATTTTGTAGGTGCTCCCGGGCTTTAAAAAAAAGCAAGATTCCCTGAGGGTGGTGATGTTACGAAGGAATCTGGGAGGACGTTTGATGTACATATTACATAACTCAGGACAGTAGTTACGTGCAGTTGTTAACAATGCTATTCCTGTTTCAACCATTGTTAAGCAATCTTCGTCTTATACGTCTAGCGAACACTTTGTGAAACCGACAGTTGTACATGATTTTTATGCACAAAGATGTCATTGTCATGGCATTGCCCTACCAAAACTTTACTGGATAGTGTAGTGAGCCATAAGTCTTAACTTAGTTGTATAAATTTAGCAAGGGCTTGTCCATATTGCAATGGCTACAGTCAATAATATTTATGTTTATGTAATGTTATGCCATTTTACTTGCACAGTGTATTATGTTTTGTGTAGAAAAACTTATCAAATACTGTCAAAAAGCCTTTGTTTTTCAAGGAAAGCCTGTTATTTTGTGCTACAGTGCGTCTGATACTACTAATGTGACTTTTTTAAATGGCACATTTTAATGCAGCATGAATAAGGAATGATTCCGTCCCAGCCATTCTATTCTACTTAACGGCTGATTCTGTTATCAATGAATGACCATGATTCTGTTAAACAGAGTCCACTGTAATAATAGAATCATGAACTCATGTCTGTGTTATTTTCACAGGTGCTTTCCAATAACAGTGAACATCAGTGGTATTAAGAGGTAGTGTAAACTTGTAGAATTTACCTTAATGTACTTTTAATTGTTATTATTATTATATACCAAACTTATAAAGCGCTATTTTCATGCATAAAAGCCTGCTCAAAAGCGCTGTACACAATGAATAGAATAATCATAGACAGTAAAAACAAAGCATAAAAAAATTATAACATGATAAAAAATTAAATATAGAAGACTGGATATAATAAAATAAATATGTATATACAGTTTTTAAAATGTAATAACAAAACTGACTAGAAAGAGTTAAGCACTAAAATGAGCCCGGAACAAATGTGTTTTTAGCAGCTTCTTGAAAGTGTTCCGTGTTTTTGCTTCACGAATGTGAGCAGGTAGCGCATTCCACAACTTAGCTGCTGAACACTGGAATTTTCTGCCACCGTAAGTAACTATTCTAGCCCTTGGAACTTCTAGTGTCACTGAATCCATGGATCGTAGCATTCTTCTTGATTGATATACATTTAGCATGTCCGATATATATCCTGGAGCCTGTCCATGTAGGGCTTTATATGTGTGCATCAGGATTTTGAATTGCACACGATAGTTAACAGGTAACCAGTGCAGGTTTTTCAACACTGGTGTGATGTGGATGTAGCATGATGTTCTAGTTACAATCCATGCCTCGGTGTTCTGCACACATTGTAACTTGTTAATTGATGTCTGGTGCAGTCCACTGAGCAGAGCATTAGAATAGTCTAGACGTGATGCTACAAGCCCATTGACTAATGATTGAGTGGCATCGTTTGTGAGATAACGCCTAATGTGCCCAATGTTGCGGAGCTGATAGTATCCAGACCTACAGACACTGTTCAAATGTTGCTCCATGTTCATGGCAGAGTCGAAGATAACACCCAGGTTTCTCACACTGTTCACTGATGTAATGTCAGTGTCACCAACACGCACAGTGACATTTTCCGTCTGCATGGCATTATGCTTGGATGTGAACAACACAACCTCAGTGTTTTCACTGTTCAGTTTTAGCATATTTATGCGCATCCATCTTTCAATGTCCGTGAGGCACCTCTCAATTAGTTCCAGAGAATCTGTTTGGGCTGCACCGTCCTTCAGCTTGAATAAGGTGTACAATTTGGTGTCATCCGCATAGAAGTGATAACACAGTCCATACTGACGGATAACGGCTGCTAGTGGTTTTGAGTACATGGTGTATTTCTTTGGACGGAGTACCGAGCCTTGTGGTATACCATGTTCCAGGAGAACTGGATCGGAGTGCTCGCCATCTATGACCACTACCTGATAACGGTCGTGGAGATACGACGCTATCCAGCTGAGGGCAATTCCGGAGATTCCGAATAAGTTCTCAAAACAATGCAATAGAATTCCATGAGCGAGACTGTCGAACGCAGCTGACAGATCGAGCATGACCAACACCGTGACACAGCCATTATCCAGAGATTTGAGGATATCGCTTTGCACCTTGAGGAGCGCCGTCTCAGTCGAGTGAGATCTACGGTAGGCTGACTGGAGCTCTTCGTGAAGACCATTACTCACCAGGTGGCGCTCAATCCGTGTCAATCCTACAACCTTCTCTAACACCTTAGCAATGAAAGTAGTGGTCGTATTTGAGCACACTTGAATGCACGAGGCACGCAGCTGCTATCCACAGAGGCGTTGACAGTCGCGGTGATAATAGGGACTAGCTCATCTACACACAACTTTAGAAGCCACGTAGGCATCGGATCGAGGTGGCAGGATTTATCAGGTGAACTCAGGATGAGTGTCTTCACTTCATCATCAGATGCGCGAGTAAACCTTTCCAGTGATGTAGTTACAGATGAGGCGTCAACGTCCTGGTTAACACCATGCACCTGGTCCGTCTGGAGGCCACATCGGATGTTTTGTATCTTTTCTATAAAGAAAGAGCAAACATCTCGGTTAGTTCACTGGGAGACGCCGTTTGAGGAAGAGATGGAGACCCCCGTTCACCAAGCAGGTGTTTCGCCACTTTGTAGATGCCCTTCTGGTCATGGGTGCAGGCAGTGATCTTTTCCGAATAGTATGCTATTCTGGTTTGTTTTATAAGTTTGTTCACCACAACAAATTGGTCTCTGTATATCTGGTGGTTAACAGTCAAGCGATTCTTCTGCCATCATCGTTCCAGCTTCCGTCAGAGATGTTTAGCCTCATGTAGCTCATCAGTGTACCGTGGACAATCTGGATGTTGAGTGATGGTTTCAGTACGAAGTGGTGCGTGCTTATCAATGAGCGATGTGAGTCCTTCGTTAAAAGCACTCACCAAACCATCCACATCACCATGCGTAGTTTATAACATGGAGGAAACCACAATGTCCTGCTTAAAAGCTTCCACGTCTATGGCACGCAGCTTCCTGAAGAAAACAGTCTTCTGTATGGGAACAGGTTTGGCCAGGGTCGTGGTGAAACCAACTGCGAAGTGGTCACGTGTAAGTTTCCCAAGGTGGTCACAAAGTCCGGGGTCGGTGACGGTGATGTCGGATACGATGTGACTGGTGTCTCTGCTGATCACAACGTCCAACATATGGCCGAGCACATGGGTCGGTTCATGTACCTTGTTGTAGGCCGCAAGCTTTGATTGTATCTGTAAATCGCTGAGCATCACGATCGCTTACAACATCAACGTGAAAGTTAAGGTCTCCAACTATCAGAATCTCCTTGTCATGGGTAGCGTAGCCGGCGAGAAATGTAGACCACTGCTCAAAGAATTTGGGAATGGTCAGGCCATTATATTTTGATGGTGGGGGTCGATACACCACGGCTAGACACACAGCTGTGTCACCCGTATTCAGATCACAATCCATGTATTCAAAGTTTGTGTAGTCGCCAGTTGTACTGGAGCCATGGAGGCGGAATGATAAAGGTAAAGGTACGTTCTTATATAGCGCGGTATCCAGTCCATAGGACTGCTCAAAGCGCTTTACACTTCACCCCCTGGCAGACCTGTTCATTCCAAGGCCATCTCAACTTCTTTTGGAAGTATTCAGCCACGCTGCAATTGCTGCACGAAGGCTATTCGTTCACATATCCACCACTGTCTGTATTGCCAGGTACTCATTTATACAGCTGAGTGAACTGTGGCAACGTGGGGTGATCAAACTTGCCAAAGGTTCGAAGCGACCGCAGTGGGATTTGAAACCGGGTTCTCTCGATTGAGAGTCCGGCCTTCTAACCGGTATGCTGTCGTGCCCCACAAATATGGCAGACTTATAAAGCAATGCCACACCACCTCCATTTCTGTTGCTGGGACGGGGTACATGTTTCATGGTATACCCAGAAAGGACCAACTCACCAATCCATTTCTTGTCTACGGATGTCCCCAGCCATGTCTCTGTGAGAGCAACAACATCATAGTCATGTGCAACAATGTAGTCGCTCAGAGACAAAGCCTTGTTCTTGATGGATCTTGGATTAAGGCAACATGGCAGAAGAGACTTCTTCGCAGGTTGTACATGCACATGGTCACATTTAATCCTCACCAAATTGTTCTTGTTTACACCTAATTCACTAGTGATCTGACCATGACTATGGGTATTGAATTGTTTATGTTGACATGCACTTGCCCCACTCTTTAATGATGATATCTTCGTCTGCAGCGTTGTTGAAGGTGGCAGTAGATGGCGCTCTCGACCATTTACATAGCTGTAAACACTTGCCGCTAGCAACGCATCAGCTAGACCTGATCACTGGAGACTTTGACTCCGTTCAACCCAAACTGCTTCAGTACTATAAAGACCAGGTAGGAAAGAGTGAATTACACTAATTTACATGACATTTTGCATTTTGTTGTGTGATAATATATAAATGTCTAAAAAAGATGCGAGAATTTCTGCGAAAATTGCGATATTGTTTATGTTGATTTTGTGGTTATTTGATCGACACTGTTATCTCTGATATGTGTGTGTGTGTGTGGGTGTGAGTGTGGGTGTGTGGGTGGGTGGGTGGGTGGGTGTTTGAGTAAATAATTAAATGGCCATTCCAAACTGTTCATGTCCAGTATAAAAATCAGCAGATTGGCTTACCGGGTACTTATCGTCTTTGCACCCTAGTTGATGCATAAGCACACAAAATCAACATATTAGTTTTACTGTTATTTATTTCAGCTCAGTTCAACAGGTCAGAGAACCCAGATGGATCATTTTAGAGTGTCCTTCTCTAGAGTTAGTGAGTCCATGACAGGTTTTTTCCATTTCCCTGCATAGGATCTTTTACTTTCCTTGGCACGGGCACTAGGTAGAACTTGAAGGGACCAATGGCTTTTAGTCTCTCCTAAAGACACAGGCAAAGTGGGTTGAACTAAATTGCCCAAGTTTTGAAACTTCAGCAGGCAGGGACCATTTTTTGCAATTTTTTCACAAAATCATGACCATACCCAGTAACAAATGATTTAGTAGCTTGTCTGATGATTTCACCAAAACTAAATTAAAAATCAAATGAGCAATCATGTGGCAGATGATACTGAATAGGTAAATTTTTTTTTAACAAGACCAGCAAAAAATCGAATTGAGGAGGGACCTTTAATAGTGGTTTCTATTCTGTGTAAGGACTGGTCTTCTTAGGAGCAAACGACCTAACAAAGGGTTCACCTGATCCAACATTCCCAGTCGGCAACACAATGAGTGTGTTCTGCATCACCTGTTTTAGGGGTGTGAAGTTATAGAAACGCCAGACCAAGACTACACAGACTTCACAAAGTGTCTGACAATTGTGATAGAACGAATAAAGACTCATCAACTGAAGGTAGATCAATCCTGCCTGCATGTTAATTTCTGTCTGCTTCTCAGTTCTAATGAGGTATCTTGTAATTATGAGAAATGTCATTGGTATTTAGAGCTGAGCCATTACACTGTATAATACACAGTAGCCATGTATTTGAAGTGCTTACCACAACGTGTAGGTAATTGCTAAAACAGTTCGTCCTAAATTGAAGAGAAACTCAATGAAACTAAAACAACGTTTATTTAAAACATACATGGATGTGCGATGCTAATAATAATAAAAGTTTTTATATAGCACCCGATCAAACGAGGTTGCTCTCAGGCGCTTTACATACATGCGCTCATAACTTCAAAAATTTTAATAATTATATTATAAATAAATATATTAATTATATGAAAAATTAATATATTAAAAAATATATATATTCAAATATATATTAATTATATAAAAAATAATGCCAATAATAAATATTTTTAAATATAGTCCAAATAGTCCTACCATAAATAATATATAATAAATTAAATGTATAAACGAAATAGCTGCTAACCTCTCACCCTAAGACCTAATTTGCTTAGTATCATTCAACAGTGTTTTGAGGATTGCTGTGTTATAGCCGTGATCAATTCATATATTTATGTGTTGTAAGCTGCTTCAACAGTTTTATCATTCATGAAAACCATTTCAGGTTGATTCAATTGTTGCCTATGGCGATATGAATGGACGTTTTGACCATGTCATGGGCAACATAGACACCCTGTTTAGAGGGTGCAGAGAGACAGATGTGCCCATCTATCTGATTGGGTCAGAGGCCATCACGTTTCTGCTAACCAAGGTATGTACTTCACAAATCAACACACATTAAATTCTAATAATTTTTTTTGTAGAATCATATGTAAAATATAGTGTGAACTATACCTGTTCTAGCATCCTGACCACCTAAAACAGATATATAGTCAAATTATATTTACAAATTATGGTTAATTAAAGCACATTTTGTAGTCAAGATGTTAGATAGTTCATCATGATTTTGCAATTAAAACGATCAGGTTTTAAATGGTTATGCAAAGATTTATTTGTTAATGATTACTACTTATTCCAACATATGGAGTGAATATGGTAATATATCTTGTTTTTAATGCTTATGGTATAAATATGTTCAAAAGATGAGAATTTTTTTTTAAGTACAATATATCCATGTATTGTACTTTCATTAATTTTGTGTTATTTATTATCATTATTAATTACAATTCCGGAATAGGAATTGGCATTTCAATTCCAATTACATTGTAATAGGAATTGGCATTTCAATTCCAATTACATTGTAATATGAATTGGCATTTCAATTCCAATTACATTGTAATAGGAATTGGCAGCTCAATTCCAGTTACATTGTAATTGACCCCAAGTCCAAATGTGTCATCAAAAATGGAAATACTGAACCAGCTTCTTGTTTGTTGCATGTTCCCTAAAATTGTTACTTTATGTTTTAGGGTTCACATCAAATTGACGTCAATTCCCCATCACGGGGGGCTTACTGTGGCCTTATTCCAATTGGCCAATCATGTAATCATGTGACCACAACTGGCTTTAAATGGAATTTATGTAAGTAATGCTGCATTCCAATGCGCTTATATTTACTAGTCGTGACTTGTAAATAGAGTTCATGCCCCGGTCAACTCGCAAATACCAGCCGAGAATTCAAAAATTAAAAAGGAAGGAGCCTCAGTTTCACACAAAGTTTGCACCTGCAGCCTGTATCTTGCATCAACTGTCATATGCTAGCTTATTTGTTCAAATGTAGTTTGATGAAATTATGAAACAAACTGTTAAATTATTTTTCATTTAACAAAAACGGCCTACCTCTACATAATATTATATAGAGCTGTTCACAATTTCGCAAGTTTATTAATATAAATATTAAGCTGACTGTGCATATTGCTTAAGCTATTCAGACACTGTAGATGTAAACATTAGCAAACCTTTTTGATGAATTGTAGAGACAGAGACATCCTAATGTTAACTGATAATTTCATTTTTTGCAAGTTAATGTTGTACTTTCAGTGTTAAATAACCATTTTATATTCAGTAATAAGTCCATTTATTGTTTGTTTAACTAAATATATGGTATCTTGGAAATAAGGTATATAAGCATATAATAATAGTACAGGTAGTGATTCATATAGCATATATTTATAGTGTATTTACCAAAGTGAACAAATTACATTCAAAGGATTATTTTCAACAAATGTTGAATATTTTTCTTATAATGTGGCATAAATTAGTGATTCAGTTGCTTCCTCAAAATGCAGGTGGTTTAGACAAATATTTTCTTCAGTTCTATGTGTACAGGCATGTATTTACGAGGGCATGGTAGCGTAGCGGTTAGAACGTTGGACTCTCAATTCAAATCCACTTGGTGCCGTTTTGAAACTGGCAATTTCGTTCACCCTGAGTTGCGACAGTTCACTTAGCTCTGTAAATGAGTACCTGGCTAGAGACGGGTGGATATGTGAACGCAGTCTTTGTGCAGTAATTGCAGTGTGGCTGAATGCTTCCCAGAGAAGTTGAGATGGCATTAGAATGAACAGTTCTGCCAAGAGGTGAGGTGTAAAGCACTTTGAGCGGTCCTACAAACACACACACACACACACACACACACACAATTATTTTGTTATGTAAACAAGACGTTATCTCTTTCAGCTGACCAAGCCTTGGCCTTTGGACAACTGGTCAGCACATCAAATTCCTTCACTGACAGCCCTGTGGTCACTGTTGATACGGACAATCCAATTGTACTGACGATGGACTTGGCTTTTAACCACTGTCACAGTGAAGAACACTGACCACTGGTCAGTGTGCCATGGCAATCACCTGCACTACGACTTGTTCTCATACCAGACAAAATGGCACAAATCAGTTGAATTTACCCGGTGGACAAACTGGGAAGATCAGGTCAATGTTTCAATCCCATGAAATTTTTTCATATAATGTTTTCCGCATCCACTCCGTATGCTTTCACAAAACGAAGTGGCTAGTCCAAGTTTGAAATCTGTAGCGTCGCGCAGCTGGTGTGCGCTGATTGGTTCAAAATATGGAGGCAGCAAAGTGAGTCACAGAGTGCGTCACCCAGCTCTGCTGGATTAGCATAATAGAATAAATTAGCAATGGACCAATCATTAATTGTATGTGGTGTTGCTCGCATAAAAACCTATATGCAACATTGGCTGTGCCAATGTTGCATACCCCCATTTATGCAATCAACAACACAACACAGATATAGAGATATGAAAAGGCCAAATGAATGACGTTTATTGTGGGGATTAAGGGTAAGCCCACTTTCAAAGAAATGTAAAACAAAGAAATGTGGGCTCCACAACCCAACGCCAGGCTGACTACGCCCCATGCGAGCCTCCTGGACATCGGGTTCAATAGAGCCCACATTTCACCACAAAGCAGTAGCAGTATTCCTAGAACAAATAAAAGAAACAATGGCATTACTATTGTTATGGAACACCCTTAAACCAAATAGCATAATGTCCTACATGCTATCACATTTCTATCAAACATATTACTATTTGTACAGCATCATTGCACAATTTTACATATAGTTAGAATAAATGTTTTTTGACATGTGAATTCAGTTTTTCATGGGACTTCCCGCAAAGTCACCCATCAGCATTTCTAAGATTATTTCGTACCATGGTTATGTTCATGCAAACTGCCTATTATATCATGAGTAGTTTTTTTTTATATAAACATAATACATTGAATTTGGTCGGAAAACCCACTTCCCAGACAGTGTGACACCTAAATAAAATGATGCGGTTTGATGAATAAATAATTAAATGGCTCCTTCAGGGAGTTTGAACTAAAGTTCTTTGTTATTTTGTATTCAGTTTGTCATGGAAAAGGTCTTTTTTCTTAACAAGATTATAGATCTATAGCCAGCCCAAAGTCACACGCTCCATGATATTACGTGTTCATGAAATATGTCACGGGGGAATTACACCTCAAGAAATGGTCAAAACACAGCAAATATGACACAACCATCAAGACCGTGTGGTTGTTTTGTTGTCATTGTTATGTGTGTGTTTATTTGGCACGACTTGCGTGATTCAGTTGAGTGATTGGAGTGATTCAGTATATACATCTAGTGTATATATTTTGTCTTCTATGCCCCTTCTTTCCAGATCCCATCTTCATAAAGTATCGTTATTTTCTATCTTAACTTCTTCTCTGGTCAACAGTTTCAGTCTCATTAGTTGTAGCATTAAATCCATACTTCCTACAGAAGTTGGATTTAGAACTGTGAATTTTTTTATTGTGCTTCCAGACTATTGTCACCAGGTGTCACTGCATCTCTGAACATTGGTTTGCGATTGTGTTTGGTTCAGCATTATTGACCAGGCAAAGTCACCTCAACACCAGAAAATTTAATCTGAACAAACTACAGAATACAAATTCTCAAGTCCTTAAACTTGAAAGTAGGACATATTTCCAATTCCTTGTGTAGGAAGTTGAATGATCGAATCATGAGCAAACCTTCATAGTTTGACTATCGCTTATGTGCTTTCTTTTATCACATTGTTACAATGTATTGTATTATATTTATTTGCATATTGATATTTGAGGAGTATGTGTTGTTTTGTGGCACTAACTGGTGTTGCCACCTTTAATATGTTAACCATCTTCAGTGTCAGATTTTGTCATGTAACAGTACCATTTCCAAAATCCCCAGCCGATGTTCTTGGATATGCAGTTTCTGTGGTGCTTTAACTGCGACTCTAAGGCGGCTGATTACACCTGTTTACACAAGAGTGCCTTATGCGTGTAGTTAATGATTGCATTTCAACAACATCCACTGCCAGTAGACTATTTTGCAAACTTTACCGAGATAGCACTGCCATTCCATGCCTGGACCAGCCTTGTTAGGACTGGAGAGCTACATTGTTAGGGTTGTGTACGTTACATTTTGTATGTATAATACACGTGTATGTACCATTTGGATTGTCCTGTATTAATATGTTGCTGATTGTCACTGTAAAAAATTTTTTTTGACAATGTTGATTTAGTCATTTGATCCCTTATATTCAGGAGAGGCAGTTTTCTTATACGCAGGAGAGGCAGTTTTCTTATACGCAGGAGAGGCAGTTTTCTTATACGCAGGAGAGGCAGTTTTCTTATATTCAGGAGAGGCAGTTTTCTTATACTCAGGAGAGGCAGTTTTCGTATACTCAGGAGAGGCAGTTTCCTTTCATTTTAAGAGTTTCTATTACATGTTTTTGTATTAGGTAGTACACAATATTCCATACTCTTGGTTGCTGGTATTACATATTAAGGAGTAGTCATTATAATTATTTCATGGAGGAGGCTTGGTTTTTCTGTCGATAAAGTTTTTATATAATGTTTTATCTGACTTTGCCGCGTATGTGGTAATAGGATGTTTTTTTCTTAATTTAATTAAGTTATGCAGCATTGTGAAATGCAATAGGTTTACTGGATCGTTGGGGACATTCTAACATTTGCATAAAATGTTGTAACGGTGTATATGCTTTTTGTGTACTATATATAACAGGACCAAATACTTTGTGCAGATAAATCATGTTTATTGTAACACGTATATATCTATGTACACTGCAAATTTACAGATACAATAAAGCCTGGTTAAAATATGACCAAAAACCTTGTCAACTTGAAAACCTTGCTATCATCTTACCCAGTCCGTTTGTGTTAACCAGGCTTTACTGTACTATACACACCCTGTATTTCAATAAATGTAATCCAAAAAATAATGTGCTTTGCATCACTTTATCGTAACGTTCTGTGGTAAATGCTAGAAAAACATCCCTGAATCTGACAATAGTTTGCAGTAACATAACAATAACTCTTCCAACACTGACAAAGGCTGCGAGTCTGTTGGTAGGTAACAACAACTTTCTGTGTAACAGCAGTGCAAATTCACATACGTCATCATAAACACAAACAATACATGGATTATATATTCATGACTCACACGGGTGTGTACCAAGAAACAGGAATAAGTAGCTGGCATATATAATTTGCAGCCATGCGTTAAATTACCAGTAGCTAACGTCACGCGACTGCCAAACTTGCATAGTTAGTTACTTGTATAATGTATCAATAATAATGTGTTAAATTAATGCTGCCCCATAGCAGACAGTTCTATCTGTTTGGCATTTCCAGGGAAGGATTTCTGTCTGGGCAAAGGCTTATAAAGGCAGAGCTAGAGGAATAAATTAAATAGTCTATGTTAATAGTAAAAAGTCACTCTATGGCCTTAACTGATTATGTTGAAATAAAGTATAAAAATAACTTGATTTTTACCAAAAACAAATTACACAATGGCAAAGATGTGTTGTTTAGTGGTTAGTTCTTGTTTAGCTTTTACACAGCATTTTTTCCTTGGAAAAAACCCATACATGCAGACTTTACAGCCTGACATCATAACAACAAAAATATATGTAATAAAATAATGTACCTGAATCCATGCATATTCAATTAAAACAAGGTAGAATTTCACTAAACTCACAGCCCCAGGGAGCATAACTTGCTGATGTAGATAATATCACATTATGCGTGACAGACTACCAAAGGCAATCCTTAATTTTGTATACATGTAATATAATATCTATGTACAATAAAGCATTTGTGTTAATATCATATAATTTTTTTTAATTACCAGTTCCCAATAGCAGTAATACTGAAACTATATCTGTATCAATCATACATGTGTTAGTGCAATTAAATTCCCTGATATCGTAGAGCTTACACAAGTCATCAAGAAACTGACTATCTATCTTTTGCGACATTCTCCGGTTTAATTACCTTCTGTACAAAATACAATTTCACCTGTCGCAGTCGTAACATCAGACCTCCTGTCAAAATAGTATCATGTACATGAAATAATTGTGGAAAACAATTTGTGTGCAAAACATGGGTCTACATCACAGGAGATTTCACATACATTTCTTTGGATGTTTGTACACAAGTTTGCACATGATTGCTACCCCACCCTTCTAGTCTAATTCCTGCCGTTGTGTTAAGTGCCACTTTGTCAGACTTCACTGAAGGAGGGAAGATTCAAGAAGGGTTTGAGCAGCTGCCGGATGTACTGCACCCTCCCATCTTGACCCTTGTTCTTCCAGGCAAACTCCTCATACTGCATCTAGAGAGAAAAGACGACAGAGTGAAACAAGTCTTGCAGACTGTCTACAGAGTTCCGAGTGTCCCGTCCACAACAACAGCGCACGGTTGATTTAAAGATACAAAGCCTAATCGTTACAATAAAAAATCACAAACTATAATCATATCTATCTTAACGTCTTGACCACCTAAAGACGTTTTAATCAAATTAATTAAACACATTTTTTATTATAATTTATAAAAAAAATCGATCAGATTTGCACCTTTAATGGCTAAAATGGTGGCAAAAATTTTTTCCTATTTAAATGTGGTTTCTATGTCATCTTTTGTTTTCGAGGGAATTTTAATTTATCCTTGTGAAGGTACACACTGTTATACTACTGGGCAATTCGGTCAGACAGGGCTAGATAAGTTGTCAAATTATTCTTTAAAAAATGCCAAACCCTAAAATGAAACAAATGTACAAATTTCCATCCTACACCTATTCTTTACCCTATCTTGTTTTTGCCATTTATAATTTGCAACACATAGTTTCATATTTACACTGTCCAATGTGTTATAATATATATATATATATATATATATATATATATATATATATATATATATATATATATATATATATATATATATATATATATATATGTGTATACACTGTATACAACCTATTAAGCATACATGCACTAATTAGCGAACACCCCCTTTTTTAATCAGCAGGATCCATAACTATTGTCATTTTACGGAATAATTGAAAAGTGTCGCCATCTGATGTAAAACAGTTGGCACCACTTTTCAGTTGTTCTACACTACTAGTGTTAAAAAGTTACCTTATTGCCTAGAGAAAAAAATTTAAGAACACAGTCCTTGACATTTTCCATGGCCCATTTTTGAAGCATACAGAAACATTGGTACTGCGAAAAAATTAAACAATCTGGAAACTACAAATGAAATGCTAACTAGTCAAACGTCATGATGATATACGAGATCAGTGGTAAACTCGTAGGAGTGACAAATATCAATGATACATCAAAACATGTCCTGAGGCCCATTTCACAGGCCCAATTCACGAACAACCTATATTCACCTATTTCTAAATTTGAAATGGCATGTATGAGGTGTCAACAGTATTGTGCTGTAAAGCATATGAATGTGTAATATCAATAATATACAAGGCAACAACCTTGTGCACATTCTCTGCTTATATGATAGGGCAGGACATCGCAACTGTAAAGATTACCTCAATAACAGTGTATCCCTTCTTTACTAGGTGACGCTTCTTCATGGCGAATTCACCGAGAAGGTGTCTTGTGTTGATGCAATAGTGCTCCGGCATCACCGACACTAGAGCCAACCTAAAACACAGACACCACAGACACTAGAGCCAACCTAAAACACAGACACCACAGACACTAGAGCCAACCTAAAACACAGATACCACATACACTAGAGCCAACCTAAAACACAGACACCACAGACACTAGAGCCAACCTAAAACAGACATCACAGACACTAGTGCTCCGGCATCACCGACACTAGAGCCAACCTAAAACACAGACACCACAGACACTAGAGCCAACCTAAAACACAGACACCACAGACACTAGAGCCAACCTAAAACACAGACACCACAGACACTAGAGCCAACCTAAAACACAGACATCACAGACACTAGTGCTCTGGCATCACCGACACTAGAGCCAACCTAAAACACAGACACCACAGACACTAGGGTCAACCTTAACCACAGACACAAAAGACATTAGGTAAAAAAAATTTTTTTTAAATTATGATTTTTTCAACCCTGAGCACAGACATCACAGACCCTAGGGCCAATCGAAAACACTGACACCACAGACACTAGGCCCAATCTAAAGCACATACATCACAGACACTAGGGCCAACCTAAAACGCAGACACCACAAATGCTAGGGCCAACCTAAACAACAGACATCACAGACACTAGGGCCAACTTAAACAACAGACATTACAGACACTATGGCCAACCTAAAACACAGACATCACAGACACTAGGGCCAACCTAAAACGCAGACACTACAAATGCTAGGGCCAACCTAAACAACAGACATCACAGACACTAGGGCTAACCTAAAACACAGACACCACAGACACTATGGCCAACCTAAAACGCAGACACCACAGATGCTAGGGCCAACCTAAAACGCAGACACCACAGATGCTAGGGCCAACCTAAACAACAGACATCACAGACACTAGGGCCAACCTAAAACACAGACACCACAGATGCTAGGGCCAACCTAAACAACAGACATCACAGACACTAGGGCCAACCTAAAACACAGACATCACAGACACTAGGGCTAACCTAAAACACAGACACCACAGACACTAGGGCCAACCTAAAACACAGACATCACAGACACTAGGGCCAATCTAAAACACAGACATCACAGACACTAGGGCTAACCTAAAACACAGACACCACAGACACTAGGGCCAACCTAAAACGCAGACACCACAGATGCTAGGGCCAACCTAAAACGCAGACAACACAGATGCTAGGGCCAACCTAAACAACAGACATCACAGACACTAGGGCCAACCTAAAACGCAGACACCACAGATGCTAGGGCCAACCTAAACCACAGACATCACAGACACTAGGGCCAACCTAAAACGCAGACACCACAGATGCTAGGGCCAACCTAAAGCACATACACCACAGACACTAGGGCCAACCTAAAAAGCAGACACCACAGATGCTAGGGCCAACCTAAAACGCAGACACCACAGATGCTAGGGCCAACCTAAAACGCAGACACCACAGATGCTAGGGCCAACCTAAACAACAGACATCACAGACACTAGGGCCAACCTAAACAACAGACATCACAGACACTAGGGCCAACCTAAAACGCAGACACCACAGATGCTAGGGCCAACCTAAAGCACAGACATCACAGACACTAGGGCCAACCTAAAACGCAGACACCACAGATGCTAGGGCCAACCTAAAGCACATACACCACAGACACTAGGACCAACCTAAAGCACAGACATCATAGACACTAGGGCCAACCTAAAACACAGACATCACAGACACTAGGGCCAACCTAAAACACAGACATCACAGACACTAGGGCCAACCTAAAAAGCAGACACCACAGATGCTAGGGCCAACCTAAAACGCAGACACCACAGATGCTAGGGCCAACCTAAACAACAGACATCACAGACACTAGGGCCAACCTAAAACGCAGACACCACAGATGCTAGGGCCAACCTAAAGCACAGACAACACAGACACTAGAGCCAACCTAAAACGCAGACACCACAGATGCTAGGGCCAACTTAAAGCACATACACCACAGACACTAGGACCAACCTAAAGCACAGACATCACAGACACTAGGGCCAACCTAAAACACAGACATCACAGACACTAGGGCCAACCTAAAACACAGACATCACAGACACTAGGGCCAACCTAAAAAGCAGACACCACAGATGCTAGGGCCAACCTAAAACGCAGACACCACAGATGCTAGGGCCAACCTAAACAACAGACATCACAGACACTAGGGCCAACCTAAAACGCAGACACCACAGATGCTAGGGCCAACCTAAAGCACATACACCACAGACACTAGGACCAACCTAAAACACAGACACCACAGACACTAGAGCCAACCTAAAACACAGACACCACAGACACTAGAGCCAACCTAAAACACAGATACCACATACACTAGAGCCAACCTAAAACACAGACACCACAGACACTAGAGCCAACCTAAAACAGACATCACAGACACTAGTGCTCCGGCATCACCGACACTAGAGCCAACCTAAAACACAGACACCACAGACACTAGAGCCAACCTAAAACACAGACACCACAGACACTAGAGCCAACCTAAAACACAGACACCACAGACACTAGAGCCAACCTAAAACACAGACATCACAGACACTAGTGCTCTGGCATCACCGACACTAGAGCCAACCTAAAACACAGACACCACAGACACTAGGGTCAACCTTAACCACAGACACAAAAGACATTAGGTAAAAAAATTTTTTTTTAAATTATGATTTTTTCAACCCTGAGCACAGACATCACAGACCCTAGGGCCAATCGAAAACACTGACACCACAGACACTAGGCCCAATCTAAAGCACATACATCACAGACACTAGGGCCAACCTAAAACGCAGACACCACAAATGCTAGGGCCAACCTAAACAACAGACATCACAGACACTAGGGCCAACTTAAACAACAGACATTACAGACACTATGGCCAACCTAAAACGCAGACACTACAAATGCTAGGGCCAACCTAAACAACAGACATCACAGACACTAGGGCTAACCTAAAACACAGACACCACAGACACTATGGCCAACCTAAAACGCAGACACCACAGATGCTAGGGCCAACCTAAAACGCAGACACCACAGATGCTAGGGCCAACCTAAACAACAGACATCACAGACACTAGGGCCAACCTAAAACACAGACACCACAGATGCTAGGGCCAACCTAAACAACAGACATCACAGACACTAGGGCCAACCTAAAACACAGACATCACAGACACTAGGGCTAACCTAAAACACAGACACCACAGACACTAGGGCCAACCTAAAACACAGACATCACAGACACTAGGGCCAATCTAAAACACAGACATCACAGACACTAGGGCTAACCTAAAACACAGACACCACAGACACTAGGGCCAACCTAAAAAGCAGACACCACAGATGCTAGGGCCAACCTAAAACGCAGACAACACAGATGCTAGGGCCAACCTAAACAACAGACATCACAGACACTAGGGCCAACCTAAAACGCAGACACCACAGATGCTAGGGCCAACCTAAAGCACAGACATCACAGACACTAGGGCCAACCTAAAACGCAGACACCACAGATGCTAGGGCCAACCTAAAGCACATACACCACAGACACTAGGGCCAACCTAAAAAGCAGACACCACAGATGCTAGGGCCAACCTAAAACGCAGACACCACAGATGCTAGGGCCAACCTAAAACGCAGACACCACAGATGCTAGGGCCAACCTAAACAACAGACATCACAGACACTAGGGCCAACCTAAACAACAGACATCACAGACACTAGGGCCAACCTAAAACGCAGACACCACAGATGCTAGGGCCAACCTAAAGCACAGACATCACAGACACTAGGGCCAACCTAAAACGCAGACACCACAGATGCTAGGGCCAACCTAAAGCACATACACCACAGACACTAGGACCAACCTAAAGCACAGACATCATAGACACTAGGGCCAACCTAAAACACAGACACCACAGATGCTAGGGCCAACCTAAAGCACATACACCACAGACACTAGGGCCAACCTAAAAAGCAGACACCACAGATGCTAGGGCCAACCTAAAATGCAGACACCACAGATGCTAGGGCCAACCTAAAACGCAGACACCACAGATGCTAGGGCCAACCTAAACAACAGACATCACAGACACTAGGGCCAACCTAAACAACAGACATCACAGACACTAGGGCCAACCTAAAACGCAGACACCACAGATGCTAGGGCCAACCTAAAGCACAGACATCACAGACACTAGGGCCAACCTAAAACGCAGACACCACAGATGCTAGGGCCAACCTAAAGCACATACACCACAGACACTAGGACCAACCTAAAGCACAGACATCATAGACACTAGGGCCAACCTAAAACACAGACATCACAGACACTAGGGCCAACCTAAAACACAGACATCACAGACACTAGGGCCAACCTAAAAAGCAGACACCACAGATGCTAGGGCCAACCTAAAACGCAGACACCACAGATGCTAGGGCCAACCTAAACAACAGACATCACAGACACTAGGGCCAACCTAAAACGCAGACACCACAGATGCTAGGGCCAACCTAAAGCACAGACATCACAGACACTAGAGCCAACCTAAAACGCAGACACCACAGATGCTAGGGCCAACTTAAAGCACATACACCACAGACACTAGGACCAACCTAAAGCACAGACATCACAGACACTAGGGCCAACCTAAAACACAGACATCACAGACACTAGGGCCAACCTAAAACACAGACATCACAGACACTAGGGCCAACCTAAAAAGCAGACACCACAGATGCTAGGGCCAACCTAAAACGCAGACACCACAGATGCTAGGGCCAACCTAAACAACAGACATCACAGACACTAGGGCCAACCTAAAATGCAGACACCACAGATGCTAGGGCCAACCTAAAGCACATACATCACAGACACTAGGGCCAACCTAAAACGCAGACACCACAGATGCTAGGGCCAACCTAAAGCACATACACCACAGACACTAGGACCAACCTAAAACACAGACATCACAGACACTAGGGCCAACCTAAAACACAGACACCACAGACACTAGGGCCAACCTAAAGCACAGACACCACAGACACTAGAGCCAACCTAAAACACAAACACTATGACCAACCTAAAACACTTACACCATAGAAACTAGGGCCAACCTAAAACACAGACACCACAGACACTAGGGCCAACCTAAAACACAGACACTAGGACCAACCTAAAACACTGACATCACAGACACTAGGGCCAACCTAAAACACAGACACCACAAACACAAGGGCCAACCTAAAACACAGACACCACAGACACTAGGGCCACTCAAAGATCTATGTACAAGTGTGTTTGTCGCTCTACACGAATGTGGAGGAAGTACAAGCATGACATTTCAGGTGTGCAAAGTTAGAAATACACAAACAAATCTTGACATTATGGGACAGATAGAAGAGATGGTTATGTAGTGCCCATTTTCCAATTACTTGTACAGGTAGGTCTAGTCTAGTCAGTTGGAAAATATACTGTTCTACTGGATTCTAGTAGATGCTAAGTGTCTGATGTACTTACTTCTGTCTGGGGGTGATTTCTTCAGTCATCTTTGTGGCAATGGCCTGTCCGTTATTGTCCACAGCGATCTCGTAGTCTGAGACAAAAATGTAATAACATTATAAATCCACACAGTTAATTGACAACATATTATGGCAATTAGGTCCAGCATCAGTTAGCCAGTCCGAAAGCATTTCCAATTATGATCATTTAGTCAGCTTTTGTAAACAGCTTCAGCAAACAAAAGCTGGCTCAGCAAAAAGGATTTTATTTATTATATATTATCTGGATTATAAATTACTACAATATAACCGCATAGATCTCTAAAGTTTCACCTCAGTCTGCAGTAAAAAGGTATTCTAAACAGCCTTGTAGATGACTGTATCATAGCTGGAGTGGTACTGGCGTAATAAAGAGGATATGTAAAATAATTTTTTTTAGATACAACTCGGCTGGAAGGTGGGACCAACATAAATGCACTGAGTGACACTCACCTATGAGATGTGGTGTGTTCTTCAGTATCACAATGTTATTCATGTATTCTGGTCCAAGCAAATCAACCAGAATGTGACCGACTTCCTGGTGGAACTTGAAGCGACGGCCCTCTGGTGATACAAATAGGACTTACCAATGCAGTACTCATTACTCAAAGGCATGCAAATGTGTCTCTCCTCATATAGCATAACAAAGTCACTGTGCTTAGAAATTTTGGAACATATAATAGAATAAAAGAACAATTGGACATGGATAAAAACCATTGTTACACATTAGACAAATTATTTGAATTTATTCGTAGGCAGACAGAATTATCCATGTTTCCATTTAGCAAGATCACTAATAGGTAATATTAACTTTTGCAGGTGTTTTAAAATCAAAAATCACTGATTTCATCAGCTAATTTGACAAGATGATAAACAAATCAAGCCAACGGAGCACGACTCAACTCACCGAACCAAATAAGTGAAATTGGTCCGAGACTGTCTCTGTCCACATACTGGATGCTCTGTTTCGGGAACTCTAGAATGATTCCTGCCTGTAACTCCAGCAGGTGGCGCCCAGCCTTCTGCTTCAGAGCATTGTCTGTGATCGCTGCAAAATAGAAACTGTGTTACACTTGAATAATACAGATTTTAGAGATTAGGCTCATATTAATCATCTGCCAGTTCGCCAATGGCTAAAAAATATTAGGTTTGGCTAAAAAATGTAAGACTTCTCTTCCATTTGGCTGGGAAAAGTTGGTTAAAACACAAATCACATTATGATAACGATAAAATATGTTAGAGTGAGTCGGTACATGTGTAACTCAGAACTGTGTTGTTGTCACATACAAATGGATTACATTCGCACTTTTGAACAGAACTGTGTTGTTGTCACAAACAAATGGATTACATTCTCAGTTTTGAACAGTGTAATTAACAATGCTTTGTTGACTGTTTGTTTGACACTGTTTGAAAATTTAAACTACAAAAACTATGAAACAGTGATTTAATAAATGAATAGATTATGGTACTTTTTTCATATCATAATCCATTTCACTGGGCATAACATACCTTTTAAGTACATACCTTAAGCATGGTCAATAGTTAACCAGTTTAGAGTAATGAGACCGGCTCAAGGGTAGTTTTTTTGTTGGCCTTGTTCAAGTTTTCACTACTGATTTGGTACTACTGCTGTTCCAGTTTGTCCAGTTTGTGAACTGGTAATTATACAGGGCTGGATGATCTCTCCATTCTCTTCTAAGTTGGGACTTGAGCTGGTTGACTGTTTTGGCCTGTATCATGCCCTCAGATAATGAGTTCCATGCATTCACAACTCTGGTGCTGAAGAATGTGTACCTCAGTCATGTTGCCCGCTGTACATGTAGTTGTGGCCTCACCTCTCACTGTGGCCTCACCTCTCAATGTGGCCTCACCTCTCACTGTGGCCTCACCTCTCACTGTGGCCTCACCTCTCAATGTGGCCTCACCTCTCACTGTGGCCTAACCTTTCACTGTGGCCTCTTGTCTAATCATGGAAATCTAACGCTCTAACGCTTCAGGATAAAAATCTAGGATCCTCAGAAGCACGGGATCCCGCTAAATTCACGACTGTCGTTCAAAAGGATAAAAAAATTTCCTGTCAGAGGGAGTCACATACAGCTGTGGCTGGGAGCAAGTGATTTTAGCGCGAGTGGTAAACCGCTCAGTGGATGATTGATTAGCGTCATTTGCCACGATTATCGGAGAATATAGGCTGGCACAAATATTTAAATTTAATAATAGTATAGGGCCAAATAAGGTGCGTATAGGGTGGCATTTTTCATAAAATATATACGCGTATAGGGACGCTTATTTGGCACTCAAGAGAAAGCATGTGGCCTGTCATTGAACTTGCTCAAGGGGGCCAGACACAGGATGTATATTCGAGGTCTCCTTGTGGAGATGGCAGAATGTTTTTGCTATGCATCCTAGAATTCCTAGCACTCGATTGAATTTCTTGACACACCACTCTATGTGGTCAAATAACTTGAGCTGTTGGTGAATGGAGAACATGACATTTGTCAGGATGAAATTTCACCTGCATAGTTGTAGACCAGCCTTGTACTAGTTGTAGCTTTGCTAGATCTTCTTGGAGAGAGATGGGGGAGTTGACATCAGCTGTAAGCGCTGCATATAGTTTTGTATCGTCTGCAAACATGGCGGTCAGACTGTCCATGTTTCCTGGTATATCACTCACAAACATTGTAAAAAGTATTGGTCCTACGACTGACCCTTGGGGAACGTCACTGATTACACACAGCACTGTCACTTTAAATTTCTTATTATCCTTAGTTCAAAACAAAACACTTTCTAGGAAACAAATGAAGTTGAACATATCATTGAGCTTGTGGTTATGGTTCACCCCAGAATACCAAAACAAAACACTTTCTAGGAAACAAATGAAGTTGAACACATCATTGAGCTTGTGGTTATGGTTCACCCCAGAATACCAAAACAAAACACTTTCTAGGAAACAAAAGAAGTTGAACACATCATTGAGCTTGTGGTTATGGTTCACCCCAGAATACCAAAACAACTTACTTGTGATGCGAGCCAGGAAGTGGGGGGTGAACACTTTGCTAACGAAATTGATGGGGAACCTCTCAATGCAGACAAACGACGCCAGCAACTCCACAACGGCCGCTGCATTCAACTGAGAAAACTTCTGCTGCAGCACGTCTTCGACCTTGAGGAAAAGTCCAGTCGCATTCGGTGGAAGATAATTGAGCTGCCCATATGGCCGAAGCACATACAATATTTCATGTGGCTCATATCGGTGTCCATTGTTCTGGAAATCTCTGGCGATAGCATTGAAGATTATTGGCGACAGGTAGCGCCGTGACATACAATGATCCATCACCATGGCAACAAGCGTTTTATCCATGTGCGCAACCTTCGCTTTGACATATCGCTCAAGTGCTTTTGTGATGTTTGGATCGCTGTAGTGAAAGTGTGTGTATGCCGCCAGAATGGATTTCAGCTCACTGTCGTTCACTTCATGAATATTCATGAAGAGCCACTTCCCGAACGACGTCAGTGTTGAGATGCTGTGTCTGTTGATGAGAACCATCGTCTTCATAACCGTGGCAACGTCACTACTCTGCAGTTTCCACCAGCAGTTCTTCAGTTGGTGGTCGATGACGCGAAGCAGATACTTGTGCTGTGGTGTCACAAATTCCAGCACCCGATACACCTCTGGGACAGCCTCGTGGTCAATCTCCTTGTACCGACTGCCAAGGTGCACCCAAAGGTTGTCAATGAGGTCCTGACTTCCCTGCGGGCTCACTGACAGAAGCTCAAGCAGTGCACACAGTTCTGGCAAGGCAAACGTTGCGTCGCCGATACGCCGTTCCACCTCCTCGTTGATGCAGTTGACGTACTTCTGATTGTAACTGGACAGATGCAGGTAGCAACGCACCAGCGAAATAAGCGCCTCTGATGTGAGTCCATGGATATCGCTAGTCGCAGTTTCCCACAGTTCACGCAGGATGGCCTTCTGCAGAAATGACTCGATGTCGGTGGCGCTGTGTTGCTGCAACTGTGCCATGCGCTGCAGCGCGAACACCGCCGAGTATTGCGTCACTTTCTCGCCGGGAACTTCCAGCAGATGAAACACTTGTTGCGCCAGTGTGCAGTCATGCAACTGTGAACGAAACACTTCATCCTGGTCGGTAGCCTTGTGGACCTCTGCACCAGTGTACGCCATACTACTGAAGGGAAACTCAGCTGCTGTCATGCGTCGTATGACCATGGGTAGTTCATGAAACTCGAGACCATCCTGAAGCAGTAGGGCTGTTTGTGTGAGAACGCCATTCGTGGAAGAGCAGCTCCGTGATGGACGGCTCGTGGCTGCTGTCATCATAGGCTCAAGCAGTGTCTGGCGCACAGATCGACCAAAGGTTCGGACACACGTCCGTAGAACTGGCGACATTTTTGATAACCTACAATGATTAAACAAAGTTTAAAATGTGTATATTGCTGACATTGTATTTCTGAGTGAGCCCCAAACAGACAAAATATCTTTACTGAACATTTCACAATGTTAAGGTTATGCTGACTCGGCCAACGCTAGTAGCGGAACGTTAAGCAGTGGAATTCTAAGAATAGTCATTTAGGCCAACAGTCTGATTTGATTAAAAAAGGTAATTATGATTGTGCACAGAAACATATACACATGGTCACACATTAATAATGTAATAATAATAAATTATTATATGATAGTCGTTTTGGGCCGAAACTTTCGGCTCATGGAGCCCACTGGCACCAGTTGCATGTACAGTTGATTCAGCCCATGCGAACAAGAACATTTCACAGTTCATTGGTTGCGAAAACGGTTGGGTCGAACCCGTTATGGGCCAAAACATCCCACACCCAGGGTAACGTCCCTAAAAGATCAATAACCAGTTTTACTGCCATGTTTCTTCCACATAAAAGCTAACCCCAGCAACCAGGAAGTAATGTTTTTAGAGTTGACTGCCATTCAGCATTGTTGTAATTCTGTGTATGATTTACTGAAAAATTCAGCAATCACACAACCGCAAATGAAAAGTAACTCCTCATTAAATCCGGTAATTGGCTGTTTGTGACATACAAATTACCTAAAAGGCTAAAACGGAAAACGTTCGAATGTCTTAGTCTTACTGCTGTTGTCAGTGTTGATTGTTGTTACCGACTGTTTACCGAATAAAAATGCTGCGTGGATCACGCACTACACAAGGCCTTTTGTGGGGGAATGTAAGCGTTTCCTATTTAACGTAGCATTATAATAACAAATCCCGCGAGACAGAACCTAGGTAAATAAGTGCACTTAGGTAAATAAGTGCACTAGCTTCGTTACTTGAGCGATAATACAGTGACATTGTCCTTGTGATCGCGTCTCAAACTAGTAAACATACACCCACCAAATTACAGAATTAACCCATTCATAAATCTGACTCTTACCGAATGAAGACACTCTCACGCTCGACGCAGTTTATAAATAAGCTACGACGCGACCTCACGTCAACGACCAAATATACAACATGCGCAATTTCGGAGCATTCTTTTCTGTTTGTCGAAACGGAAGTCACGTTTCTCGAAGGATATCAACTTATTGGATGCGTAATTTCCGTTGGCTCACGAGTTCATGGTGAAACGCTGAAATGTTACAAGAAACATGATTGGTTCTTCTGCATTCGTCAAAATTGGTCTCAGGCTTCGGTTACTGGAATGTTTAATCTACGATATTGTTCGTGTTTTACTCATTGCATCCGCTGACATATGCTATTTTATTTATTTATTTTTAGATAATTCCAATACTGGTTTTGTATGTCTTACACATATAAAGATCATCAATTAATTTTCGGAAGGCACAGGCCCCCAGAAAAAACAACTAGCAATGTTAATGTTCATAGCAGTTGCAGTAACTGGGTAGACTTCGTGTTCGTGGCAGTTGCAGTAACTGGGTAGACTTCGTCAAGTCTGGGTGCGAGAAGTCCTGGGCTGAGGTCCAGGCAGATAGTTTTAGTTTTGAGTGTAGGGGATGCGCGAAGATGAAGGAACTAGAGGTGGAGTTGGAAGAGCTGAGGCTGCTTGTTGTGGCAATGGTGGGAAGGGAACAGGGGAGTTGTGCCAGTAGTTCCGGTGGGGGAACAGTAGACGATAAAGTGGGGAAAGACACAAGATATGCTAGGGAGAGCTCACCTCAGCCTGGGAGGAAGCTGAGAGGAGGGAAGGTGACAGGTCATAGGGAGACAGGACGTAAGGAGACGGGAAGGAAAGGAACGGGAGGGAAGACAACCAGAGTGAAGGAGAGGGGAGTAGGGGAGACAGGAGGGAAGGAGAAGGGAGTGGGGGAGACGGGAGGGAAGACAACCGTAGTGAAGGAGAGGGGAGTAGCAGAGACAGGAGGGAAGGAGAAGGGAGTGGGGGAGACGGGAGGGAAAACAACCGGAGTGAAGGAGAGGGGAGTAGGGGAGACAGGAGGGAAGGAGAAGGGAGTGGGGGAGACGGAAGGGAAAACAACCGGAGTGAAGGAGAGGGGAGTGGGAGAGACAAGAGCAAAGGAGTGGGAAGTGGGGGAGACAGGAGGGAAGGGGTCAGGACAGAATGTGATGGAGGGGATCGAAAGGAAGAGTTATTCTGCAGCAGTGACAGAGGGGGTGAGGAAGAGAGTGAGGGTGTTTGTGGGGGATTCGATAGTTAGGAAGACCGACAGAGTCTTAAACAAGGGAGATGATGTGGTGGTCTGCTTGCCTGGAGCCAAAATAGAGGCGATAACTGAGAGGGTAAAAAACATCGTAGGCTCGGGTAAGGGTGGATCTGTTTTAGTACACGTAGGGACAAATAACGTAGAGAGGGAGGGTACAACTGCCATAGTTAGGAAATATAGGCAGTTGGTTAGAACACTAAAACAGACGCGGGTTGAGCAGGTAATACTGTCAGGGATTTTACCTGTAATGGGCAGGAGGGGTCACAAATATCGAAATTGTCGGGGGATGGCAATTAACATGTTAGTCCAGAGGCTGTGTAGGGAAGAGGAAGTTGGATTTGTGGATTTATGGGGAAGTTCTGTTGGGAGGGCTGATATGTACATGAAGGATGGGCTTCATTTAAGTGGAAAGGGGGCAGCAGTATTCGCGGACAAAATTTCAGCAGCAGTAGATAGCGACTTGGATTCAATGACAAATAGTTTTGGAAGTAAACATTCTTTAAACTAGAAGTGCAGGGGGATTACCTAGTGGTGTCTCAAGCAGAACAAGAGGCCACTAGTACAGATAAACCAATATCAAATCATCCGAAAAACATCTCTGAAAAAGGTTATAGATGCGTATGTTTAAATGCAAGGAGCATAGGAAATAAGAAAAACGAATTAAACATTATGGTAGAAGATATTGACCCTCACATAATTGGTATAACTGAATCATGGGCCAACATAGATATAACAGATGCTGAATTAGGACTGACAGGATACGTAATGTTTAGGAAAGATCGAATAGGAAGAAGGGGTGGGGGAGTTATTTTATATGTTAAAGAACGTCTATTCAGGCTTACGAAATAAAACTAGAAAGGGAAGCAGATTGCGATGAAGCTGTTTGGTGCAAAATTGTTTCAGGAAATTCAAAATTAACTATTGGATTAGTTTACCGAAGTCCAAACATAAACGAAGAGGACAACACAAAAATAAAAAACGCTATAAAGGAAGTTAGTAAAGGGGAATGTATCATAATGGGAGATTTTAACCATGGACACATACAATGGAATTCTCTAGAGAGCACAGGGATTGAGGATCAACAATTTCTATGTTTAATCCAGGATAGCTTTCTTACTCATCACGTACTAGAACCAACCAGGGGAGAAAATGTATTAGATATAGTTTTGTCATCACAAAAAGAATTAGTTGACAATGTAAAAATATTTGAACCATTGGGTAATAGTGACCATAATCAAATACATTTTGACATCAATGTAAAATCAGAAAGTAAAAATAAGAAAACGTACAAGAGAAACTTCCACAAAGATAACTACAGAGATATGAGAAAATACTTAGCAAAGCTAGATTGGAATAACATGCTGATGAATAAGACCGCAATTGAATGTTGGACTATTCTAAAATATGAAATTGAGAGTATCATCGATACATTTGTTCCCTTCCAAAAACAAGGAAAACGGTGTAGAAAGAAACACTTGTCAAAAGAGGCAATTAAAAATTAAAAAAATAATGCTAAAACAAACTATGTGGAGGGTTTATAGGCGTACCAGAAAGGAAGAAGACTATGCAAAATACAAAGAGGCACTTAATGCAGCTACAACTGAAATCAGACAATCTAAAAGAAGCTATGAGCAAAAACTGGCATGTAACATAAAAAATGACAGCAAGAGTTTTTATGCATATGTCAGGAGTAAACAAAACGTACAAGACAAGGTTGGACCTCTAGAAGACAGTGCTGGAAATATAATATCACAGGGGTTTTTAATGGCGGAAGACCTAAATGGTTACTTCAGTTCAGGGTTTACCAAAGAAGATATTAGTTCATTACCAGTTGCTGATGCTAAATTTCAGGGGGCTAAATCTGACTATTTAGGACCGTTAGTTGTAACTCCAGAATTGGTAGCTAAGAAAATAAAGGCAATGAAGGATAACAAATCACCGGGGGTGGATGGGATTCCTCCAAAATTACTAATGGAAACAGTAGATCAAATCAGTATACCACTTGCAAGAGTATTCAACTTGTCATTAAAAGAGGGAGTTGTTCCGTTTGAATGGAAAGAAGCAAACATCATACCATTATTTAAAAAGGGTTCGAGAAATAAGTCAGAGAATTACAGACCAGTGAGTTTAACGACAGTGATTTGTAAATTATTAGAAAGGTTAATTAAAGACCATATGGTGGACTTCCTCGTTAAGCATAAATTATTAAATTCATCTCAACATGGATTCCTTAAATCGAGGTCATGCTTAACAAATATGTTATGTTTTTTGGAAGAAATCACTAAGTGGATAGACGTGGGATCGCCAGTAGATATTATCTACTTAGATTTTCAGAAAGCTTTTGACAAAGTGCCACATCAAAGATTACTACTTAAATTAAAAGCCCATGGTATCGGGGATAGCATAACTGACTGGATAGAACAATGGCTGACTGACAGAAGACAACGAGTTGTAGTAGATGGAGAAGTTTCAAATTGGAAATCGGTTTTGAGTGGGGTACCTCAAGGATCAGTATTAGGACCTATATTATTCTTAATTTATATTAATGACTTGGACGACAGTATAACAAGTAACGTACTGAAATTTGCGGATGACACAAAACTCTTTAGAAAGGTTAATACTGATGGTGATAAACAACATTTACAAAACGATCTAGACAGATTAGTGAAATGGTCTGAGAAATGGCAGATGCTGTTCAATTTTGGGAAATGTAAATGCCTACATACAGGACATGGGAACTTGAATGTAAACTATAAAATGGGAGATACTGTTCTGGGTACTACTGTAAAAGAAAAGGACTTAGGAGTTACAATAAGCGCTGATATGAAAGTTTCAGAGCAGTGTGGTATTGCAGTTTCAAAGGGTAATCAAATTCTTGGATTGATTAGAAGAAACATAACATACAAGGGAAAAAAAGTTAATAATACCTCTTTATAAAGCAATAGTTAGACCTCATTTAGATTACTGTATACAAGCATGGAGACCACATCGTAAGAAGGATATACATACGCTTGAACGCATACAAAGGAGAGCAACTAAAATGATTCCAGAACTTAGAGACCTTAGTTATGAAGAACGCCAGAAAGAATGTGGTTTAACAACTCTAGAGACAAGGAGGTTAAGAGGAGGTCAGATTGAAGTTTTAAAGATATTGAATGGGTATGAAAATATTGACAGAAATATGTTTTTCTCACTCAAGAAGGATAGCAGAACTAGAGGACATGAGGTAAAATTAGTAAAGGATCAATGTAGATTGGACATCAGGAAGCACTCGTTCTCACAGAGGACAATAAATGAATGGAACAAATTGTCTACAGATTGTGTAACTGCTAGCAGCGTGAATATGTTTAAAAACAAGGTTGACATATATCTCAGGAGGGCGGGTTATAGTCGACATAGCTAAGTCATAGAGTATAACGATAAATCAGATTGTTTCGAGATAGAAATCGCACCAACCGCGTTATGCTCGTGTGAGTGAGTGCAACGTTATGCTCGTGTGAGTGAGTGCAACGTTATGCTCGTGTGAGTGAGTGCAACGACCGCCACTGATCTAACCTAATATGCTCGTGTGAGTGAGTGCAACGACCGCCACTGATCTAACCTAATATGTTCGTGTGAGTGAGTGCAACGACCGCCACTGATCTAACCTAATATGTTCGTGTGAGTGAGTGCAACGACCGCCACTGATCTAACCTAATATGCTCGTGTGAGTGAGTGCAACGACCGCCACTGATCTAACCTAATATGTTCGTGTGAGTGAGTGCAACGACCGCCACTGATCTAACCTAATATGCTCGTGTGAGTGAGTGCAACGACCGCCACTGATCTAACCTAATATGTTCGTGTGAGTGAGTGCAACGACCGCCACTGATCTAACCTAATATGCTCGTGTGAGTGAGTGCAACGACCGCCACTGATCTAACCTAATATGTTCGTGTGAGTGAGTGCAACGACCGCCACTGATCTAACCTAATATGCTCGTGTGAGTGAGTGCAACGACCGCCACTGAGCTAACCTAATATGTTCGTGTGAGTGAGTGCAACGACCGCCACTGATCTAACCTAATATGCTCGTGTGAGTGAGTGCAACGACCGCCACTGATCTAACCTAATATCTATAAATAATTACCTAGCTTTATAGAGATCAGTGACAGTGAACGACACGTGCGGCCGCGAGTTTAAATTTACGATTTTTCTTTGTTGTGCGAGCGCGTGTGAATAAGTGATAAGTGATACTGGGCGAATAAGCTGAATAGAACATCACAATATATACAATCGCGAAGTTTGTGACAGATCGAATTATATTACTAATGTTAGTAATGCCATCTATAGCTTATTCAACATAGTTCTATATATGTTAATATTGACACTTCTGGCCCCAATGCATACACTTAGCGCGCTGTTGTACACAGGGGTACGTTAATTGTTACATAGTCGTTTTACGAAACTACAACTCACACGTGCAGTCACCGTCGACAGAAGTAGGCTTAAGTTCACCAACGGGAGCACTATAAAAAAACGGGAGTTAAGAAGATGAAATTAATTCGTTTTTGACAAAAACGACTTTTTAGCCACCTAAAACTGCATTGGCTATGTCCACATAATATCACCTCACGTTTAGCCACTTTTGATTTTTCGTGAATAAAACTTGAAATACACGTAGGGCTGACTTTGGGTATATAGTGTAAGAGGTCATACCAAACTGAAATTCAGGATTTGTTATCGTCCACGAGCATTCAACTGCAAAAAAAATTAGTTTGGGGCAAGTTGTTACAATTGTATTGGGGCAAGTTGATAGAATTGTAACAACGTCATGGCGGCTCGCACCGATGGTTCTGCCGTACAGCTGTAGTCGTGTGTTTACAATGACTGGAAGAACTACATTTATTTAACGACGACATGTGAACGCTTTGTTTCACATACGAAGCGTAAGGTACCGGTTTATGACACAGCCCGGCCTATTTGAGCAATTTATGAATATTGCATGATTCATTGAAATGTGCATGTATGTTCGTGCGTGTGTGCGTGAGTGTTTAATCAAGTTGAAAGCGCATTACACACACACGCACGCACGCACTCACTCACTCACGCACGCACGCACGCACGCACGCACGCACGCACGCACGCACGCACACACACACACACACACACACACACACATTGTTAATCCGGCGCTGATTATATAGCGTGTCATGCAGTTCTCGTTCTTGTTCTCGTTCTCGTTCTCATTCGACGCTCGCGTTCGCGCTTAAAGACGTCGGACACAATATATTTTTCGTTGAATGGACGGTCCAGGCTCAGAAAAGGGGTGTCCAACTTCCCAGTAAGACAACAGGAGCTGCACTTGTAGTGTGGCAACGACACAATATGATTATTTTAAATCATATATCTTAGTACCGGCAGACCACCCTCCTAGTATACCCCCAATCTCAAATCTTCCTGCTAGTTCTACAGCACTGTCATATATTGTATTCCATATTTCTGGAGTTTTCTTGCCCCGCATTCTAAGGCATCTTGCCCCCAGTAGGTATAATATGTAGACGTTTCTTCATTTCCGCATTAATATTAATTAGCACCTATACCGGTATTTTATAAATCAATAAATGGAACCGTATACACAAATGACGAATATAAAAACTGTTGCACGACGTTCAGTGTGATTTGTGTGTTTCAGAACAACATTTCAAATATACCATTTTTACATCAGACATGCAAGAAAACTTAAAGTGCAGTTTTTTTCCAAAGCGTCTGTTTCTTCTGCATGCACTTTTGGGCAGAATATGCACTAGGTAGCAGCACTGCATTCGTCCGCCAGAGACAGACAGCAAGCAGTTACAAGCACATATACTGTTGGAAATAGGATGGGGCGTCTTACCCCACGGATTCTCCTTGCCCTAGGCATAGCCTACACCAGCACATGATGTAAAAAAAACTGACAAATCAACAGCTTTCAACAGGTCGAACTGTCAGGGGTACTGTAGTATTGCTACTATGCACCCTTGGGTAGTGAGTATGAACCGGCTTTAAATGAAACTTACCACGAAAGTCGATGAATACCAATTACAATTAAACGAGTCAGACTGGCCGGAAGTACAACAATGCTAACCGGAATAACCCGTGTCGCTACTGGTGCACAATATAACACAAATATAAAAATTAAATCGCTTGAATTTTTCGACGGAAGTACAACACGTAATTCGCGCAAAAACAATCGCGTATCTCCGCCAACGTATATTCCGTTGCGTTCGAAGTTGTTCAAACGTCAGATCAGTGCAAACGTGCATTGGTGGCCATGTTAACGTTTTGTCTGATTATAAGAAAACGTGAGCGTCAAAAAGTCTGAATTTGTTTCACAGCAACTGCCATTATATCATTCACATGGTGACCAAGTTTTGTCAAAACTACATGCCTCCAGCTCTTTTAAAACGCCCCGACGTACGATGCCCGTCAATGTTTACAAACATATCCATGTATTCATAGCCCATAGCAGAACAATTCCCATAAATCCCTCCGCCTTTTCGGTATCTAATTGTTCATTTTGTTACAATTATGTCAGCTATTCAAGGATTTAGATACCACGAAATGTAATCTTTACGGCCTTGTTGTATGCTATGATGAAAATTCGTATTGCTTATTCGAAAACTTTACAAGAAACACAAACCAAATGTACATGATGGAACGTCCTGTCGATATTCAACGTATTCGCCATGTGGCGATTAACAATCTGATATTCCGGGTACCGTCTATTGCAGAGACTGCATGGATTTGTGATGGTAGAACCGTGCTGGTTTGATTCGAAGCCAAACCGCCGGTTGAGTTACCAAAAAAACTCGAATGGGATAAAACCGGCATAGCCTACGATTCACGGGGTGAACAATTAAAGAGACATTATGAAAATAATAATCTCAGAAAAGACCTTGGAATAAATATTGACAAATAACTCAAGTTCTCTGACCATATAGAAAACAGTGTCAAGAAGGCCAACCGAGTGCTAGGATGCATAGCAAGAACATTCCGCCATCTCAACTAGGACACCTTCAAGATCCTCTACAAAGCAATGGTGATGCAACACCTTGAATATACATCCCGTGTCTGGTACCGTCACCTGAAAAAGACCAAGACCTCACTGAGCAAGTTCAATGAAGGGCCAAACGTTTAGTACCAGAAACGAAAGGTCTACCATACAGCTACATGCTGAAAGAGTTAGATGTTCCAACCCTAAAGTGAGGAAGGCAGATAATTTACATCATCCAAACATTCAAAATTATCACATGAATCGATTCAGTCACCTAATATTGTAAGTGTTCGCTGTGTCAACCGACGAAGATGTCCTCAAAAGACAATGGAACAACAATGAGACAGTGAGAAACCACATGTACAGAGAACAGCAGGACCGAGGCATTCATTGTTGGAGAACACGACATACACCACAACAGTCAACCATATCAACTCAGTCAACCATATCAACTCAGTCAACCATATCAACTCAGTCAACCATATCAACTCAGTCAACCATATCAACTCAGTCAACCATATCAACTCACGACTTAGGAGAGAATGGAAAGATCATCCAGACCTGTTTAGTTACCATTTCACAAAGTAGACAAACCGAAACAACAATTATTGGTTCGCTTGCTAGAGACAGCCACAAGCTGGGCACAGCCATAAAATCAAAGCTTTTCTGATACCTTAAGTAACAAAAATAGTATCAAATAAATGTTGTAAAACGTGAACAACGCCAACAGAAAAAAACAACCCTTAAATTGAGCCGGTCTCGATACTGATATGGGCAACTATCGACTGTGCTTAAAGTAAGAACTTAAGGTAAGAACTTAAGATAAATACTAACAAATTGTAAACAGACAAGACAAGACACACAAGATTATGGGAAACAATACTCGTTAAAACCGAGTATGTTATTGTTACAACGTTCCTCCTTCCTTTAAACGAACGCTTTATTTCACATGTGAAGCCTAGAGTACTGGCTTGTAACCAGTACTGTAGATGCTAGCAGCGTCAAACAAAATTAACAAACATCCCAGAAGGGCGGGTTACACATAGATGAAACAATTTTGGACTCTCGATAAGCCAATGGCTTCCTTGTCCACTTGCCATCTGAGTGTTTTGCCTTAGGTTGCAATATTGTAAAATCTTGTTAATTTGTTGTTGTATTTGAGCAATTAATAAATATTGCACGATACATTAAAATGTGGATGTTCGTGCGCGTGAGCGTGAATGCTTACGTGTGTGTATCATTCAATCAAGTAGAAGTCGCAATACCTATATATGGCCATTCACTATTTCATATGCCATTCAATAATTTATATTCCATTCACAATTGATTGTTATGTAAAAATCCGGGGAATGTGTGCCCTTTGGTAACTAACAATGAAAAACTTAATATATGAAGTTGTGAACACCTACATTGTCATGCACACTGTATATAAGATGTATGTTTGCTGCAATAACGTGCCCGTATAAAGCAACAACTTAAATTGTCCCGCTTACGGGGCTGGTTATTACGGTCGACCGCGCCTGGGAAACTTCACGTAGACCTATCTACCTAACTACAATACGGAATATAATTTTTTTAACACGAATAATACATGTAATTTATACTTTGACATTAAAAAATGCATCTAACACACTTATCACAAAAAGTTACTTTAACTGAAAATGGTAACAACTAGCCCCGGTCTCCCCAAGTTAGCTTGTTTCCCTAAATTACCCTAAAGTCAGGGCTCCGCAAACGCTTTTAGGTATAGGGCCCAACTTTTTGTTCAGCTATCTCTCTGCGAACCAACGCTTTTAAGTAAGGTAGACAATACCTTTACGAACCCTTAGGAACACATTCTATAGATTTTTTTATAGAATATTCTATAGGATGTTTGCGGACACAGCAGTGTAGAATTAAGAAAATATCCTACAGTATGTTTTCATAGAATATTCTGCAGGATATTTGCGGACATAGCTAAAGAATGTGTAGTTTCCATAGTTTTCTGTACCATATTCTGCTACGCTCTGTAGAATTCTATAAAATTATATACAAATCTGTAGAAAATTTAAGTATACATAAATTATTTCCATAGAATCAAGAGTATTCTATAGTTTCTATAAAAAATCTACTATACTCTGTATAATTCTATGCTAAGGGAAGGTACTCGTATACAGTGTGTTTACGCTTGGCTGAACTACACCCGGGTACTGTATAAATCACTCTATAGTCATGTCAAAACAACACCAAAACAAATTCAATGTTACTTATCGCTGCGTCAAGTAACGTCGGAAAGAAAAGTACAAGGTAGCCTTTCGCAGCGAGAAAATCTTCTTTTAAGCCCGCCACAATTTTGAAGAGAATGAGATTATCGTGCAAAACAGCTTCGTCGACAAAAAACGATTGTGACAACTTCTGATAAATGTCAGGCTGAACAGTAAACGGACTGGTAAAGCGAACGTCATCGATAGCAGCGAAGTCGGCAAATCGATCGTTGAAGGCGGTTTGCAGGCTGTCCAGCACACTCCCTTCCTGCTTGGCGCCTCCGATTAACGCTTCCGTGGGGGGGTCACTCGATACGTTGCGCTGCCAGTATACCATCGTTGAGACTAATTCCACATTTTATGGGTATGTTTTGTACGTTGTAAGCTCGTTGGTGCGCGTACAACGCGTTTTTTTGGTAATTAAGGATACATAAATATTTAGAACAAGAGCTGTGATTTCATTTCAGGGCAACTTTTGTGTAATGTTAGTAACCATCAATGTATATGAATAAAACATTTTTGTTTATTAATTGATACCATATATCATAGAACAGAGCACAATTTTCACGTTAGTATTCCAACTTCAAAAATGGCATAATTATGACAGATGTCTAAAACGTGCTTAGGAGGGCAGTTAGATAAATTCTCAAGGATGGTATACTAGCAACGTATTTAGTGCCCCCCCCCCACCCCCACCGACTCGGACCTTTTCTGAAGCAGAAGCTAGACTCAACGTTTTCAAGTGTCCGAAATGTCTGTCAGAACGTAAAGCCAAACTCGAAACTTAACCTTCCCACTGAGCGACCAGCCGACCAATTTCGAGGAGAAGACTCACGATGTGGGAAGTAACGCAACACACATCTTCAGAGCTGCTCCCCTGCTTAGTCAGCGACTCCACTGCTGTAGAACAAAACATCGCCATATTCTTCTTTATCAAGTGCGAGGAAGTGATTCTGAGTTTTTATTATAAATTCTTGACGATGGTCTCGTGGGCCGCACTCCAAATTTGGCGGCGAGCCAGAGCTTGCGAAATGCTGGGCCCTAGAGGAGATACGACATGTTGACACTGGATAACAACATAGCTTGTGATGAAACACATATCGCCAATAGCTGGGATTCACCAGGTTTACTAGGAAACTACTGGTTGGATCATACATATAGCCCTGGCACCTGCCCCAGTGCAGTCATATGAATTATACCCGGCACAAATATTGGTTGATATACAAAAACGTGGAATGTTAAATTGGAAAAGAGCAACACGGTTCCAGAAGAAGGGGTACGACTGACGGGATGTTGACTCTGAGGCAAGTGGTGGGAAATAGATTGGAGGGACAGGAGAATACAGCTCTGATTCATATACCTGGAGAAATGGTAATGGCAACGTTGAGGTGGATGCATGGATGTCCCACTGGCAGAGATTAGGATGGTGGGACGGACGTCTGAAGAAAGAAAGGGTAATGTGCGGACCGTGAATGTCAGAAGAATTCATTGTGAACCTCGGCCTCAGACCGGGGAGTCCGCTGGGTGAGAAGAATTGCGGGAGTAAAAAGGTAGACAACTTTACACAAACAAATAATGGAGGAGCTGATGGAGGAGGTTTGTGCGGAAGAGAGTTTTAAGAGGAAGCTGGTGACGAGTCGGTTAAAGTGGACTGTGCGAACACGTGCGACGAGTGGAAGGCGAATGGTTAACGAAGAGAGCGGGTGCGCTCAGCGTGGATGGACGGAGAAGATGGTAGACGGAGAAGACGAAGACCGCGATTGAGATGGGAGGACCGCGTGAAGAAATAGTTGGCGGGATTAGAAGGGGAGGGGAGAAACAGAGCAAAGGATGGGGGGTGGGGAGGGTGTGGAGACGGCATGCAGTGAAACGGGATCATGGATGGAAGGAAAAAACATATATCAACATATAGGCCTATAGCCTAATACAAATATTATATCGATATAAAGCAAGATTTGAAAGTTGGCGCGAAATGATAGTGATTTTATCGATCACTCACTGATTTAAAATTTCGCAAATCCTGCGTATAGGCCTTATAAGTGAACGGCAGATCGATGGAGTATGAAGTATATGCATTATCAATCCTGTATCAGCCATTATACCATCATTATTGAAACGTCCATGCAGTTAGGCTATATCCGAGACGACCTCGATCACGTCCGTGACGTGAATGATATCATTTCTAATTTTAAGACGCCATCTGACGCAACGTGCTACTAATGTTTACTTTTCACTGTAGATGGCAGCACTGAATCTACGTGGCGCATACACCACGATTGCGTCAACGGCGATGATCGCAGGGGCTTACACGCACTTACTTGACAATAAAAATCAATTAGTGTACTATAAATATCCAGAGAAACATCGACCAGCCGTCTGAATTATGTGTGCAGTAAACCAGATATTTCTCGTTTTGCGTTTGTTTATTTATTGATTCATTCATTACATATATATAAGTTTGAATTTATCATTTTGTGACGTAAATATGAATAATTAATGATTAGACGGGTGGATCCATGATTTGCCATGCGCTTGGTTGTGAGAGTCGACTGTAACAGAGCAAGCGTTCATATGCATATTTTTTAAGCAGACGCGCGAAAATTAAATTAAAATAATTAAGAGGCACGCGCACCCACAGAAATGCAGTAGCCATGCACATGTACTTGATTATAGTAATATATTTAACTATATTATAAGTGTAGCTAGTCTCATCCACATTTTTGTGATGAGCCATCGATGTGGAGTGCGTGAATAAGAATACGTGAGCTAGCTGACGTCACTATATGTACGTACGCTGGTCATATCTATTGCAGAACGTCCACAAGACAACTAGTGTTAGACACATCACCGACCGTCTCACGACAGACTTCCATAGCAAAGTCGATGACCTCATTGCATGTCCTGCCAATCATACACTTACAATACATTTTAATGGATCCTTTCGCGATAATGTAGGCTAACTGAATTCACATTAGATTCAACAGGATTCTTAACCAAGAATTTTTTAGATCATCAACTTTATTTTATTTTTCAAACTCCAAACGAAGGTGGTTGGAATAATAAGGGCAATGCACACACAGCCCCTCTTTTCAAAATAATAATTATGTAATAGATAACTTACATGTAGTAACAAGAATTAACATTGGAGTTTGTTGTCACAGCGAACACATTATGGCGACCAGTGCTTGCTTGTTTAAATATGTTTGTACCATTTATGAAATCAATATCATGTAGACAGCTGCTTTCAAGTATTGTAGACAAGGGAGTAACATGATATTATAGTATTTACTCCACCACTACTCCTTTAAAACTGCTCTTTTATGAGCTTTCTGTATTTGATTTGTTTGACTAAATGCTTTTGAATTTAAGTAGAAGTATTACAATATATGTGACATGACCATAATTATTTATTTAAAAAAATATAATTTGCAATAGTAATCCTATACATTACATACAAGCATAAAAATGTACCAGTACATGTATGTTTGTGATTGTTTGATATTTACATTGTGTGCGCGTATGTGATTACAATAATGTATACACATAACATAAGAACAATAAATGCTAGAAATACCATTCCCAATGATTTAATGAGTTAATTTGCCTTTTCTACTTTTTACCCATTTATGTAAAGTGTATCTTCTTGTTCTAATATACTCCAATGAAGAATTCCAACATACATTCAATAAAACAATGCTTGTATATTTCCAATATACGTGTAACCCTTAACAAAAAATTTTCTATAGATGTGTATAGAATGTTATAGAATTCTTCACAGTAAAGCAGAATATTGTATAGATAACAATAGAAACTATACATTCGATAGCTATGTCGGCAAAACCCTATAGAATAGTCTATAATACAGAATATTCTATACAAATTCTATAGAATATTTTCTGAATTTTGCACAATTGTGTCCGCAAAAACTAAATATCCTAAAAAAATTCTATTGATTTTTTTTGCCAAGAGAAACATGTTATGCAAGCCTTATGTGAACAAATCCAATCTGTATCTGCGTTACTACTGGCAAGTAATATCCGTAAAGACACATCACACCAGCATGCATGGTGGCTAGCTGATCAGCTATATAGTCTCTTAGATGTTGAATGAGACTTCTTTGGAATTAATCTAAAGAATTACATGAAAGATATAGTGCTTGAAGATAGAAAGTTCCAGTCTTTAGCAGTAGACAGGGAAACTGTTGTGTTGAATGTGGGTCTAGTTTGAAGAAATTGAGCACCTAGTGTTGTGTTTGATGTATCTGTCTAGTGGGATATATATCTGTTTGTGCTGCCTTTCATGTAATATAGTCTTTTAATTGTTCTCCTTGTCTGGAGGGTCTCCCATCCAAAAAAGGCCTTTTAAGTAATGTTGTTTTAGTTCGTTGGTTCTCTCAATATTATATGGCTCTTTTATTTACAACTCTGCTATGTTTTCGTGATAATTATCATGGTGTGGTTTGTTCTTGCAACTCTGGAGTTTGGACCATGCCTCTAAACTGTTTATGAATCATATCAATCAATCTGAACTAGATAATTATAGTATTTATACTTGGTCTTGGAAGTTGGAGCCAGTGGACGATTCAAATTTGTTGTCTGCAGTTTTTAAACAATCAGATAATGCCAGATCACAGTTAACTAATGAATTCTCTGGTATGTAGTAATCATAATTGAAGTTTAAAAACAGGTATTCTATAGGCGTTACGCCATAAAACATGGTTTTGCTGGCTACTTTATCCCGACTCGTGTTTTGAACCTTGCCGCTTTCGTACGCCATCCGTCAAGCACCTGTCAGAGCACCGACCAATGAAACGATTGGTTCCTAGAGGGGGGACGCGCAATTGAAGTAATGGACATGCTAATGAGCATATCCTGCATTTTTGTATCGCGATGGCCTAGTGGGTTTGGCTTGGTGTCCGCCATTACTACAAATAATACTTTGTTGAATTGCGAAAAGCAAAATCAGCTTTTGGAACATGGAATGATACAGCGGGCGACATAAGGTATCCATATCGTTGTATGAGAAGTTTCGATGGAATGCACTATGCTGGAAGGCTGCAATATGCGGTTGGAAAATTTGAATATCTGTGTCAAACGACGAGACGGCGATTGTGGCGCACTTAGGGGGACGTGGCGCCGAATCACGTGGTATTGATAATCCGGCGTTTTCGGTGTCAAACTGTCGTGCTTTGTTGTTCGCATTGAGATTTGCACTGCGATTCTTTTGTGGAATTGCATCGTTTCATATCGCAATCGATTATCAGCATGAAATACTAGGTCGTATTTGTAAAACTGTGCACGTCAGCATTTGCTTATCGCGGGTAAATACGTCGTTTACGGCACCGCTGCCAAATACTAGGACGTCAATGTCAGTCACGTGTTGTGTTGGTAAATACGAATGTTCTCATCTGTTTAGTAGAATTCTGGAGGATTCGACTACCGCACCTCTATACGTGGGCCTAATTCTCAGCGTCTGCGTTTGGAGCGTGGGTCAATCGGATGCAAGTCCAGAGTGGATGTGCAGCCCATTGCCGCTAAGGCTATGGTGCATGGCCGCTATGGCTCCCGCTCTCACGACGGAAGCGGCCACCCGCGCTAGGGACACCCTAACTCCGCCTACCCAACCGAATAGCGGGAACGGCCCCATTGTCAACAACGGTCGCGTGTTTAGCAGCTCGGTGTTGGTCGACGCTAGCTGTGTCTTACAGCCGAAGTCGACAGTTGTAAACTCGACTGTCCTCACTGGAAAGTCGCGCATTGTCACTCTGCCGAAGGAATTTATGCAGCGGACCATCCTGGACCCGAGACAAGCACACAGACCCGTTGTCAGTGGCAGGAACGTCATCAACCTGGTGACACTTTCAGACCTGTCCAAGATCTACCAAAGGACTGCTGCCACTGTCAGTGTCACCACAACGATCAACAATGTTTCACAGAGTATGACACATATGTCAACGATGGCCACCAACACGTCCACAGCAGCGGGAGGCAAATTGTTGTCACTGAATGTCACTGCAGCAGGGCTGTGTGGCACAGCCGGTGGCCAGAATGCCACAAAACTGTCAACACAGCCAGTTGTAACAAACCATTGCAGCGCTTTGGAGCTGTCAAATGGCATCAATGTGTTGTCACACACTCGGGTAAGCACACCAGCAAGTGGCACACATTGCAGTGTCAACAAGCAGACAGAGACAGTGTATGACACGAATAGGAGACAGAGGGACTTGGAGCAGCGGCTTGACCGCATGTTGCATCGACTACGGAGGCTGCAGAGCCGTCAGTCTGTTTCACATACAAAACAACAACTCACTGGCTTCATGGTTGACCAACAGAAGAATCTTGACACGGTCACAAAGCTGTCACGGTCTGCCAGTAGTTCTAACATCGATCTGAAGGCGGAGCTACTGCAGAGTAAGGATGTAAAGAACCTGTCGACCGCAGCGCTGGTTAATCTTGTTCATAAGCTGCAGTCGTCACAACCTCTCACCCTACGACAGCACCTGGCTGGTGCTACTAGTACCAGTGCTGAGACTGCAGTGACAGAACCTTCCATGAAACTGGATGGAGATCTTTGTGCCCAGCTCGAGATGACTGCCGGGCAACTGCAGACAAACTTACGTCATCTGGAGAGCAGTTGGGACAGTGATGCAACGGAAAGTAGTTCCGGTGGCGAGAGCTGTGATGAAATGGATTACGGTTACACGTGGGACGAGAAGCTGCCAAAGCCAGGATTGTAAGTAGCTTCACTATGTTTACATACTTGCCCCATCCTACTAATAGTAGACAGATCTATATGGAAATACCATTCTCCTAATTCTCTCTAATTATTATAAATGTCAGCAGTGTGACGGTTGAAAGGATGTTTCAGTTCCCTACCCAAAATTGTATAGGTCCAAAATGATATTGAATACAATTATGAAAAAAAAATTATCTTCTGTGTATTTGATCAAGATACTAATAAAATGTGAGTATAAATATTGAAATTTATTACATTCTCAATCGCTGTGCTCGAATTAATAGCTCGGCATTAGTAGTGTGGCATGTGTGCGGAATTGTTTGATTAAGTTAGTGTATAATTAAGAAAATTCTTACATTGTAGCTAATTGCATTGGTCTAGTAATTGTGATTATTGGAATTATTACGTGTATTATAAAGCTGTCATTCTGCATCAGTTCAACCAATTGCTGATGTTACATGATATCTATGGATTTGTCAAGATGCAACTTACAAAATAATAGCAATCTAGCAGCTTTAATAGACTTAAGTGCCGAATAAACATATAGGCCAAATAATAGTATATGGTGGCAAATGGGTCAAATTTAATAATAGCATAGTGCCGAATAATAGTATGGGGGGGGGCAAATTGTTAAAAACAAAAAATAGTACAGTGCAAAAAAATCACTAGTGTATTTGTCTTTTTAGCGCCGAAGCAATTTTTTTACTCGAGGCAAAGCCAAGGTGTCCCTAGAAAACTATGCAAATCGCCTGTATTTTTGTTTTTTTCTGCCGAATATGTATAAACTTTGTGCGTATTCGTGTCACCGCATATATAGTAACCACATTTTATATCTGAAAAACCGGGGAATTTCCCATTTTAAATGGACATTAAAGTTTTATTGAACTGAATAAACAAGCCCGTTTCAGGGGAAACCGCAGCCAGCCGGCTACGATGGGTTGTAGGCGTTGCGCATGGCAGCCATTTACGGTTGGTTTATGCGATAATAAAGGCATTTAAACTTGTACCATGTCGTGCTCCCGAGAACTAAGGATTCTGACGGATTCATCTAATCATGGAATTCTGATGGTTTAATATAGGATCCTCAGAAGCACGGGATCCCGTTAAATTCACGATTATCGTTCAAAAGGATGAAAGCCGTCAGAGGTAGCCATATGCAACTCTAGTTGGGAGCAAGTGATTTTAGCGTGAGCAGTAAAGCGCTCCGTGGATGATTGATTAGCACTAGCTATAGGGAGTGAGAGGGGTTGCTCTCCTAAAAATTATGCCCTGCATAATTTTCCAAGATTATCGGAGAATATAGGCTGGCACAAATGTTTAAATTTAATAATAGTATAGTGCCAAATAAGGTGCGTATAGGGTGGCATTTTTCATCAAATAAATACATGTATAGGGACACTTATTCGGCACTCATGAGTAGTTTGTTTTGACTGACTGATGTCCTGACTTGCCCTTACTCAGCACAAAGGACAAGCAGGTGCTGTCAACTAATCCTGCTGGGAAAATTATTTAATTCTTGCAACTAATTTCCTATTTGATAAATTTCACATTAATAGTTTTTCTCTCATAAATTGGCTAAAATGGGAGTTCATAACACACGTGGCAGTTTCGAAGCAAGATGCAGATGGTTAGTAAACCCTACGACTTTCATAATTGTTTAGCCTATTTTTAGTATTTTATAGATATTACAAGAAATACATGTTCATTAAAACTTTATTATAAATTCATTGTAATAATTATAAATTAATATATCTTGCAGTTATTAGTAATATTATAAATGTATATATATATATATATATATATATATATATATATATATATATCCTAAGTAAAATAATTTGATAAGAAATAATTACCTGCAACTACTTTCACTACTAGTAGTACTACTACAATTATTAATTTATTATATGATCATATAAATTAGTAGCCATTCCATGGTGAGTCTTGGTGAATGGCATAACAATGACAAGTATGCATCACAGTTAATTAAGCCAATAGTGCATACTAATGCTTTCACATGGCATAAATATGTTTAAATATAAAATTACATGACAGCTACAGTGCAGAATACGTGGTTCATCTGCGATATTGATGGCTGAACATACTGTCTGGTTATTTTGTGTTCACTACACTGCTGTATAATTCCTGTAAACATAAATAATGCTGATTAAACTTGCAAATATTAATGCTATTTCTGTTCTGGGACGGATTTACATCGCACTTGGTGGCCATCTTGTATTGACCCCCTCAACGGGTGACTGACATACAAATCACATATCAGGGTTGGGTTTCTGACAGTCGTAAAGGTATTTATGATGAGAAAATGTCAGAAACTACTTTCTGACAGGTTTCTGATGTCTGAAACTTCCAGAAACCTGCTCTGAGTCAAAGTTGCTGATATATTCACAATTTACCATTTCATGTCAATCTACTCAATTATGCAGATGCATACAATTGACCTTACCGTCCATCTCGAAGTTGCTAATATAATTTATCATTTCTAGTCAGTTCAGTCACATCAGGCCTGTTATCCAGCAATTGGACATTCTCTACACAATCTACACATTCTCTACACAAACAATTTAGCATATTATTATTAGCTTGTTACACTCCACGTCTATTGTCACTATTTATAAAGCACGCCCAGTCAATAGGGCTGTGGCTCACTATCAGCTTAAAGCAGTAATCAGATTTTTTACTTTGGGCAGTACTGGAACCGAGTTGAAATCTTCTTTGATATTGAGCCACAGTCGGAATAATGATACTGCAATAAGGGGGGAGCCTTTTACTGTCAATCAAGAGTTTCTCCAAGTCCACAAAGAAATCCTTGCCTAGCCTTTTATTGCCTTCCCAATTGTCACACTTACACCTGTCCACAGTCCTAACTCAGTTCATTGATGTCCTTTCCAATGTTATTGCTAACACCCCAGTCAGTTTCCTTCATGGTTTCCCAGTTATGACTGAGACCTGTCCTGTTGTCTTAAAACCTAGCTGCCTAGTGAAATAATTGTGGAACAAATCAAACACATTCGAACACAATAATACACCTGAGTAAAAGTTGTACTTGCATATGAATGGTGACAGGATAATAATGCATTAATATATTGATTTTAAGTTACAGTCTGCACATAAAATGGTACATGTTTTAAGCATCAATGTGTGGCAAAATGCTCTGTATGCCACAGGTCATCGTTTCAGTCGCTTGTCCTTGTCATCCACCCCGGTGCTACAATTAAACACAATCTTAATCTCTTTGTATAGTCGCCATCTTGTTTTGATATGTACGAGCCTCACAAAAAAGTCTGCATTACGCCTATGTTTTACTAGGGTTGCATCGTGTTACCAGTATAATATTGGAATGTCGCAGCATTGTCTTCTGCGCGATACATATCAGCTATCGCGATACGCCTTTGACATACCGATTTCATATAAACTGACTGATTCCGTTAGATGTCATAACGTTGTCTAACATACGTTCCATGTCATAACATTGCCTAACATACATTCCAGGACCCGCTAGGGCGCAAATAGCTAAATTTACTGCAACTTTGTATTTCAGTCCAAAAGTTTATATTTGAAAGAAATAAATCCGATTGTAACAGTCATAGTTCGGTTCGCTAGGCATAATTCGATATGCACACGATGGCACCAACCGTCGTTCTCAAAAAGCAACCTGCTTCTCAAACAATTAGCGCAGCAACATTGTCTGCCGTGCGGAACACTGACTGAAAGGATGAAAGTAAATCACCAACGGCAAAGTAAATAACGGCCAAACTCACATCCTTCGACTTGTAATGCGATGTATTACAAAAAATAGTAGTTTTAATAAATAAAAAAATTCAGGTCAGTAACTTATGGGGGGCCAGTAACTTTTTCATCTAGTTAACTGGGTACAAAACAGACTCATCCACAGACCCGTCCACCCGTCTTTTGGACGGTAAAATGCGTAAAGTGCGTTTTTGGACGGGTAAAGATTTATCTTGGACGGGCTAGCCCCATCAGTGTCGTTTTAATAATCTGCAATGCTAACTACAACGATTGGTAAATTAAGACTGTGAGAAATAGGTAAAGCCAATATAATTTTCTTGGAAGCTGGCCATGGGCCTGCCTGCTAGTAATTACATTGTATCCACCTGCCGCTCACACCCAAAACAAGCAGAATTTAAAGATTTTACTTGTTTCTACATAAAACATCATAAAACAAATACTGCTCAACAAATTTGATTCAGGTTTACTTTATGTTAAAGCTTACACATGGCTACATTTGTCCCACTGGATATAGGGACATTCAGCCACTCATAAATTATCTAGTAGCAGGGTGAAGTATGTTTATTTTTTGCTCTCTGTTTTGATACTCATTTTAAAAATCATCAACGTTTCACATGGTTCTACATAAAACGTGATGGAAACAAAATTGTTCAACATATTTGCTTCAGATTTACTTTACTGTATAGCTTACATATTTAGCTACATTTTCACCACTGGATGTAGGGACATTCAACCACTCAAAAATTGTATGGTAGCAGGGTGAAGTTGGTGTATCTATGCTTTCAGTTGTGATGAAATAAAATTTCAGAGAGTAATGTTCCCATGATTACATAATGTGTTGTAGTTATTATTGTTCATTTGTAGAAAATAGGATACTTTTATGATGATAATTAGCAAAGCTATGATGTTTTATTTATGGGTGGTACAGTATTCTCAGGCACTGAATGGACTCGCGTTAGAAGACTGTATCTTACCCGTCTGTTAAGACTTAGTTAAAATGATTGTGTAAGTAAATATATATATATATATATATATATATTGATAGTTGATATTTACCCGTCTGTTAAGACATTTACCCCTGTCTGTTAAGTTACCCCTGTCTGTTAAGACTTAGTTAAAATGATTGTATGTATATATATATATATGTATATATATATATATATATATATGTATGTATGTATATATATATATATATATATATATATATCGTATTGTTATAGCTTGATTATATATATATTATACTTACATTTTTGGTTGTGCGACCGAGCGTGCACACGCATTTTGTTACATTCTCAAAACATTTTGGACTGGCAAAAATTTTATCCAGGATGAACCCCTGGTACAAAAGCTTAATGTCAAGGTCTGATGTGAGCTGCCATTACCAACCTCTTGGGCCACTCAATCATCAAGGAAGCTATTTATCACTTCCTAATTGGTAGAATAGAATATAAACTGACATTTGGCTATTATTAACTACAGTCTGAGAAAAAAATTCCTAACGAAGCTACTCAATTCTGAACAGGAATGTTCTGCTTCAGCCAAATTAATCCTGGGATTCTCTGAAGATTGCTTAAGCAGTATAATTACATGCCTCCTGGTGAGCCCATTCTAACAAACATGCATATGTTTCAGTTTCCACATAAAAAATCAGATGTATTGTTGACATTTCTCATGTTTGTATTCAGGTAACTCATGTTTGTATCCAGGTAATTAAAGTTTGGACAGTTGGGTTGCTTTGTGCACAGCAGACTGCAACTTGTGGTATCAAACAGGCTGCAACAAAGTGATGTTATTGGCAAAATGTAGTTTACGTGACATAAAAGTTTTAAAAAATTAACATCAATTAATATCGGCCTTGGTTGTGTGATATTTAATGGCGTTTAACCAGGGGTTTTTGTATAGATAATACAATGGTCAATGATGTAAGGATAGTTGAAAACTTAAATTGAAAAGTGTGTCTGGTGCATCCACATTGCTAACAGGAAGAGCCGTTCAGTGTATGGACAACAAAACCAACATTAGTCATGGGGGAAATGAAAGAGCGAAGGAAAACTTATATTAATCGTAGCATTTATGAGTAATCTATATAGTGAAGTAGCTATGGGTGCTACCCAGAAGGATTCCAGTTACCAAAAATTTTTTTTTAATATTAGATTCCTCTATACGAGCTGCATTTGAAAAGCTAGAAATTCTATCACAGTTGGATATTTTTATTGTCATTACTGGAATGCCAGCGAGTTTAGTCAATGAGCTTGTACTATAGGCTAATTCAGCCTGTCATCAAAGGGTGTCTTTGTCAAAGAGCAGGCAAATATAACTAGCCTTCTATTGACAAACACATAGCAAAGAAGAAGACTTGCATGGCATTGTATTGAGAAACCGGCCAGGTTGGAAAGGTAGTGAATGGAGCAGACAGTCCAGGTGATTCGCAGATGCCACAAACAAGTGATGACGTACTGCTAGAGTAGTTTTTAACAAACTGCTTTTGAAGATAGATATTTCTGTGGATGCTACCAAATTAATTACTGCAGCAAAAACACGAATAGAGTCAACATGAAAGCAGTCGATGAACAGAATTGGACATCACATTGGTGAAACAAACATTGGGACATGTCATAAATGGCTGGGCTTGTGCAGGTGTGAGATCAAATTCTGGTAAAACATTTTTTTTCTTCTTTTTCAGTTTTATTTATAGCTGTTCATTGTTCATGTGTCAACATTGGTTAATGGTGTCTGTGAAAGTGCACATGCACCCAGCACAGCAGGCAGACGTCTGTGGTCAGGGCATTCCCATAAATTATAAACAACAACAGCTAGCAAGATGGTTTACGATTGGTTGGGGCAACAATGCTGGCAGTTTCTTTCATATTATTCCCATATCCCACATCAGGAGTGCAGAGATGTCAACGTTTGGTTATGTCAAGGCATGAGACTTACCTAGTCATACAGGCCGGCAGTGACCAGTCCACCAGGGAGGTCCGCATAATAAATGGGTCAGAAAACATCCTATCGTATTGCTCATAGGTTACATAATAAAGGAACTAAGGAGTGTCACATTAGATGCGTGATAGTTGACATTTCTGTGAATGAATAATATTAATTCAGCAATTGGTTGGTTTATGTTTAATTACACTGACAAAGATTTGACAAATGACTTGACCAGGTCAACGTTAATGTCACCCATGGTGAAATATGAATACGTAGCACCAACCCTGCCACATTCAGTCCTGTGGGTAAATTCTGCTGTGTTGGTGAGTGTTATGTCTTCGTGGAGCATGAAACATTGATTGTGACCCAGGACGACATTATGTGGCTTCAGTGCACACGACCATCTCTTCGGCCCACTTGCAGCCTTCTAGTTCCTCTGAGGCTGTCAATCGATTACTCAGAATAACTGCAGTCAAAACACATAATTAGATCATAGCAACAGCTGTTTGCCACCAGTTTGTCTGATTTTGGGAGTGTAAGCGCAGTTCAATAATTTTGTTCTTCATGTAAAAAATCTGTTGACATCATTTTGTTGGTCTTGTCTGAATCTTTGTTTTTGTTGGCTGGGTCTGCTATTTTCTAGGTATATGGTGAGCCATAGATAAAATAGCCTATTATCATAACAGGCTATTAATAGGATATTATGCAAAACTACAAATGACCTAATAGTATTGTCATTTGTAGTTTTTACAAACCGTTAAATTTTTAGTACCTGCAAATTTTTACCTTGCGTGTTTGTCTGACTACGACAGTGAGGCAGTGTGCAGCAATGGATTACATGTCATATATTACATTATATATAGGTCATTACATGCCATCATGTTGTTTAGCCTTGAAATGGGATGCGCATTCCGAAAACCGTCACGGTTATTGCGAACACTGGTTATTGCAAACACTATCTGTTGATCTGTCTACAGTTCCTGTTTGACCACAGAATTTAATACTCTCAATGGTTCAGACCAGTTTGTAATAGAGCTTAGGGTGATTTCAAAACATTGCATACAAATGGTTTCATGAGAAAGGGTGGGTTTTATTTGGTATCGTTTATCAATGTGTTTTCCCCCAAAACATTTCTTATCACATTTCATAAGGGTACTGACTTGGCACTAGGGCTGTAAAAATACATTAAGCTTTGCTACGATATGTAGGATGTATCGCAATGCATAACTATCCACAGTTGTAAGGAAGCAGTTTATTTGCACTATACTATACAACTGTATATGTTTACTGAAAGATCCTTTTAGTAGGATCCATAATTATTGTAATTTGACTAGGTACCGCTTTTCAGTTGTTTTACCAAATGATACCACTAGTGTTAAGCAGTTACCTTGGTGTCTAAAAAAACAATATTGGGTGTATGCTTATAACAACAGATTCTTTGACATTTTCCATGGCCCAAACTGTCATGTTGGGTAAGGTTAAATGTCATTGGTTTCATTTAGTGTTGTAAGCAGTGTTTAGAGATCATCCCTTAAATGGGTCAGCAGAAAGATTCAAATAATTTTTTAAGCAGTCTCCAGAACAGTTGCGCCAGTGTGTGAGTGGGTGGGTGGGAAACCAACAAATAGAGGATTGGCACGCTTTGTGGAAAAACCAAGGGTGGTACAGTTTCATTTTGGATGCATTCAGGATGTTTGTTTTTTAAGGTTCAGTGACAGTTCAGTCCACACTATTATCTATTTGCCATTTTTATTAGGTGAATAGTTACACAAATTCTTGAAAGCTGGAAAGATCACATACATATATCATTGTGTGGATGAATTTTTTTATTAATACGTTTTGAAAAAAATTATTTTTATGTATTACATAATAAAGATGTAATTTTTACAGACAATTAGCCCATTGATACGAAAGGCCTTAAAACACTGGATTGTACTGTAAGCTACAGCCATTAAGTACATATTTCAAAGCACATAATAGTGTAAGCAAGCACGAGCCTTGAGTTCAATATACTTGTGTTTTGATTGACTGTTTGTGGTGTTGCAGGAACAGACGGGCAGAATGGCGGTGGAACAGAGACCGATCAGCAGTTGCGTCGCGGTGGACGTGGTTGCAAGCACAAGTCTCTGACCTCGAGTATCGCATTCGACAGCAGAATGACATCTATCGACAGATCCGCATGAATAAGGGCGCTGTGACGCTCGGCGACCCGCCTGTAGTTCAAGACCTCACCACCAGGACTCGCCAGCACCGGCCTGCACTTAAAAAGTGCTCGTCCGTTGATGAAAAAGTTATCGGGTCAGCGACGAAGCCCGGGGCTTCACCGTGTAATATATCAACTTTATTATGTAACGTTGACAAGCAGTCAACACATCTAACGCAGCAACTTGGCAACGTGTTTTCGCCACAGAACAGCCCTGTGGTTACGTCAAACTGTCACCAGGTGGTTGCATCACGACTGAAGCTTCAGGCACAGAATGGTTTTGTTGAACACGGGCTGAACAACTGCCCACCACATCCTACTACAGATGTTCCCGGTCCTATAAATAATAAGAAGGCAGTGCAGCAAACTACAGATAGCAAAGTTTCGCTGGTGACCTTCGACCCACCATCGCCAGCGAATGACGTCACGTGTCAGGCGGTGCGTTGTCGGCCAGTGCAGAGTTACAGAAAACGGAAGCTGTTGCGGACTGCGGGCTTGCATCTGGTTAGTCGTAAAGCGGCACGGTTGTCAGCCGTGCGGTGCCATTGTTACCCACCAGTGGTGCCATGCGCCATCTGTGGTGGTCGCTACAACAACACACAGACCACGGAGCCAGAGGCAATGACACTTGCGGAGAGGGTGGCATTACTCGATGCCTCGTACCACGCCATATTGTCTTTCCCTGATGGTGAGTGAAACACTGACATGAAACACTAATGTGGCATTAAATGTTGATTTTGTGATATAAACAAGCTATGGACACATGGCTATTGGCGGGTTGAAATTTCCAATCGGCACCCTGATGTTTTGTATATCTCATGGCATATTTTTTAATTTTAATGTGGATTACCTTCCCGGTTTCTACTAGAGGTATTATTATATATTACAGTTGTTAGAATTCAATATCAGTGTCTGAAATTAACTTGCCCAGAATTTTTTTCTTGCTGGTCCAGTTCCATTTTGCACCGTTCCAGGTGAGTTTGAACTGGCCCCACAAAATGTATAAAATATGGCACTTGTATTGTTTGTACCACTGCCACTGGCACGTTCTCGACTAACTCCAAATCGAAGCCTCCAAAGTTCACTTCCACAGCCAAATATCACATTAGTCAGAATGTCTTTGTAGATTATATTATTGTCAATTGGATTGTCTGCCTCCTTAGTATCACCAGTAGGAAGTAAATTGGTGTAATATCCTTTCAAAAATGTCCAACTACGATTCTCACAACCTCGTCTGCCATCTTTGTTTTGGTGTTTCCCGGTATTACCCAAGATACCGATGTCATTAAATGTGGATCATTCAATAGGCATCCATGTTACAAATGCCAGGGGTTTCCGTTGTATGTGCAAACTTTGCCTTGCCAGCGATCTGTTGCTAGCAAGGAAGAAGTAGTTTGCCACAACTGTTTTTATATCGAACTAGCATAGATTAGTAAGTACTGTAACGTACATCACTAATACAGTCCGACCCAGCTGTAGTCTTGGCTAACTGAATAGACAGGAACCATTTTGAATCGGCAGCTGCCGATAAAAAGGTCGTAATTTCACTGCAACATAGATCTGGGGAAAAAAATTTTACTGCCCTGTAATATTTGCATGATAAATATTTGGGTCACAAATATTGAGTTCATTGCCAACAAAATGTGCCCCCTCCCCCGGTGTTATTGATTTTTGTTTCTATTATCTGTTCCATCGAGATTCCAAATGATTTTATGTCAAATAATGCAGAGTGTTACAATCATGAAAACATCATTAGTCGATAACTCCATAGTGTGATCATCACTTTGGGGAGTTGTGCAGTAATAAATTCACGACTGATCGCCCACTGGCATTGTATGACATCAGAACCCTCCGTGGAATGAAGTAAATTCCTCGGCCTTTCCAAATTATGCATAAAATGGTAAAGTGATGTTTCTCAGAACTTTCTCCACATTTTACCGGAGTTTTTATTTTCATTTTATCCTTAGCACAAAAACATTTTCACGAATTTCTTAGATGTTCGTCTGAGGCAAATTAATACAGCCTGTATAGTTTCAATACGCCCCGACATAGATCCTTTAAATGGCATGTTCATCCTCGCTAACCAGGGTTGGTTGTAGTATCACGCTATCCCTTGGCAGATAAATCTGTTGAACTTTCAGTTTTTCCCACGTCATCTGTGGATGTAGGCTGAATCATTTGTAGTTCGTCCCACTTTCTGTCTTGGGCAACATCTTTCTGGGAACTAGACACACCCTACCAAACTTCAAATGGCATTTCCAGGAATTACCCATCCAACCAACACCTACATGTCCACTGCCGGTCAAGGTTAAGTTACCAAAGGGGTTATCTGCTAGGGGTACTGTTGTACTTGGCAGTCCCCCTCGTGGTGAGGATAGGTGTGTTGCATGGGGAGACTAGTGTCATATGACTCGTGAGACCCAAGTAATGCATTCCTGTTTTGTCTCAAACACTGTAGAGGTCCATGTCCTACAACTGGATACTTCAGACCTGCACCTGCCATGCTTTCAGTACTCTCAGAGCAATTTTCAGTATTTTTAACTGACTTTCAGTAACACTTTTTTCGTGCAAAAAATACACCTGTTTTTGCACACAAACTATACTATAATTAATTATTTTAAACGCGTCATAATTAAGAAAACTCAAAATACGATTTTCTTTCAAATATCGCATTTTTATTAAACAATTAAATATATATGAAACAGGATTTTGTTCCACAATGATCTCGCTCATCATCCCCTCTGCTCGGGTTACATCAACTGTGCTCCTATCGGCAGGCCGTGTCGGTGATGAAGCGGCAAAGAATTTTGTGATGGTGAAATTTTTTTTTAAATGGCCAGTGCATTGTGTACGACGTCCGAAAAATCAGCGTACAGGTAGGGAGTTCAGGCAGGAAAATGAACTTGGACACACAAACCTTAATCTCCACTCATTGGAAAGAGCCTGCTCTAAGCAACAAAATGACACAAAAATCGTTCATATTGGTCAATCCATTGATTTTCTATAAACATTTTAATATCCGATAAATAAGCATTTCTATGAAATAGTCATAGGGATTATGAACAGCTTTTTGTCTTAGCGATGGCACCATTTTGGCTGCATAATTAGCTATTTCCACCATTTATTATGTGCTAGCATGGTTATTTCTAAACGAATCACTATAAAACTTGCCATCTTTACATAATTTTAACTGCTGAATCCAAATCTGGTCGCGGATTTTGAACATTGTGAATATTAATGACCTAATTTGCATATGCAAATGCCCTAATTGCCTAAATATTCACATTATATATATTCACATCTAATACTTCTAAGGCATAAAATACTTAACTGAATGGGAACAAAATAGTAAACTGACATTTATAAACTCTTAATTTATGTGTGCAGAACACAAGATGGCTGCTCATCTTCCAAGATGGCGGCCATCTTGGATTTCAAAGGGTATGTCGTGTATGATGCCAAAATAAAGGGTAAATACTTTAAGATAACTGGTCACCAAGTAGATAAAGACACGTGGTAAGCATTGATTACCAAATATTTGGGGGCCATTTCAAAATTATATGATGAATACCAATGATTCCTCGAACGAACCGAAGAAAAGATGACACATGGTCACGCAGGTGCAGTCCCAACTTAGGAAGGAGACGAAGAAGGTCATGTTGCAGATGAAGAGTCTCAGATTCCTCAATTTTCTTGATTACAATGTAAAAGAACGCCACATTTGGTGCCTTTTCCTCTGGTAAAGTGTTATCTGGGCACGGACCACAGTCACTTTTCCCATAGACGACCATTATAACGTTCTTGCTGTTCTAAATTTAAAATTTATCCTACAATTTTTTTTTTAAATTCACAGAAAATGACAAATCCACTAACACACCTGGTGTGTAAAATTCGTGAAAATAACACCTCCTTTTCGCACAAATTGCTTCAACACATGATGCCCCTGCATTTCTGCCATGAAATTCCCGTTTCCAAAATATGAGTACCGGGTACATCCTGCCTAACAGCCACTGTGTCCTTACACAACTGGTATACCTACTGATAAATGGCATAATTTCAAAGCTTAGATGCTACTGTACACAAAACATCACTTCCACTCACTCATCCACACAATTTCTGCTCTCACAAATAAACCCTGTCTGCACAATTCATTTTTTCCTTGGGACTCTTTATGTATGTAATGGCGGATGGATTCTGACTGTGGTCTGTGCCCATCTGAAACAATAAAAAATGCATTAACAAGTATGAAACTACATAATTTTTTTACAAAACATGTTAAATATATAATGAGAATGTAGATACAGCAATACTAAAGGTGTTATTTAAGAAATATTCTCACGTGAAAAAGATTTGTAAATTGTGTTTTACAATACAGTTGTAAAAACAAAATGTTTGCATTAAGTTCTGCATGCAACTATGGACATAAATACATCATGTGATTGAACTAAATGTAGCTTGAAGATGCATTGCAGGTTACAGAATAATTAAACCGAAATTAAAACCCCATGCAAAGATCGGCCGACTTGAATTTAGGGAGTGCACTTAATAAATGGAATAGCACAGGAAGCCAATACGCATGCGCAGCTGTGGAAAATCCATGCGAACAATGGCGCATGCAAATTTATTCTGCTGTTACATTTATTGTCGATATCCCCCCGCCGATATCTACTTGTAATGAAAGTCGTAAACAAACTACGAAAAAGTTATTCTAACGCTAATATATCAATGAATATAGGAGGATTTTGAAAGAATGATATGTTCGCTAAACATCAAGAGTGATAAGTATCATCCTTACCTTGGAGAAAATGGTCAATTTCTGATTCGGTCCACCCGCTTATGTCAAAGAGTGTCTCCAGCGTCTCGGCGGCATAGGCCATGGTTGAAATGGGTCAGACCTGTCGGGGAAAAGTACGATTTTACACTTGTTCTTCAAATTAATATCACAAACCACGTAAGTGATTTTTATCTAAATAAATTACTCTATCAAATCGTACTTGCCGATTAGAAATCGAGGCGCGAGATTTTTAAGAAATCGACGAATTTTTCGATAATTCTTACCTCATTCAGAAGCCGCAATGTTTATGTCAATTCGGCATCGCTGACGTCATTCTCGGGAATTCCATGGTCAAAATGAGGCTATTTAAAATAACATATCCAAAGAGGAACAACTGTTTATCTTCTTTTGAAATGTAGGTATCCCCCAGAAAAATGGCGCCGTCGACTTGCGTCCGCTGGATGCAGTGCCACGTTCATGGATTAATTAGCAACGAACGCGATGAAATATAATAGTTTTATTATTGAGGAACAATAAGTTATATTATAACAGTATTATGGATCACTTGAAAACATTATGAGGGACGTTTCATGTGAAAACTGTGGTCTTGAAATTTGTGGTATGCGGAGGCCAACTAGTACTTTCGCCGCCGTTGCTTCGAGCCACAGCGGTATCGCTGAACTCCCTAGTACAGGCACGTTTTCTAGGCGGCGCTTCGTCAGGCTTTGATGTTGAAGGCTCAGCTTTCCACTTTGCGCTATCCATTTTCTGTTCAAAGCAACGTGGACCACTTGACTGTGTGCACTTTTGCGATATCCTGGTCAACTCATGTCTAGTGGAGACACTGTGAGATTAGTTTAAATTTTCCCGATAGGTGGCACCGCAGTTTTTTTTTTTCAACGAAATGTATTCATGATTTTAATATGCGCGGTTCCGTAACAAAATGAATGAAAGCGCATTTCCATATCTGCCATTAGATTCCGTAACAAATACAAAAAGTACGGAGGGTGCACTGGTCTGATACTTGCATTTGGCTCTTTAGCATTGCACAAACACCAATGTCCTTCCTGGTATTTGGGCCAGTAAACACCCTATGGGAAACTGCATAGAAGACAGTATGATTAGTACGATTACACTGGCTGCAGCAGTTGCACCATGGCCCTATTACAGCGTTCACTTGCTGCACTACAGAGCTAGTAATGACCATTGGCACCACAACTAACGTCCTACATTTCAGGAAACTCACAATGTTAGTTTTACGTGCAAGAATAACTTGCATTTAGCCAAGCTTAGATCTACTTTATGTAATCTAATCACTAATGTACGATTGATAATTAGAGTGACATTTTTTAGATGTTCTGGGTCCCGATTAATAGTTCTGTTTTTGAAATAAATTTGATAGTGATAAATTTGTTTTCATATTTTGTAATGGTAATACACAAATTAATCACATTTTCACACACTTCAGTTTGAGATGTTAAGACTTTATCCTGTGAAACATTGTCAGGAACCTCCTTATGTCGGTCATACTGTCTAATCAGGTCTCATTTTGTTATAAGTATATCAGACAAGAAATACCAAGTTTGTATTTTGGCCTTTTGCAAATGTATGAACAGATACATGTTTGTTAATATTGCAGGGTTCTTGGGTATTTATATTGCATATATTTAATCTTGGGTCAGATAAACTGTGCCTCTATGAAATATTGCCTCAATATTTTTTAGTCTTGTTCTAATAAAAAAATACACAGTAATAAAAAAGTTAATTATGGCTGGTAAAGCATTTCAAAGAAAAGATATCCCTAAGACACAAAAGGCTGATTTGACATTTTGTCTACAATGAAACAATGTTTGATACAAAATAATACTAATGATAGGAAAGTGGGAAATGGTGTCTTTGTGGAGAAATTGAAAGGAAATTAATAGCTCTTTTATTCTTTTATAAAAAAAAGTAAACATTTATTTCTTTGTACAAAAGTCAGCGCCAACAAGCACCAATTAAAATTTCATGGCAACAACGACAGAATCAGAATGGGAAATGGTGGCACCACCACACAGTGAAAAAAAAAACAACTAACAAATCGCTCGCCTAAATTAATTTGGCATATTTAGGCGAGCGATTTATCACTCGCCTGTTGTTTTAAAATATGAAGCCCTGGTATATGATAGAAATGTTATCACAAGATTTCATTGGTTAATATGGCAACTGGAAAAAAATTTGGCTCAAGTTCATTGTTGGTATAATATTTTAAATAAAGTTCATTGTTGGCATAATATTTTAAATAAAGTTCATTGTTGGCATAATGTTTTAAATAAAGTTCATTGTTGGTATAATATTTTAAATAAAGCTCCAGGACAAGGCCACAGAAACAGGGCTAGTAGTGAGTATTTCGTAGTTATTTTGCAACATACAAATTATGCTTTATCTTTGTGAAAGCCACAACAGTTTATGGACCAATCTTTCTTGCATCACTAGATTTGAATGTGGCCGGTATACAGATAAATGAAATGATCGCCAACATTACACATATCTTGACTGGTTTTTTGGTTGAGTAGTTCTGTTCGGTTCGCCACACATTGTCTGGTCACCACATAGTATTCTTATCAGGAGTTTGTATCACTGATTCATTCATTGCTCAGTGGAAAGTCATTTATCTTGGTTTGTTGTGGCAGTTATATTTATACTGCTAATGTAAAGTGAAGACTCACGGAACAATTGTGGTGAACACATTTCATGAACCATTAAGCAATCGGTTAACAGTTATATTTCATATCAAAATATTAATGATATACAGGGTAATGCATTTTCCTTGTTTCTTCTGGATTTATATAATGCCAGGGTATTTTATTACAGATGTTACATGTATGTTTATTATGTGTAATATTGGTTAAGGTTGCTAGGACAGTTTACATGTCAGTTAATTTATACATTTTTTCTGTATGATATGCTAGGAAATATTGAACTGAATGTCGATGGCACAAATAATCGGTTAATTTATACATTTTTCCTGTATGATATGCTAGGGAATATTGAACTGAATGTCGATGGCACAAATAATCGGTTAATTTATACATTTTTCCTGTATGATATGCTAGGAAATATTGAACTGGATGTCGATGGCACAAATAATCGGTTAATTTATACATTTTTCCTGTATGATATGCTAGGGAATATTGACCTGAATGTCGATGGCACAAATAATCATGTGGCACTAACATCGTATTTAGCCAATCCGCTTAGAAAACAAATATTTTACTTGTCTCAGTAGAGATGCCTGTCAGGTTCTTGGAAAGAGTAATACAGCATTTCCATAGTAATGAGGGCATGTTTTAAATGACAGTAGACTTCCTGCCAGCATCAATTTATATGCTGTGATGGCGGAACATATTGTCTGGTTATTTTATCACCGCTGTAGTGCAGCAATATGCCTACTTAAATTCATAATGCTTGTTAAATTTATGGCAAATGTTTTGCTATTTGTTTTGCTGAGATGGATCTGTTGGATAATAATAATAATTATACTGCAATCTGTGGCCATTTGCATTATCCCAGGACGAAATGTAACAGTATTGCACAACGTCAACATGGCAGTCATTGCTGGTTATAATATTGTACAAGATGAGTAATATCAGCAAAAAATACAAATGCAGGTTTAAGGGCCCCTGTGGTGGAAAGGTGTCAATGTTAGAAATGACCTTCCAGTTCTGTCAAAATTAGTAACGCGCCAGTGAGAAACATCACATTTCAAACATGATGCATCACGAACAACCAGGAAATGATGATACCGAAATATGACATCTGAAAGAATCTTAGCCGTGAGCAATCTAAGTAGGCGGCATATAACAATTGAGGTTTTTCTCAAAAATCTGCTGTCTGGCTGATTTTCTTGTAGCTTCTTTCTGATGAGCAATGTAGCTGTTAGCAGGCGTAATTCATTCATGTTAAAGGTGCTTCCTCCTGATTTTTTGCTTTTTTGTCTTATTTCAAATAAATTTTGCCAAAAAAACAAACCTACCTAGTATCCACTGCAGCATGCAAGCTCGTTTGTGCAACTTTTGTATGTAGTTTTTGTGAAATCAGACACTATTAAATTACTTAATGCTTGATTAAGTGAAGTGAAAATGAAAATGAAAATGCTGAAAACTCACGATTTTCACCCTTGGTGAAATTTCATGTGATTGGCGAGAGGATTGAAGTCACACACATGATCGGCATCGATTCGCACAGTGTTTACCATTTTGGATATCCACTATTTTGATTCTCACCAGATCTAACAACTGAAGTTAATTCTTTCGATGATTTGAACAATAATGGGCATTTTTTTATGAAATGGACTGCACACTTTACTTAAACTAATCACACACTACACATCTGGACAAATGAACCAGATTCGCGATGGGCTGAACCATTCGAGGAAGTAGCTTTAACTGAAATATGTCAGAGTCAGTGACACTGACATACTATATGCATGTCATTTTGGGGGGTTTCTCAAAATTATATAAACTAGCATTGTCTGAGCATTTTGTCCAGTATAAATTACTTAGTTAAAATCAACACCACCCATCAAGTGAATGGAAAAAGTATCCTCTCTTATAAGAAACCCGGACCCCAAACTGCAGTCACAAAAGAATGTCACAAGAATGTGCAGGTGTAGTAAATGTATGTCACACTCGTCCGTCTTAGTTACACTCATTAATATGCACTTCAGTGACACTGTTAGTACATGACAGTGGTGCCCCTTGTGGATTGATTTACACTTAAATAATTATGATAATGACGTTGTTAAAAGTGGACAGTTGTCAAAGTATTGCCTTTGGTCCTGAATTTGGACTGTGGTGTGGAGATATGGGTCAGTGTGTAGACATCGGAAACAGGCTTCATATTCTAGTCCTTGTCAACAAAAAAATGTATTCAAAGTTAGTATTGAACCTGAGTAATTACTATTGAAATATGTAACAAACATTGATTGTCCTCAAACTATTTATGTTGATTAGTCAGTAGGTTTTAAAAATTGCAGTTTGTTGAAAATATAAAAAAATTGCATTGCTCAATGGATATTTATGTAATTGAACTTTGTATTTTGTATGTTCTTTACTTCTTGGACTGTGTATGCATCTTTTACATTGACTAAACCATGTACCATGATAATTGAAATAAATGCATGAACTTTTGATGTTCCACAACGACTGAACTCTCTGTGTTCCACTGTGACTGAACTCTATATGTTCCACGGTGATTGAGCCCTGTATATTCCACGGTGACTGAGTCCTGTAATATGGGCTGTATGTTTCACAGTTACTGAACTCTGTAATTTCTACAGTAACTGAGTCATGTATATTCCACAGTGACCAAGTTATGTATATATTCCACAGTGACCGAGTCATGTATATATTCCACAGTGACTGAGTCATGTATATTCCACAGTGACTGAGTTATGTATATATTCCACAGTCATGTCTATTCCACAGTGACTGAGTCATGTATATTCCACAGTGACTGAGTCATGTATATTCCACAGTGACTGGGTCCTGTATGTTGCACAGTGACTGAGCCCCAAGTAATTTCTAGCATGAGTTGACGGTTCCCTGTGTGTTGCAGAAATTCCCCTGTCGCTTCACTTTGAGTCGCTGCTGCGTGCAGGAGACTGGCAGGCCAAGACCCAGCAGCAGAAGTCACCACAGAAACCCACTCGCCTCCTCAATGTCAATAGAAAGTATGTTAATGTCAGCTTCCCTTGAGCAACGTTTATCACCGCTGTACCTTGCCAAATTGCTAGTGGACGATTGGGAATGTCTGTCTGACTTGTACATTGTCCAAACCAAGCCTTTGTTAATGGTTATTCAGATTTTATTGTTGTGTAAATTTCTTTCATTTCTGCTGTAACAACAGTTTTATGACTTTGGGGAAATATAGATAGAAAATGTTAAGTTCTCTGAAACATTCATCTTTGTTTTTAATGCTCAGCTGCAGTAGACCAATTGTTAGCAGCTGTTGTGGTGTTGTTGTTAATGACTGCATTAAATTGGTGCTTGTAATTTGTTGGAGGGGTTTTGAAAATATGGACGTGCACTTAATGTACCTGCCGTTTGTGTTTTGTAGAAGGCAAAAGTTGGCGAAAGAACATATAAGAAAATACAACCGGAGACTTCCAAAGAGTACATCTGCCATAGTCCTCTCTTCAGCAAGTAAGTCAGCTCATTAGTTGTTTAGTTTTGTTATGCACCGGGTGTTTATCAGTTATCGCATAAATTCTCAGTCCAAAGACGTGGTGATGGGGCATAAGATAATTTGCGTATTGACAATTAAAGGCATTCGTTTGTCCCACGAAACGTGGTGACGACCAAACCATCGCCCACCAATGCTACCCTTTAGCATGTGTGTGTCTTCAAATTGTCAGAATTCTGAAATTGCATCACTCTAAATGCAAAACTTGTATTACATATATGTCCTAGCTATATGACATTCTATGTATAATCAATTATGCCAACTGACAGTATCCAGCAGTGTTTGCAAGGGACCTGAGTGGTACCATGTTGTTCCGTTAATGTTTCATTCCCCTAACAGCTGGGATTCTAAAAGTTTGGCTTTCGTCACAGTTTGCGAGTAAGAACAAAGTGGTAAGGTTTGGTAGCCATCAGTCCACATGACTAATCAGCTTACAAGATAGTCAAGTGGAACCCTTTGTGTAGGAGTCCTGAGAAAGCTCTGGACCCCTTTTTATGCATACAGTAGAACCAAGCGGCCACCCCTCAGAAACACCCACCCCTTGGAAACGGCCCCTCTATCAGTCTGTTTTTGTCACATCTGACCAGCCTCTGTGATCGGTACTTAGGCCCGTTTGCTCGCTGGGAGCATAGGCCATCTACGGAAGTTCTCCACGGTTTCCTGTTTTGAGCCATCTTTGTGAGCTTACTCTAGGTGTTGTCCGTCTTCTTGATTTCCACTTCAAGGTGTCACAAACATGTGTTTTTAGGCCGTCCTCCTTTTCTCTTGTGGTTGTTTGATGATCAATCCACTCCATTCCATTTTATCGTTTCTATTTCTTTCTCCTCTGGAAGCTGTTAGAAAGTGTTTTCGCTAAGCTGGTCAGACCACTTCAAATGCTCTGTCATCAGGCCACTATCCCAGTTACTTGGGTGGCCTCTCTAGAGAGGTTCCACTGTATACTTTTCGTTCCCAGTGTTAAGACAAACGTCAGAACTACAGCTTCTTCAGTTGCCGCACCAACTTTGTGGAACTCGCTCCCTATTAGCGTTAAGTCGGCAAGAAATATAGTAGCCTTTTGTCATCAACTAAAAACCCACCTGTTTAAACTCGCTTATCATCCATAGCACCTCAGCGTACTGATCTAACTGTTTACGACAGGAATTGTCAAACCGACTAGAAACTGTTTAACCCTTTTGTTTTGGTGCACTGTTGAGCTTGGGTTTCCCAAGGATTTTAGCACCATAAAAGTGTTTTATTGTATTGTATATAAGATACTATGTACTGTCTGTTGTTGCAGAGATCCGTAGCAAGTATGAGCAGAAGCAGCTGGTGCGAGGTCACAGTTCACTGCCCTCCACCCCAACCAGCGCCAGTCCTGCCAAGAAACGACTTTGTAGGACAGACATCAAGCTGAAGAAACGTACGTAGTCTTGTACTTGTGTCACGCAAACCACATATTTATAGTGTACGTTTAAAATGCTTATGAATGACAGTTACGCAAATGTGTTATAAATACACTTTTTTACAGTTAAAATTACAAAGTTACACCTATTCAGTGCCTGGTTTACACATAGTGGTGAGGCATGCGTTTTGGACAGCATGCTGAAAACATAAATAAGCATAACTGGGACCCAAAATTGTATCTGTTATGAATATTTGTAAATTATTATCAGTGTGTATGTTACGAGATGTACGTGGTTGCTGTTACCATGTTCTTCACAACCTTTATGACATAAATACATATTACAGATGAAAAATGTTCTGACGTAATAATGGCAGTTATTGCTGCAGTACTACATTGTTAGTAATGTCGTATGAGTGTTAAACCTCTTTGTAGATACGTAAAATGCCATTGATATTCCTGCCCAAGCACATTTAAAATTGAGGTATATTGTTTTGGGTACAACAAAATAAACAAGACATTTAGGGTAGACTTGATCTTGCTTAGCACAGGCAAATTCCATTCAGGTAGAACAGAATCAGGAATACAACCTTGTTCTCAATGCTACAGGTCTACTGTTTGCATGATTACAGCCACTATTCACGCTGTTCCAACTGCTATTATGTGCTATTACAGCTACTGTTCATACTGTTACAGCCACTATTTGTGCTACTACGGCCACTATTACAGCCGCTATTTGTGCTATTACAGCCACTATTACAGCCGCTATTCGTGCTATTACAGCCACTATTACAGCCGCTATTTGTGCTATTACAGCCACTATTTGTGCTACTACGGCCACTATTAAAGCCGCTATTCATGCTATTACAGCCACTATTCTGTGTGCGTTACAGATGCACTGCGTAAGCGTGGTAGGTTCGGTCTGTCATGTAATCGTCTGCTGCAATCATCCTTATCACCCCACCTTGGAGGGGGGTGTGGGGATGCCTCCTCACCCCTGGGGTTCCACACGAAGGCTGAACTGAGGGAGGCTCAGAGGAAGAGGCGGGGGGAGAGCGCCTTCGACATCAACAACATTGTCATTCCATACAGCATTGCTGCGGCCACACGTGTCGAGAAACTACAATACAAGGAGATCATCACGCCAAAGTAAGTGCTCGAATTAAATCATTGCATTGGCTCCTTGTCCAATATAACACTATTTTTTTAATCTGCACAATTATCAATCACTCATCCAAGCAACCAGCATATTTACTGTCACTGCTCCTAACTGCAAGACAGCCCAGACAGCTTCAATCATCTAGTTCTAATCCAATTTCTGTTCCCAGTGTTGTATATTGTATTGTGTTGTAATAGCCAGATATTCTTGGTCTATGCCTCTGTCGGTTGTTATTAGAATGGGACGCTTAGCCTACACTGATTAAGTTTTGTGCTTTCATTGTTACCCACATTACAAAACCCACTTACAAAACTAGTATTGAAAATTATCTGGACGTGTCAAAATATATTTGCTGTCCCCTACCCCATACAAAATATGATCAATATCTGCTTATTTAAAATTCCCCGTAATTTATGTTGTGGCGTTCCCTGAGGCAGTGTTACCAATCTGTCCGCACCATTGTTCCCTTCGACCACCTGTCATTTACTCAGGTATCTGCCTTCACATCTAATAATCAAATTATCTGTTAACACAATCCATGCTGCCATCTGGTGACAACCGCTTGAGTGTGACCACTGCACACAGGCACAGATTTGGGGCCCACTAAATTCACTCCCTGTTAGTGTTTGGTCAGTAGGAAACAATACAATTTTGCCGTCGTCTGAAGACTTGTTTTAACCGTGTTTTAAGTTCCTATCATATTCAACCATCCGTTGACAACTTTAGTGATTTCTAGATTGCCGAACCCTTTTGTTTTGATGTGCCGCTAACAGGGTAGATTTTATGAAAAAATTAGTGAATATTTTTCAGGATAGTTCGTTTATGTTGAAATGATTATTTTTACATATCCAAACTTGTTTTTACCTTTACTACTTATTAAGGTGACTTCATCAGTACTAATGACTTGATGACATCATTGTACACATAAGGAACTTCGTAATTGCCCTCGTCAGCGATCAACCGATACAAGGGCAATTACGAACTTCCTCATGTGTATAATGACATCATCCAATGTCATTAGTACTGATGAAGTCACCTTGATAAGATGATGAAAATTTTTACAAAGGTAAAACAAATTTGGATATGTTGGAATAATCAATTCAGCATATAAGAACAAAAGTCTAGTAATCTAGACAAATGACCAAGGTATTAATAAAATTCACTAATCCGTCTAAAAAAAACATGGAGATCCACAAAATAACTAGTTTAACATGGCTTACCACACTCGCACTTTGAGTCAAGCCCGTTTTAACTATGGGTGTCTAGGCTAGCGCTACCAGTGGCCATTTGGGCAATAGGCCACATGACATCAGATTTGGCTAAACAAAAGTTATCCATTTGAGCCAACTTGGCCACCAGCATTTTTGTTGAAAAACATGCAGAATACATATGTGTTTATTGTTGTCTTGATGCACATTAAATAAATTTGGCTAAAGCAATTTGTATTTGGCTAAACAAAAATGTGGGGCTTTAGCCAAAATGGCTAAACAACACCAGAGCTAGCCCAGCGTGTGGTCAGAAAAATATGAACGAGGTTTAATTCGGTTGATAAAAGTTGTTGGTTGTTAAATGTTGTTTATTATTATATTTATATTATTATAATAGCTGATCCCTCCTCGCCCCTGGTTAAAAGGGTTATATTTTTATCGGCTGACATCCTGTAGAAGTGACACGTGTCGTGCGTGTGTACCAACCACCCTGTGTGTTCTGTTGCAGGTGGCGTGTGATCACTACATATGAACCACTTGAGTCTGGTGAGCTGCACGATCAAAACGAGAATTCAGCAATCGGTCCAGATGTCAAAGAAATGGAGACATCTTGTGACGTTTCAGTGTCGCCCAGTGACGTCTCAAAGACACCTGCGGACGTGTCAGACACAGCTGTTGATGTCTCAGTGACACCTGCGAATGTCTCAAAGATTACTGGTGACACACCTATGACCAGTAGCGCTGTGGCAATATCTCACGATGTAGGAGTGACCAAGGCCATGACGCAAGCGACAGAGGTTGCTGGTGTCGTGCCACCAACCGACACGGTGACTGACATCACATCTGTTGGTGTGTCAGCCACTGATGTGACCGCTAGGGAACCCCTCGTAACCGTGGCAACCATGCAAAGCGATGTCGACGTTCAACCACCAGATGTTGCCAGTGATGCCACAAAGCGAGAATGCAGGGACGTTCAAGCAGTGTCAGTGAAATCGCCAGACGTGGCGTCTGACGGTAGTGCGCCTACTAAGTTGGACATCAGCAAGACCGTTGGTGCATCAAATGATGTCAGTACAGCTGTCATGTCACATGGTGCCACAACGTCTGATGGCACTGTTGGAGCCAGTCAGTCGGAGCCAGTCATGACGTTTAAGGTGGCGGACGAGATGGAAGGCGGCCTCTCTGACGATGAACAGGTGATTGTCGATAATGTCGGTGCCATGGAAATTTGTTTGTGTTTTAAATGTGATTGCTGGCAGAGTGGGTCAAATGCGTATTTTAAATATGCCGATTTTGAGGTTTTACTGAATATAATTTGTTGTTAATATCATGTATTTATCAAAAACTCCAAACTTGTATTTGACCTGCTTGAACATGCACATTTATGTATAGCATACCCCCGTTATTTGAATTCAACTCTGTATTTTAATACAGCATATTTGTATTTTATCGAGTGTATTTGTATTTTAAAAAGAGCTTGTTTGTTTTTTTTATACAACTTATATGATCCAAATAACCTGTTTGGCGCCCAGTGTGAAGGCCTTCCCCTGACTTGGTCCACGCAGTGTTGCCCGTGTCTTGTTCGTCATATCTACTGTGGTGTAGTGGCCTGAATTGACCCAATGCATGATGATGTCATGAATTCAAAACAAACTGGGCATGCGCTACACTGTGGGTGTAATCAATGGTCGCTTGTTGCTGCCCTAGTGGTAACCCGTGCCTTGATAAGTGGATTAGCACAGAATACCATGGCAGAGGCGTTAGTTTTGTTTTGTTAACGTTGCATCAAGGGTACGATTTTACTAGTGGTCGAATTCGCTTGATGCACAAAATTCCTACATTTTAAAAATATCGAAAATGTATGCAATTATTCATTAAAATCACCCCAGGAAAAGATAATGACCCTGTGATTTGTTTTCATTTAATGCATTTATATCGTTTGATATAAATATAATCACGTAAATATGTCACTCAATCAATGTATTTAGAATAACGCTTTAGAATAACAATGCTTTAATATACTTTAGAATAACAATGTGCCAGTCATGGTCAATGAGTTCCGTGCAGTTTGCTTGCCTTGTCGCCAAACAACTGGGGACTCCGTGGGGAATATGTTGTCAAAGCTGGTTTTTTATATATACATATGATTGCCCTAACATTTTACTGAACATTCATTGGTCACGTTTTGTTGTACTCATTCATCAGAGTCCAAGAAAATATAGTAAAGGTGTTTTTGTGAAGTCAATTGAGTGCCATGAAAATGAAGCCCACATACTAGGCGGGGTCGATATTCTGCCAAATTGTCATTCTTAATGAGCACCATCCACTCTTTCTAAGTTGTTTATCTCGTGGCAACACATGCCAACTCAAGAGCGTGTATCGTTTACTAGTAGTATGGCATGCAATAGTTTTCTAAACAATAGTAGCAATGTGTCAGTGAAGTATTGTCAGCATCTCTGCGCCTAAAACAGAAGGGACCATTACTTATCTGACTCCTGATTAGGCCCGCAGTGCACCACATTCCCTATTTGTTTTTGTTTCTGTCGTCAGAATGCTTCAGGGCTATTACCATGGTAATGAAACTGTGCAATGGTGTCATAGGAACTTGATTGTGTTAGCATGTTTATTAGCATGAGTTATGTTGGTTTTCAGTCTTCTTAGGTATTTTTTGTGGTTTATGGACAAGGAAGCCATTGGCTTATCAGGAGTTCAAAAAAGTAATCTAGATGTGTAACCAGCCTTTCGGAGATATTTGTCAATTTTGTTTTTGAACATTCACGCTGCTAGCATTTAATTATGGTGTGATGTGATGCTGTTTGTGTTGTGGTGTTTGTCTGACGCCCTGTTTGTGTATTGTAGCCAGAGGACTTATCGGATGACATCTTTGCCGCTCGCCACCTGCGCTGTGAGATCAGGGAGAAGAAGCACTTTGTGTCGTTTCTAAAGAGTCAGCGATCCCGACGCAGTTATCGCACGGAAAGCAGCAGCACCGTCACCTCCGACCCGGCCAGTCCGTCAGATAGCACGCACTTCGACAGTTTGGGGTCGCCCCAGCTGCTGATACCCCCAGCCACCCCGACCCTGCCTTCGGACGACACCGAGGAGGGGCGCCAGCGAAGTGGGTCGTCATCGTCGCTCAAGCATGACGAGTTTACGGTGAAGCGAAGCACGTCCGTCTCAAAGGGTCTGTCTGGGTTGACGCATGGCGGTAGAGGGCGCTCATCGTCGATTCACACGGACATGCATCTAGTATACGAGGAAGAGCGATACATCCCCCCATGGCCCCTTCGTGACTTCCCCCTCGACGACGACGAGTTCGACCTGTTGTTCCGGGAAAGACCCCCCACTCCTGTCACAGATATTCTAAACGTTCCTGGCCCATCGTCTGTGACACAGATCTGCTATGACAACGCTGCACCACCGGATCGCAGCACACCTATGTCGCCACTTGGTAGTAGTTCCAATAGCTCATTGGCCGACGATGACCCCAATGACCCTGAATGGACTGTCTCTGCTCAGCAGAAGACTGTACCGAAACTTGGTCTTGTTCTCAAATTGACAAAGCGATGAACACTGTACTGTGTTAGAGGAATCTGTGTGTCTGATGCCATAGTGTCAACGTTCAAGATTATGCGCAATGAAAAATACTTCCTCATACCAAAAATTGCATATGAACAAAATCTCCGCCATGTCGATTGGATGCAAAGGTTGAAATTTTAAAGAAGAGAAATGGCCGACAGCCCATTGATACTGTATCATTTGGCAGAATTTCGGGCACATCGCATCAACAAATGTTGAGCGATGAAGAAATTTGTGTTCGATTCAAAAGGAAATGTGGGGAGACTAAAAAATATGTTGTTCAACTAATGTTTGTTTTGTTGTATATTTTCACCAACGTGCATCATTTAAAATGGTGTACTAGGTATAGTGACCAAGCTTTTTATTTTGCGTTTGGTCCTGTTGATTTATTTCTCTGAAAATCAGATTAATGTGCAGTGGAGGATGGAAACAAGTTTCAAAAAGGATTGAAAAGGTTCATGACATTGTTGATATCAAAGTTATTGGCATTGGTCACTTGTAACAGTCAACCCAAGATAATTACGGGACAACCGAGAAAATCTTCTAATGTAAATAACGTGTACAGCTGTCCCATGAAATGGGAAGTCGCACAAGAAGCTGTCGAAAGAAGAATGTCCTGTATACCTCGTGTATATATAAGGCGATCGTTGCATTGCCACCAGCTGTTGTGCCATTAAGACAGTTCAATCCACTGGTGATAATTGAATTGTAAGATATGTAAACATGGATGTAATTATGGCATTTCCTGTTCTTGTGCGGCTGTATCTGTGGTGTACAGACTCCTAGACGCCCTCCGTTGTAATACTGCTGCGTGTTGCTTTGTATCATATTATGTCCAAGAGTCGCTTTGTTGTTGAAAGTTCTAGCACAAGGTCGCCGCCTTGATGTTAGTGTTTTGTGGAATTGTGCATTTCTGCTCTTCTTAAAATAGAACTAAATGTCACTGCCTGATCACTTGGTAACACTAGATGATGTCTCACGATGCATCTGTGTTGGTGTTCTGAATTGTGTATCATATAGGAAGCATGTTAGCAGTTTCTTTTACTTCTGCACTGCCGTCTAACTTTGGTGTTTCTTGTATATTTTGCTTCTGTAGAAGTAGAGAGTGCCTGTGAAACAGTCGAGCAAAATGGTTTGTATGTGTCCGAAATGCCACTGTATTTTCCTTTGATGCTGGTTATGATAAGAGTTGCAGTGAAATCGATTTCCTACTTGTGATTGTACAAAGAGTAGCATAGTTGTACAAAGAGTAGCATAGCTGTACAGAAACATTCAGTTTGTATAAAGTTTTTGTAGATCCTACATTGTATCGGTCGCTGCTGTTGTCAGCAGTCGGTATATTTGTGTACGTTGGTGTACATCTATTGCTAGTTGTGGCAGCCCGCCACCCTGTCTAGTATACGTGTGGTGGAAGCCCACCATCCTGTCTTTAGTACGTGTGGTGGAAGCCCACCATCCTGTCTTTTGTACGTGTGGTGGCAGCCCGCCATGCTCTCTAGTTCGTGTGGTGGAAGCCCGCCATGCTGTCTAGTACGTGTGGTGGCAGCCCGCCATGCTGTCTAGTACGTGTGGTGGCAGCCCGCCATGCTGTCTAGTACGTGTGGTGGCAACCCGCCATGCTGTCTAGTACGTGTGGTGGCAACCCGCCATGCTGTCTTTAGTACGTGTGGTGGCAGCCGCCATCCTGTCTTGAGTACATATGGTGGCAGCCCGCCATGCTGCCTTACTTAGTTCCTGTTTGCTTATTGGCCCGTCTCACTCGGGTAGTCAGTCTACAGGCAGAATAAACTTGGCAGATTGTGCTTTGTTTCTTATTACCAATGTGTCATGTTTCATTCCCACAACCGTAGTGGTAGTTTTACTACACGTGATGGTACACAGTATAATAGGTGCTCCAGGCAGGCATGTATCCACCTGCCCCAGAACGTTTTCAGTATCAACAGTAGGCGTTCCCAAATTGGGAGTTGTGTGTAGTTCCTTGGATCCTCGCTAAACAGCAACATTATTTTTTAATGGTCCATTCATTACCTGTAAAACCAAACTGGTGGCTCTCAGCCAGAAGATAGAAAGTTATGGAGTCTCAAGCTGGGAACACGTGATTTACAGGTGAGGGGGTGTAGCAGGAGGGGGGTGGTTGATTTAAAAAAACAGGTATTACCAGTCCTGTGTTTGCTAGAACCGGATAGGTGGCAGCACTGCATTGATGGCAGCTGCCAATATCTTCACCCTCAAGTTCGAACTACTGAAATTTGAATAATGCTCACAAACCCTTAAAAACAACTTGGCTGCAGCCTAGCATCGGGTTTTATTTTTATGCATAGTTGTACAATTGCCTTATTTACATCAGAACTTCATCTCAATCTAGTTCTTCATGAAATGTGAACAAGCCAAATTACTTACTACAAATAAGCAATAATTATGACTGAAAATTCAGTCACCCTTTGTAATATTTCCTTTGGTCGCATAGACCATCCTTGCACAAATCCCTAGCTGCTCTTGAGATTTCCATTGAAAACAGGATGAAAATATGACATTTTTTACGATCATGGCATTCAAAATCATGTCTACCATGGTGTGACATTCATAAACAAGAATAAATTACTTACGATTGTGGCCACCATAAAATATATATTGGCAGGTCATTGTTATTTGCATTAGATATCATGTTGGATGTTTCTGAAAAGTATACAACACTGGTGTGTCAGTCATACTGTCTACGCTACTCCTGGCAGCCTAATCTATTTTTTCAAAAATTAAACAACACGCACCATAAATGGACGTGGCTGGGGCAGCTGTTATATTAAAAAAATGTCACTCTTAAAACAACATCTCTGTCGTAAAAAGAATGTGCTGGTTTAATAATCTTCATAAATCGCCATTAAACAATGTTTTTTTTGGCACACTACACTGGATACTTGTATGCAGACTAATGCAGAGACCAATTCTCAGAAATCAGCAGTCCATAATCCATGTTCAGTTTCATGGATCAACAACCTTGGGCCTTAGGACGAGGCCTGTAGCATGATTAATATTTATACACTTAGTGCACATTCCCACTCCATCAAAGGGACTAAGTAAGAATTTAGTTTTGAAGCATTAATTACATACTTGTTGGGTAAATCGTTATAACACATTTTGGATTGAACACCCAAAAAGCCTTTGTGTAATAAATAAATTAGTCGGATTTTGTTAGTTCCATGGCCACCTTAAACAACCGTGCCTTCTCATGAGCCATGATCCTTCAAATCAATGCTCGCCATATTTATTTGTCTGTTTACTTGTTGCGCTTAGTTTTCTTATTCTGTGGCTCTGCATATTTTTTTTCAAGATGGTGAAAGAAACTGTCCATTTCTGCAGCTCTTGATTTGTTCTTTGCCACAATGAGAGCTTTCAGTGAGTTTTCTCCACTGATGCCGAGTTCTTTTTTTGCCTCTTCCGCTTCCGCAGCCTCCTCCTTTGCCTGAAAACATCAAAACCCGGGATTGAATTGTCTACCTGATTGGTGGAAAATTTACCCTTAAAATGCAACCAGCGAGGTAGGGACTAGTCAACAAATTGTGCTGTAAAGTCGCGGTAATGTTCAGGTGCTGACTCCATCAACATATGCTTCTGGTGCAATTCCCTCTCAAGTTCAGCTGCATTTACAGCCCACCACACAGCAGTACCAACTGACCATGTTCATGTTATTATTTCAGTCAATTTCACGTATTGTGTAATAATAATAACAATAATATAGAACTTCTAGTGTCTAAATGCTTGGGGATCTGAGCTCAGAGGCACAGCAAACCAGAATCGTTAAGCATGATATAATGTGAACAGGGACATGCAAGAGACATCATCAGTGTGCTGCGATATGTTAACAAAGCAAGCGATATGTTAACAAAGCAACACCAGTTCCCGCAAACTCGTTCTGATAGCAAGGCTCACACATCTTCACATCTATCAATCAACCGCTTCGGGGCACACAGAAACTCCCCAGACACGCACGCACACACACGTTGTATTCTGCCAGAATAATTTAGTATTAATGTTAACACAACAATATATTATGTCGTAGTTGAAAGAGGAATTATAACACCAGTGTCTAACAGTGACAAAGAAGTGTCTGTATGAGTCTGGCACGCCAACAAATAACAACTTTGTGATGGGCAGAGACTTTGTCCTACCTTCTTTTTTCTCAACGTCCTCTTGGCTGGACTTTCATTGCTGAAACTCTCAAACTGTGGGAGCTCTCCGCCGGAGACGAGGCCTCTGAGGATCTTCCTGAACCTCCCCTCATCCTCTTCCGTAGCACACATCACATGGTCAATGACCTCCCCCAAGTCTCCTTCACACTCCACATAGGCCGCCTTCAGATCATCCAACTCCTCCTTAGAACCTACACGCATCCATCAGTTAATAATAATATTTTGCTTTAATGTTCATGATAAACCTTACAAAGTAAACATTTAATTTTCCTTAGGGTTGTAAGTTTAAAGCATACAAATATTGGTAAATTTAGTACAGCTAAATAAATAACAAATATAAACGAGTATGTTGTAGAATGCAGTAAAGATACATTACGAACAGTCAATGGTTTCAAGTTAAGGAAAATGTGTAGCTTCGCAAGTGCCTGGTCTCGTGTGGCACTATTGCTTAAACAAAGACAATGTTCAAATAAGATGCTTTTACAGATTCTTAGTGCAGGGCTAAGAGTTACATATTTTTGTACCAGTAGTGCTATAAAATTTATTAAGGTTTTGGTCCATGCTATTGAAATGCAAAGATCTTATCACGTTACTGAATCGTAATTTGTTTAATGTTAATTTGGCAATTTTATAAATCAGGTTTATATTTAAACACATCTTTATTTAAATTAATTTACGACAAATAATTTCTGAAGGAATACATTTGTTTCAACATAAACATAACAAAAACATTGTTTCATTGCAAAACCACATTACAGTTGGTTTTATTTTTTTATTTACTACCATACAAACACTAATGTTGACATTATCGGTCCTCAGACATGGTTTTTGTTATGGATTAGAAAGGTATTTGTGATGTTAATATTGTCAAATAACTGTCAAAAACAGAGCTATTGGTGTTTTTTTGCACTTTTTTGGTGTCAGAAACTGTCAAATTCTATTTCATCTGTCAGCTTTACGTCACCAACCTTTATATGTCTTCTCAAACTGCTGAATGTCCTTGATCGAGATTGGCATGAAAAGTGTACGCCAATACTCATACCAGTCTCGGTCCCGCGGTAGGTCGTTCTCATCATCAACCTCTCCTGCAAATACCAGCCACTGATACCATCCCGATCTTTATGGGTGAATAGCACACACTGCAGAAGATAGTTTTGGAATTGGATTGGACAGATACTATGAATGAAAGAAGCAGCCACTGCTTGATGGCTCCATCATGGAGAACGAGGCATACGGAAAGTGGGTTGCCCAAAAACAACCTGGCAAAGAATTGTAAAAAAAGAGAATTGGGGTTGAAGTTGTGAACTGAAGCCAAACAGGTGGCCAAAATCACAAAACTGGAAAGAGTGCACTACAACCTTTTGGGGCACCAGGCCTGGAGAGAATAAATGAGAAAATAGTTACGTAACTTTTTATGGTAATTATTATATTAGCATTACTGACCATGGTATGGTTCCTCAATGTTTGCTGTGTTAACTGGTTACTTAGTAGAAGCTGCAGTCATAATCATTATGAATATTTCCTGCATTGTTACAGTTATGTATTTCCTGCATTGTTACAGTCCTGTCATCATGATAATTACCAGATATACCAGAATATTTTATATAACTACAATGTAATATGTTCTGCACACATTCTATCAATTAGTGTCCAGACAAAAATTCTTTCTAGAACCTTTATTCAAATAACTTTGTATCCTAGTCTGTTGCGTCAAGGGCATCGCATGTGGAAAAAACTATCGCACATTGTATTCTATGTTTATTTGAATAAAGGCAAAGGTCATTTAATCCAGATCAATAAATTTGGTTTACCAAATATCAAACATAATATAATCCTAATCAAATGTCTTGTAACTATAATGTCATGTACCATTATTGTAACTTGGATTGTGTAATCAAGCCCAAAAAAACATATTAATGAATTGCTTGACCTGGTGCCATGACTCTAGCTGTGACTATGTCATAATTATGTAGCTAATTTCTATAAATTAGAGGCATAAAAGATTAACATAGAAATTTCACCAGGGAAATGTTGCCTAAAAATTTATGAAAACCAGAGTCGTTACTTAACTTATGGTGTGTGACTAAAACATACCTGTCTCGTCATAGACGGCACGTTTGTCCTTGTCAGAGAGGATAGAATAGACCTTGCCAAGTATCTGAAACTTGCATGTTGCGGCCTTCTTCTCCTTCTTGTCAACCCGGTCTGGATGCACCTTGAGTGAGAGTCTACGGTATGCCTTCTTCACTGCAACAACACAACATCATATAATGATAATGTCTTCTTCTTACACTACAGCTGATCAGGGTTGGGTTTCTGACAGTCAGAAAGGTATTTCTGATATGACAATGTCAGAAACTAGTTTCTGATGTCAAAAACACTGCACTAGGTGTGATGAACTAGCATTCTATCACATTTGGATGACATCTGGTGACCACAGAACTTGCATATATCAACTGTTTTTCCATTAAACATGGTGCACGCATGGGTGCTACTAGCACTATTAAAGTCACTATTCAATATGACAATGTCTAAAAAAAATGTGGGTAATCAATGTGCACTTCTTTCACATGTAACAGTGTATCTCTATGTGAAGGTGTAGCAACAGGCTGGTCTCCTGAAAGACTCGGGCAATGTAAGGTGAACAAAGTTGCCTAAGCTTCAAAATGGCAACAGTTGGATTTGAAACCTGGTCATCCCAACTGACTGTTCGACTTATCATTATGGTCACCCTGGGACAATCCCAAATTATTTCCATAACAGTAAAGTATAGGACATTAATTATTCTTGTTAATGTGGTCACCACCCCAAAGCTAAACAAATATTGTGATGTAAATCATGATGCACACTTCACATATAAGCCTGCTCTGTTGTCCCAGCAACTGGCCAATGAAAACCTCCATATTATCACTTTTCCTAGTCCCATTGGTGGTTCATGAGATGACAGGAAACGAATTAAATAATGAACTGGATAATGCAGCACTACTAACAATCGGCTTTGTCCGGCGAGCGAGCGTACCATGCATGTTTCCATGCCAACATACGTCGACATGGACATGTGAAACAGCAAATAAAACAAAAACAACAAACTTTTTGTTTCTCTTTCAGTTAAATATATATTTTACAGAAACACAAATAGAAACTGATATTTATAAAACATGTTGATTAACTTCGATGATCGATCACTGATCGGCTTAGAAAAACCATTGACCGATCATGACAATTTTACCAATTCCCAATACTAGCTGTCAGAGATTGACAGACCGTAATTCAGTAAGAGAAGGGTTAGACTTAGGCAAAGTCAATCGCCCTACAATGTTTTTCTATCTGGCTGTTGCTACTAGTAGACGAAGAGCGGGGCGAAAAATGTTGCATAGGTTAGACTTAGTCTTAGAAGTTAGATGTTGGCAGACGGTCGGTCGGTCTTAAAAACCCGAGATTTGCCGAGTGACATTACAAGTCGTACCCTCATTCTCTGTACTTTTTACTGATATCTGAAGCACAGCATACAAGTTATCAGTTTCAAATAACTCTCTACACTCTTCCAACAAGCCTGGCATTATTTAAGCGTGCAAACAATCGTCCTCGTCGCTTGACGGAATCGGAAATTGCGCGCCTTGTTGCCAGCGTAATAATCGCTAGTAACTGCATATTTCGTTGTACAGTTGTGTTTACAGCTCAGTCCGTCCGTTTGCTGATGACCGTGCCCTCTATGACTAGAGTCGTTATTGTAAAAAATGAGTGAAATGTGGCAGATGCATTTACCCTTCAGATACATTTTCTAGCAGTTAGATAGCGTCATATCAATGACGTTTGCTTATTTTTGGGTTTTACCCTTCTTAAAAAGCATAAAATACAATATACTTCCGTGTGTGCTCCTTATTTAATATTTATTATGAGCTCTGGTAAAACACAAACCTTTTATTGTTCTGGTTTTACTTGCCACTTTACTGGTTTTACTCACACCATACCCACTGGCGTGTGGACATGTACCGATACTCACCATTCCAACTCCAATCTATGGGCAAGAAGATAACAGGGAGTAAAACCTAAGAGAAAATCCGGAGTGGAGTCCCGAAAGCGGTTTGATGCCAATCGTGCCTTCATTCAGTCAGCTCCTGCAGCCGAGCTGATGCCAAACGTAGTGCATCGATCGCACTCCTTTGGACCAGCGAGGTCTAGAGGCCGACTGTATGTGCAACCCAGGGTTATCATCATACACACCACCCAGGCTTGCGCCACCATGGAGAGGACTCTCCTGTGCCGCTGTTCAGCGGCAGAACAACACGAGAGGCAGCAGTTACGAGTTATAGGTCCAACTCAGTTGGCGTAGAGAAAGGGTGCTACGGGTTGCCTCCGACGGTGGGAGGGATCATCGTGTGCAGTGGTCAGCTACCGCCCGCCTCAAGCTGGGCAGCCCTGGCCAGTAAGGTGCTCACCCGCCACGGTCCGCCTGCTTCAATGGGTGTTTGGAGCTTAGAGCATCTTCTCGACAAGTGGATCGACAACCTCACACCAGGCGAATCAAAGAGAATAAAGAAGATGCCAGCTCTTCGAATCGCAAACTGGAACGTCAGAACCATGTGCACTGGACAGACAGGTGACCTGCAATCGATCAACAATGCTCGTAAGACTGCCATAATCGACATGGAACTAGACAGGGTGAACACTGACAAAACCTGCTTACAAGAAACAAGACTTGCTGACAGTGGCTCGCTGAAAGAAAAACGATACACGTTTTTCTGATAGCGGAAGAGCCCCGAAGAAAAGCGTGAACATGGCGTAGGCTTCGCCGTGAAGAACACGCTACTCACCATGATTGAACCCGCAGCAAATGGTTCAGAACTCATCCTCGCTATTCGGCTCTCAATTCAAGCAGTATCTACGCTTCAACACTCTGCTCTGCCCCGGAGTCCAAAGATCAGTTCTATGATAAGCTTGATGCTGTTATCATGAGAATTCACAAGACAGAACAACTCTACATGTTGGGAGATTTTAATGCAAGAGTGGGTGCTGATCATGAGGCATGGCCTACCTGTCTCTAACACCATGGCTTGGGAAACATGAATGAAAATGGACAGATATTACTCGAACTGTGCAGCTATCATGAACTGTCCATCACAAACAAGTTCTTTAAAAACAAACCATGTCGCAAAGTGTCCTGGAGATATCCCATGTCATGTCATTAGCACCGACTTAACCTCGTCGTCACCAGGCGTAATTCTCTCAACAACGTCCTCAACACACGCAGCTACCACAGAGTGGACTGTGACATCACTCCCTGATGTGTACCAGGGTTAGAATGCAAACAAAGATGCTTTTCCACACTACACAGAAAGACCGTTCACGTTAGCCATACTGCCTTCCCAGAGAAGAATCAACAGTTTCTTGACTCCATCGGACAGGCACTTACAAACAACTCCATGGAAAGTGCAGAAGCAAAATGGAACACTCTTCGTGACGCCATGTACAACACTGCACTCACAACATATGGCAAGGAACGGAAAATCATTGACGAATACGAAGCAAACATCACCGTCACCGAAGCTAAGCGCTATGCTCTTGTCAACCTTAAAAGAGACCCAAGCAAAAAGAACTTTATTACACTAAGAGCTGCTAGGAACAAAGCCCAACGGATTGCTCGGCGTTGCGCCAACAACTACTGGTTACAACTCTGCCAGACCATCCAACTGTCATCCGACAGGGAACACCAGGGGCATGTATGATTGGATAAAGAAGGCAACAGGTCCATCCATGAAGAAGACTGCTCAACTGAAAACAAAGACGGGGAGGTTATCACCGACTGCAATAAAAAAATGGAGAGGTGGGTGGAGCACTACCTCCATTACCTCGAACTGTACTCCAGAGAAAATACTGTCACCAAGGAGGCACTAGACACTATTACGAGTTTGCACATTATGGACGAACTAGATAATGAACCCACAGTGGAAGAGCTCAGCAAAACTATCGACTCACTTAACAAGATTTAACAAGATTGCCATCTCGAACAACAAGTTCCAGATGGCAAGTGGACAAGGAAGCCATTGGCTTATCGAGAGTACAACAATTTTCTCATCTATGTGTAGCCCGCCCTTATCAGATATCTGTCAATTCTATTTTTAAACATATTCACACTACTAGCATTAACACAATCATTTGGCAGTTTGTTCCATTCATTTATCACCCTCTGTGAGAAAGAGTACTTTCTCATGTCCAACCTACACTGCTCCTTATCTAATGCTGCTTTGTGTCCTCTGGTTCTACTGCCTTCTTTAAGTTTGAAGAACATATTCCTATCAACATCCTCATAACCGTTCACTATTTTAAACACTTCTATTTGGTCTCCTCTTAGTCTCCTGGTCTCTAGTGTTGTCAAACCACATTGTAATAAGCGACTTTCGTAACTAAGGTCTCCTAATTCTGGAATCATCTTAGTTGCTCTTCGTTGTATTCTTTCTAGCTTATCTATGTCTTTTTTACGATATGGCCTCCATGCTTGAATACAATATTCCAAATGTGGTCTAACTATTGCTTTGTACAGGGGTACAATTAGATGTTTCTTCTTATACGTGATAATTCTCCTAATTAGCCCTACAATTTGATTTCCTTTCGAAGCAGCAATCCCACATTGCTCTGAAGCTTTCATGTCAGCATTAAATGTTACTCCTAAATCCTTTTCTTGTGTGGTTCTACCTAGTACAGCATCCCCCATTTTATATTCCTCGTCCATATTTCCAAGTCCTATGTGTATACATTTACACTTCCCAAAATTGAATAACATTTGCCATTTTTCTGATCATTTAACTAATTTTTCCAGATCATCCTGTAAACTTTGGTTATCTGTATCATTAGTAACCTTTCTGAATACTTTTGTGTCATCTGCAAATTTGAGTACTTTGCTAGATATGTCATCCTCCAAATAATTTTTATATATTAAAAACAGTATAGGGCGTAATACTGATCCCTGTGGTACCCCACTCAAAACAGATTTCCAGTTTGAAATCTCACCATCTACTATTACTCTCTGCCTTCTGTGTGTAAGCCACTTTTCTATCCAGTTGATTACATCATTGCCTATACCATGGTCTTTTAGTTTAAGTAACAATCTTTGATGTGGCACTTTATCGAAAGCTTGCTGAAAATCTAAGTAGACAACATCCAATGGTGACCCGTCATCTACCCACTTTGTAATTTCTTCTAAAAAACATAAGAGATTGGTTAGACATGACCTTGCTTTTAGGAATCCATGTTGAGATATATTTATTAATTTATGTTTTACGAGGAATTCCACCGTGTGGTCTCTAATTAATGTTTCGAGTAATTTACATACAACTGATGTTAAACTCACTAAAAGTGGAAAAGCCCCTGGAAATGACGCCATACCATCTGAAGTCACCAAGTACGGGAAACGTGCTCTACTGATGCATCTGCGTGAACTTCTCTGCCTCTGTTGGAAAGAAGGAGCGGTTCCCCAGGACATGCTCGACGCGAAGATAGTGACCTTATACAGCGATAGCAACAACTACCGCGGTATCTCCTTGTTGAGTGTCGTGGAAAAAGTTTTTGCCCCCGTTGTCCTCGGCAGACTGCAGATCTCAGCTGAACGCATATATCCCGAATCTCAATGTGGCTTTAGAACTGGGAGATCCACAATATACATGATATTCTCTGTCCGACAACTGCAACAGAAATGTCGTGAACAAAGAAGACCTCTGTATATCGCTTTCATTGATCTTACTAAGGCGTTTTATCTTGTTAGCTGAAGTGGACTATTCAAGCTGCTGGAGAAAACTTGGTGCCCTGCCCTGCTCAGTGTGATCTCCTCCTTTCATGAGGTCTGCAAAACCTGCAGTCAACTATGACCGGGCTACCTCCGAACCGAGATCCACAGTGGAATAAAACAGGGATGTGTTCTGGCACCAACGCTCTTTGGCATGTTCTTCTCCCTGATGCTGTCATACGCCAGAGGGTGTCTACCTACACCCCAGAACAGACGGAAAGTTGTTTAATGTCGCCCGCTTGAGAGCCAAGACTAACCTGCTCCGAGTATTCGCTGATGATGTCACGCAAGCAACTCACACAGAGGAAGATCTCCAGCAACTAGTGGATAGACTCTCCCACGCCTGCAAAGAAGGAGGCGTGGGAGTCAACATCGACAATGTGACATTAGAGGTTGTTGATAGCTTCAGGTACCTAGTAATAAGTAATAGCTAAATACCGGCTACTTTAGCATTTGCCATGATATATGGCAATCACGCCTCAGAATTATACAGGTCTTGAAGATGGGCGTGTGTATATCCCACCTGCTTTCTGGGGAACAACAAACCTACTGTCCACCTCCCAACAATCCCACCTATTCTGAGGCCAACCTCCTTGAATTTTTTTTACAAAACCCTCACCTCCCAGTTCGTGCGACACTTCCTTCATTGGAGTGTATACAAATAGATGTCATCAGCGCTGATCCGGGGAATTCACTCCTAATCTAATTACACTCCTAAACAGTTGTTCTGAAATGAGGTCTTGAAAAAATGTAAGTTAATGAAAGTTAAAAAACTGATGTTAAAAGATCAAATTGGGGTCGACAATTGTAATCTAAATAATGTATATGCAATAAAATTGTAGACATATATATCACAGCCTATAAAACGAATAGTCAGAAGTGTACACTTATTTTAAAAGAAAGGATTAAAAGACATATGTTATATCTATGTGCATGATCAAGTCACCAATCTACTGGCCTTTAACAAACATGACTAATCTACTGAATATCTGGAGGCTGTACAATGTGTACATACTACACAACACATATATTTCTTACTGCTGCCACCTGTGTTGAACATATCATCATCACATATGAAAATACAGGTGTTTCATTTTGTCACACATTCATTCACATTTACATAGACTACCTTAGCCAATAATGAAAATAAAATATATACCATCTAAGCCTTCCAATGCAACACCTGTCTGTCTCTCTCCTTCTTAGCCACCCTCTAACCTTTCCAATACAACACCTGTCTGTCTCTCTCCCTCTTAACCACCCTCTAACCCTTCCAATACAACACCTGTTTGTCTCTCTTTCCCTCTTAACCACCCTCTAACCCTTCCAATACAACACCTGTTTGTCTCTCCCCCTCTTAGCCACCCTCTAACCCTTCCAATACAACACCTGTTTGTCTCTCCCCCTCTTAGCCACCCTCTATCCCTTCCAACACAACACCTGTCTGTCTCTCTCCCTCTTAGCCCCCCTCTGTCCCTTCCAATACAACACCTGTCTGTCTCTCTCCCTCTTAACCCTTCCAATACAACACCTGTCTGTCTCTCTCCCTCTTAGCCACAATGAAGTTCATATTCTTACACTGTCGCGATTGATCTGGTCTATATGTTTCGCATTTTCTTGAGCTATGTGGTCCGACGAGTGTTTATGCTAGTAGCCGTTTTCTCTGTCTACTCTACATCTGCTCTTTTTCAGCTGCGGGGTTTGAAGACGGTTATATTTTACGTTACTTATTGTCTCATCGGCCGATGAAGAAGCACATGTATATTGACAATGTAGCATTTGCTGATGCTGCGAATCGGAGAGAGGTAATTTAGGAATTTTGGTTGTCCAGTTTGTTGCTTCATCGGAGTTAGGAGACCATAGCCTATGTCCTAACGATGTGATATTCGATCACATCACATGCCGATCAGTTAAATGAGTGCACTGTTGTGTTCAGCAACAAGAGTAATTTGGGTGCAGCCATCTTTGATCTCTCGTTAAGACGTCAAAGATGGCCGTCCGTCGGGGGAGGAAGTGTAGGGTTCATCGTCATGGTGAGCCCTACACTTCCCCAGAGGGAGGAGGACGTGTAGGGCTCACCAGTACGATGAACCCTACCCCTCCGCGGGAGGAGGTGTCTGGTTCAACCTGACACCTCCGTGGGTGACTCGGGTTAATTGGATTTGAGGTTCGATCACGTTAGTTGGTACTGGGCTATATTGTCTACCCTTTATTTAAGTTGATGTCAACATGGTTGACTGTGTTGTTTCTGGTTGCATCTCATCGAACGATCATGAAGTCGATATGGGATCCTACACCCATCAATTCATCATTAACAACATAGAGATGGTACAAAGAAGGGCGCAATGCTTTTGCTACAATTATTATGCATCCATAGAAACGGGGTGTGTGTCATAAAGAACATAAAAAAATAAACGAACCACCAGAAGGACAGACAGACGTCTCACCATATTCCACAAAGCCATCAATAGTGATTTATCCTTGCCAGTCAGAAACGTTCTCAAGCTTGCACTGTGACATAGCAATTTAAATACTGTCCACACAAGCAAGAAATGTTATGAATTTTCCTGTTTTCCCCGAACAATAAAGGATTGGAACTCACTACCAGACACAATAGCCAGCATCACAGAACCACAATCATTTAAGCAAGCTGTAATTAATTAACCCACTCAGTTCGAAGGAAACACGACTAAGCCGCAATCAAACCATGCGCGTTTATCTCCGTATGGGTGTTGTCGCCGATCACATGACAAAGTTACGAAATTTCACCAAGGGTGGAATTCATGAGTTTTCAGCGTTTCCATTTTCACTTCACAAAAACTGCATATAAAAGTTGCAGAAACGGGCTAGCATGTTGCATTTAATACGAGGTAGGTTTGATTTTTCGCAAAATGAATTTGAAATTAGATTAGTGAAAAATATCGAATTGAGGAGGAACCTTTAAATGTGTACTACGTTTCTAAGTAACTTTTTGACCTGTAGCATTCTCCTGTAAAAAAATAAAACAATAGATTTCGGCACTTAATTCGAATCGGCACTACAGAAAGGGCACATATAGTGTAACAGCTGTCTGATTACCAAAGGTATTTACACCAATACGTAAAAAGCATGTAAGACAGTGACATACTAGTTTGTTTACTGAAATTTTGAAAATCTTAAAATAAAACGGATACCACACGTGTTCCACATAACATAGACAAGAATAAAGAAAAAAAGGTAATTGTGACATATTAAATTATATGGTGACCCCTAGCGATCATCAGTGTACTAATGACGGAGGTCATTTTATTTTATTACCGAATCAATAAATAGCAGGTGTGTGTGCCGGGACCCCTACAATGGCGTGTTGTTATTTTGAAATAATCACAGCATATTACAGTAATGCATTGGTTATATGTGTTTACCTAAAATAGTCACGGACGTTCTGCTCGTTTTGGGTCTCAACTTTGAAAAACCTGTAACTTTCTCCAAAATGAAATTTGTTTTGAATACGTTTGAAGTTGTTGATGTCAAAACACCTACACATCAACAGGAAACTAAGAAAAAGAACATACTGGAAGTTTTATTTTTAAGGGTATATTTTCCCGAATTATTGCAATGTTAAAAGTGTCACTGATGTAATAAAAAAAGCTGCACCTATTCACAGAAACTTGACCCCAGAAACTTAAAACGTTTTGTTTGGTCTTTTCTAAACAACGTCTTGTAACTGCATCAACTTCTAACGCTGACGTGTTTTTGACCTCCTCCCCCACACACATATGATTATTCAAATATTCAAATGATATTTTACGGACAGCTGACAGGAAACATAAATGTACGTAGACGAAAACTGTGGTCAATGCAACGAGGACAACCACGTACCCTACGGCTACGTCTACGTCTACGGCTACGTCTACGGCTACGGCTACGGCTACGGCTACGGCTACGGCTACGGCTACGGCTACGGCTACGGGCTACGCTACGGCTACAACATGTAATCTAAGTGGCCAAATGAAATGAAATTTATTAGACCAATAATTGCAAGTACATATTATAATTTAGTATATACAATAGGTCAGGAGACTCCCGTTAAGGCATTTAAATGCCGCTACCACAAGAGCCACCTTGAACAATAATCGTTGTATAATAATAATACTACATTTACAGAGTAATCTAGATAATAATCCATGAACATGCCATAGTAAACAAAACAAAAAATTCAACTAAATGCAGCAGTAGACATTACAATAAATTTATTTTGAAGACAACAAGATTTTGGCAAGATATAATTAAAGCTTGTAACTACAAGGCGACGTATACATAGGGATTTAAGTTAATTATCTTCCACATATATAACAGTTAATAATAGTACAAGCATTGTATTTATGAGAAATAGATTATATGAGTCACTGTCCAACAGTTCGCCATAAACTGTCATTTTGGTAAAACAATTCTCGTCATGAACTCAGTTCGGTTTCGATGACGCTTTGAAATAATAAACTCTCCCTACCATGAATGGAATGTACTAATTTCGTGTTTTGCTAGCAACTCTCCCCCGTTGACCAAGGGTAAGGACGAAGCCGAAGGAACGAGTATTCCTAACGAGAACGGGTTGTATTAATGCCACCAATCTACAATTTGACAGACATACTACTCGTTTTTTCGAGCAGTTAAGCGTTGGCAGTTATAGAACTGGAGCAGTTAACGTTGACAGGCAGGGAGGTTGGTGTTAGCGCTTGCAGCACACCACAGGCACAAGAAGATTTGGGAAAGATGACACAGACATTTGCCAGCTGGCTGACAAACATAAAAGCTGATGATATTGATGGAGGTCTGGCAGCCGACTTTGATGGATCGTTGTCAGGATTGGGGGTGGAGTTGGGCAGTGCTCCCTATAATATGAGGTGAGTAAAATGAAATCAAACATGTAGGCTAACTGCACACAAATGGCTTCCACGAAATCGCCATGGCATTGGCATTGTAAACACACACGATAGCACAATCGCGCGAAACGGTGAATACCTGTCAGACTAGACTGTCTGACACAGTGAAGGTGGCACACGAATACATAGGTATTCATGGAAATCACGTGAAGATATCCTGCTGTAACATTTTGCCCGTTTAATTCTTATCCGGGTGTTGTTACATTGAACGTTTTCATTAACATTGGGGGTCATTGCTTTTAGAAATTTAATAATTGTTCGCACTGCCTGTCAGTGTGGCACTGCCAGACCAGTAGGCTGATCAATTCATGGCTTCAGAAATACCAGCTCAATTAAACAATGCATAACAAGCAAGTTAAATACTCCTTTATGCTGTGTTGGGGGGCATACCATGAAATGGCTTCCACACATTCATAACACAGATAAAACACATAATTACAGACATCTGCATGCAGATCAATTACAAATGTTTATTTAGAGCAGGAGCTACAACTTATTTTGAACCCAAAGAAAGCTCATAACACCATATAATAGATTAAACTGTGCTGACAGTCGCATTGAGATCTGAAACGTAACAATGGCAAGCTAACTTAAATTGGAATTGACCCCACGGCTGAGGAGTGAAACTTGACATTTTCGCAAACTAACCTTGTGATCTAATTTTTTATTAAATCACACAATATAGTTTCATAATTAACACTAAGCACTATCAATGAAATCAAATGTATGACTTCAGAGTGACCACGAACACTGCTAATCCACTCCTTCTTGTTGTTCCTCTGTCTTCACCACCACTTCAGTCGAGTGTGTACTTCAGCTAGACAGAGCACTGCATTCACCTCTGTTTCAGTTCCTGTCTGCTTCTTCAGGTCACTCGCTTAAAAGGAATTAGATGACAAACTTATTTACAAAGAAGGACAGATGAAACAAATACAAAACACGTTGCACAAACCCCAGCCAGCCATCATGGCTGCTATATTGTCCGGTAAACTCCCGATGACGGTGATGCAATTTATAAATATTTCACAAGTATTGCTGTTTCATTCCAATGGCAATGCCTTTCATAGTTATATACACTACAAGATCACATTTCAATGATAATGCACGGAGTTTTGCGATACAATAGTGTGTCGGTTAAATGTGCTTCAGATTCAAATCAGTAATAGCATGCGAAATACATCACAACAAAGACAATATTATAGTCGTGTGTTCCGTGCAAATAATAAAACAAAGTTGAATTAATAAAAGTGAATGGTGACACTCACATATACTAGGTGGATTGTTTCACTTCCCTCAACTTCGTTTGTTCAAACTCAAGGCTGTATGGCGTCATGTGCAATGCATGCTGGTATATAGCAGAGATGCTGCTGCCTTAACTCGATACCAAAACGTGTGGTGAGAGCTCCTTTAAATGACATAACATTACAAATATAAAAAGTCTTAATATTTGTAATTTTAGGCTACATTGCACATTGTGTGTTATCTTAGACAGTTTTATAGTTGACCTTCACACTTTGAACAAATAAAAAAATTGCAATGTTGTATGGACGTTAAATTGCCAAGTCCTTATAATGTTGATGACAGGCATTGTAAAGACGTTGGGTTGGGTTGTTGACCTGATTTTATATATGAAACTAATTGCTTGGACTGTCGATGTGATTGCAGCATTGTGTGGACATCAGTTTTCGACGTCCTTATAACTTTGATGACCAGACATTGCAGAGTTGTTGGGTTGTCGATGCAATTTCAACGTTGTGCCAATGTCACATATATCCACGTTGATGACCAAACGTGGTAAAAACGCTGTATTTATATATATACCTAGTTGATTGGACTGTCAAAGTGATTGCAACGTTCAATGGACGTCAACTTTGCTAACCAGACATTGTAAAGATATTGGGTTTGGTTGTTAGCTTGATTTCAACGTTGTGGCGATGTCAGATTTCCAAGTCTTTGTGACGTTGATGACCAGATGCCCAAAAGATGTTTGGTATAATTAATCGAACCTCGTAAGAATATAGCCATAAAATGTCCATGATGTACACACTACGTGTATACATGTTTAGGTCATGTCTGTATAATTGTCCTTTGTTTCATTGCACATGACGCAGTAAATTAACACAACAACATGCAGGCAGCCATGCTGTGTCTGTGTCAACCGACAAGGAAAATTATTAGCAAAGTTTGAGTAGATTTTATGCATGCCAAACCAGCAACAATTGTATTCATATGAACTCATAATTTTAAATCCATAGATAATTCATGACATTTGTGACCTGTCAGTTCACTGGGGTATGTAATGTAGTGTTACAGCACAAACGGAATACTATTCCCTAAAGAAGGGAATCCTCATCCTCAAAGAAGGGAATACTATTCCCTGAAGTGTTGTAACAATATTTACCTGTTTGTGCATCAAGGTAGCAAAAATAGGTCGTGACTACCACATACTTATTCTGTTGGCCTTCATATTCCTCTTGCCGTACCAGAATTGTTTTAAACCTGAAACATGGAGTAAACTAATATAAAGTAACGTTCTTATATAGCGCAGTATCCAGTCCTTGGGACTGCTCAAAGCGCTTTACACTTCACCCCCTGGCAGACTTGTTCATTCCCATGCCATTTTGACTTCTCTGGAAAGCATTCAATAATGCTGCAATTAATGCACGAAGACTATTCGTTCAGGTATCCATATAAGGCTGTAGACAGGTACTCATTTATACAGCTGAGTGAACTGTGGCAACGCGGGGTGACCGAAATTGCCAAAGCTTCGAAACGGCAGCTAGAGGATTTGAACCAAGTTTCAGTTGAGAGCCCAACGTTTTAACCACTATGCTACTGCGCCTGACACATATATAACTGTACTTTTGTACGAGTACATACTTCATCGTAAAGATGACCTCATAAGATATTTGTTTAGATATGCATGCAACTAATCTTGCTAATTTTTAAAGTACAATAGAGAATGCATTTTTTTACATAGGTTTTTCATCACAAGGAACTGAGTCTGTCTCCGAATATTTTTTATGTTGTTCTACCAGATGATACTAAAGTGATCCAGTGCTGTTATGGGTGTCATCTGATGAAGATCGTTCAGATGCTTGGAAAACTCATTTCAAACAACTGCTCCCTTCAGATGATATCAGCACATCCAACCATCCAATTGATCCGATCTGTGAGACCAACCCTAACTTTGACACCGACACCTTCTCACTAGCAGGAGTCAACATTGCTATCAAGCAAATGAAACTTGGCAAAGCCCCAGGACTAGATGGCATCCCCATTGAAGTGTGGCGACTACCGAAGTTAAAGAGAGATTTACTGAAGTTCTGCAACAAAACGTACTTAAGAAATATACCAACGGAATAGGGGATCTCATTTATCGTACCAATACCTACGAAATGAGACCTGACTCTTCCTGAAAACTGTCATGGAATAAGTCTAACACAGACTGCTGCAAATGTTTACAACCTACTCCTGCTTAACAGAATTCGCCCTGAACTACAAAAGATCTTATGCCAAAACCAGAATGGATTCAAGAAAGAACTGTTCCGGATTCTTTATGCATATGGCATCCCAGAGAAGATCGTCAAAGCCGTACAGATAATGTATGAAAACATCTCTGCAGTCATACTCACTCCCAAAGGGGAAACTACAAACTTCAAGATTAACACCAGAGTTCTCCAAGGAGACACTGTTGCCCAAGAGGTGTTTTTCATAATGTAGGACTACTACTCTAAGAACTACGATTGATGACAGAGAAGGTCAGAAGCACCAGACATCCAGCCTGCCATCTCTCTGATCTGGATTACGCTGATGACACCGATCTGTTCACTGACATGATACAAGAAGCAGAATTTTTACTTCATAAAGTGGAAAGTGTTTCCAAATCTTTGAACTATTTCTCAATCCCAGCAAAACAAAATACATGCATATCAACCCGTCTGCTAATGATAGTGTACACTTGTCAGATGGGAGTCATATTGAGAAAGTAGTGGATTTTAAATATCTCGGATCCTACACAAACACACAACATAGCATCCAGTGTAGCCCAGGTATGTAGCAGCAGTTCATGCCCTTAACAAAGTTTGGAGAGTACCCATCTACATACTCACCAAACTGAAGATTTTCAGGACGACGGTCGAACCTATCCTGATATATGGATGCGATTCATGGTCGCTAACACAAACAGTAGAATAGCATCGTATGGCACCTATACAAGAATGCTGCGGAAAACTCTAAGCGTGTTATGGTGCAATCACATGACCAACCATGAACTGTACGGCACCCTCCCACGGATCACCACCACCGTTATACAACAGTGTCTTCATCTGTTGGGTCATGTGATGCGTCATGATGAAGTAGCCAACAAGATCCTGCTATGGATGGGCTTCGGAGAAGAGGTCGACCGACAACAACTCTGCAAAACATCCTAGAGAAAGACACGAACCTCAGCGGGGCAAATCTACTTGCAGCAATGAAGAACCAAAACCACTGGAAGGAAATCATCATGTCACCACATTAAGTAGATGATATAAAAAAATCTGTAATTCTGCCATTTATTTTATGTCACAACTTGCTGTCAACATATAGGTCACCTTGTTTACTTCCTGACATCAATGAATAAACAAACGAATATTTCAATGTCAGTACATTAGGGGACATGTATAGAGTACCCACCTCAAAAAGCGTGATTCTATTTTATACTTGATGCATGGCTGTATGTCAGGTAGAATACAGAGCTGTTTAGTTATAAAAACTGAAAACTAACTATTTTTTTTAATAGTTAATTATAATAGTACTTAATCAAAGTGACATTATTATTGATTTGTGATGAAAACATGCATATAAATATTATGTCACTATTTGCAGAAAATAACAACCCTATAAGTAACAGTGTCAAAAGTCTTGCCACGAATACCAGTCACCACCCAATGTAACACTCCATCGTACTACCCAGTTATGGACCCAGGGGGTATACCCCTGAACACTGCACACTATGGATGCCCCCCTCAGTGTCCCGTAAAGTTATAACAAGTTTTATTAAAAAAGGTAACAACAGAATAAACTAATAACCTGCTATGACTAATCCATTCTTTAGAATAACTCTGCCAACTCATCTGGCTTTGATAAACTCTGTGCAAAGCAGAACACCACATAGTTCATAGTTAATTGAAAGGAACTTTGAGCTTGAAAAATTAAGAGAATTGGGACATTTTAATTATAAAAAAATCTGTTGTGTTAGCCAATGAAAATGGTTGTACGTTCCCTTTATGGATGAGTTAGGATGCACAGTAAGATGAGTTTGGCCAGTGTCCAGTGGTGGAAGTCATCCAGTGCAACCTGTTTACTACAGTGTCACTAATGACCTGCACAATTACTGGACATAGGGGCCTATCTCCCTCAGCCTGGCCCTCTGCCCATTCAGGCAACATCTTTAATTTGTGTCATCTGACCCAGATGTTTTGTTTCTTACAGCACAGTTATGTAACCAGCTACATGCATATGATGTTGTTGCCTGTATGGTCCCTGAAGTGTGATTGATGTCACCTATTAGTTGTTTACAGAGCTTCCATGGTCAGCATTTGAGACCTGCCCTAAGCAAGTGACCTATAACCGATGAGTGGTGTTTACTTCAACATAATAAGTGTGTGCACAGAGCTGAACGCAGGGGCTGCAGGCAAGGGAAGCTAGCGTTGGGCGTTATGGAAGTGCTGGGCAGTCAGCTTTCCCCCTGCCAGACTTGGCTGCAGAACAGGGAGAACTGGAATATGATCTGGTCAGTGGCAGTTTCTTGTCTTACTGCAGCATTCTGTCCTGGGTCGCTGTCTTGGGCGTGTCACCAGTGTGTAGGATGGTGACAGGCACTGTGGAGTCTGTCGGTGAAAAACAGTGTAGTTTACTGGCAACGGATGCTGTTGGCCTTGCAAATGTAGTACTATGGGAGAAATTATAGCAGAAATCGTAGTTCGCGTAATCCATTATTGTCAGTGCTGATCAGCGACAGAGCCTTACATTGGGGTGGTAAATAAGACGTGGTGTTATGTGTCATGAGGGGTTGGCAATTTATGCCAGTACTGGACTATGAGTCCACAACTACCTGATGATTGGAGTAGATCATGCTAGAGGGGCAGGAACAGTGCAGAGAGAAGTTGCTTAATTATTAGTTTATGTTCATGTGATAATACTACCTGAATGTACGTGTGCCATGTTAACAAACGTACAGTAAGTAATAATAAGTAAAAGTTAAACAATAATAAGTAATGGTTAGCAAACAATGAATAATGGTTAACAAACAAAAATAAGTAAAGGTTAAAAAAAAGTAAAGGCTAAAAAAGTAATGGTTAACAAACAAACAATAACAAGTAAAGGTTAACAGACAAACAATAATAAGTAAAGTTTAACAGACAAACAATTATAAGTAAAGGTTAAAAAATTTAATATTTTTTAATTCAGTCTAACAATAACCAAACTAGATATAGTATTTGTGAGAAAAAATTATGAAGACATTTTTTCAGGATCTGAGCTTTAGCATTCCATAGCATAGAATCATAGGCATAGTTTTCTACTGCCACGTGGAAGGTGGCCATTAACTGGGGGATGTGACTAGGCAGTTTCCTGGTTGCACCACCACCTGTGTATTTCAGGAGATAATTGGCACCCAGCCAGAGGCCACATATATATATATATTTTGATTCAGGTCAAGGTTAGGAGTGTTTACTGTTTGTCAGCGGTTCTCCTAGCAGTGCACTCAGCTGACAATGAAACAATAATTATTGTTTGTCAGCGTGCTCAGCTGACAATGAAACAATAATTATTGTTTGTCAGTGTGTCATGGTTAGGAAGGTATAAAGTTACTTGTGAGTATTGTGTGTTGTGCCTTAATGCATGGCCCTACAAGCCACAGAAACCGCAGTGGATCTGATACCGGTGCCAAGGGAATTGTCCAGATTGTTGTGAGCATGCAGGGGACTTCATGGGGCAAACCTATTAGGAAGTTATAATTATAATATAAATAGAAATCTGTGTATTTTGTATGGGCGGGTTGTTACTAAAGTTTTCTAAGGATATTATTAAAAATAAATGGTGTTGTACTGTTTTTAGTGTGATGAATGATTATTATATTATTAAGAGGTAGTGCTAAGGGTTAACTGAACTGTGAGGTAGATTTTTGGTGTTACTGGATGCTCTTCATATTGTGGGGGTGCTATCAAAATGTTATTCGTGCATTTATAATTATTTCCATATGTTGCATTTTGGAATAGCTCACTGCAGTATGAATTTTTATTACTAGCACATCCCTTCAGAGCATTGTAGTTGACCTGTTGACCCTACACTGTTCGTGTAGTTCATATACCACTCATAGGGAAGGCCTGCGCCCACAATTTACTGTGTCTAGAAAGTGGTCCTGAATCTTTTCAGTCCTTATTAGATTGTTTTATTTATTTGAAATGGGCTATAATTTTGCTCATGGTTTTATCTGCAGGACACTGGCATCTGTAACAATAATAATAATAATTTTTTATAGCACAAATTCCAATATTTTACAGATCAGTGCTCTACAATAAAATAACAAATAAATAACTATTTTTTATATTATAAATTATTATGCTTATAATCCAATTAATATTAAAAAAGGTATAAACTAATTGAAATTGCTGTTAATAATTGAAATTGAATACCATATTTGCACATTTATAAAAAAAATTGTTTATTACAGAGCCAATGGTCGTGACTCATAGTCATTGTTTGCTGGCAGATTATTGCATGAGAGTGTGGTGTCATTCAGCAGTAATATGTTGTCTTAATGTTAGAAGGATGCTATCTTGGCAGAGTACCTGGAATGATGATAACTGTCCTATAAAACATCAGAATCTGATGTAGCTGCCAGCCTCTTGTGTGTTACTGTCAGTGAGAAAAGGGCAGCTGCATTCAAGTACAGTGTGGAAAGGCGACTTTGTTTGTCAATGCATTCAAGTGCTCCACTTCATCCAGGGACCGTTTCAATATTTAAGAAGTGTTTTATTTGAACCATAGTGACGAAATAAAAAATAGATAATGCATTCAGCATTGTATTTTTTAGCATAGTGAACATTAGTCATGCACATATAACATTAGGCATGCACATATAACATTAGTCATGCACATATAACATTAGGCATGCACATATAACATTAGTCATGCACATATAACATTAGGCATGCACATATAACATTAGTCATGCACATATAACATTAGGCATGCACATATAACATTAGTCATGCACATATAACATTAGGCATGCACATATAACATTAGGCATGCACATATAACATTAGTCATGCACATATAACATTAGGCATGCACATATAACATTAGTCATGCACATATAACATTAGGCATGCACATATAACATTAGGCATGCACATATAACATTAGGCATGCACATATAACATTTAATGTGTACTTGCATTGACATGACAAAGTATTAACATAATTACTAATAATGCTTAAAATCATTTTGTGATATGAAAATTATTTTTACAAACAAACATTGCCAGCCAAATAGCTTCCTAAAAACGGTTTAGTAACAGAGCTAATTTAATTGTTGAATAGGAAATAGATCGAAGTCCTCTCTGCATGATTGTCAGTGAGATTTCCTGGTTGTTTTTGGCTGTCAGAAAAGCTTCAGGATATGGCTAATATACAGTTTAGTTAAATGTGTGCGTAGGGCCCCTTGAAGGTTCAGAGTGCCTCTCTTGAGTGTCATGAGGGTTATTTCTAAGAGATCTGTAGGCGTAAGTTTACCTCTGGAACAAATTCTGTATTCTCAAGAGATTCCTATGGGATGCCGTAGATCTTTGGGTCACTGTGACACTATCAGTGCCAGCTGTTAGTCTTCAGTCTTCTGTGACTGGCACAGTAGGTGCAAAACAAGAGTGCTTTAACCGGCAAGCTTCGCATGTGACTTATGGAACATATGGTTTGGGATACGCATTCTGTACTTGAGCTGTGGGTTAAAATCCTAGAATCTACAGCCCACCGGTTACTGTGAAAAAGCGCATTTGAGAAATATTGACTCTTCTGCTTTGGAAAACATCTGGTATGGGTGGAGAAAGGAATGCTTGTTGTATATCCTTTGATAAAATACAGTTGCTGGCTGTCGTCAATAAATAATTCCTGTAGTTTATTCATGGGCACTGCTGCAGCTGAAAATGCGTATTGTTTGTTAGATTTAAGGTGTGCCAAGTCAAGTGGTGCAGAACAATTTATTTTGCACTCGTATATAGATGTTCAGTAGTGCAATGAATTGCTTATGAGATTCAGCTTAGAATGTGAAAATAACTTAAACATTTCATTATTGCGTGTATGTATGTATATATATATATATATATATATGTGTGTGAATAATAATTGTATTATTATATATATATATATATATATACAATTATTATTGTAATTATTTTATTCATATAATTATCATCATAATGATTTTATTTATATGTAATTAAAAAGTTGATGTTATTTAATTAATGTGACCATGCAAACTGTTAATGGCAGTGATAAAAAGTTGTATAATTTTTAGTTGGTCCCTAGATGACAGTGGCGATAATTGAAGGTCAGGAAGTGGTCAACTGGTTGTGTCCGTGGGGGGGGTGCCCGAGGCCATTGTGTCACCTCAGTCCAACATCTGACATAGTTTCTCTGATGACCAGTGGACAGAACAACAATTAATGGTGCAAGTGATTAACCCAGTTTCAGTAGTCAGTGTTGATGTTACCTGCCCAGGTCAAATGGTCAGCGATTGCACTAAATAACACCATTTATATCAGCTCATTCAGGGTCAGTTAGTGCATGCAATGACAACTGTATTACACAGTTTTATGAGTATTATGCAAATACCTTTTCCATGTTAAAAAACCACATTGACATGCATTAAAATTATAATTAAGTTAAAATATAATAAAAAACGTATTAATACAGATCACCATTGCACACAATAAAGTGCTTTTACCCATCTAGACCATAGTCCATTAATAATATTGATGCAATTGCTCACACATTTTATGAAATCATTTTCAATATAATATACATATTATACATGTGTTTTAAAACCATAAATATTCTTGCGCAAGAGAGCAGTTATCAGTGGAATTATTAACAAAGACACAGCTGGCACTGTTGTTTCTCATCATCTTGTTATGTCATGGTAAACTAAAGGGAAACTAAGCTTGGCCCCCCCCGTAGTCCCCCTTGGACCCCCCCTTAGGCCCCCCACTTGTTATATCATCAGTTGTTTTTCTGTACAGATTCAACCATTGCCCTCTCAAAGTCAACAGTAATACAACCTTTGCCCTGTGATTGTTTTCTTTACACAGCCACCTGTAACTTGAAGCGTAAATACCACACACTTGTAGTATACCCATAATGTGTACACTTGTAGTATACCCATAATGTGTACACATTTTGGCTCTGCAGTATATTGGAGATAATCAACTTTTAATTAGCAGCATGTGTATTACACAATCACACTGTTATTATAAATATTTAGATTATATTGTTGTTATACCGAATGACAAGTTTATAATGAAAATCATGTGGTATGTTGCCAAGTCTGCCTGCTGTTCAGGGGTAATTCGTCATTTCTGGGTTGACAGCGATGCACCATTTCATGGTCACCCTGTGATGCTTGGTTCTGTTATAAAACACTTTATTGCGTGTCGTACTGAAAGGTCTGATCAGTGCTGGTGTACTTGGATGGAGTGCAGCAGCACTTACCAGTGAAGAAGCACAAGTTTTACTCATAGTTCAGGGTCATTTTACATGATGACACACAACAGATGTCATCATATAACAAGTTCTTAAAGAGATGTCATCATGTAATATAACTTTTCATAAAGCGACGAGTGATTTATACATTTCTTAAGTTAGCCTTGGTTGTTTCATGTGTATACATGGATACTACCAGTTGTGCCAGGGAATGATTAGTGCACAGATTTTCACTGTGCAAGGATTGTGAACATTTGTCAGATGTGGGTAATCTCAAAATGTTTGTTTAGTAGGAGGCCGAATAGTTTCTGGAAATTGTTTGTGTGTGTTACTGGTGTTAACAGGGTTGTTTGATTTAAATCTTTTCATTTAAATCGCTCCAAAAAATCATTGATTTATGATTTTTTTACTTCCGGTTTTTTAATCGCTGATTTATATGAATTTAACACAAATAATTGTTTACAAGCATCGAGATCAACAAAGTTTTGTGTGTTTTTTAATACAAAAGCCCAAAGTGCGCACACTTGTGTAGCTGTATTGACACCAGATAGCCTGATAGTAAAATATTTTGTGACATTGTGTATACCAGATTTTTTTTAAATCAAAAAAATCAAATAAATCAAAAAATCCGATTTAAATAAAACAAATCCGATTTTTTTTCAACCCTGGGTGTTAATATCAATTAAGATTTTTTAAATAACTTGGTTTAATTGCAAGATATTCCTATTGAACGTAGAATGTTAAATATATATTGCCACCATATTTTAATGTAAAGTATTTTTTAATGAAATAGAAACGCTAGATACAATTTGTATAAAAAGTTATATATTCTGAACAGGATTGTTGATTTAGAAACCCAGTAGGAATGCAGTGTTTTAAGAACTGTGTTGTGCACGTGCACACATGCACATCCATGCATGGTGGAATCTTTCTATATAGAACATGGTTGGGTCTTACCTAAACTTTTCCATATATCCAATGTTCCTTACACCATGGGTACATAAGATAGTACAGGCATGGCAAGTACAAGGATTTCAAAGTTGTTCTATACGTCATGATTCCACATAGCGAGAGGCCACTGTTTACACCCATGCCTCAGACCACTACATGTGAATGATTGTTTCGTCTTTATGCGGAGTTCAATTGGTCAGCGGTTAGAGCTCTAGACTGTCAAGAGGAACGGGCTCATCATCTGCCATGTTAAAACTTGGCCAGTTTTGTTCACCTGACATTGCCTTTCTTTCGGAAGAGACTATAAGCTGTTGGTTCCTTCTACCTGGTGTGTAAGCCAGGAAAAGTAAAAGATCCCACACGGAATAAATATGTAACCTGTTCTGGACTCAGTAGAGGTGTCCATGATGCTGCCTAGTCAAAACTACCTCGCATGAGGACAGGATTGAGTGAATCTAAGCATGTGCTCGTTGTTGCAGTGAAGCCCTGCTGGCTCTACCAGTCTTCAAACAAGAGGCACTTGATGCAGGGTTTCAGTACGTCTTGAATGCAGCCACATCGCCAGCCACTAAACTGAATGAGGAGACACTGACCTATCTCAACCAAGGTCAGTTCCTACCTCACATGATGGGAGCACCTTAATGTTAACACTACCTCCTCAGATCATTTAGCCAGCATGAATCAGATGAGTTCATGCTCAGATCTGTAGTACGCGCACAGTTTATGTTGCTTGTGCAGTCAAATTAATAAAAGGGCGCATACTTTTTGAAATTGAAAAAAATTTAGTTGCGAATAGAACAGCCTCTGTGAAAAATGAGTGTGCTGTTGCCATTTCAGCAGAGTTTTGGTTTGGGTGGACCAAAACTAGTTTAATAGTTGCTGTGATGATTTCATCAAAACTAAATAAAAAATTTCACGAAACAGCTAGCATGTTGTACTTGATGCTAGGCACGTTCGATTTTTCGTGAAACGACACATGCAAAAAATTTATTGCAGAAATGGTTTTAAGTGATGTTTTGGTTGCAGTATGTCTGGATTTGTTAATGTTGGTGGTTCCATGCCTTGACTTAGAATTACCAGCTTGTTCATGGATATCCATGAGAATTGCGTTATTGTCATGGTCAGATATTTTGAAGTTCGTTATTTTTGTAGGTCAGTCATATGAGCTGAAGTTGAAGAAGTTGGGTGAACTTGGGGAATACCGGGGGAAGTTACTTAAGGTGAGTCATTCCCAATTGCCTATCCCAAATTCTGGGTTTTCCTGTCAGATTTAGGTGAGAAAATGTCCACTCGTCCCTTGTGTATCATATTTAATAAATATGACATTTCAGCACAGCAGTGCACATAGTTTGTGAGATATGTCCATGTTTAGCGTAGTTAATTATTTACAAAATGTGAGGCAGTTTTTGTAGCAAACCATTACTTGTCTCTCCATCGATTATTCATTGGTATATACAAAATCACCAATTCTTTGTAAAATTGATGATCGCAGTTGACTATGTTTACACTTGGCAACAATAATCAGTATTGGAAGGTATTCTCCATGTATGAATGGTACCTACGTACAACTCAGTGTTACAGCATGGTTACTGACATTCGGGTATACAGGATTAATTTGAATTGAATTGTATGGAATGTTTAGTCAATTTGTAGTTAAACCCTGCAACCGGCCAGAGCCAGTTTGGGCCGATTGAGTATGTGCTCCGTAGTAAAATAATTACCTCACTAGAAACCGACGCAGTAATGTAAGATGTAGTTAACATGTATGGCTACATTGCCCACAGTGGACATAGGGACATACAGCCAGTCAGTAATTACCTATAGGCAGGGCGACATTTTGTTAATTTTTTTTCAGTTTTGATGATGTTCCACATGTAATATCCACATGATGAGATGATGATATGCAATGATATTATAATAGCAAGACTTTATAGCAACAAAATGGCAGGGTTTAAAATATGTTACTTGGGTAAAAGATTTGGTTGCACGTGGCTCCTGCAATGATCCCAGTGCTGGTAATATTTGCGGTTCCCACCCTGGGGTAGTTGAGGACTGAATGTTGTATCACCCAGTACACTGAGTAGTGTTTGTGTTTTTCAGAGTGTCGTGCGCGTTGTGTTTCACGAGCGACGACTGCAGTTCATGGAGCGTGAACAGTTGGACACATGGAGACAGACACGCCCTGGCGAACGCATCCTGGACATAGGTAGGTCAACGCAACATGTCTCTGTCACATACTCTTCTTCTTCTTTATAAAGGGTGGCGCCAACTAATTCTTGTAATGCAGCACTGCTTTGGGCTTTTGGTTGTCATTTTCCACTGCTCTCTATCGGCAGTTTTTCCCTACACTTTCCATCTTCGTCAGCCTTTCTCACCTCCCTCATAACACAATCCCATCTTTAAATATGGTCTTTTCCTGCGGCCTGGCTGTCTCAATGCCTCGGCTCTCTTTTGTAATCGACCATCCTCTGTCTGCACCTGCCCACATCGTCCCAATTACTACTATTCTTTCTGTTAAGCTGAACTACATCCCTATCTATTCCCGCAGATCATACATCCTCCTTCTGGCCACCCTGTTTTCTCCTGTCATTCTCCGGACCCAGTTGTTCTCTCAGACTTGCAGCTCCTGTTGTTGTTGCTCTATCAGTGCCATCCTCTCAAGACCAGGCAGAAAGTGACACAACACGTATACACTTGTGATATAAAGAAACCAGTACAATTCCGTGCATTGATGACATGAGAATACTCGAGGATCAATGGATGCAAAAGCTGTTCTACTAATTCTAGATGTCTGACATTTATACTTATTAATTGTGGTCTGACCACTTTTCCACATCTGCACCATTTCACAGTCTCCAAGTTTTGATAAACCACTCATACATATTTTGTTTACTATATTCGACCCATTAAGTGTGCATGCCCTAATTAGTGTACAGTAGTACCTGCCTTCAACGGACCCTCCGATGAGCGGACACCTGCTATGGCAGGACACTTTCTCAATGTACAGACTGTTTTACCATGTTAATGTCCCTCTGATGAGGGGACACCTGGTGAACGTGGACAGGTTATTTTGGTTTTCTGTCCCTGCTAAGGCGGACATTAATAATTATTTTCATAATTTTTTTTCTTGAAATATTTTATTTCCAAAATGGCAACGGACAAACAGCACAGTGTGTAGTGGGAAAAACAATGTTATATCGCGAATTCGGATATAAGGCTGTTTGTCGTGGACCCCAATTTTCTACCACCGGGGGAAATGCCAAATGGGCCTGCTTAAACCTACTTAGAATTGCTTTGACAATTCTCAAGAAACAGGTGAACAATGTCAATGACAATGAACGACTGTCAACAAGTTGTTTGTTTGGCGCTGCCGCTGACATCAATTGCTGATGTTGGCTTCGTTTAGGCGGTTTGAAATTGCAGTCGAGATTCACAAATACGCCTCGCATAAGAATCAGATAAACTATCTTAAATGCAATTTAGTATGCAGTACTAATATGACACTGGGGTGAAATGGCATGCCTCCAATCTAAACGACGTGAAATCAACATGCCAAATGCCAAGGCAAAGGCGCTACCGGTGCACGAAAATACGAATTCGTCATCGGTATATGAAACGACGAATCAATGCTAAGTCGTGCATCATAAATTTATGCTTCGGTTGAGATCAGTTGAAAATCGAAGTGAAACGATTATTAATTCTGCCTATTGTCGTTTTCTATGTTTAATCAGCTTACATACTGCGTGTCAACTCATATACGTTTTCGGCTGCTCAAATCCAGGTTATTATTTTCAATTTGTAGGCCTATTAGTTCAGTACATCGTCATCATAGTTCCATAACGGTATACGTACATGTATTTTATTTAGTTAACGATTAAACAAGGTGTGACATTTAAAAATAATACATGTTGATGGTAGTTGACTCGTAATAAGCTCTATAAACTGCATATTGCCGTATAAGACAGTGCTGCAAGCACACTGTGGCTTTGACAGCGTTCTTGGACTTGGAGCAGCGGGCAGTGATCGCTGTTTGTTAGTATCACCCTGGTGGCAGACATAGGAACACCTAACGCGCCTTATTTCAGCCCTCCACTCCAGCATGCCTGTCCCTCCGATGAGGGCCAGGCATGTAGGGACACTTTTGCTTGGATACAGAAGTGTCCTTTGAAGGCAGGTACTACTGTACACCCCATTTTTTGATCAGCAGGATCCATAATTATTGTAATTTGACTAGTGTGGAACAACTAAAAAATGGCACCACTTTTCAGTTGTTCTACACTAATTATCAAATGACACCACTAGTGTTAAACAAATGACACCACTAGTGTTAAACAACTTTTTTCTCAAGACAATAAATTATTGTCTTGAGAAAAAAGTTTGGTGTACACTTATAACAACAGATTCCTTGACGTTTTTCGATGGCCCAAATTTTTTGGCGAGTGTACCGTATGCTTATTAGATCTAATACGATACCCGGAATAAATGTGAAGAGTGGCACCCCATTTGCTCGCTTCAGACCTGCCCCTGTCGTACGGCATCAGCGACATCAAGGTGGACTCGGAGAAACTGAACATGCTGGAGTTCTGGTGGGACCCAAGCAAGGAGGCAGGTGTTTACATCAAGGTGCACTGTATCAGCACTGAGTTCACAGCACGTAAACACGGCGGGGAGCGTGGTGTTCCATTCCGGATACAGATCGAGACGTACGTGGATGACTGCTACAGCAGCATCAAGCTTCAGTATTGCTCCTCCTGCCAGGTCAAAGTCTTCAAGGTGAGTTCATCTTATTAGTGTCGACAACTTTACACACAAATGTTGTATAGACTACATGTTTAGACATTCGTCCTAATTAATTGTTTTATCTTATCATGTTATCTTTTTTATTTATTTGTGTATAGCACCATATATGATAATTATATATATATATATATATATATATATATATATATGTATATATATGTATATATATATATATATTACTAATATTATTTACTAGTAACAACATTTGGTGTGTCTACGTAAAAATCAAAGAAACTTTTCAGTAGATGAAAATGAAGCAAATTAGATTGTGTAATGTAAACAAATTAGATCGTATAATATAAACAAAGTAGAATGTGTTGTGTAAAATGAAAAGAGTAACAGCTTACAAATATAGTTAATATATAATATAGGATATTCCTTCTGCATCTTTAATTCATATCCATTCATTGTAAGATGTGATAGTTGTCTGAGTGTGTCAGAGACATGTTGTTTTGTTTTTGTACAGCCGAAAGGAGCTGACAGAAAGCACAAGACCGACAAAGAGAAGATTGAGAAACGATCAGAGGCGGAGAAGGTGAGAGTCTCTCTGTTTAGAAATGCAACATTATGTAAAACTGTTTACTTGACACTGACCAGACCGTGTTGATGACACGGAGTCACTTCATGTGATGACACCACACAGAGTCCCATCATGTGGTGACACCACATAGGGTCCCATCATGTGGTGACACCACACAGAGTCCCATCATGTGGTGACACCACATAGGGTCCCATCATGTGGTGACACCACACAGAGTCCCATCATGTGGTGACACCACACAGAGTCCCATCATGTGGTGACACCACACAGAGTCCCATCATGTGGTGACACCTGCACGCACTAGCATTCTTCTTATTTACCTTACACTTCAATTTGCAATTAATGTTAATTTTAACAAGATTCAATAAGATTGCAACAAACATGGCTTGTCAGGAAACCACAATGGCCAATTCTGATTTTAAATGTATTCATGTATTAACTCTTTTATCCTGTGAAGTGTTGCTGGTTCATGTGATACTAACTGACACTGATGACTCATGCAGTCGTTCACACTGTTGTTTATGTTGTTCAGGAGAAGTTCCAGCCGTCGTATGAATGCACTGTTCTCACTGAGGTACGTATGGGTGTGATGATGAGTTTCTCTTGTGAAATAATTTTTGTATTATGTTTTCGTTTTGTGACATTTGAATAGACCTGTTGACTGAGTGTAATTATTGCTGCATGATTTAAAGGTTATTGAAGTTTGCTCACTTTGAACTTAGCACTCTTGTTTTATTTATAGAAATGTTTGGGGGGTGAAAGTTGCTAGAAGGTCATTAGTTGACTTTATACTTTGTTCTGTAAATGCCATTTGGTGCGTATTTAGTGGGCATGTGGTGTGCATGTGTTGACATTTATAATGTCTGTCTGCCATCATCGCGAACGAGGGGTGGTAGTTGTGCTACATTAGCCTTGACAGATCGACCTATTGAAATGTGGATTTGCCAGTTTATCTCATGCCATGTGCAGATGTACGCTGAATCATTTGTACTTCGTCCCACTTCCTGTTTTGGTCGACGTGTTTCTGTGAACTAGGTGCGTCTGCACCCAGACTTCAAAGAGCGTTCCTACAGAATGCCTATCATTACCCTTCTGACTAATGACGATGGCTCCACTATCAATGAAAGTTAAGTTCCCGTATGCAAGCCCCGTACATTCCAGCAAGCAATCGCATTGTTAATACAGTAACTGAAAATCCATGATTCAACAGGTCAATCTGCTAAGGGTACAGATGTAGTCAGAAGCTGTGACGGTGAGGATGCTGTGTGCTGGTAGACGGTGTTATGATCCAGTGTTACATGTTGTTCATTGTTGCTGTAGATCCCCCTGGAGCAAGCCAAGGTCTATCTGGAGCAACTACACAAGTCAGAGCCACACGACTCCAGCGTGACTCTGACAAGCTTCAAGCAACTATGTGACCTGTCCTCAGTCTCAGATGACAGCAGCGTGTCCTCGGACAATCGGTGAGGGGACACCCAGTCTGAGTTTGAGAAATAGTGATCTTAGTATACTTATAACACGTAATGTTAGTCAAGTCTTGGTACAAATTATCATAGTTTTTAATCACAGAATCATGCTATATTGTATTCACTATATCTATTATAACATCTAGTTTCTAAACAACCCAAATGTGTTTTATACCTCCGTCCTCAACTGATTTAGCCTATTGCAAATCCAGTTCGTTGATGTCCAAATATGTAGTGTGTGAATAGTTTATGTAACATCCGCAGTCGATTTAATAAAAGGATGCCTATTTTTGTTCAGATCATCAAAAGACTTTAGTTGTTAGGTCTGGTAAGGGTCAAAATAGTGGCTATCCAAAATGTTAAACACTGCGGATCAATAGTGATCATGGGTGTGACACCCATCCTCTTGACGATCGCATGACAAAGTTAAATAATTTCACCAAGGATGAAAATATTAATTAATTTAATAGTTTTGTTTGATGATTTCATAAAACTGCATACAAAAGTTGCACAAGCGAGCTAGTTTGTTGCAGTGAATACTATGTAGGTTTGATTTTTAGGTAAATGAATTTGAAATGAGACTAGCAAAAAATCAAATTGAGGATGGACCTTTAATGAAGCACAATTTTTAAATATGACTTGACTGTTATTTGTGTAATGTAAATATTTCACCCTGAATATCTTGTTTTATACAATGCGTTGCATGGATGATATTCATAAACATATAACGGTCAAATTATATTTGAAAGTTGTGATTCATTAAAAAGCACCATAAAATTATGTATATTTTGTGTATGCACATGCTAAATATCTTCACATGCCTGCAAAGTTAGTTTTTAATACATTGGTTAATGTAACTAATAAAACCACGCAAACATTTTCGGGGAAGTATTAACTGGCTATGTTTTTCTGCAGTTACTGGAGACATGGGTTGTGGGGCAATTTCGTGTACTCCTGAGTACCTGGCTATAGACACTGGTGGATATATGAATAAACAGTCTTCGTGCAGTAATTGCAGCATGGATAAATGCTTCCCAGAGAAGTTGAGATGTCATTGGAATGAACAGGTCAGCCAGGGTGTGAAGTGTAAAGTGCTTTGTGTAGTCCCAAGGACTGGATACCGCGCTATATAAGAACGTACCTTTACGTATTTTACTTTCAGGTCTGTTGTTGTGAAGCCTCAGGAAGAGTGTCCACCCTCTGTCCTGCCACTGGTCAAAGACAGCGAGGTCAGTCTCAACAACATAGTTTATAGTAATAATACTAAACATTTTTATTCACAATAAATCTTGTAAAATATTTTATTATCATCCTAAGGGTGGTGAGTTTAAAACAAATATGCCGGTAAATATAGTACCGCTTAAAATTAAATAATTACTTGCGAGAGTATAGTGTAGAATACAGTAGAGATACATTAAAAACAACGAATTAAAATAAGTCAAAATTTGTAGCTTAGTGAATTACAAATGGACATTCATAAAATACATAGTGTAAATAATATGCACAACATTCATACAATGCACAACATTCATACAATGCACAGCATTCATACAGTGTGGCACTGGTGTATCAGACTTGTATTATTATCTTCAAAACAGAAAAAATTATAAAACATGTACACAACTTTTTTACAACATGTCTAGTGATGCAACAGGGGAGTCTGCTTTGTACTGGATAGATTTAATGGTAAATCAGATTTAACAGAGGTCAACTAGAGTGCATGGAGTTGTTATTCTTGATATTTTTGCACTATGAGATTGTGAGTATATACAGTGTTATGTGTGTTGACAGCCGGCCGCTGCGTGCAGCCTTACTAGTGTGGCGACAGCCCACCAGGTGACCCAGTGGCTCCACGCCCACAGGTTCTCCGCCTTCGTCAAAGTCTTCCAGAACTTCACAGGTGCGAAACGGTCTTGTTATTACATGGGTAATTGTTACTGATAATGCACTGTCTGCGGTGACATACGCAGTTCAATAAAAACCGGTATCGCACTGTTATGCACACGCGCCGAAGAATGAATTAAAATGGCGCATGCCAATTATTCTTGAGAATCGCTAATAAAGTTGAAATGTTAGATGTTAGTCATGAACCCATATAACAAATACCTTACTGAATGATAATGGGTTTTATGCACTCGTTGCCTTAGCATGTTCTGAAGCAACTTGTGCAAAAAACCCAGTATTGTTCAACAAGTGTATATTATTCATCAGACTCTAGTCCAATGAATTTGAGACGTCTGTAGTTTTGGATATATTAACTATGATCTCCATGGTTGTCTCTGTCCATGTTTTGGTTGCTAAGTAACCAGGTCTCTTACAACTTCTTTACTTCTGGAACAGTCACCTGCAAATCGGGATCGCTTCCATCTGATTGTCTCTGAGATCTTTGGTGTTTCCATGTATAATTATCTATTTTTCATGTGATGTGTCCAGGAAATGTTGAATGTTTTACGTAGTAGTTGTGTCTAGAATCCATCCAATCAGTCCTGCATACTTTAGGTGATCGTCTACGTTTCTTCCATTCCGTCAACTAATATCTTCACATAATAATTATTATTTATGATCTATTACGTTTTGATTGTTGACAGTACCACACATTACCCCAGGTGACCTGTTGCTATAGCGATTAGCCTGCTGTCCTTTGTGGGAATTCACAAAGTTGCAGAATCTGGTAATTTCTGGAGGCCTGCCTGTAGCACGCAGGTGTCTTGTTGAGGGAATCGTGGCTTCCATCAGCGAGCAACAAATAAAATAGAAGTCTCGAAGCTTTACCTGCTGTTACAGATGTTGATGTAACTAGTTGTTACATGTTACAGGGGCTGACCTGTTGCGTCTGTCGCGAGATGATCTCATACAGATCTGTGGTCTGGCAGACGGCATCCGCCTCAACAACGCTCTGCAGTCACGGTACGAACTCAGTGTGTTTACCTGTGAATAAGATAACATTATTTGTAACAAGTACATAAATAGCATGTGTGACAACATAACAACTGGAAGATAAACTGCTCTAATGTGCAGGTGGCACGTTTTCTCGCAACATTGAAACATACAAGCAATTACAGTTTGTTGTCCGTGTTATTGTAAATAGTGTCTAGTCAAATATTCACCACTGGGGTTTAGGTAGCTGTCAGATAGGTGTAATTAAATAATATTGCTGCTAATAAATGTATGAAATGATGATGATTTATGTGAAACCTAGGTACGTAGCTAATTAGCACATTATTTCTGTAGGAACGTTCGACCAAAGCTGACTGTCTATGTATGCCAGAAGGTGACGCCCATTGCTACAGGTAGGTACCAAACTACATACCTGGTGACGTGATGAAATCTTATGATGTCACTGTCGTAATAAAACATTCTCAGAGCTGCATGTCCTCAGCTGCTGGCAGACAGTATGTGTTTATATAAAGGGAACATTAGTTACGCAGTATAGAACTGTTTATGTAGTCTTCTTCCCTTCCACATTGATCAGCCATCAGTGAAGATCCTCCACCCTTGATGGGCCTCAGGCTCTCAGCGTGTAGTGAGGTTCACAGGTTGGGTTCAGTGTAGTCCTTCCACTGTTTCCTGGCACGTCCACGAGGTCATTGTCTTTGGAATCATCTATTAAACAGTTTATGTGCGAGGCAATCTGGGTGTCTAACAAAATGTCTGCATCATCGTAGTTGTAGTCACATTACAAAAGTTGACAAGTCTTCATGCTTAGGCCTTTTATTTTTTATTATTTCAATTACAGATCTGCCATTTGTTAGTTGTAGTCGCATTACAAAAGTTGACAAGTCTTCATGCTTAGGCCTTTTATTTTTTATTATTTCAATTACAGATCTGCCATTTGTTAGTTGTAGTCGCATTACAAAAGTTGACAAGTCTTCCATTCTTAGGCCTTATATTTTGTATTAGTTCAATTACAGATCTACCGACCCAGTATTTCTGTTTTTGGAAAGAAATGTTCTTCCGGGCATTTTCCTATATACAGTTGTATTTGTCATCTTCATGATGTATTCTTGAAACTAAAGTATGATTATAAACTAAATTTAAGATAGTGGGAGACAATAGGTGGTCATCACCAGGTCTGTCGTGTTTTGGCACGCTTCTCGTCCCACGTTGCATCAGTGTCTTCTGCACTGATCATCAGAGGCTCATCGCTCACCGTGATTTGGACTGCAAAGTGTGCAAAAACACAGTATGTTAAAAGAAAATTTATTTTGTACTTGGAATGATTGAATGAATGCATTGGTAAAATGAGGAAGGAATGTTGTTTAGCGGTGTAGATAAAGGGTAATTAGAACTCTTTAATTTGTTAACTGGCATGACAAAGTTTTAATTAAATGGTTTGATTTGTTTCATAACAGAGGTGAAGAAAACAGTGCCACCTAGTGGTGTGTCATCGTCGATCAACAACATATGTATCACATCATCGATGCCGCTGCCATCGTCGACACATACGGCAGTGTCACCATCTACCTCCCCGACACAGACCTGTCCCCTGAGTTCTGTCACAGGCAGCGCCGTGTCACAGGGCGACGTCATCTTGTCACTGTCGCAACGAGTGTCCTGCACATGTCTGGGCGAACGGTCGCCACCCGCACAAAGGTCTGCACCAAATGAAAGGCGCACCCCCCAGGTGGCGCACGTATCTTCAAAGCGACAACTCATTGAACACGATCTCAGCGAAGAAGTGTGCTTCAGCAAGAAACTTAAGACGCGCATTTTGGAGCTCTCCCGGAAGGAAGGTAAAACAAGATCAGACATGCTGATGGGATAAAATTGTGTAATCTTTGTAGTAAACTATGCAGTTGAAAAGATATTATTAAAGGTGTTTAATCAGTATGATTTTTATGCTAGTCTCATTTCAAATTAATTTTGCGAAACAAAAAACAATTTTTATCCACTACAACATGCTAGCTAGTTTGTGCAACTTTTGTATGTAGTTTTTGTAAAATCATCAGACAAACTATTAAATTAGTTAATGCTTGTTCAAGCATTTACTGAATTGAAAATCGAAATGATGAAAAATCGCGATTTTGTTCCTTGGTGAAAATTTTTAACTTTGTCGTGTGATCGGCGAGAGGATGGAGCTCAGTCCCCCAATCAGCATTGACCCACACAGTGTTACCATTTTGGATTGCGTATGTTACATAAACTATTCACACACTACATATTTGGACACCTATGAACCAGATTTGTGATAGGCTAAATCAGTTGAGGAAGCAGTTTTAAAACATGCATAGATAATCAGTAATAAAAACAGGGTTATTTTTTTCACATGGCCACTGCACTGTCCTAACTGTCCTAACCACCCTTAACAATTTGCACATTTAATTTCTTTTACTTTACCTAAAAATTTCATATTTACTAAATATTTTGAAGCTCCAGATTTACGGTAGCATGTGGTTGGAAACCCCCAAGAATGATTTGATACATTCTGAAGAAGGCATGTATCGTTTCATAATTTTATTTTAACAAAAACAAATTTGAGATTGAATGAAAACGTATACATGATTCCCCCAAATTTTAGTGAACAATCTAGTGAAGACATCCTTAGTAGTGTGCGTGTATTGCTGTGTAATCAGTGGGTCAGCTCTTGTTGCAGTCTACCTGGCTGTATACTTGGACAGTCTCTCTCAGTCTGACCTGTGCGAGAAGATTGCCAGTCTGTTCAGCATCGCGGCATCACAGGTCATCGAGATGTTCGTGCAAGGACCGTCAGGAATCCACATCCTCATAACAGACGAGGTGAGAGGTCACAGGTTGTCATTGGTAGATACTTCTCAGTTAGTCGTATAAGTTATCTCTGTTGGAAACTCGTAGATATGTTGTCTGATAATCCTATGCATTTGGCGATTTTCCCACCAAAATTTCACATAGAACCAATGCAGCTATGTCGCACAGTCGCTTCCAGTCTCCTCCAATTCGAATTTCATATCAATCTGCTCTCATTGATTTTCTTCAGATGTTGGTTGCTGACTTATACCAGCCGCAGGTTGTGCAGAACTTCAGTGATACTTGATGAAGATTCTGTCATTGTTTGTCTTTCTGATGCAGGTTGTGCAGAACTTCAGTGATACTTGATGAAGATTCTGTCATTTTTTGTCTTTCTGATGCAGGTTGTGCAGAACTTCAGTGATACTTGATGAAGATTCTGTCATTGTTTGTCTTTCTGATGCAGGTTGTGCAGAACTTCAGTGATACTTGATGAAGATTCTGTCATTGTTTGTCTTTCTGATGCAGGTTGTGCAGAACTTCAGTGATACTTGATGAAGATTCTGTCATTGTTTGTCTTTCTGATGCAGGTTGTGCAGAACTTCAGTGATACTTGATGAAGATTCTGTCATTGTTGGTCTTTCTGATGCAGGTTGTGCAGAACTTCAGTGATACTTGATGAAGATTCTGTCATTGTTTGCCTTTCTGATGCAGGTTGTGCAGAACTTCAGTGATCAAGCCAGATACTTCATCGAGGCAATACACGGTGAGTCGATGTATAGAAATAATAACTGTTTATATAGATGGATACTAATGTAAATTTGCTACTTTACAGTACAAAAGTGACATGTTGGGCATTAGACATGGTTCAAAGCACTTATTTATTGTGGTGCTAGAATGAATTGTATTAAAGTTAATAGTTAACCATTTCAGTACGACAGGCCGGTATACCGGCCTCGCGGTGTATGATGCTACAGTACGACAGGCTGGTATACCGGCATTGGCTGTGTTCACCATTTAAATCGCTTTTACTCATAATTATCCACTAAGCGGACCCACTTGTTATATACAGTTGTCATGGCGAATGAATTAGCTATTCGGTAGCGGCAATTGTTTATTATCGCTCAATATAATTTTACGGAGATTTTCACGTTTTTAATGATGGATTATCAAAATCTGCTATGGCTGCAATGGCGGACGACATTACTTCAACTGACGATTTACCGCTGTATGTTTTGGATGGATTATTTGATAGTTTTAGCGACAAATATTTGTCGGATGTTGACGATCAAAACAACGATGATGTTGGCTAACTTAGCAACCGAGCCGGAGGCAAAATAGATACTGACAGCGGGAGTATTTTTGATAGCTACTCGGACGTCAGTGATAAAGAATGTGATGATGTAAACGCTGAGGATGAGCTGCCCACTGTACTATCAATGCTGGATGATGCGTAGTTTCATTTTTGTTAGAAGAAAAAGGTGTCTGTGAATCCGTCAACATGCAAAGTTTGATTGGAATCGGTGCAGTAGCGATGAATGTGTTAGCACATGTACAAATGAACACTTCTGTCAAATATGTTTAAAATACAGATAAATAACTTGTTTTTCACTTTCTCATACTCAACAAAATGTACTTTATATTGTATTTTATATCACAGTACACTCCTGTAGCATGATCAACATGAGTAGTTTACATTAAATATATACACTGGCATACAACTGCGTTCAGCAACTGCAAACATTTTGAAATCGTGGCGGCCATCTTGGATATCTGGTTACCATGACGACGAAATGTAAAATGATATGGCTCATTTTACTCGCTGATTATCGTACTTTCAGAATATATGTAATATTCCTATTCATAAAAAGCATTTTTGTTGCTGAAATCTTGACTTGAAGTGATGCAGTCGATTTTCTTGCATATTCACTGGGAATGCAGTATTCAGTGGTCACAGCAGATCAGGGCTGTAGTATTGAAATGGTTAAATAATATGTCACTTGCAGTTCCTGGAACAAATTATTTCCATGCAATGAATGTGTCCTGTTATTCACACTTGGAAAATGTTGCATTTATTTTTGTTTTTCCTCTTGACTTTCAGATGACAAACACCCCGATACATACCGCATTCTGCTGAAATCTGCCGACATAAAGCCTCGGGCCGAACGAGACAGTCAGTGATGAATTACTGTGTTGTGTTGGTCACTAGTAGGAGTGACAAACTATGAAGTCAGAACAATGACCTTGACTGTGTGACGTGATGTCGGTGGTCGACACAAAATTCGACTCTCTGAAGGCAGCAGTCGCCCGTTCTGCCCCGCCAGTGCTGGTGGTAAGCCTCTCGACAGAACAATGAATGATCCCTCAGTTGGTACGTCTTCATAATCACTGGACGAAACTTTCCATATTTGTACCATAGAACAACGCACAACCGTATTCCAGAAATTGTGTAGGACGCAGATGCACTGGCAAGCACATTGCAGTGAATTGACTGGTCTTGTTGTAATCATACAATCCATGAGTCGAATACAAGGTCAAGCGCCATCCGTGGTGTGGTGGATCAGTGCTTGCTTTACCAGGTCATACATGAGCATTCATTTCCGATGTCGACTAATGAAGATATCGGTGCTTGGATGATACGTAGGTAGTTTTGAGATGTATCAAATTACACGGGTTACCAGTGGACTCTGTATGGTGGCAGGCTTATATTTTACACTGCAAGGCCACGTAGAACTTGTCCATTTGTGAGGTAAGGTGAGAAAGGTATAGCTGTCGTACGATACGTGTTAACATGGAGTCTTTGACTGTATGTAATGAATAGTATCGTTGTCTTTGACACCGCTGTTAACTTGTTTTTGGGTGTCTTGTAAGTGGCTATATGTGCAGCATTTTTGGTCTGATCGATTGCAGGACCATTTAACTAAATCATGAATAACAGTGATACAGTGGGATGTTTGTGTACGCATGGCCCTTATGTGAAGTATTGTGAATAATCTCTAGTTTGCTGTGTGTTTCCGGCCCTGTTTCTGTTGCTTGGTTCAAGTGATTTAGTCAGAATGTACGTTTAAGATATATATTAAGATATATATTTTTTGTTAGTAAGCAGCTATTTGTTTGCATGTAACCAATGGTGTCGTGTCATGTTGCATCATTAAGATTATGATGGTAGGTAATCACTGGCACTGAACGACATATCTAATGGGTTAATTATAACAGTGTCGGTTTTTCCTTACTGTAGAATTTGTTTGTATTACGTGTATATATTTCTAAGCCATAATGGAATACCTCAGCGTAGTATACCCTTGTGCTGCTATTTGGGGCAGGAAACCCTGCCTATGTGGGTAGCCGTGTTTTTACCCTTTGTGGCATAATATCAGTCATGTTTTATACCAGTTGTTTCACAGGTCAGGAGCTGCACCTGCACAGTTGAATTTGTAAATACTGTATCTTGCTTGCCGTAATTAAAACGCACCAAGTAATGTTGGGAATTTCTCTGTGCGTTCACATCACATTGAGAGCGGCAATAGAAAGGTGAAGAGATAGCATGGTATCCTGTCCTTGCGACTGCTCAAAGCATTTTATACTTCGGACCCGATCATTCCAACACCATCTTGACTTCTCTAGGAAGAATTCAGCCATACTGCAATTATTGCACAAAGACTATTCGTTCACACAACCACCACTCTCTACAGCCAGGTACTCACTTATACAACCGAATGAACTGGAGCGATGTGGAGTGAACAAAATTGGCCAAGCTTTGAAATGGCAGCAAGAGGAATTGAATCACCCCGCCTCACAAGCATTAGTGGCGTGTTTTCCACAAGCTCATCTTTGCTTAAGGCTGTCCACCAGGTGGTGCCAGTACTAGTGTATGTGCCACAAACTTATCAAGTGTCGGAAAAACAAAACTGTAATGTTCTGTCGTACTTGAACATGATAAATGTAATATGTGAGACATTCTACACACAACAAACTGTTTATTCACATTATAATTTATTATAAAACTACTGTACACCGTCTTTATCAAAGCATGCCATTTATCAGTGCATAGGCAAGGTTGGTTTTAACTACATACACCCGCACCCAAAACTGGTATATTTCCTGGTATGATAAATTCTGAGGTTATTTTTTGGAGGTATGCAAACATTTCAGGTAGCTTCTGGCTACATAAAAAAGGTATTTTTGAGGGGTATGGATATTTTTTGCTATTTACCCAAAAGCTTTACAGTTATTCCCATCCAATGCAGGTCTGATTTCAATGTTTGTCATCGCCTTCTGCTAATGTCTGCTAACTTCGTCTACAGATTACTCTTCTGCGATAAACAGTACCATGCTACAGACAGCTTTCTATTGCTACAATTTTCTAGACCAAAAACTGCACATACATTGTAGATCTTGTGTTACACCCAGTGCATCCTCTTGAGCAGACGATACAAGCCGCCAAACTATCTGGCTGGATACACTGTTCATATCAGTCAGTGGCAAAGTTGTTTGCTTGTTCAGAAGACAGATATTGGTTGAGGTATGATGGGTTATTTGAGGTTGATATCATTGGAAGTATAGTGGTCGTTTGAAGTCTGATATCGGTTGGTCATCCAGAAGTTGATAACAGTGGAAGTATACTGGTCATTTGAAGTCTGATATCAGTTGGTTATATCAAGGTTGATATCAGTGGAAGCATAGTGGTAATTTGAAGTCTGATATTGGTTGGTTATCCCAAGGTTGATATCAGTGCAGGTAAAGTGGTCATTTGAAGTCTGATATCAGTTGGTTATCCCAAGGTGGACATCAGTGGAGGTACAGTGGTCATTTGAAGTCTGATATCAGTTGGTTATCCCAAGGTGGATATCAGTGGAGGTATAGTGGTTTTCTGTGCCTCGTCATCTTTTGTCATCTTGAAGGCAGATATTGGTTGAGGTACGGTGGTCATCTTTTTCCATTGTGGGTCATCTGGAGGCCAGCAGCAGAAGAGCTTTGACCGTGGGCAGCACTTGGTCCATGCGACTGACATCTACAACCAGACACGACACATTAGGCAGGCAGCAAAGATGTTAGAACGTCAGATTCTTGATTGAGAGAACAAGAGTTTGAATCCTGCTGCTGTCAATTCGAAACTTTTCCCACATTGTTTCAGTTCAGCTGTATTAATGAGTACCTGACATAGGTGGATTTGTGAACGAATAGGCTATGCATAGTAATTGCAGCATGACTGAATGCAGAGAAGTTGAGGTGGCATTGGAATGAACAGGTCTGCCAGGAGATGAAGTGTAACGCACTTTGAAAAGTCCCAAGGACTGGATACAGCGCGCGCTATATAAGAACATACCCTTTATGATAAAAACACTTTATAAATTACAGAATACGTGATGCACAACTATGAATATTTAGTGGTGTCGCTAGTGTGACAGTGACAGTGCTGACAGCTGTTGACACAGGACATAGTTGACTCACTGAGTGTCTCCATCAGTTTGCCCATGACCTCCCTGAAGATGGGGAAGAACTCGTCATGCTCCTTCAGCTTCCGAATCACACTGCATCATAAATATGACAATGCTGAAGCCAGTAGGACCACATCACTCCAACTCATGGGCGGGTGGCAGGAATGCTTTTGTTAATCATCTTTTAACCACTTTTGGCCACAGCTGATCATCCAGGTATTAATCACTAATTAATGAATCATTAATAATAAATAAATAATAAAATTGCCCAAGACAAACGTTAATGTCACAAGCACGCACACAATATACAGTAATCACAAGAATATCACAAAAATAATTATAACAACGAGGCCACCACCATGGCAAGAGGCTCATGTTTCGCTTCAAGGCTGCTGAAAACTTTCTTTTTCGAGAACCTTATTAAAATGCAATAAACATGTTTCAAATCTACAATAATTCTTATAGGTATATGACAAAACTTACTTGACAATAACCATGTGACCCCTTTGTAGCCAATGATAAACTTGCAATCAATTATTTGGAGCACATTTCTTCTGCTTCTTGACGACGGTATGCAGATTGTATGGCATGGAATATATATGTCGCGATGTTAGTGCGTATCAGTTTTAAATAAATCTTATGTTATTAGCTCCGATAAAATTTACGAGACGCACAGCCTTACTGGTGTGTTTGAGTACGCCTAGCTGTCACCCACCTCTCCAAGTCAGTGACCGATAGTGTCTGTGACATATGCCGGTAGGTAGCACCACTGAGGGCCTGACAGAGATGGGCTACAGAGTTGACAACGGCCGAGGACTTAGCATCTGGAGCTGTAGCACAAATACAGAATATGTTCATTAGATCAGGCAACTGATGAAAGTGTGAGTAGCTTTATAATATGTAGAGGTGAAGCCACTTTTGCCATTTTTCTGCCAACTTTTTTACCAGACCCAGTAAAAAATAATTTAATAGTTTGTCAAATCATTTGACTAAAATGAAAAAATGGTTGCACAAACAAGCCAGCATGTTGTAGGTTTGATTTTATGAGAAAAACGTGTCAGAAATCAGACGATTAAAAAATTCAATTTGGGAGGGAGCCATCTTAGTTAATTCTAGGTTGCATTAATGACTAAAAGTGGTTTTCAATAACATAATAAGTGTAGGGCACTGTGTTTTTTTACGATCAATCTTCCCACAAAAAAAACAGATCTTTGCTTGCAGTATTCTTATATCATGACCTGTATTCTTACAGTTATGAACTTTATCAATGCAGTCTGTTCTTTTTTGAGAAAAACGCATTTATCTCAGGTATTAACACAATGCACATACATGCAAGCACAAGCATGCACACACGCATGCATGCACAGGAACAAGCACACGCATGCACGCATGCACGCACGCACGCACGCACGCACGCACGCACGCACGCACGCACGCACTCACCCAAATGCATATCAACCAGTCTAATGCACCATATACTTGTTCCACACATTACCCTAACGATGCAGTAAAATGTGTTGCACAAGACTGCTTGAAGATCTTTCTACAAAAGAGCCCGAGCAGGTCCTCCCAACAGTCACCCCAACACACTAAGCCCAAGCAGGTCCTCCCAATAGTCACCCCAACACACTAAGCCCAAGCAGGTCCTCCCAATAGTCACCCCAACACACTAAGCCCGAGCAGGTCCTCCCAATAGTCACCCCAACACACTAAGCCCAAGCAGGTCCTCCCAACAGTCACCCCAACACACTAAGCCCGAGCAGGTCCTCCCAATAGTCACCCAAACACACTTAGCCCGAGCAGGTCCTCCCAATGGTCACCCAAACACACTAAGCCTAAGCAGGTCCTCCCAAGTCACCCCAACACACTAAGCCCAAGCAGTTCCTCTCAATAGTCACCCCAACATACTAAGCCCAAGCAGATCCTCCCAATACTCACCCCAACACACTAAGCCCAAGCAGGTCCTCCCAATAGTCACCCAAACACACTAAGCCCGAGCAGGTCCTCCCAATAGTCACCCCAACACACTAAGCCCGAGCAGGTCCTCCCAATAGTCACCCAAACACACTAAGCCCAAGCAGGTCCTCCCAATAGTCATGACAACACACTAAGCCCAAGCAGGTCCTCCCAATAGTCACCCAAACACACTAAGCCCAAGGAGGTCCTCCCAATAGTCACCCCAACACACTAAGCCCAAGCAGGTCCTCTCAATAGTCACCCCAAAACACTAAGCCTGAGCAGGTCCTCCCAATAGTCACCCCAACACATCAAGCCCCAGCAGGTCCTCCCAATAGTCACCCCCATACACTGACCCCAGCAGGTCCTCCCAATAGTCACCCCTACACACCGAGCCCAAGCAGGTTCTTCCAATAGTCATCTCCACACACCGAGCCCCAGCAGGTCCTCCCAATAGTCACCCCTACAAACCAAGCCTCAGCAGGTCCTCCCAATATTTACCCCTACACACTAAGCCTCAGCAGGTCCTCCCAATATTCACCCCTACACACTAAGCCCCAGCAGGTCCTCCCAATATTCACCCCTACACACTAAGCCCCAGCAGGTCCTCCCAATAGTCACCCCCACACACCGCACCCCAGCAGGTCCTTCCAATAGTCACCCTACACACCGATCTCGAGCAGGTCCTCCCAATAGTCACCTCTACACAATGAGCCCGAGCAGGTCCTCCCAATTTTCACCCCTACACACCTAGCCCCAGCAGGTCCTTCCAATAGTCACCCCTACACACCGATCCTGAGCAGGTCCTCCCAATAGTCACCTCTACACACTGAGCCCGAGCAGGTCCTCCCAATATTCACCCCTACACACCGAGCCCCAGCAGGTCCTTGAGTGTGTTCACGACGTTCCTCAACTCCCCATGTCGCGTGTAGACGTCGTTCAACTTGGCGTACAGTCCAGTAGTGCGGCGCACATCAAACAACTTCTGGGCGTGGCGCACGATTCCTAGCAGGACAGTTCGTGGTGGATCATCAGTGGCGACACCTGGGGGCAATTGCTGAAACAATCTCACACTCTCAGTAAACAGAGCAGTTGTGTGATGTAGTTCAATGATTGGACAGTATAATCATACATTATTGAACTTAGCATAACACATGAGTCAACCAAGTTACAACTTGACCAGCTGGTGACCAGGACTATACAACATATACTTTGCATTACATACTCTGTTTAAAACATTTGATACTAACAAATCCATCATTCACATATATTAAACCAGGTTGGTATGAAATAGGTTAGAGCACACTGCAACATTATGGTTACTTTAGCTAGGAGACCATTTTTAGAGGTCCTGCAATAGTACAATATATACATATCAATATTTTATCCTGGATAGACAATTCAGAACTTCAACCACCTTAAAATTGACCAGTCCAATAGGTGGCAATATGCCCAATGTTGTACTCTTATATTAATTAATTAAGGGACAGACTGGTTAGGAAATGTCATATTTTAATAACTAATTTTAATAATTTTAATAACATATCTTAAAAATTAGTGAACAAATGTTAAAAATGTTCGGCAAGAAGTGTGACTCTTTATTCAGCCAAACTACTTCATTGCAAAGTAAAAAATATATGTACACACTGTATTCAACCTATTAAGCATACATGCCCTAATAAATATACATGCCCTAATAAGTGTACATGCCCCAATAAGTGTACATGACCTAATAAGCATACATGCCCTAATAAGCATACATGCCCTAAAACTAAGTTTTATCTTTGTGATGTTTTATGTAGAACCATGTCAAAAATCGTCAATTCTATAAATGAGTATAAAAACTGGAAAAAATAGTCAAATTTCACCCTGCTACTAGATTATTTCTGAGTGGCTAAATGTCCCAGTATAACCAGTGGGACAAATGTAGCCATACATGTGAGCTTTAACATGAAACAAAAATGTATTAAATATGTTGAACAGTTTTGTTTATATATTATGATGTTTTACGTAGAACAAGTCAAACCAGACTAGTCAGATTATTTCTGTCCTTGGGTTCTCTTTCCCACAGAAGATCAAAGTGATTTTGAGTGACAGGCCAAGGTTGTCACAAAGTAACTAAACTGCCCTGTTGGCCCAAGTCCAAGAGTGAAAATTGGCATAACCTGTTTTTCAGACAGTGTAGCACCTGGTCTGGGGCTGACATCTACAGTCAACTGAAACCTGAATCTGTCACATGTTAGCAGTGCATTGGATTCAGGGTACTTCATATTATAACGCTGTATTATAAGGGTAATTGACTGGAATGAGCCAACGACAATGCCTGTTGGGGCGTTGCTTATACAATTGGCTGAAGCCAGCAAGGTGTGAACGTTTTTCTTGGAACTCCTGCTAAAGGTAACACAGATTAAAACACATCAAACATATTCTATGTATGCTTATAAGAACAGATTTCTTGACATTTTCCGTGTTTCAATTTTATTCTCATGCGTACTGTATGCTAAATAGGGCGAATACGGTGTATGAATACAAATTTTCATGTGACTTCCCACAAAATCACCTTGTCAGCATTTAGAAGATTATCTGGTAACCATGGTTACCATCGTCTGTATTCCCTTAAGGTTTAAAATGCTCTGTTACTTGAATCAACAAGCCATCATCCCTACCTGACGTTCTTCTCTTTCCTGCTCAAATATCACTGAATCAACGAGGTTGATAATCTCCGTGACAGAGGGCGCTTGTGGTACAGCAGTGAGTTGTTTCCATGGCAGCAGCATGCCGATGAGCTTGTTGGCTGATTGGTGCAGCTCCTGGAGCGATACAAATGTGGCAACAACATATTTAGATATATTTATCATATCATGGAGAGGCACATCCATATAGTTAATTTAGTTGATTCAAGTGCAGTATTCATGCCCTGTTGGACAGTTAAATTGTCGCAATTTTGTTCAAATGTTATTTAACACACAGAAATGGGATCAATAAAAGAACGTTTATGTAACGTTTAAACAAAAATCTTTGTTATGTTTACTTATTATGCAGTAAAAACCTGAAGTCTGAGTTCTATGTGCCAATCAAATTAAAATATTAATAAAACAGGTTAATGAAAATTGGCTTAAAAAGGAAAGAATTTTAAACCACTTTAACATTACTCCGCCATGTAATGTCATTCAATGTCACCTTGAGAGCTGCCAGTTGGTGGCGCCAGTGTCCCAGCACCATTGTTACGCCCATTAGCGTCTGTTCGCTGCAGGCTGACTGTCCACCCAGAATCTTCGGATCAGGAGTCGGACGACAGATGTCTTTTGAATCAATCAGACACACCACTTCCTTGGCAAACTGGACAAGAGAAAGATGCATGACCTACCTTTCTTGACTGATTGCAGTTAACATGTTTAGTTATTTATGTTCCATAAAAGAAATAACTAGTGCTCCCTCTCAGGATGTGGTTCTGCTGGGTGCGCCAGTACTGTGCTGGGTACTGTTCAGGTTATGATTTGAGATGGTTGAAGTATTCAGAAGGAATAGCACAGTCAAAAATAATTTAATAGTTTAATATTTTAATGTTCGATGATTTCACCAAAACTAAATTACAAATTTGTACCAAAGTGCTAGCTGTAGTAGTGTTGTAGTGGATACGTTAAATTGTTTGCGAAATGAGAAGTGCAAACAAACTTTTTTAGGTAGGACCTTAAAGATTATTTCAACCAGGTACTGACACCCGTTCTAGGTGGCGTCACATACCTAATCCAAATGGGGATAGTCCTAGGTGGCACCACATACCTGTTCAAGACGGGGGTAGCCCTCTAGTGCCTTCTTTTTTTGCTCCAACTCTGGTCGAATGTCATCGAGGTCAGACACAGAGAGCTGCTCAGCTATTCGCTAAAAAACATTTTTACAACTGCATTAGATATGTATTTTATATCTTAATTATTCAATATTCGTGAAGTGTTTGTAGACACATTTATAAGCTGAGATGTGTGAGGGTGTCTCTACCTGTCTAAATATATCATGGTCAGGTAAGTCATGAATATAAATTAAAACTGACTAGACATACATGGGGCTGTCATTAAAGTATGTCAGACTATTTTTGGACCCCTCACCCTCTTGTAACGCTTCATAACATAGGCCTGTACAGCCCACTAAAACTACGAACCCCAACACATGTAACACTCATTAACACCTACCCAGACAACAGACCGCCTGAGTGTGATATACTTTATAGATGACCCTGGTAAATGTAACAATCCTAGTTTCCAAGACTCTCACCTTGAGGTAGTTGCGACAGTGAAACGGAGGCAGATACAGCAGATGGCTGACCTTGGTGCTGTACTTGGTGTCAAGGTCATCCACATCACTGAGCCCCCTGGGTCAGACAGTCACAGTAATAGATTGCTGCTGATTCTCCGATTGAAACCAAAGCAAAATGTGACTCGATCAATTTCAAACCACGCGCAAAATTATGATTCACTTTTAATAAAAACTGTACACTTCGATTTTTGTCCACAGTAGTTTTTTTGTCAAATCCTACAATTATAAGTACAGGGTCCGGTTGTTTTTCTCGTAACGTTAGAAAGCATAATATATTTATTGTAACATTTTGTCTGCGAAGATGTGTTTCAATGAACCAATTATTTATATAATTTGACCACTACCTGTTTATCTCGCCGTTCAGCAGACAATGTAAATATGATATTCGGGTCAAAACGTTCAAACTGAACAGATAACGGTCAAATCATTTTAACAATTTTGGTTCACAAATAGCATTGGTAGCTAAACTATATAAAAATTGTCAGTAGTTACATTTAAATAAGAAATAATAAAAGAACTGATAAATAAACAGGCAATAAAATATTAATGAATAAATAACTAGAATAATATATGATTAGTAGACTATTAAAATAATAAATATTATGATAAAAGAGTAAAACAGATATGTACGCTATAAAACTAGACATTAAATGTAGCTTAAATATTGAATCTTAAAGTGTGCTTTAAATGTTAGAATAAATACAGTTTATACTACATAACATGACAATATAATCAAACAGACTCTGTACTGTTAAGTCCTATGTGGTGTGTGTCTGTGTGAACATAGACTCACCCTGGCTGTTGCTGGTACTCCCGCAACAGGCGTTCCAGGCGCTTCGTACGCACCTGTAGTGACCTCAGGTCCTTTACCTGGGGCCTGACACACAACACACGTCAGAGGTTACTAGAGCTAAATTATCATCATATTCAGTGACACATGCACGCACTCACGCACGCAACTAAATTATCACCATATTCAGCGACAAACGCATGCATGCACGCACGCATGCACGCACACACCAAAACACAACCAGATGCAAGCAGACACACACACGCACACACACAGACAGGCACACAGACAAACACACACACACTGACACACACACACACGCATGCATGCGCACACGCACACACACACACCAACACCCACCCACCATAACTCCCTCACATCTCCATGTCACCTCCTACCCTACCTGGATTCAAGTTCCAACTTGAGTATTTCCACCTCATTCTGCTGTGAGTTGATGCGACTCTTTGCCTCCCTCAATTGTTTCTCATATGACTGCAAACACACAAACCGTTCATAAAATGTTTCACACACAGAACCATTAATCAAACAAAGATGACAATCAGGCATTTGAAGAATTAATAGAAGTCACCATTATGTCATAGTAAGATATCACATATATTGTATAATATGTGGGGTGTAATGATTAGTATGTGGTATGTAAAGTCTAAATCTAAATGTAAGGTGAGACACGGCAGGTTGATATGTTTTTTTTTATTTGTTAGTGCAATTTTCTGCCCAAACTGTAGAGTGTATATATATATATATATGTATATATACATATATATATGTATATATATATATATATATATATACATATATATTATATATACATATATACAACTTTTATCTGCCAGACCCCCGTTTCCATGGTAACAAATAAAATGACCGCCATTTTGAACAAATATTGGAAAATTGAGAATCAATGCTATTTTTTATTGAACAAAGATATTATTATAATTCTTGCAGAACCATCTCCGGTAGACACACTATTACACAGCTGGCAGCAGAAAATAATTAGAAAAATGGCATTTATTACATGAAAGAGATATGCTTTACCCATGAATAAAGTGATTTAGAAGTACGCAATTGTTGTAAAAGTGAACATTACTATTTATCTAACAGTACACATACAAAGCTATCAGAATATGGTGAAAACACATTTTGGGTAATTTTGTCAAATAATGCCATATCACCTGCAGCGTCTCCCATAACATAAAATGTATATTACAAGATATCAAGTTTAAAAAATGGGATGTAAACTCAAGATAACAGCATGTAGTGTTAGAAATAGGATATAACGGATGAAATATTACACAAAAATTAATGGAAAAATGCTGTGTAAATAAATACAAAAAACCTTTAAAAATACCCTATAAATTTCTCTTTGGCCGCCATCTTTGATTATGTCTATTTTTCGGTTTCTGACATTATTATATTTTTCGCCATTCATTTCATGTTTTAAGGACTTATAATAAGAAAGGGTTAGACATGTCTTTATGGCGATTGTTGCGTACACTGGCAACTCAACTGTTGGCAACCCACCATAATACTTGTGTTGAGGCCGCAAACTGCATACATTAATAGACCTAGTGTCATTATATTCCACACAAAAACAAGTTCTACGAGTTAGACATCTGTTTGTTGCTTTAGCATTGTCTTTAGTCACGCCACATAATTTAATGCTCCTTGCCAAGATTTCAAAAAGAGACACGTCATGCACAGTATGCCTCATGGAGAAAGCTTATTTAGATGCGAGATCAGAAGTTCTACTGACAGGCTAATAAAAGCATGCCATTTTTGATCTAATATTAATTACCATTAACATAATATTAATAATAATTAACAACTACGATAGAGTTACTCAGCCACTACTTTAATTCAGACACCATTCAGATGAATGATGCGACGATGTATGGGCGATTCTGAATCGCAGACATTTCACAAAAAAGAGCACTAATTATATTTTAAAATCTGTTTTATTTTTGAATATAATAAAAATTTGTAGAGGGGCATTCCAACCATTTTCATTAGCTATATGTGTACAATGTCATGCGACAAAAATCCAGTGTTGGTGTTCCTCAGCAAACACTGATGTTAGCTACCTTGATAAGTGACTTATACTTGGGCGTCACTTCACTGGACACAGTCACTTCAGCCCCTCCTGTCACTTGCAGCTGTTTCTTGAGGACAGAAATCTGAGACTCGTATGAGTCAACGAGTTCTGCAAACCTATGAAAAGGAACATGTTTCAGATCTAGGTCTGAGCGGCACATGTCGACCATCTAAGGTGTAATCTCATGGGAGCATAAAAATGGTTTCATGGGGGTGGGGGGTAGTAGCCATTTCATTTAGCTTTGTACACCAGCATTGTACGATATTACCAGTATACTCATATATCGCAGTATTTTTTTCTGCGTGATACATATCGCGATACGCCTTTGACATTCCGGTATATAGGGCCTACTTTATAGTTTTGACTCACCAGATCCAGTCGCTAATATTTATTATTATTATTAATTGTTAATGGTTCAGATTTGAGTAATTTATTCTCAGAGTTTAAGTTCATGTATGCCAGACAGGATATATGTGTGTGCTTTATTATTTAATGAATGCAACGCATATAATTAAGGTAGCTGGGGTGCCTAATGTGTCAGTTGATTTTTTTTATTTTTTTCCTCATAACATGCTAGGAAATATTCAAATGAATGTTGACACCACAAAAAAAACCATCACTAAAGTCATATTTTGCCAATACATGCATAATAAACCAGTCCGCCAGACTGGTGTGAATACTTACTTTAGTGACACCCCATTAAACTTCTCTAGATGTTACTCTGGGGTGAGTATTTGCGTAGTGATACAGGTTTAAAGTACTTACTTGGGGCAACTATAAGGGATAGTTTTACTACTGCGATAGTATTGCAATAATTGTAAAAGTACTGAGCGTAGCTGAAAAACATGTTTATTTACATTATTACTGCAGCACAAGTAGCCCTGTTGATTTGAGTACTAACGTATCAAGCTTGACAATATTTGAGTACTTACTTATCAAGCTTGACAAGATTTTAGTATTTACTTATCAAGCTTGACAAGATTTGAGTAGATTTGAGTACTTACTTGTCATCGGCATCATGTCCTTTCAGTTGCTTCAGCTGCAGTGACAACTCATTCTTGCGCAGTAGACGCCTCTCGTCCTACAACACACATGGCCGACATCAGGCACATACGGCCTGCATCAGACACACACAGCCACGTCAGACATACACAGCCATGTCAGACACACATGGCCACACCAAACACACGGTCACATCAGACACACACAGCCACATCAGAAACACACAGCCACATCAGAAACACACAGATCATAAATATCATAGAGTATAGTAAACTTGGTCAAATCTGCCAAGTTTTGAGTTCAAGTTGGATATCGCATTACAGATGTCAATAGTCGAATATATTCGTCCTTGTTTCAATCAGTAAAGGATATTTAATGAACGCCACCATGGTTTTTATATATTTAACAATGCACGAACCACAACTCAAAAACCTTCCAGACCTTGACCAAATGGACATGAGCGCAGTGGTCTCCAAACCAGGTCCTGCCATCGACTCGATGCCTTACCTCTTCTGTCATCCGTCGCATCTTGCGCTTCAGTCTGTCGATCTCATCCTCCAGGGCATTGCACTTGCTCTGGAGCTGTCTGTGTCGTGTCAACAGTGAGTTCTTGCTGCTGCGTAGCTGCTCTCCGTCCTTCTCCAGCAGACTACTGTCTGTCTCCAGGCTCTGAGGACAAGCAGACAATATTCTATGGACAATATTCACAGCATGTACAACACCTATCGGCTAAGAATAAAACAACGGTTGTGGGACGCGTTAGTGACGTCACTGCGATATGTTAATGACGTCGTTGTGATATGCTTGTGAATGCGATATATGTTTGTGATGACATTACGATGTTTGTGACATCATTGTGATGTTTGTGACATCATTGCGATATATTTGTAACATCATTGTGATGTTTGTGACATCACTGCGATATGTTTGTGACATCATTGTGATGTTTGTGACATCATTGCGATATGTTTGTGACGTCTCAGGAGCTTTACATAAATTGCATAAGTTAAATATGTATATGTAGTTAAGAAAATAAACTGTAAAACAGACAGCTGGTTAAAACACATTCTGAATCTATACCAAAAAAGATTGAAGACGTTTTATGACCTTTTCCCATCATAGATTCAATATAAATATGTGGAATTATACTCTAGGGTCTAGGCCTAGTTTGGAGAAATCAAATTTAAGACCTTTCTTTCAAAAGGTCATAAATACAAACACCAAAATAAGAATTTTCAACAGCAATGTTACACCAGTGCTTCTCTATTGCTCTAAAACATGGAAAACAACCAAAACTGTTTAACAGACACTAGCAAGTCTCCAGATCAGATGCTTGTGCAGACTGCTAAACATCAGATGGAACGAATTCATCACCAACGAGGAAGTACTTAAAAGAACAAATGCTGACCCAATTAAGTCAACAACATTGAAAAGGAGATATTTGGGCCATGTCCTTAGAATGCTGCCAATAAGAACACCAAAGCAGGCTTGGTACTGGACACCATATGGAAAAGAGGACGCCCAGAATAAAATGTACCAACGAACCATCATAAGAGGCACAATCTCAGAAAATAAAGACACAAGACTTAGAAAGAATGTTTGGATATAGAAATGGATGGCGTTGACTGTGTCCTTGACAGCACAAGACATGAGTAGATAATAGTAATTTTCTGTGTATAATACACAATTTTCTCCCTAATTTTAATTCAGACCGAATAAGCGGTATTCAGGAATTATAGATTGGCCTAAATTATTTAAGCTGCTAAACAACATTCTTACCTATTTTTTCTATGCCAATGCAGTCATTCAATCATTCCATGAACAAAAAAACACATATTCTTTTAAAATATGGTGGTTTTGCACAATACTGCAAACCAAATAGCGCTGCAGAGTGGGCAATAATATGAGCTGCTCACAGCAGAAGCCACTGATGCAGCACAGCACTACTTAGACTGAAAAGGTACACTAGGCCAAGGGACACTCTAAACTGTGCTTCAACTAAACTATTGGAAGTGGGCAAATCGGGGGTTGATGCTACAAAGTTGGGGTGCATATTATACATGGTAATATAGACATTCTGTCAGATTTGAGCTAAAAGTCATGGTGCGTATTATACAAATTCTAATTTTCAGTCTTATCAGTCTTACACATGACAATCACCTAAACAGCGGTCTGACCTACCTCAACAGCGGTCTGACTTACCTCAACAGTGGTCTGACCTACCTCAACAGTGGTCTGACCTACCTCAACAGCGGTCTGTGCCTTCTGTAGATTCTCTTGCAGTGCCTTCACTTTCTCCTCGAGTAGTTGGTTCAGGTTGGTCTGAGCAGTCATCTCCTCCCTGTGGTCAGCCACACGTTGTACTACTGTCACTTTTCCCTGCTTCTGTTAGTGTTACTTTTAATTATAATATAATGATGATGTCTAATGTCTTTTTATTAGCTACATTTTATTTAATCCAGTCAAAGTCAAATTAATTAATCATGTTGTTTATTAATTATGTAATTATGTTTCCGGCTTCTAATACTATTAATTTGTTAAATTTTAATTCTACAATGATGACGTCTGATATCTTTTTATTAATTACATTTTATTTAATCCAGTCAAAATGCATAAAAAAATATGTAAAGTAAAATTTATTAATTATGTTAATATAGGCAATGCTTCAACATATCAACAGCAAGTGCATCGGTGTAATGTCCACATGGAGAAGCAATTGTTAATTTTACTAACAAAACTACAATTACATTTTCTCTCTGAATAAACAAAAAAAAAAACCAGAAGTATCTACAAGAAAATGAAAGTAATATAATAATTGTAGAGTCGCCCGTTGCCCCTACTTGAGTTGTGTATTTGTAGTAATAAGTTCCTGCACGAGCTCCTGTCTGCGATCGCAGTCCTGCACCAGCGTCTTCAGGGTCATTCGCATCGTCCGTGATGCGTCTGCATCCAGCATCACTACATCTGTCACAAAGAGCAGTGTCATTAAGATGTGTGACAAGTAGGAGAATGATAAAGGTAAAAGTAAATTGTTTTGTAGCGTGGCGTCCAGTCCTTAAAGCGCTGCACACGGCACTCCCTGCCAGACAGTCCTGTTTATCCAATGCTGCAATTAATGCGGAAAAGACTATTTTGTCCACCACTGTCTATAGCCTGGTACTCATTTATACAGCAGCAACTGAGTGAACTGAGGCAACGTGGAGTGAGTGAAATTGCCCAAGCTTCAAAACTGCAACAAGAGGAAACTGTGATCCTCTCGAATAACAGTTCAACGCCCTAACTGTGTGCCACAGTGACACATGACAAATTGGAGTGCCAACACATCTGTGGCAGCCCAGTGGCAAATCGCAGGTCACTATTGTAAGTTTGGCATCAATTGTTATTGTGTAATTTGTAGTTAATTACAATTACAGTAACATTTTATTTGTAACAACTCAGAAATTTATGATGCTGTGAAACTGGACCCAGTCCTGGCAGCAAGCATGCATGAATTCACCTAAAACCCAGTCTACAAATGATCCATAATTGTTCGTGTAATTTCCTTTATAAACCAATGTAGCCATACACAACCTATGAAACAAGGCAATTAACCCTTGCAGGGTAATTGTCATTTTTTAATGCACTGAAATTGTAATTGAATAGACAAGTGAAGTGACGAAGATGGTGAGGAGCCGGCTAAAGTGGGCTGGACGTGTGGAAAGAATGGAAGGGGTACGGTTGACGAAGCGAGCGGATGCCCTTAGAATGGAGGGTAGAGCGAGAAGAGGAAAACTGAGACCAAGATGGGAGGACTCTGTGAAGAGAGATTTGGCGGGATTGGGATGGGAGTGGACAGCGAGGGTTGGGGGATTGGAGGCGGGTGGTTGAGATGGCAGTGAAATGGGATCAGTAACAAAAATCAATGCCAGCATCTGTGCCAGCCTCACCCCGGACTTCAGGGATAAAGAGAAGAGCAACAACGACTTCAAAGAGGCAGCGTAACTGTACCCGAGCTATATGGTACTCACCTGTGGCTTGTGTCATGCTGTCAGGACGCAGTATGTCAACAGTGGAGAGACCATGCTGTCTCAACTCCCGGTTGATGCGACTCCACTCATCCAACTCCACCTACAAGGAGGACGGGGGATGAACTTATCATCACATGGGTAACCCTCATCCAAACCTATCTCCCAGTGTAACAATCACTCAAGTACACATGAAAATGAAGACATGACATTCAGTCAAATTGATCTGCACAAATTTGATTTCCGCCCAAGATCCATCTGCAAGTATGAGTCACTCACTATATGCATATATGAAATATTCAGTCAAATTTATTTGCAAAAATTATGACCATCATCCAAATCTATCTGAAAATATGAAAGTCACTTGGTGAAACAGTGATTTTGTAGAGAAAGGGACAGATCACCATTTAGATGGGAAGACTGCATTAAGAGGGATGCGAGAAAGGCGGAGGAAAAGTGGGGGGCAAGCTGTGGATGGGAGCAGTGGAAATGACAACAACCACAGCAGTGCAGCTGTACAAGATCTAGTCAATCTCTGCCCATCATAAAGGCAACTATGAGGAAGAACATAAATTTTGATTTCATTTACATATCAGATAACACCATATGCCCCAAGGTGTTCTGGTAGGCCAATATAAGTTTCACCCAGCCATAACAAACGCGTATCAATATTAACGAGTAGTGAGTGGTGGAGTGTTGTCAACTGGAACAGTACGTGTCTCTCTAGTATTGTCATGTCACTGCACACAGGTGTCCTCATCATCAATTCCTAATGATACGACGACATGACTTCTCATGCGGAGAGCAACTGTCTCTCATTATGCCATGGACCACAGATTGAGGCAACACTACACCAGTTACGGTTGACAAGCTCGCTGCCGACAAACACCAGGTATTGTACTGTTGTTCTGGATTCTTATGTCTACTGCTGTTTCTTTGTATATAGTTTGTATCATTGTCTGTGAGCAGACATCACAAGTAACTTCCAAAACCTTGCTAAACTCATTCAAGTCAGCCTTGAAAACATGCCTGTTTATTGCAGCATATGTGCCGTTCTCGAAATCGTTTATATATATATTTATATATATACATACATCTTCCTGGCATAATGAGACAGACTGGTACTGTCTCCGCATACACGCACACACACACACACACACACACATATATATATATATATATATATATATATATATATATATAGGTGGGGTGTTCACAGGTTTCGGTGAACGGTGGCGTTATGGCCCCACCGTTTAGGTTACTAAAATATATAGAGTAGGAATTTTAGCAAGTAGGGTAGTCCAGTGATGCAGTATATGCAAATAGGTATTGTGTCGAGTATTGTCGGTGTCAGGTTAATGTTTTAATGTGCTGGTAGCGATGATATGAATTGTCTTGTGTTGTAGGAATATTACTACATGTACTGTATTGCTATGTCGAAGTGTGGGCTCTGGGAGCATTGTGTCCAGGTGGCTTTGTATGAGGCTCAGCCACAGGCTTGGCTTGTGTTACAGGGTCCACATTTCATGCTCTTAATCGGAACAGTATGCCATTAGGCATACTCTTAATAAACGTCATTCATTTGGCCTTTTCATATCTTAACATCTGGCTTGTATTGTTGATTGCATAAATGAGAGTATGCAACCACGGTTGCATACAGGATTTTATGCTAGCAACAGCGCGAGCAGGGCACAGAAGGGTCAATAGGTTAATCATGGTAATTTATGCTAATTTAAGGGTAGGCTAAGAAACCGAGATTACTGACTACGCGCTCCCATGACATCGCTAAATCAATCAGAGCGCAGCAGTCATTTGAATGACGCAGTTTGAAATTAAGCAGCTTCAATCTGAATGTTCGATACATGCGGAGTAGAAATGCTTTCTCGGTTCTAACAAGTTTTCGACCCACCCTCCTCCCCACTTTCTCCTGCTTAAGGTCACATTAATGTGTTTAGTAGTGTTGTACTTGGTAACATTTTGTACACTGACGGTGGAAGTGAAGTCACCACCTTCCCTATGACGCTTTCCCAGTGGACTTTGGGGTTTTCATTTGGCTATCTGCCCGTTCACGTATGGTTTTGGTGTGGAGTGGAAAATGGCTTCCCTTCCATCCTCGATTTTGGGATGGTTTATTGTTAATTGGCGTTATGGCCCCACCTTTTAGGTTACTAAAATATATAGAGTAGGACTTTTAGCAAGTAGGGTATTCCAGTGATGCAGTATATGCAAATAGGTATTGTGTCGAGTATTGTCTTAATAAACGTCATTCATTTGGCCTTTTCATATCTTTACATCTGGCTTGCGTTGTTGTTTGCATAAATATATATATATATATACAAAATTGGTTATATATTTATTATATATATATATATATATATATATATATATATATATATATAACAGAGGTCCAAGGATTGAGCCTTGTAGAATTCCGATTGTTACACGTAAATTTTCTGACTAAATATATCTTCAATTTCTATAACAATATAGTGTTTTCTGTTTTCTAAATAACTTTTGAATAAACCCAGAGTTGAACCACCAAGTTTATCTAGTAAAATGGTATGGTAAATTATTTTGTAGTACCAACAGCTAGATAGATAAATATGTTAATTGGCATATTATTGTTATCCATTTGAGTTATAATGCTATCTATTAGCTCAAGCGCAGATCCATTTGAGTCATAATGCTATCAGTTGAATGAACGTTAGGTCTAAAACCGTACTGGCATTCAGATGGGGTTTGTCCATATTTATATTAAAGTGAGGTGGCTATGTCCGGAGGGGGGGTTAATGTCTGGTTACCGTAATTTCCTGCTGCAACATTTTACCTAGAACTTATTGATGTTTATCTTATTATTGATACTATATATATTTCACGCTGCTATTTTAATAACCTTTCATATGGTTCAAGATTATATTTACACACCTATCTTAATCATTTAAAAAATAATTAATATAATATAATAGTATCCATAATATTATGCGTACATTGTTTTATCGCAATGTGCTATTTTAATCACACTCACTGTAAAGCAAGGAGAACATAACTGCATTCGATGTAGTGCTATACAACATAATAATAATAATATAATACAAGTCTTGTATGTGAAACAATTGATCAGTTCAGAGTCCAGACATGTTGCAAATTATGGCAGTTCACAAAGCCAGCTGTTAGTTTTTAATATATGCAGTCAGATGAATAACGTACATGGCTACCTTGTTGCATAATTTAAACTGCCGAGTGTTGTATTTCTCACAGTAACCTTCAGTCTGTAAGCTAGTAGACTCCAGCCCATGTTCGGTGCTACAAGGTTCAATGAGCCATGTCTACTGTCGCCTGCTAGAAGGCTGTGTGGTGGCAACACATTCTGGGTTGACCTTCTACCAGATGTACCACGAATCAATGTAACTTTAATTAAGTACATCGTAACAGAATAAGGTCTGATCGGAATAATGAAACACACACTAGCGATAAGCTTCTCGTCCAGAATACATCAACACTAGAACAAGCTATTATGTGGCAGAGACTATTGCGTATACATGTAATTATTTACTGCAACACATTACTATGTATTATTTTACGTATTATTTAATGTCTGCTTTTATTGTGCAATAACATATTGAACTCAGATCGCATGTATGATGTATATATCATATGCGCTCTGTTGAGTCTGAATTAAAGATATTGATTGATTGATTAGAATAAGTTCAAATTTCAGGTTCTGCTTGAAAAAAGGCTAGTATTGGGGAATAAACTACAAGTCAGCACGGCCTACCTCCCTATATATACCCATGCAAAGAAACATTAGAGGGCAATAACTTATTGCAAGTCCATTATTTAGTAGATTTGTAATCATAAACTAAAATCAAAGTCCATTAATAACCTTAACCTATGGTTATGAACTGGGTCTTAAACTAAAGTTAAGTTACGAACCTTAAGCTATGGTTTATGAACCATACCTTAACATGGAATAAAAACAAATTAATACAAATGAACTTACTTTCTTCAAACATATAGATGTAATTTTCACAATCAATACAAATACACCATGTGGCTATGTTGCAGTTTGGTTGGCTAGAGATGTTGACTCTACATAGATTGGCAAGCCCATACAGTGAGGCATTGTTACATTGTATTGGTTTCCACTTTCAAATCAGGCAACAGTATTTTTGAGAGGCCAACCATGCCCATGGTCATCTAACAAATAAAAAGCACAACAGCTGGACCCAATAAGTAATAAAATTATTTATGAGACAGCCATGTACTTTCTAAGACACTAACTCAATGGGGGATTGATATATGCACACGGATCACAACAAATTTCAACTTGTGACTTGAAACAGAATCACCCAAATATTTTATCATGGCATATAATATATATATATATATATATATTTATATATGTATATATATTATAAATAATGTTAAATAATCAATATTGCATATAAAATGAGAATTTAATATATAAAATATGTTAACTTATACTTATATAAAATATGAGAATTTAATACATAAAATATGTTAACTTATTATATAAAATACGCTAAAATAAAAAATATTATTAAAAGGGTTAAACATGTTATGTTAACTTAAACAAAATGTACAGCAAATATATAAAAAAAATAAAATATATGTTTAGATACATAAAATACTAATGCATTTCGCCATGTCTCAAATGTGATCACGTCGAAGTGACAACAAAATAAAATGTGACACGAGTAATTAACATTCATACCTGAACCGCCTTACTTATCTCTATGATGTGTGGATTTTGATAAAAGGTTGCATGCAAACCATCACCCTCCTGTAAATAAACGACTTCATGCATGTAATTACAATCATGTGTTGTGACATATTAGATTTTTTTTATATTAAATATTTTAACACACTATATATATATATATATATATATATACACACACACACACACACACACACACATATATATATTGTAATTTTGGAGCAGTGATCGTTCCATCCATGTTTTATGTAATAATAATAATAATAATAATTTTATTAAAATGGCAACTATAGCAGTTGAATTATACAATTGGCACAGTAAAACAATCAATGATAACAAATTAATTAAGACAAAAATATTATTTAAAATATAACAAATTTAAAAGGTGCATGTACATCATGTTTAAAGTTATGTTTGTAAATAAACAAGGTAAATATGAAGGACATAATCATAAATTAAAACTTAAAACAGGCTATACTATAGTAAAATAAATGATATGGCTTACTACTATTATGTAAAAAGTAACTAATTTATAAATGAGTTCATAATTATTGCCAGTGTCTTAAAGCATATATGACAACTCTAACTGTAAATCATCCAAATGTGGTGGTGTTGCATGGAGAGGGTAAACAGAACCATCAAAATACTGTCAGGCATGAGACATGACTATAGCTGTCACTGACACTGTCATGTCATGCTACACGTAGACTTAATTTGCTGAAAACAAGTTGCCAGCAGACCATGTTAATTATTGCAGATGCATCATAACAGCCAACATCACCAGTTTACAACAATGTACAGCAATTTTCATTGGGACTTTTACGTGTTAGTTCACACTGGTCAGCAGTTGTGGGCATAACTCATGTAACAGACATGTAACTACATGCCTGGACATGAGTATGACCAGTCAAACATATTTTGTTAACGTATAGAAGTTATAATTTTTTACAAACTAAAGCTGATTTTACTATGGAACTACCCTACATTAAAACGAGCAAACACCTGTTTCTACACCAGTTACCGAAATAGCATATGTCAGTGTCAGTTGGTGTTACAACACGGGCACGCATTTCGGGGATACATAACATTATACTAATCATACGGCGCGCCGAAAACACCCAAGCCTGAGAAAACTATGCCATAAAATGTGGTTACTGCGAGTACAGCGAGTTTATGTTGCTAGTTCCGTTTAGTCAACAATGAGCTCACAAAGTAAATATATGTCACAATACCATATCATGGATAATATTTACAAAAACTCTTTGGAAAGAAAAATTACCTGTTTTAAATCTCGGCGCGCAGCCATGTTTGTTTTGATAACACGAGCTTATATATTTGTAACCGTTTATTGGATGAAATGCTAAGACTTATTTTAAACAAACAGAAGAATGGACAAATAATGTTTATTAAAATATTTTTTTTTTATTGCTGAATTCATTTATATGCAGTAGTTATTTTAAGATCTTCTAATTATGTACAGGTAAAAGTATGATATTTTGTAAGCACTCTTCGGGTCTATAGTCTCATGTCGAAGCCCGTATGTTGTTGTTAGTCGCTCCTTGGCAGCACCTGCCAAAATAGCGTCCGCGTGAAAAAAGCCAGGCAGCGGCAGTTGTTTACCGAAATTGATTGACAGCGGTATGTTTGAATTATTTATCTAATTGAAAGACATATTTACTTCGCAACCAACGCAGATGCCATTGGGTATTTATACAACATATTTATAAGGCATGGGTCATTTCCAGTTGATAGTCCACACATTTTCATTTCGTTGAGGTTGATGCATGGGCATAGCATGACCCGACGACGACGTGTACTACGTAGTCATATATTAGGGACACCCATGGCATAGCATAGTCTTAGGCATGTCATAGCATGGCACTGCACAGTCAGTGTCAATGGATCGCTTGGGCCTTGGCTAAACACTTAAAGTTAAACCGATTTATTACCTTAACTTATGTTCTGATCGCAGGATTGTGACTCCTCATTGACATTGGGAGAGAGAGAGAGAGAGAGAGAGGGAGAGGGGAAAGGTGCATTTATTTTGACAAAAACATGAGGCCGCCCTTGCACAAATTAAATATTTTTGTAATTATTCATGTAGACACGTACAAATATGAGTGCGTACGTATATATATTTATGTATATATATATATATATATATATATATATATATATATATATATATATATTTATGTGTTTTTTTATTTTATAAAAAATATATGTATATCAAAACATATAAATCTATATGCGTATTTACAACAGCAATTAGAAACGTCTAAATGTACCTAATAACTGCAAGCTGTGGAAGCTAATACAATGACAAAAACGTCACAAGTGGAGTAGACATTGAGATTAAGAGTTACAACGTAACAGTTTGCAATATTACATACTGCACTATTTTTTGACACCATAATAATGTTTAGTATATATATATATATATGTGCTGAAACCATGAAACAAATGAGTTTGAACTTTGTCAGTGACCAAGATGTGGGTGTTATTTTAATTATATGAACTATGCAAAACCTGAGTGACTTCCGAGCAAGGAAAAACTTTATTGAGATTTTTATTGTAGTATAAATGGTAGAATTTTAGAAGTTGCAAATGCAGAGTATCCTCTTCCTTTAGAATTTCAAGACTTTTGAACAGTCATTCCGTATGCATGTTACATCTACTATTTGTCACTATTCTGATTGCTTTCTTCTGTAATTTTGAAATCCTTTCATGTTTCATTCACCAAGAAAGTAAGCAGTAATTTATGTGAGGGAGTATCAGTGAGTTAAGGTTAGTAAAACATATTGCGATACAAAAAGTTTCCTTATTATGCCAATTACCCTTGATATTTTACCTGCTATTCTGTTGGTGTGATTTTTCCAGTTTAGATGTTTATTTATTGTTAAACCTGGAAAGCTGAGCATCATTGGAGTCCGTGAAAGCAGATGGAACACCTTTGGGAAGGTTACAACTAGCTCTGGAGAAACTTACTTGTACTCTTGGAATGAGAGAGAAGAAGATACGCACACACATGGAGTAGGGCTGCTCCTCTCAAAGGATGCAGCAAAAAGTCTCATCGAATGGGAACCAGTCTCGGAGAGAATCATCACAGCCAGATTTACATCAAAAGGTCGGAACATCACCATTATACATTGCTATGCACCAACCAACTCTGCTGAATTTGAAGAGAAAGAGACCTTCTACCAACATCTACAAACAGTCACCCAAAAACTACCAAAGAGGGATATCCAAGTTGTTATGGGGGATATGAATGCCAAGATTGGAAAGGATAATGACAATTGGAAAGGCACAATGGGGAAAGAAGGTCTGGGACAGATGAATGAGAATGGTCTCCTGTTTGCAGATTTCTGTACTCTCAATGAACTGATAATCGGAGGAACTCTCTTTCCACACAAGCCTACACACAAAGCCACATGGATATCCCCAGATCTAAAGACGGAAAACCAAATTGACCACATAACAATCACCAAGAAATGGAGGAGAGTGCTTCTAGACGTCAGAGTGAAAAGAGGAGCTGACATTAACTCTGACCACCACCTCCTTGTGGGTGAATTTAGGATGAAGCTAGCAGCAAAGAAGAAGACGGATAACAAGGTACAAAGAAGGTTTGAGATAAGAAAACTTGAAAATACTAAAATACGACAGGAACTGGGAATCACACTACGGAACAGGTTCCAAGCATTGGAAGAGGGAAAAAACATTGATGAAAAGTGGGCAAGATGCAAGAATGCAATTACAGACGCCTGTGAACAAGTCCTAGGCTGCTGGGAAGCTAGGAGGAAGGACTGGATTACAGACGACACCTGGGAAGCTATTGAGACAAGGAGGGAGACTAAAATGAAACTCAACAAGGAAGCAGATGACACAAGAAAAAAACTGCAGCAGGAATACCAGGAAAGAAACAAAACAGTTAAAAAGAAGACAGGGAGGGACAAGAAAACATATGTCAAAAAACTAGCAAACGAGGCTGAGATCGCAGCTAGGCAAAACAACTCCAGAGAGTTATACAAGATCACCAGACAGCTAGCAGGGAAGAACAAGAGCACTAGTCGCCCCATCAGGGACAAACAGGGAAACCTTCTCACTAAGGAATCTTTACAGTTACAACGCTGGAAAGAATATTTCCAAGATATCTTGAATAGGCCTCCACCAGAGGAAATACCAACTGAATGGAAGACAGGTATGCTAGTTACAATCTCCAAGAAAGGGAACCTCAGTGAATGTAAGAACTGGAGAGGGATCATGCTTCTATCAGTACCCGATAAAATTCTCTGCCGTATCATCCTGGATAGGATACAAGAAACAGCTGACAAGAAGCTAAGAAAGGAACAAGCTGGCTTTAGAAAGGATAAATCCTGCACAGATCACATTGCTACACTCAGGATTATCATTGAACAATGCATTGAATGGCAGAGCTCCCTTTACATAAACTTTGTGGACTTCGAAAAAGCATTTGATAGTATAGATAGGACAGTTCTGTGGAAGCTCCTGAGGCATTATGGTTTACCTACAAAATTTGTAACCCTAATAAAGAACATGTACGAAGGTTTCACTGGTCATGTCATCTTTAATGGACAAGTTTCAGAAGGCTTCCAGATTGGAACTGGAGTATGACAGGGCTGCTTGCTATCTCCACTGCTCTTTCTGATAGCCATAGACTGGACAATGAAAAGATCCACAGAACACCATCGTACTGGGATCCAGTGGAACTTGTTCTCACAACTAGAAGACTTGGATTTTGCAGATGATCTAGTACTACTATCAGAAACCCATAAACACATGCAACAAAAAACAGAAAGGCTTCAAGAAAAAAGCAGCCAACTGGGTCTTAAGATCAATGTGGGAAAGACAAAGGTGATGAAAGTCAACAGCAGATCCTCCGAACCCATCTCACTAGAAAGTGGTACTGTTGAGGAAGTACAAGACTTCATCTACCTCGGGAGCAACATCAGTACAAATGGTGGAGCTGACAAAGATGTGGAGCTACGCATCAATAAAGCTCGCCATGCCTTCAGAACCCTACGCCCTGTATGGCTCTCTTCCCAACTATCCATAAACACTAAGATCCGCATTTTCAACACCAACGTTAAACCAGTTCTTCTCTATGGCTGTGAAACGTGGAAAACTACTCAGTCTCTCAACAACAAACTCCAAGTCTTCATCAACAGTCGCCTCCGATACATCCTTAAGGTATGGGGGCCTAACAAAATATCAAATAAAGAGCTCTGGAAGAAAACCAAACAGGAAGAAATAAGCACTACAATCAAGAGGAGAAAATGGAGCTGGATTGGCCACACACTCAGAAAAGATCCAACAAATACAACCAAACAAGCACTGGACTATAACCCACAAGGAAAGAGAAGACAAGGAAGGCCAAAAATCAACTGGAGACGCTCAACACTACAAGATCTTGAAAAAGTGGGGGTCACCTGGCAAGAGGCCAAAGCTATAGCCCAGAAGAGAGTGAGGTGGAGAAACATGGTTGACGCCCTATGCTCCTGAAGGGGCCAAGAGGATTAAGTAAGTAAGTAAGTAAACCTGGAAAGGGTCTCACACACTCAATATGTGTGTCGTTTATCTTGAGAAGAAGTGTCGGTATCTTTTTCATTGGGTGATGGAAAACCATACATTTAGATTTTGCAACATTTAATGAAAGTTTGTTAGCTTTCAACCGTTCACTTATCTTTACCAGTTTAATATTTATATCATTCATATTTGTTTCTTGAGTTTTTTTATGAATCAAAAGAGCAAAGCAAGGTTGAATCATCTGCATAGAGAATCAGTTCAAAGAAATTACCTGCATTTTTCATGCCATTCATATAGATTAAAAACAGGAGAGGTCCCAATATGGATCCTTGCAGAACACCAGTGGCTATAGATAGCCACTTAAATTCAGTGTTATTTATTTCCACGTATTGTTTTCTGTTTGTTAGGTAACTTTGAAAGACATCATTTGCAGGTCTGGTAGTGCCATAAGAAAGTTTTTTTGAGTAGGATTTTGTGATCAGTTGTATCAAACAGGACAGGACAGGAATATGGTAACTGGAATTTCTCCTTTATCAATTTTATATGTAAGTTTATCTGCAAGTTGAAGTGTGGCAAATTCAGTTGAGTGTCCTTTCCTGAAGCCATATTGACTTTTATAAAAATAAAATAATTTATTTTTATGGAAATACTAATAAAGTTGATAAATAATTATCCTTTCAATGATTTTAGAGAATGTCGAGAGAAGAGAAATTAGTCTATAGTTAGTAAGACAAGTTTTTTCCTCCTTTTTGAACAGGGGGATTATTTTAGCGATTTTTAATCTATCAGGAAATATTCCTGTAGAAAGAGTTCGGTTTTCAATTATCGTTAGCGGTTCAGTCAGCACGTCCTTCATGCATTTTATAAGAACCATAGAAATGCTGCCATTGCCATAACTCGGTTTTGCATGAAAACTGTCAGTTACATTTGCAATGTCTTCTCGCTTTATGTGATGAAATTGAAACTCTAACCCATTATTCAAAGTTAAGAAGTCTGAATGATTTATTAACTGGGTTCTTGATTTGGTTGGCAAGTTTGGGACCAATATTGGTGAAGTGACCATTAAATGTATTACAATCTTAATTTGATCAGATACTTTATTATCATCAATTGTACAATAGAAAGGATAAGTTCTCTCCTTTTTTGGTGATTTATTTAGGGTACTGTTTAGCATAGACTCTTTAGGGTTTGTTTTGCATGTACTGAAGCACGTTTCAAAACAAGTTGTTTTAGCTTGTCTAATAACCTTTTTTAGTATGGCATTGTAGTTATGCAATTTATTTTTTAGAGATATGTGTACTTCTGAATCGTGAAGAAATAGCCGCATTTGTTTGTATAAATTATCCCTGTATTTAATGGGTCGTATAATTCAACATGTGATCCATTTAGACTTGCGTATATTTTTGGAATTTTTTCCAATGTACAGGGAAATGTTTACTCTTAAATTTTCCAAATATTACATTATCACTTCGGTTTGCAATTGGGTTTTTATTAAGTTTGCTTGGGAGATTTTGCATTCTTAAATCGTTTAAGAAATTGTCATAAGCACCTGGTGCAGATTTGGTTGTTTTAATGTATTTTTTGCAGAGGCTTATCATAAGAAACCAAACTTAGACTGATAACATAAGGCTGATGATCCAAGAACTTCGTCAGCAGAATACCATAAGCAAAATTCAATGTTGCAGCAGAGCGTTTGCAGAAGAAATTATCAATTAAAGTGCCATTTGAATTTGAAAATCTTGTTGGTAAAGTGATTTGTGGATACATACTAAGAGTTGATAAAGTGTCAAAGAATTTCCTTTTCATTCAATTTCAAGAGGTTGATATTAAAGTTGCCAGTGATTATTAATTCACTATTTGAATTTACCAACGCTGTTAAGGATGTAGCAGATTCCTCTATGAAGCTCTTTGTAATCCATGTTGTTGTCTTTGGTTGGTCTGTATACGTTACCTAACACTATATTCTTTGATATTAGTGCTCCACCTATTTCAATAAATTGGCATTCATATGTTTCTGACCTACAAACTTGTTTACTTGTTAGTTAAATTTTTCATTAAAGGTGCTTAACCAATTAGATTTTTTTTAGTCTCATTTCAAAATTTTGCAAAAAACCAAGCCTACCTAGTATCCTTTGCAACATGTGAGCACGTTTGTGCAACTTTTGGACAACCACTATTTTGATCCTTACCAGATCTGACGACTAAAGTCAATTTTTTCTATTAATTAAAAAAAAAATTTTTACTTGCGATGTCGGTGCTAAGAATAGTGAAACAATTTTTTTTTACAAAGAAGGAAATCGTTCAATGTGTCATTGTCAATGTATGGAGAATGCTTAATTACGTCTAAGAGCATCCCGGCTGGTAGCTGCTCGAAGCGAAGGTCTGAGACAGGGACTGCGGTTGATGACGTCACGGTTCAATGTTAGCTCAAGTTTTGAATGGCAAATTTTTATGACTGCTTCAGACGTGTCACTGTTGTCTTCCGACACTCCATAAACCATCAGGCAGCTTCGTCTACTATATTGTTCGATGTTGTTGATTGCGTCCACTAACTACTGTTTAGACATTTCCAGCTCACTCTTCAAGAGCATTGTCATCTAGTAATAGTTTAAGAATTCCCGTTCCAATTTTTAAATCCAAGGAGCTTCAAAATTATATAGAATTGCCTGATTGCACCAGAATTGGTCCAGGCGGTTTTAAAAAGTATTTGGATTTTGCCTGTATGACTGTTTCAGGGAGGGAATTCCAAAGCTCAAAGTTTGGTTTCTCATACCTGATAATGCTTTGGTTTGTATTAATATTAAGCATAATTACCTCTCAAGAAACTTAGTTATGCTTAATATTAATAACCAAGAAACCGGATCATCTATCCATTCAAAGGCTTTGGTTTGTGTTTTTTTGTAAGGGTACCATACTGCTATCGTGTAGTCAAGAAGCATTCTTACCATTGTGTTATTGTGGCAATTGTTATCTTTGTCTAGAAATTGGAAAGTTTTTGTCTACTTTGTTTACAACTTGATTAATGTGGTCATTAAAGGACAGCTTTGTGTCTACAATAACCCTTAAGTCGTTTTGTTTTTCAGTTGTGTTGAGCGGATGTATGGTGATATTAATTTAAGTGTCATATAACATTCATAGAATATTTGAAATTTATTGCCCAGGACCAGGTGGTTGATATTATTGACTCCCTCCATACTTTTACCTCGTTTTCAGACTTGTGAGTGAAATAGTTTTATAGAGTTATTGCATATTAATGAGAAAAAAGAACAAATTATGTTATTCGCTCTTAAAATGTATATATGTGTACACACAACTTTGACCCTAATGTGCAATTATTGTGAATGTCACTGACCTTGACCTTATATATGATATACCCAAAGTGAGTAAAGCCCGATTTTTATAAAATATTATCATTAGCAAGGTAGCAACAATATTCATGCTAAAAGCTAGAGTGGGACCTGTATGAAATCTTGAGATACAGCAATTTGAAGTTAGTTGGCAGAAATGCTCATGCTATAATAGCTAGTAGCTGTAGATTAGGTTCTGTGAAATGTTCTTTAACTCCAACTTACTTTATCTTAAGAACTTATATTTGGACCATTAAAATATTTTACTTGTAGATACAATGACCTTCATAAAGTTAAAAAAATTTCAAAATTGGGGCTTAGTAATTTTGGGTATATCCAGGTGTCGATGTCAGTGTAACAAAATATTTTTATGTATATCTATAGATAGGCTTTATTGTAAGAATAAAAGAGAAGAAGTAAGAATAAAAATCAACACTGTGCGACAATTAAGGCCAAAGTTATGTATACATGTGTTATGTTGTATCACAAAATTGTGTGAAAATTGCAGAAAACTCACTTATAAGTGCTCTATTTGCGTAATAAGTGGAATGCCACAGGGCAGTGTCATTGGACCCATTCTGTTTATATAATACATCGATTATATACATAATGTTGTGTCATGTGGAATGAAAATATGCACAGATATATCTATGGATAATTCTTCATTTTGTTTTTGATGGAAATGGAATTTAAGCTTATTGCGGCTTTCATGGCTTTTAATTTTATGTAACAATAAAAAATTTTTTCCCCAGCACAATATCAGGGCTGGTAGAATACTGGTTCTATCACACTCTTTTGTAGACAAAAATATGTCCGACATAGTGGCAACATGGGATGTCAGTCTTAGCGACGGAGTGCATCACATCGAATTTGAACATGGCACGACGTCAGGCAAACGGATTGTCAGAGTGGATGGGAAGGTAAGCATACATGCCAAGATTTGTAACAGAAATCTGTAAGACCTGCAAATGAACCCATATGATTATCTATGCTCGCTCGCCCACTTGCTATGCAAACTGCGATATATTGATTGGATTACGTGAGACTTCGCACAGCTCTTCATATGTGTTTTTGAAGTTTGAACACATGGCATTTAACAAATACGGGCTATATGTTGTAATATATAGAATTACTCAAAACCGTAAGAAATGTCTTACATTGCCCATAAGTCAGAAATTTTTTAAGAGTTATGGATAAACTGTAAGAGTTGATACATATGGGTAAGCGAGACATTCAACACCATGTTTGTTCCAAGGAGATTATTGTTATATTGCACATGGGAATTAGACAGGTAGTAATTTAGATACAGATCGGAATCATTTAAAATGATTCCGATCTGCATCTAAATTACTACTACCCACTAGTCTGCTAGTCCTTAGTAAAGATTACGGTGGACTAGTAAACCTGCCTACCCACTAGTCCGCTAGTCCTTAGTAAAGATTACGGCGGACTAGTAAACCTGCCTACCCACTAGTCCGCTAGTCCTTAGTAAAGATTACGGTGGACTAGTAAACCTGCCTACCCACTAGTCCGCTAGTCCTTAGTAAAGATTACGGCGGACTAGTAAACCTGCCTACCCACTAGTCCGCTAGTCCTTAGTAAAGATTACGGCGGACTAGTAAACCTGCCTACCAACTAGTCCGCTAGTCCTTAGTAAAGATTATGGCGGACTAGTAAACCTGCCTACCAACTAGTCCGCTAGTCCTTAGTAAAGATTACGGCGGACTAGTAAACCTGCCTACCAACTAGTCCGCTAGTCCTTAGTAAAGATTACGGTGGACTAGTAGACCTGCCTACCAACTAGTCCGCTAGTCCTTAGTAAAGATTACGGCGGACTAGTAAACCTGCCTACCAACTAGTCCAGCTGTCTAGTAAAAATCCGCGTGTTGCATGGCGCCACCAACCATACAGTTGACAAACTAATTCTTCACCTAATGTGAGTCGACAGTGCAACAACATTTTTGATTGGTTGTTGTGTGACATAGAATTCTGAAGCGACAGTTTTGTTTGGTTTAGTGTATCTGGTAGAGCGGCTAATGACTGCAATTGGAAGCCATTTTCAAATGCGTGGTTTTCGAATACGGTTTACATCTATATTACTTACTTAGTCTATGTTTACACATGATGCATCGTTACTTAACTGGGGTTGTGAAACCAGCAGTAAAGTGCAAGCTGGAAGAGCGTGAACAGGACACGCTGTACAACCAGCAGAAACAACAGCGTGGCTACTTGAAGGTTTGGGAGCATGACCACACGTGGCTGTCCTATGACGAGGACAAGGGTTTGATGTTCTGCACAGTATGCAGGACACACAGCGTGACTGGTGCTCGTGGCAAGAATGCATTCTTGACAGGCACGGACAACTTTCGACCAGACTCCCTACGTGTACATTGTACAAGCGAGGCGCACACATGAGCAGTCGGCCGGCAAACTGCGTTCGAAGCCCGTCCTGGCACTGCACCGGCCCACCAAGCCATTCAAGCGCTGAACATGGCCACCATGGACCATCTGACGCATTTGTTTAGGTAATTATGTTACCCATATAATGTTATAAAATGTATAAAATATTGTGTTTTATTATACTTCGTCTTTTGGGATACAAATAGCGCTATGGTTTGTTATCCCCATTTGGCTATTATCATTAATTTTAAGCGTGCCGTGCAGTAAACAATGGAAAATTATTAATTTGCATCTGATGTAGATCTCTGTTATGTTGTGACTACCCTCAGTATTTACTTAATACTATGATGTTTAACGTTTACTGTGTTGGATGTTTCAGGACCTATCACACGATTGCAAAGCACCAGCGTCCGTTCACTGATTTTGTGTGGCAGTGTACCCTGGATGTGCAGAAGGCCCTTGATGTGGGGAATACGTATATCAGAACGATAAAGTATGCAAGCAGTTTATGCACGCCATCTCCGAGGTTGAGCGCCGTCACCTCGCACACCACATGGAGAGTGCTCAGTTTCTCGACCTCATCAGTGAAGGTGTGATGGATGCATCCATCATGGAAGCCGAGGTTATATTCGTGAGGTATGCAGTGAACAGTGTCATCTCTACTGCCTTCGCTGGTGTTGAGAATGTCGGCAAGGCAGATGCTGCATTGATCAACCAGGCAATTGATGGTGTCGTGGAGCGCTACCTTCACATCCCTAAAGAAATGCTTGTGACAAGCTGGTCGGATTCGGCAGTGATGGCACTGCTGTTATGACTGGATCGGCTAACGGTGTCGCCACGCTCTTCCGAAACGAGCAGCCATGTCTGCAAGCGATCCACTGCTACATGCATCGCCTTAAACTCGCATACAAGGATGCACTGGGTCAGTTGCCCATGTACACAAAGTTGAGCGGTCTACTTCTGAGCCTGTACCTGTTCTATCATCACTCGCCACTGAAACAGCAACTTGAAGGCAGTGTTCGACACATCGTCTCTGCCATGTGCCCTTCCACCACACGTCGGTGGCACTCGCTGGTTGCCACATCTGCTAAAGACACTACAAGCCCTTGTGAAGGATTACCCAGCGTATGTCCTGCATTTGACCCAGATGCATGTGCCCGGGTGCTCCGGAGATGCCAAGGCAAAGGCCATTGGCTTCTTGGTGACACTGCGTCAATGAGACAACATCGAGATGGCCCATCTCCTGCTTGATGTACTGTTGGTGCTGAGCAAGCTGTCCCTGGTGGCTCTGACAGTGACGGCAACAGTTGCTGATGTACACGCCATGCTGATGTCCGCTGTTGCCACCCTTGTGATGTACAAGACCATGGCAACTGTCAAGGAGCGTGCCCTAGCACGCATGGACTTCCACGGTGAGAAACTCACAGATGCTGTCTTCACCAAGCAGACCCGACTGTAGGTGTTGGGCAACCTGGTCAGCTGTGTAGAGGGTCGCTTCATCGACAGCAACTGAGACGTTGTGCGAGCAACATCGATCGTCAGCTTCAAGCTGTGGCTTGAAGCTGCAGGCGATTATGGAAACGACGCTGTGGCCACGTTGAATGACCATTTTGGCCCTGTGCTACATGACGCAGGCATCGACAATTACAGCGTGGAGATGGAGTAGGCCCTGCTGAAGATGCTGCTGTATGAGCAGTCCCCAGACGTGCAACAGCTGACGTGGTCTGGCATCAGTGCAGCCCACCAGGCAGAGTATGGAAACATACTTGGGCTGGTTGACGCCATACTCACTCTGCCAGCTAGCTCAGCTGATGCGGAGAGACGCTTCAGTCAGCTGAAATTGACAAAGAGCAGCATCTGATCAGTGCTGAAGGCGGATCAGCTGACTGATCTGTTGACCATTCAGCTGAGGTCACCAGACATCACTTCGTTTGAGCCAAAGGAGGCCATCGAGCTGTGGAGTGCTGGTGGAGCACGGAGGCCAGACACTTACCCACTTGGGCACTGAGAGTGGCACTGACAGCAGTGACACTGACTGTGACAGTAGTGCCTCCAACGCTGAGTGACACTGACTAACTGGCAGGCAGTGTCAACACCAGGCCTGGATGACACTTGTGTTTTTTGTGTTTTAAATAAAATTGTTGCAATTTAAATTTTTTTTATGTTTTGATAACAGGACTAATAAACCTTTTGGCGGACTAACAAACTTTTGTCTGTACTAGTCCTGCTGTCTAGTAAAATAAATGCTGAAGTTCTACCTCTGAATTTTATTGACACATATTATTGACACAACTTTTGTATCTATTTTCCATCAACATTCTCCTAGACATGGAACCTGATGCTGTGTATGGATTTGTTTTCTATAAAACATGAATCAATACTTATTTGTTAGTTATCCAGCCGGAACCTTTAATTTGTAAATCTTTATATTGTTAAAACTATTATAAAAACTTAATGTTTTTTACAATATATCTAATTGTTTAATTACTTGAGTCATCACAGACAAAGCATGTTTTATTTCATCGCCAAATCATGTATTTTCTCAAATATTAAGAGATGAAAGGTCACGATAGTTATACGTCTTGTATCGATATTAATATTAACCAACCAAGATGGTATAAATTCAGTGTCACAATGTCGTCAGTTAGCCAATGAAAATTGTTGATAATTCCCTTTAATGTGTGGACGAATGAGGTATGGTGTTATAACTAGAAACCAGGAGATCAAGAGGAGACCAATCAGAAGTATTTAAAATATTTAATGGTGATGAACAGTTTGATAGAAATGCTTTTTTCAAACTTAAAGTTGGTAGTTGAACTAGAGGGCACAAAGTCGCATTAATAAAAGAACAGCATAGATTGGATATGAGAAAGTACTTGTTCTCACAGAGGACAATAAATGGATGGAACAAATTATGTACCAATTGTATTAGTGCTAGCAGTATGAATATGTTTAAGAATAAAATTGACAGATATCTGATAAGGGCGGGCTATGTATAGATAAAAAATGTTGGCTTCTCGATAAGCCAATGGCTTCCTCATCCACTTGCCATTTGGAGCTTATTGCTTTGGGTGGCAATCTTAGACAAATGATTGTGTGTTTTCAGGAATTGCTGCGTAAGGAGTGGATGTTCAAGCTGGTCGGACGGGAACATTTCAATATCGGCAAGGCCAGTTGTTGTGTGCTTATACAGGCTGTCAGTGGCTTCGCCTATGAGTACTCCATCGAGGTGAATGGCAAGAGTCTACGCAAGTTTACCGAGAACCAGACTAAAATTATGAAGACTTGGACTCTTACTGTAGATGGCGTACCTACCAGAGTAGTATTAGGTGAGTTCAATGGCGTACCTACTACCTACCAGAGTAGTATTAGGTGAGTTCAATGGCATACCTACCAGAGTAGTATTAGGTGAGCTCAATGGCATACCTACCAGAGTAGTATTAGGTGTGCTCAATGGCGTACCTACCAGAGTAGTATTAGGTGAGCTCAATGGCGTACCTACCAGAGTAGTATTAGGTGAGCTCAATGGCGTACCTACCAGAGTAGTATTAGGTGAGCTCAATGGCGTACCTACCAGAGTAGTATTAGGTGAGTTCAATGGCATACCTACCAGAGTAGTATTAGGTGAGTTCAATGAAAAAAAATTATTAGTTTACTGTGGGAACAAATTAGAAAAAGTACTGGTTTTTCATGGGGGGTGTGGCAGGAAATTGGAGTTGGGAGGTTAATCCAAAAAAATTGGTGGAAGGTGGACTCTCAAAAATGGTAGGAGGTGGGGGATTGGCCCCACTAACAGGTGGTAGATGGGAGGTTGATACCCATGCTCACGCACCCCCTCTTTTCATGGTGACCATAATATGTTAAATAACTTGTAATTGAAATGTCACAATGTATGCTAACGTCACATGGAATGAAGTCTGATATCAACACAACAACCGAATACACCTTGACATCTTGTTAAATATCTCAGCACATCTTCAGATAAATACCTCAACATTAAAATTTTAGTTTACCCAAATAAATACACAAGTACACATTTTGCACTAAGATGCTCTCCACCTTCCCATTAGTTTGATCTTTGAGTCCATCCTGGACTAATACTAAAATAATCTCCTTGTAGATTTGATCTCATACTATGTCCAACATAGTAAACACTAAAATACTCCCCATCTCCTCATATATTTGATCTCACAGTCCATCCTTGGGGTCCCACGTAATAAACACTAAAATACTCCCCATCTCCATGTATATTTGATCTCACAGTCCATCCTTGGGGTCCCACATAGTAAACACTAAAATACTCCCCATCTCCTCATATATTTGATCTCACAGTCCATCCTTGGGGTCCCACATAGTAAACACTAAAATACTCCTCATATATTTGATCTCACAGTCCATCCTTGTGGTCCCACATAGTAAACACTAAAATACTCCCCATCTCCTCATATATTTGATCTCACAGTCCATCTTTGGGGTCCCACATAATAAACACTAAAATACTCCCCATCTCCATGTATATTTGATCCATAAACGTTGTTCACAGTGCTTCTCCATTGGTCTCTGACCCTGTTCTGCATAGCTTTTTCAAGTTCAAAAACTGTTATGCTGAATTCAGACACAAGTAGTTTTGTATACATCTCTGGTCTCCCTGATCTTCTCTGTCTATGCTTTGGTTGCAAAGTAAGCAGCTCTCTTGCAACATCTTTACTTCTGGAACAGTGACTTGCAAATTTAACAAGATTTGCCATCCAAGCCAAAGGCCCAGATGGACAAGGAAGCCATTGGCTTATCGAGAGTCCAACAATGTTCATCTACTTATAACCCGCCCTCCTGAGATATGTGTCAACCTTGTTTTTAAACATATTCACGCTGCTAGCAGTTACACAGTCTGTAGACAATTTGTTCCATTCATTTATTGTCCTCTGTGCGAACGAGTGCTTCCTGATGTCCAATCTACATTGATCCTTTACTAATTTTGCCTCATGTCCTCTAGTTCTGCTATCCTTCTTGAGTGAGAAAAACATATTTCTATCAATATTTTCATACCCATTCAATATCTTTAAAACTTCAATCTGACCTCCTCTTAACCTCCTTGTCTCTAGAGTTGTTAAACCACATTCTTTCAGGCGTTCTTCATAACTAGGGTCTCTAAGTTCTGGAATCATTTTAGTTGCTCTCCTTTGTATGCGTTCAAGCGTTTCTATATCCTTCTTACGATATGGTCTCCATGCTTGTATAAAGTATTCTAAATGAGGTCTAACTATTGCTTTATAAAGAGGTATAATTAACTTTTTTTCCCTTGTATGTTATGTTTCTTCTAATCAATCCAAGAATTTGATTACCCTTTGAAGCTGCAATACCACACTGCTCTGAAACTTTCATATCAGCGCTTATTGTAACTCCTAAGTCCTTTTTTTTACAGTAGTACCCAGAACAGTATCTCCCATTTTATAGTTTACATTCAAGTTCCCATGTAATGTATGTAGGCATTTACATTTCCCAAAATTGAACAGCATCTGCCATTTCTCAGACCATTTCACTAATCTGTCTAGATCGTTTTGTAAATGTTGTTTATCACCATCAGTATTAACCTTTCTAAACAGTTTTGTGTCATCCGCAAATTTCAGTACGTTACTTGTTATACTGTTGTCCAAGTCATTGATATAAATTAAGAATAATATAGGTCCTAATACTGATCCTTGAGGTACCCCACTCAAAACCGATTTCCAATTTGAAACTTCTCCATCTACTACAACTCGTTGTCTTCTGTCAGTCAGCCATTGTTCTATCCAGTCAGTTATGCTATCCCCGATACCATGGGCTTTTAATTTAAGTAGTAATCTTTGATGTGGCACTTTGTCAAAAGCTTTCTGAAAATCTAAGTAGATGATATCTACTGGCGATCCCACGTCTATCCACTTAGTGATTTCTTCCAAAAAACATAACATATTTGTTAAGCATGACCTCGCTTTAAGGAATCCATGTTGAGATGAATTTAATAATTTATGCTTAACGAGGAAGTCCACCACATGGTCTTTAATTAACCTTTCTAATAATTTACAAATCACTGACGTTAAACTCACTGGTCTGTAATTCTCTGACTTATTTCTCGAACCCTTTTTAAATAATGGTATGATGTTTGCTTCTTTCCATTCAAACAGAACAACTCCCTCTTTTAATGACAAGTTGAATACTCTTGCAAGTGGTATACTGATTTGATCTACTGTTTCCATTAGTAATTTTGGAGGAATCTCATCCACTCCCGGTGATTTGGTATCCTTCATTGCCTTTATTTTCTTAGCTACCAATTCTGGAGTTACAACTAACAGACCTAAATAGTCAGATTTAGCCCCCTGAAATTTAGCATCAGCAACTGGTAATGAACTAATATCTTCTTTGGTAAACACTGAACTGAAGTAACCATTTATGTCTTCCGCCATTAAAAACCCCTGTGATATTATATTTCCAGCACTGTCTTCTAGAGGTCCAACCTTGTCTTGTACGTTTTGTTTACTCCTGACATATGCATAAAAACTCTTGCTGTCATTTTTTATGTTACATGCCAGTTTTTGCTCATAGCTTCTTTTAGATTGTCTGATTTCAGTTGTAGCTGCATTAAGTGCCTCTTTGTATTTTGCATAGTCTTCTTCCTTTCTGGTACGCCTATAAACCCTCCACATAGTTTGTTTTAGCATTATTTTCTAATTGCCTCTTTTGACAAGTGTTTCTTTCTACACCGTTTTCCTTGTTTTTGGAAGGGAACAAATTTATCGATGATACTCTCAATTTCATATTTTAGAATATTCCAACATTCAATTGCGGTCTTATTCATCAGCATGTTATTCCAATCTAGCTTTGCTAAGTATTTTCTCATATCTTTGTAGTTACCTTTGTGGAAGTTTCTCTTGTACGTTTTCTTATTTTTACTTTCTGATTTTACATTGATGTCAAAATGTATTTGATTATGGTCACTATTACCCAATGGTTCAAATATTTTTACATTGTCCACTAATTCTTTTTGTGATGACAAAACTATATCTAATACATTTTCTCCCCTGGTTGGTCCTAGTACGTGCTGAGTAAGAAAGCTATCCTGGATTAAACATAGAAATTGTTGATCCTCAATCCCTGTGCTCTCTAGAGAATTCCATTGTATGTGTCCATGGTTAAAATCTCCCATTATGATACATTCCCCTTTACTAACTTCCTTTATAGCATTTTTTATTTTTGTGTTGTCCTCTTCGTTTATGTTTGGACTTCAGTAAACTAATCCAATAGTTAATTTTGAATTTCCTGAAACAATTTTGCACCAAACAGCTTCATCGCAATCTGCTTCCCTTTCTAGTTTTATTTCATAAGCCTGAATAGATTCTTTAACATATAAAATAACTCCCCCGCCCCTTCTTCCTATTCGATCTTTCCTAAACATTACGTATCCTGTCAGTCCTAATTCAGCATCTGTTATATCTATGTTGGCCCATGATTCAGTTATACCAATTATGTGAGGGTCAATATCTTCTACCATAATGTTTAATTCGTTTTTCTTATTTACTATGCTCCTTGCATTTAAACATACGCATCTATAACCTTTTTCAGAGATGTTTTTCGGATGATTTGATATTGGTTTATCTGTGCTAGTGGCCTCTTGTTCTGCTTGAGACACCTCTAGGTAACCCCCCTGCACTTCTAGTTTAAAGAATGTTTACTTCCAAAAATATTTGTCATTGTACCCAAGTCGCTATCTACTGCTGCTGAAAGTTTGTCCGCGAATACTGCCGCCCCCTTTCCACATAAATGAAGCCCATCCTTCATGTACATATCAGCCCTCCCAACAAAACTTCCCCATAAATCCACAAATCCAACTTCCTCTTCCCTACACAGCCTCTGGACTAACATGTTAATTGCTATCCCCCGACAATTTCGATATTTGTGACCCCTCCTGCCCATTACAGGTAAAATCCCTGACAGTATTACCTGCTCAACCCGCGTCTGTTTTAGTGTTCTGACCAACTGCCTATATTTCCTAACTATGGCAGTTGTACCCTCCCTCTCTACGTTATTTGACCCTACGTGTGCTAAAACAGATCCACCCTTACCCGAGCCTACGATGTTTTTTACCCTCTCAGTTATCACCTCTATTTTGGCTCCAGGCAAACAGACCAGTCAGGGAACATACATACATACATAAGGTAATATCTGACATAGTGGTAGTAAACGTTTTCGGTAAAAAGGAATTAACAGCAGGATTTTAGCGTAAATTAGTACACACTGACTTCGTTGTTTTGTTACACAGTGTTCTCCGTATTCGCTAGGTGGCAGGTTTTTTTCTCATGCGAGGTTAATAGAAGACACAGTTAACAAGTATATTAGCCTAAAGTGTTCTTTTGATCACAAAAACAGCCTTATTCAAGGCTAACGTAGCAAACTAATTAAAACTAAATTGTATGATGGCGCCATGCAAACGGCAGTTAAAGGCCACAAGGCACTTAATTTGTGGCAGTTGCAGTAACTGGGTGGACTTCGTCAAGTCTGGGTGCGAGATGTCCTGGGCTGAGGTCCAGGCAGATAGTTTTAGTTTTGAGTGTAGGGGATGCGCGAAGATGAAGGAACTAGAGGTGGAGTTGGAAGAGCTGAGGCTGCTCATTGTGGCAATGGTGGGAAGGGAACAGGGGGGTTGTGCCAGTAGTTCCGGTGGGGGAACAGTAGACGATAAAGTAGGGAAAGACACAAGAGATGCTAGGGAGAGCTCACCTCAGCCTGGGAGGAAGCTGAGAGGAGGGAAGGTGACAGGTCATAGGGAGACAGGACGTAAGGAGACGGGAAGGAAAGGAACGGGAGGGAAGACAACCGGAGTGAAGGAGAGGGGAGTAGGGGAGACAGGAGGGAAGGAGAAGGGAGTGGGGGAGATGGGAGGGAAGACAACCGGAGTGAAGGAGAGGGGAGTAGGGGAGACAGGAGGGAAGGAGAAGGGAGTGGGGGAGACGGAAGGGAAAATAACCGGAGTGAAGGAGAGGGGAGTGGGAGAGACAAGAGCAAAGGAGTGGGAAGTGGGGGAGACAGGAGGGAAGGGGTCAGGACAGAATGTGATGGAGGGAAGGAGTGGAACGGGAGGGAAGACAACCGGAGTGAAGGAGAGGGGAGTAGGGGAGACAGGAGGGGAGGAGAAGAATTAGTGGACAACATAAATTGGGCTCACCTAAATCTGATTTATTTTATAACTCATCCATAACTGTTTTTTGTTGCTTTCAGAAAAAGACACACTAGACGTGTGGGTAAATGGCCAGCGAATGCCAACGACGGTAAGTCGTAAAATAAGAAACTCCTGTCTCTTTCAATATCAGTGATTATAGCTATATGACTAGAGAGGTTATTGTTATTGAGAAATCAGCATTGCAAATATATGTGTAATCAATCTTGTAGGTAATGCCAGGGTTGACAAATTATGTACATAATTATTATATATGATTACAAATGATATTCAGTGATTGTCACACTTACGAGCCATACTCGGAATCAGGTTGTCAGACCGAGTGACCAACAATGAAGTACTGCAACATGCTGATATGCTGAGCATCGAAGCAATGCTTCTACGCCAGCAACTTAGTTCTGTACGGCAAGCTATGGCAGGCAAAGCGAAATGTTGGAACACCACACTACATGGACTGCACAAAGAGACACCTCCATGCTGCCGATATCAACATGAGGCACTGGGAGGAGATGGCACACGATCGCAGTGCATGGCGTACAACCGTCAAAAAAGGAGCCACAAAATCTGAAACCAAAAGAGCAACCGATGCCGAAATCAAACAACAACGCCGCCATGATCGTGCGCTTGCAAATCAAGCAAATCAGCAGCCAGAGTTCGCATGCCAATACTGCGGAAGGAAATTGGCGGCTCGTATTGGCCAACTATCCCATGAAAGAGCTTGTGCGAGAAAACGTTCAATGATTTGCGATTTTAATGTCATACTCGAAACCGAGAGGACAGCCGATGACAAAGGATATTGGTCATTAATGACAATAAGTGTTTGTTCACACAGTGACACTCTATAAATATCAGTAGATTTGTATAGTTAGTCGATTGGGATAATTGATTTAAATAATCGCTTAAGAGCATATTTGCCTTCAGCCCACAGTGGCTGAATTACCATATCTGAAGTTTGTTGTCCATAATTATATCATGTTTTTGTAATAACAACAATACTAATGAGTAAAAAATACTACATAATATTATTAATATGTATAATAAAACATTCATACTAATAATAAAACAATAATATTTAAAAAATCTAATAATAAATTTTTTTTATAAATAATATGTAAGTTTTAATGCTACATAAATTAAAAATACAGTACAGTATTTTATAGACTAGCAAAAATACCCATCCTCCGGACGGGATAACTTGGTAGTTCGTAAGACTGTCACAATAACAATATTTTTTAAAAGTTCACAGAAATATCCATCTATGCATTGGTACTTGGTGCTGCCAGTCAATATCTTGATGCAATAGTGGCTTGTAGTAATGTCTAGTGACATCTCAATCTTGTGTTACATAACTTTGGACTGTCGAAGAATTGACGTGTGACATCAACAGTTGTACCTCGAATAGCGTTGTGGACGGTTGTACAGGATAACTACAAATGCTGATTTGATTGTTCATAGACAGGTAATAGCAGGGTGAATTTCGAAAAAATTAAACTGAAGCGACCCGGCGGTGTGACCATAGATGAACCCCTGAAAGTTTGATGCCCGAGATACAAAGCGTCTACAGGAGTAGCATAACATAAAACACACACTCATTTGCTGGATTATTGTAAGATGACAATGAGGGATATGGGAGTCTGGAGACAGATGGTTGGAGCCAGCAGAGTTTGACCCCTGTGGCCGACATTATCTGGTCGGAATTATATTTGCAAGAAATGGAATATTGAGTGCCATTTTAATAATGCAAGAGAAGGTTTAGACTGATTATGATTTGTGTTTTAGGGTGAGTTTGTGGATGATGGAACAGAGACCCACTTTGTATTGACGGAGACGATGCTCGCACACATCAAGGCTGTCAGCTCAGGCAAAAGAAGAGACGGAATCATTCATAAGCTGTTTGTAAACAATGAAGAAATCCCCGAAGCCAAAGAATAATGATAGTCAATGTTTTATGATTAAACTCTGAGATGCCAAAATGCACAGATTTGTCGTTGATAGATGGGGCTGTTTAGCGGCTCGTTTACTGAGCCCTGGTTTGGTGAATGATTTAATTAGATGTGATATTATTTACATTGGCTGCCAAGCCAAGTGAAATTGTCTTTTAATTAAAGTATCATAGATCTCCAGCTTTCACGCTTTTTAAAAAAAAATTCAGAATGTCATGATCTACAGATTTCAGGCCAAAATCAACAATCAAACCATTCAAAATTTCAAGTAAAAAAAATATATGTAATGATTTGAATCAAGATGTACCATCGAACCTAGTTTAGAGACTATTTATATTTAAACTATCTGTAGAAAAAAGCACCAGAATGAAGTAAATACACAATACATTTTTTTAATATCCCCCGTTCATGAGGTAGAACCTCCTCTCCGTCATGGTGAGACTCACCACACCAGATCTTTAAATACCTCACTCACATCATGAGAGTGGTAGATGTCTTGTTTTTTGTACAATATTATATTGGTGTCTCTGAAGTAGGTTTATTCTATAAAATTTGAAGCTCGGACAGTTGATTGACTGCCGCAATTTCTGCAAAGACATTAACAGATGTAGTTATCTGCAGGTTCTAGGGAGAGAGATAGTGTTTCCAGAGTTGTGATACAAACAGTTGAAGGTGATAATTGTTTTTTTATTTTGAAAGAATAGTAAACAGATATATTGTTTTGAGACATCAGCGGCTAGCTAATCAGAGGCTAGTTATTCTTGTTTGACACTGGTGGAGACGTTAAAACTTCTGCTCATGTTTAGATTAAAGTAATAATAAAAAATAATTATTAGACATTTATAACATGCCGTGTCTCCTTGTAAAGACCTGCTCAGATTAAAATAAGTTTAAAGGATACATTTAGAAATAAGTTAAATAATGTAATATAAATAAAAATGTTCATGTCATAAAAGAGTCATTGCTGTCATCTGGATTGATGAAGCAGTAGTATATTTGGCCTGTGATACGATTAGGGCCAGTAACCAGCAGAAACTTTCAAACATATTCAGTAAAACAGAATGTGATATATACGTTTATGTAGTTGTTATGTAGTTGTTATGTAGTTGTTATGTAGGCTGTGTGGACTGAACACCTCATGTACTTGTGCTTTGTGCACCTCCCATTGGCCAATCAAAATGTAGTAAAATCTTAGTGGGGTGGTGACCTTGATCTAATGCCATTGTGGCAATGACTCGGAGTGTCACATTAGTGGTACATGTTTATTCATCTTAAAAGATCTTGTCAAACATAGAATTGGCAAGAGAGATAAATCAAAACATAGTTGAAGTGTTTATGCATGAAACCGTGCATTTATCACAGGTTATTGTTCACCGTTCTGACAACTTTGTATTATAACACAGTGGGTATATTTCATGAGTGATAAGGCAACATCTTCCTTTAAACACTGTATTGTTACAAAGGTTGTGTTTCCAGTTGTCACCTGTTTTACATTTCTGTTTACTGAGTGGGCTGCACATATATGTGAATGCGTGTAAATGACTGAACAGGCCTTTAGTAACATGCAGCATGTTGTCACAAGGCAGTGTTTTAAAAGTAAATTCTCATCTAGTGTGGTATCCGGTCCTTTGGGCTGCTCAAAGCAGACCTAGCTGTTCATTCCAACATCAACTTGACTTTGGAAGCATTCAACCACACTGCTATTACTGTGCAAAGACTAATCAGTCACACATATCCACTGTTGTCTATAGCCACAAACTTGTATATACAGCTGAGTGAACTTGGGCAGTGTGGAGTGATTGGAATTGCCCCTTTTTTCAAAACAGCAGCAAGAGGGTTTGAACACTGGTTTTCTTGATTGAGAGTGCGATGGTCTACCCACTAAGCTGCTACGCCCCACAATGCCAACATGAGGGATATTTTCAGCCATATGTAGCTTCAAATCATTGGGGCTCTCTGATAGCAACATTTAGGGGTGTTTCCATAGATGGATAACTCCACATTGTAGGTTTTGAAGAGCCACATTTAGGGGTATCTTTATTAAACAAACTCTTGGCCCATGCAAACCCGAAGTTAAACAAACAGCCTACAACATGCTAATCCGGCCAAAACTCGAGTACTTGTCACCTATATGGAATCCTTACACCATTTCACAATTTAAAAAACTTGAAAGAGTACAACACTCTGCTGCCAGATTTGTAAAAAATTATTACAAACGGAACACAAATCCAGCAGACCTGATTACTGCCCTTGGATGGCCAACCCTTGAACGAAAACAAGCCACAACCTTCTACAAAATTCTAAATAACATTATTGAGATCACCCCCCCTCCAGGCCTACTAACCTGCTCTTGAACCCGTGGACATTATGTAGCCCCCAGGTGTCGTATAAATGCAATGGTCTTCATTTTATCCCCGAACCATTCACATATGGAATATGTTTCCACCAAAAATTACCAGCATAAACAAACCAAAATCATTTCAAGAAGCTATCATGGAACTCCCTTTCACCACACCTCCTCACCTAAACTGCCTTTAAAACACAGCGCTCAGCGTAAACTTATCCATGGTGTGGGTATGGAGACTGTTTATGTGTGCATGTGGCAAGACAGCGACAGTATCCATACACATTACCAACCTATTCAAAATTTAAAAACCCTTTCAGCAACATTAAAGATACTAGTCTTTTAGTTGTATGTACCACCCACAACGCATGCACACAGTCCACCACAAACTCCTGCGTTAGCCCAAGTTTGGGCTGTTTGGAGTATATGACATTGGTGATCTACAGAAAAGTTCAATAAATAAAATCATTTAAGACACTGTATATTAATAACAAATGTGTTCCAGTAAGTGTGTGAGTGGTATGTATAAAGTATTGATAATATGAGATGGATGCTGACTGCAAAACAAAATGTTCTTGAAGGATTTCAGGGCAAAACATGATAAATCCAATTTGTTTTTGAAAAAAACTCACTTCTGTGTTTCATCTTCAGAGTATAAATGGAAACTTGTACATGATATTGGAATATCATAAGAATCCAACATCAAAGCAAATGGTAGCTAAAATCTTATCATTTATTGCAGATTTCAAATATGAATTTCCCCTATTTAGATATGTCGCCTGAATTGGCATTTTTCTAATTTTGGCCCGAAACCTGTCATTTGACCAATTTTCTGTTGCAAGGATTGCATTTTGTGATGATAATTCTTTCCAGTTGCTTGACACTGATGGTATTGTAATCAGTAATGTGACATTACATATCATTACATTAAGTTGCAATGGTTACTCATAGTTACATTTATCATAGTTATAGTTTCGCAAATACTGTATTGTATCAAATTGTGTGGCTTAAGTGCATTTATTGGGCAACTAAAAGGAGGAATGAAGTTGTTTTCAATCAAGACTTCTTATATAATAATCACAAATGCCATTTAATTATTGTTTTTGTCATTACAGTTCTCTTCATCTGTCTTACGTATGCGTATTAATGTATTAATGTGTATTTTGCTCATATCAAATATTTCTCGTTTTGAAAAAAAATTGTGGTTTTGAAGTAGAAATACGCTTCTGCGAAATGTTCCATTGTTTATGAGATATTCCCAGTGGAATATGTTGGATCATCTTGTATAGTAAATATGTTGTATAGTTGATAAAGTAAAGTAATCATTGTAGTAGCCTATATATTTAATTTTGTAAAAGTACCCATCAAAATTGGCAAAGAAGATGACATTGTGGTAACTGTTAAGAACATGTAACAAAGTTGTAAATAACTTTAATAATTAAAAATTGGCTTTGTTTACATATACTGTATATGTGTTGGAATTATTTGATCTCCACTGGAATAAGTAAAATCTTAATGATGGAAGTAATAATTTACATCTGATCTCCAAAGAACTATTTGCAGCCATGTTTGAAAGTTGCAAAATAGACATCGAGCTGTGTTGACTTGTTGATGCTTGTTATGTCAACAATATTATATTGTGCAGGATACAAAAATTAGTTTCTAAGTTTCTAAGATGAAACAATACTATATGTAATTATATTTATATTGTCATGGAGTGATATTGTTCCAGAAAATTGCACGCATATATTAGTGGTATGTTTTCATTGTGTACACATGTTAGTGGGCTTATATGGTATGTTTTCATTGTGCACATATATGTTAGTGGGCTTATATGGTATGTTTTCATTGTGCACACATGTTAGTGGGCTTATATGGTATGTTTTCATTGTACACATATATGTTAGTGGCCTTATATGGTATGTTTTCATTGTGCACACATGTTAGTGGGCTTATATGGTATGTTTTCATTGTGCACATATATGTTAGTGGGCTTATAAGCCTTATATGGTATGTTTTCATTGTGCACTGTTGTTTACTGTTATTGATGATTATAATTAGATGTGCTGCATAATGACACTGAGCATTATAGCTGCAGAGCCTGGAAAGCTGAAGGGTTTCTCAAGGTTTGATGTGGCAGTTGTCACATTGCTCAAGTACAATCTCTAGTTGAATGTTACATCGAAAAGGAAAATGTCAGTAGAAAGGTAAATTTACCTGATAGTGTGGCTAGATTATCAGTAAACAGCCATTGTTCTTTGTGTTGTTTATTTAAGTTTTTCAACCAAAGAGATACAGTATATTTCACTTGATAGAACACAGGAAATTTTTTCTTTGTGTATTGTTATAAAATGTTACAATGAAATATTTGAATTATCCTTTGTTGATGTGTTTATTTCTTAAAAATAGTGTATGTGTTATACAGTTGTATAATATTATAGTTACACATTAGAGCATGGTTAACAAAACTTCAGTAATCAAATGTTTATATATATATATATATATATATATATATATATATATATTCATAAATATGGTACTGGAGAGCAAGCGTGATGCTCATTTTTATGAGTTCTGTCAACACAGATGCTTTAAGATATGTTTATGCCACATATGTTACTGAGGTCTCAAAGTCATATCTGATTATCTGACAATTTAAAGAGCTTATTTCAATAATTATGAAATTGACTTAAAAAAATACACCTAATTTGGACACCAAAAATGTCTCATGCCAAACAATCACTTAAACACTGGGGTCATCTGATAAAAATACCCAAGATATCAAGAATATTTGAGTGAGAGGTTATTTTTACAAAGCAGAAATAAAATTGACCCTACTTCTAGAAACTAATCCACCATGAATAATAATAATAATATTAATAATAATAATATGTTCCAATATTTTGGTGTCCATATTACATATATAACATCCTTGTTAAAATAAACAAGATTGCCATCCCAAACAACAAGTTCCAGATAGCAAGTGGACAAGGAAGCCATTGGCTTATCAGAGTCCTTAAAATATCTATTCAATTTGAATATGTTTAATGTCATCTGTTTCATGCTTCCTGCTACATTTAGAGTTTTATTTCTGATGACCATGTGAGATAATATCATTGAAGGCAGTGTTACATATGTATGTAACGTTATCCATTCTATTAAGTATATAAATTGTCACCCTTAAAGTCTCATAATCTCTATAAAAAAATTTCAGTTTAATTTGTACTACCCTAATGTGTGCTCTAAGAAATCATGTTTGCTGAAAATATTATTACCTTACATTTTGGTAAGCGTCACACTCGTGACGCTTTCAGTAACCAGTATCATATATACAAATATGGATGGATAGGTAGTTGGATAGATGGGTGGATGGGTGGGTGGATGCACACAGTTCTACATTAAAAGCACTCAAAATATCCTAAAAGCAACATAATTATACACCCACTAGTCAATTATGTGCATGCATGTGTGCGTGCATGCACAAAGTTTATCAGACTCGGGTAAAGCGTCATAAAAAACTTTCCGGTTTCTCATTGGCGTGCACATTAAAAAATATGGGGCACAAAATTTTTTTTTAATGTATTGTCTTCTAAATCTAAATGTTTTTTTTTCTAAGCAACAAATGATAAGCAAAATCCAAATAATGTTGAACAGCACTTTTCTACTGTAGATTGTTTCATAATAAATCTATGGTGCGATATGACATTGACTACCATAAATGTGGAAAAATTAACACAAATGATTTAGTTATAACTCGTATTTATTGAAATCAACTGTTGTATCGCAGAACTAGCACATTTATTTTCCTACCATATGCTGTTTGTCTAAACATGCATGCATAAATAAAGTTGTACTTTTGGAGAAATGTGCTGCAAATCCAAAATATAATAATATGTTTATTCTATGTTAACTTGATTTCACCTTCTGAGTCTTCTACTTTAATTTGTGACAGTATCCGTCTCTGTTTTGTCTGATCGCCTGTGTTTCTCTTCGTTTCTTCATATTTTTGTCCTTCATTCAGTCCGCCCAATAAGCCCATGAATTTCCCCATTGGTCTGTTTCCCTCCAGCTTGAAAAGTCCTTATTGTGTCATCACTTTACATTATTTTACAAGATTACCAACCAGAAAAAAAGAAAGGGAAAACTCCATGTGACTCAAGTGGCATGTCAACAATGACTTTCCAGTTACTTTTAGCTTGTTGAATATTGTGGCCTCACCCCAGCATATGTGTTTCTCTGTTTTGTTTTAAACATGTCAAAACTATTTTCAATTAAATTAACTGTTTGTCTACAAGAAGTTAAATGTTCCTTAGGGGCATAGTACAAAACAACTGTAGAAACATGAACATAGTATATACGTAAGGCCCCTATGCTGAATGATAATAAAAAAGTTATGTTTATGCAAAATAATTATGATTAATTAATTTATGACCAACATTATTTAGATGATAAAATTTGACTATTTGGCATTTCCAATCAAACACAACAGCATTTGGATAAAAGCTTCTGTGGCAAATGAATGATGGTTACTAATTATTAATAAATCATGAAATTTGAAAGTCTTAGTTTGATTGTCTGCATCGGCTGCACGTATTAAATCAGTGCAAATATTCAACTAGTAATATTATAGTCTTATGGTGCTGATGATTATACCTTTTAGTTTTGCAAACACCCTTCTTAGACTTTAATTTGTCATCATTTGAGAACGTGGCTTGTGCTTTTGTGCTTGTGCATATATATAAAAAGTGGTTCTTTAACATTTGAACTTGTCGCTCTTTCAGAGATCAACAATTGCCAATGGGGTGGATGAATTAGCATTTATATAGAGTTAATAACCATTTACGTTTTGTGTCTTTCATTAACGCGTTTACGGTATAATACGTAAACAAAACACTGTTCACTCGTTCCTAGCTCCGCTTGTACGGGTAGAAATGGCCAGCGGTACGCTAGTGGCACGTGTAGGGGCTGTCACTTGTTTGAATTATTTGAGTGTTTTTAAAAGATGCAGCTTTTGTGGGCATCACCTATTGCAAAAGCGTTTCCGGTCAATTAGCTGTAGGGCCTTGTTAAGTTCACGCAAGTTGGATTTATGGCATGTGAGTATGAACTTCCCAACGAAGACCCAGCCCTCGGCTCGATGTCGTACTTGTAACCTCCAGTCCATGGACCGATGACCTTTAGTAGTACCCGAGAACCGTGTTTCTGGCAACAATCTTTTCATTGGCATTGCAGAAAATAACCGGTGTGAGTGTACCCTATGGTTGCCTACATTGAAGGTACTGCAAAAATGCTGGCCGGATTGTTTAAGTCGGCTGCTTTCGGTTGCATTTCCTACGGCTACGGCCTAAGCCTAGGCTAAGGCTAAGCGGCTAGCTGGCCTGGGCTGGGAACTTGCCTCTAGTTCTATAAAGTCTCACGCATTTGACTTCCACCTCACGCTCTCACACATATGTCTATACATCTCACGTGTTAACAAGATTTGCTATCCAAGCCAAAGGCCCAGATGGCAAGTGGACAAGGAAGCCATTGGTTTATCGAGAGTCCAACAATGTTCATCTACATGTAACCCGCCCTCCTGAGATGTGTGTAAACCCTGTTTTTAGGCATATTCATGCTGCTAGCAGTTATACGATCTGTAGACAATGTGTTCCATTCATTGATTTCCTCTGAATCTGTGAGAACGAGTACTTCCTGATATCCAATCTACACTCATTCTTTACTAATTTTACCTCATATCATCTAGTTCTGCTATCTTTCTTGAGTGAGAAAAACATATTTCTATCAATATTTTCATACCCATTCAATATCTTAAAAATTTTAATCTGATCTCCTCTTAACCTCCTTGTCTCTAGGGTTGTTAAACCACATTCTTTTAGGCATTCTTCGTAACTAAGGTCTCTCATTTCTAAAATCATTTTAGTTGCTCTCCTCTGTATACGTTCAAGCGTATCTATATCCTTCTTACGATATGGTCTTCACGCTTATATACAGTATTCTAAATGAGGTCTAACTTTTGCTTTATACAGAGGTATAATTAGCTTTTTTCCTTGTATGTTATGTTTCTCCTAATCAACCCAAGAATTTGATTACCCTTTGAAGTTGCAATACCACACTGTTCTGAAACTTTCATGTCAGCGCTTATTGTAACTCCTAAGTCCTTTTCTTTTACAGTAGTACCCAGAACAGTATCTCCCATTTTATAGTTTACATCCAAGTTCCCATGTTTTGTATGTAGGCATTTACATTTCCCAAAATTGAACAGCATCTGCCATTTCTCAGACCATTGCCACTGATAGCGCTGAGCGTCTAGGGATCCCCGAGGTTATTCTTATCATCGGTGACACCGGCGCGTACATGTCACTAAGTTAAGGCCTAATAAAAAAAAACTTGTTTCTCGTCTGAACTTTTTTTAAAGGAAGAGGGAGGTCCTTATTATTTACTATTTATGGATTTTTTGCTATTAGTTTCGAAGATGGCTGCCATGTCTTAGATGCTCACTGTGGTTGATTAAAAGACAAGTTGTAGTTTTTGTTATGCAATATGGAACATGCCAGTGATGTATATTACTATATAGCCTGACATTCCATTTGCAAATACATTACTTTTTAGTGGGATTGGCAGATGAATAAAAACATTTACATCAATATAATATGGCCTGTACGTGTTACACCGGAAAACTACTTAAATTGACTAGAAACAAACAAGAAGCAAACATAATGTTTAATGTACACTGTATTTATGAATGTCATGTGTACGTTTGGCCATGGTTTCATTAGTTTGACTCACAGGATGGCATTTATACTGATTGAGACTGGTATTATGTAAATGAATCTGCATGAAGACTATTTAATGCAAGGCATCATCATTCTTTTCATAGAGTCTGTAGAATGCACATACATACATCCCTACACCTTGTATGATCAATAACGAGTGAAAAAACTTTTTAAATAATTTTTTTTTCAATAGTAAATAAAAAAGGAGGGATTGTTGATGGACAGCCCACGTGACAGCCCCATGTCTCCCTGCCAGGATGATCATAATAATTTTGGTACTTTTCTAGAACCTGGGCCCACCTCAATTTCGCTGTTATTAACATACAATATGTATAATAACCAAGCACAGTGCACGCATAGTGCATATTTATGTATGGTACATGTAAATTGTTAAACATGTTGTTTTCAATAATTTGACTGACTTGATTACTTGTGACTTGTGCATTCTTAAGTTCTGGGGAATGCTATATGCTAAATTAGTATTTTTCGAACTAATATTCTAACAATTCTTCGTACTAATTAATTCTATTTACCTATTAATCTTGAAAATGTACAGATGCATTAAGAATTAAATTGTTTCTGGGGGAGACGAGTTGGACCAATAATTTTTGGAGCAGTACTCTCGAATTGAACATGAAACGTATTGGAACATCACTGACCCCTTGAGATTTACATAAATTGGCGAGAAAGAATGTTCACACAGCTCTTAGTTATTACCATCACTATTATATTAATTTATGTATTTTATTATAGTAATTATTTTATCTATGTTGTATTTTAAGTACCTCTGAACAGATTGTATTTATGGATATACGGTGCTATATAAATAACGGTTATATTATTACAACTGCTTGTGGTCTTCAGCCTCATCAGCGTGGCAGGACGTGGCTGCTGCAGCCGGTTCAGTCATGGAGCATGACTGCCTTCCCAGTGAGAGGGAATGCATCCGAGTCGTCCACGGAAACGGCAGACCTGGGAGAGATGGAGACGGAAGAGAAAGTTGAGCCGTACGAGCTTGTCAAGGATGACATTCTGGCACTGAGTGACAACATCAAGAAGGTACTGCTTAGTTACACGGTCTTGCCGTGGGATTCTCTAAGGCTTTATCATTATAATAACATTTAGGAAACTTCTATTGTTTTCATTGCACTTAAGTCCTCGGAAACCCGAATTCAGAGATGCATGAAAGGGTTAGGGTATTACATGTTAATGCTGTATTATGGTCAGATACGATCACATTTACATTGCTTAAAAAATAAGTTCCAATTACGGTACACTTCAAAAATTACACTGCTTCATAGAGGGTGAATTGAAATAATTCATAGGTTCATAGGAGTACAACTACATTGCTTTACAAAAGAAGATTACATCTATTATTACTGCTCACTGTTAGACATGGTTCAATTACAGTAGTCAATTACACAGCCCTAAGGCAGTTACAAGTGCTCCAAAAACCCAGTTACATGTACACTGTAACTGTAATCAATTGTGTCCTCGCATGAGTGGGGTCTGTCTGTCACCAGAGGTAGTTGTACATTGACATTGAGGGGGGGTCTGGCAGAAAAAGTTCAATATATTTTTTACTCAGTAAGACCCATTCTACGCTTTTGGCAGAAAAATTGCACGATTTTAACAAGATTTAACAAGATTTGCCATCCAAACCAAAGGCCCAGATGGCAAGTGGACAAGGAAGCCATTGGCTTATCGAGAGTCCAACAATGTTCACCTACTTATAACCCGCCCTCCTGATATATGTGTCAACCTTGTTTTTAAACATATTCACGCTGCTAGCAGTTACACAATCTGTAGACAGTTTGTTCCATTCATTTATTGTCCTCTGTGAGAACGAGTGCTTCCTGATGTCCAATCTACATTGATCCTTTACTAATTTTGCCTCATGTCCTCTAGTTCTGCTATCCTTCTTGAGTGAGAAAAACATATTTCTATCAATATTTTCATACCCATTCAATATCTTAAAAACTTCAATCTGATCTCCTCTTAACCTCCTTGTCTCTAGAGTTGCTAAACCACATTCTTTCAGGCGTTCTTCATAACTAAGGTCTCTAATTTCTGGAATCATTTTAGTTGCTCTCCTTTGTATGCGTTCAAGCATATCTATATCCTTCTTACGATATGGTCTCCATGCTTGTATAAAGTATTCTAAATGAGGTCTAACCATTGCTTTATAAAGAGGTATAATTAACTTTTTTTCCCTTGTATGTTATGTTTCTTCTAATCAATCCAAGAATTTGATTACCCTTTGAAGCTGCAATACCACACTGCTCTGAAACTTTCATATCAGCGCTTATTGTAACTCCTAAGTCCTTTTCCTTTACAGTAGTACCCAGAACAGTATCTCCCATTTTATAGTTTACATTCAAGTTCCCATGTCCTGTATGTAGGCATTTACATTTCCTAAAATTGAACAGCATCTGCCATTTCTCAGACCATTTCACTAATCTGTCTAGATCGTTTTGTAAATGTTGTTTATCACCATCAGTATTAACCTTTCTAAACAGTTTTGTGTCATCCGCAAATTTCAGTACGTTACTTGTTATACTGTCGTCCAAGTCATTGATATAAATTAAGAATAATATAGGTCCTAATACTGATCCTTGAGGTACCCCACTTAAAACCGATTTCCAATTTGAAACTTCTCCATCTACTACAACTCGTTGTCTTCTGTCAGTCAGCCATTGTTCTATCCAGTCAGTTATGCTATCCCCGATACCATGGGCTTTTAATTTAAGTAGCAATCTTTGATGTGGCACTTTGTCAAAAGCTTTCTGAAAATCTAAGTAGATAATATCTACTGGCGATCCCACGTCTGTCCACTTAGTGATTTCTTCCAAAAAACATAACATATTTGTTAAGCATGACCTCGCTTTAAGGAATCCATGTTGAGATGAATTTAATAATTTATGCTTAACGAGGAAGTCCACCATATGGTCTTTAATTAACCTTTCTAATAATTTACAAATCACTAACGTTAAACTCACTGGTCTGTAATTCTCTGACTTATTTCTCGAACCCTTTTTAAATAATGGTATGATGTTTGCTTCTTTCCATTCAAACGGAACAACTCCCTCTTTTAATGACAAGTTGAATACTCTTGCAAGTGGTATACTGATTTGATCTACTGTTTCCATTAGTAATTTTGGAGGAATCCCATCCACTCCCGGTGATTTGTTATCCTTCATTGCCTTTATTTTCTTAGCTACCAATTCTGGAGTTACAACTAACGGTCCTAAATAGTCAGATTTAGCTCCCTGAAATTTAGCATCAGCAACTGGTAATGAACTAATATCTTCTTTGGTAAACACTGAACTGAAGTAACCATTTAGGTCTTCCGCCATTAAAAACCCCTGTGATATTATATTTCCAGCACTGTCTTCTAGAGGTCCAACCTTGTCTTGTACGTTTTGTTTACTCCTGACATATGCATAAAAACTCTTGCTGTCATTTTTTATGTTACATGCCAGTTTTTGCTCATAGCTTCTTTTAGATTGTCTGATTTCAGTTGTAGCTGCATTAAGTGCCTCTTTGTATTTTGCATAGTCTTCTTCCTTTCTGGTACGCCTATAAACCCTCCACATAGTTTGTTTTAGCATTATTTTTCTAATTGCCTCTTTTGACAAGTGTTTCTTTCTACACCGTTTTCCTTGTTTTCGGAAGGGAACAAATTTATCAATGATACTCTCAATTTCATATTTTAGAATATTCCAACATTAAATTGCAGTCTTATTCATCAGCATGTTATTCCAATCTAGCTGTGCTAAGTATTTTATCATATCTTTGTAGTTACCTTTGTGGAAGTTTCTCTTGTACGTTTTCTTATTTTTACTTTCTGATTTTACATTGATGTCAAAATGTATTTGATTATGGTCACTATTACCCAATGGTTCAAATATTTTTACATTGTCCACTAATTCTTTTTGTGATGACAAAACTATATCTAATACATTTTCTCCCCTGGTTGGTTCTAGTACGTGCTGAGTAAGAAAGCTATCCTGGATTAAACATAGAAATTGTTGATCCTCAATCCCTGTGCTCTCTAGAGAATTCCATTGTATGTGTCCATGGTTAAAATCTCCCATTATGATACATTCCCCTTTACTAACTTCCTTTATAGCGTTTTTTATTTTTGTGTTGTCGTCTTCGTTTATGTTTGGACTTCGGTAAACTAATCCAATAGTTAATTTTGAATTTCCTGAAACAATTTTGCACCAAACAGCTTCATCGCAATCTGCTTCCCTTTCTAGTTTTATTTCATAAGCCTGAATGGATTCTTTAATATATAAAATAACTCCCCCGCCCCTTCTTCCTATTCGATCTTTCCTAAACATTACGTATCCTGTCAGTCCTAATTCAGCATCTGTTATATCTATGTTGGCCCATGATTCAGTTATACCAATTATGTGAGGGTCAATATCTTCTACCATAATGTTTAATTCGTTTTTCTTATTTACTATGCTCCTTGCATTTAAACATACGCATCTATAACCTTTTTCAGAGATGTTTTTCGGATGATTTGATATTGGTTTATCTGTGCTAGTGGCCTCTTGTTCTGCTTGAGACATCTCTAGGTAACCCCCCTGCACTTCTAGTTTAAAGAATGTTTACTTCCAAAAATATTTGTCATTGTACCCAAGGTGCTATCTACTGCTGCTGAAAGTTTGTCCGCGAATACTGCCACCCCCTTTCCACTTAAATGAAGCCCATTCTTCATGTACATATCAGCCCTCCCAACAAAACTTCCCCATAAATCCAACTTCCTCTTCCCTACACAGCCTCTGGACTAACATGTTAATTGCCATCCCCCTACAATTTCGATATTTATGACCCCTCCTGCCCATTACAGGTAAAATCCCTGACAGTATTACCTGCTCAACCCGCGTCTGTTTTAGTGTTCTGACCAACTGCCTATATTTCCTAACTATGGCAGTTGTACCCTCCCTCTCTACGTTATTTGTCCCTACGTGTACTAAAACAGATCCACCCTTACCCGAGCCTACGATGTTTTTTACCCTCTCAGTTATCGCCTCTATTTTGGCTCCAGGCAAGCAGACCACCACATCATCTCCCTTGTTTAAGACTCTGTCGGTCTTCCTAACTATCGAATCCCCCACAAACACCCTCGCTCTCTTCCTCACCCCCTCTATCACTGCTGCAGAATAACTCTTCCTTTTGATCCCCTCCATCACATTCTGTCCTGACACCTTCCCTCCTGTCTCCCCCACTTCCCACTCCTTTGCTCTTGTCTCTCCCACTCTCCTTTCCTTCACTCCGGTTGTTTTCCCTTCCGTCTCCCCCACTCCCTTCTCCTTCCCTCCTGTCTCCCCTACTCCCCTCTCCTTCACTCCGGTTGTTTTCCCTCCCGTCTCCCCCACTCCCTTCTCCTTCCCTCCCGTCTCCGCTACTCCCCTCTCCTTCACTCCGGTTGTCTTCCCTCCCGTCTCCCCCACTCCCTTCTCCTTCCCTCCTGTTTCCCCTACTTCCCTCTCCTTCACCCGGTTGTCTTCCCTCCCGTTCCTTTCCTTCCCGTCTCCTTACGTCCTGTCTCCATATGACCTGTCACCTTCCCTCCTCTCAGCTTCCTCCCAGGCTGAGGTGAGCTCTCCCTAGCATCTCTTGTGTCTTTCCCCACTTTATCGTCTACTATTCCCTCACCGGAACTACTGGCACAACTCCCCTGTTCCCTTCCCACCATTGCCACAACGAGCAGCCTCAGCTCTTCCAACTCCACCTCTAGTTCCTTCATCCTTGCGCATCCCCTACACTCAAAATTAAAACTATCTGGCTGGACCTCAGCCCAGGACTTCTCACACCCAGACTTGACGAAATCTACCCAGTTACTGCAACTGCCACAAATTAAGTGCCTTGTGGCCTTTAACTGCCGTTTGCACGGCGCCATCATACAATTTAGTTTTAATTAGTTTGCTACGTTAGCCTTGAATAAGGCTGTTTTTGTGATCAAAAGAACACTTTAGGCTAAAAATCCTGCCACCTAGCTAATACGGAGAACGCTGTGTAACAAAACAACGAAGTCAGTGTGTACTAATTTACGGTAAAATCCTGCTGTTAATTCCTTTTTACCGAAAACGTTGACTACCACTATGTCAGATATTACCTTATGTATGTAATTTAAGTAAATAAATCACTTTATCTTATATATATATATATTAGCTAATGTAAACGATAGCTCGATGCACGGGTTGAAGGACCTGTAAACAAACTCCCTTTTATCACTCGTTGAGTTTGAATCCGGGAAAAAAAAATACTACCTCTGTTAACAACAACGGTTTCTTAATATATGTCTACAAGAAGTTGGTGAACAATATATGTATAATACTAATATTTATTCTAACCAATATTCACTGTTACTGACTATTCACTATGTTATCTCAATTTTCGATTTGCACAAATAAAAAATATTGCAGTTTCTGTCAGCATAAAAATGCAGTTTCTATCAGCATAGTAGTGATTTTAGACAGTTTCTGTTAGCATAGTAGTGATTTTAGACCATTTACCCGTGTGTGGTGAAATGCTGGTGTCTGTCAACAGGAGCTGAGTACTGACTTCTGTGAGTTGAGAGACATTTCGCACTACCACTTCGATGGACAGGGCAAAGCCTTCCGCCCCATGGTGGTGCTACTAATGGCAAGGGCATGTAACCTACACTACAGACCAACTCACAGGTGAGTGTCATTTCAGACCCGCTCACCGGTCAGTGTCACTACAGACCCACTCACGGGTGAGTGTCAGTGTCACTACAGAGTACAGACCCTCTCACAGCTTAGTGTCAGTGCCAGTACAGACTTACACTTGCTTGTGAGACCCACTCACATGTGAGTGTCAGTGTCACTACAGACCCACTCACAGGTGAGTGTCAATGTCACTAAAGGGCATCTGTCATTGAGTGTTTTGTAACGGAACAGCTGTGTTTATCAGTCTATGGTAGTGCGGTGGATTCGTTGTCCTCCAGAGTCCAATGTTTGTTCACACAGCTAACAATAACCATTGAAACAGGTTCGTGTGGATTATATAATATATGCTTTGGGTCATTGGGTGTGTGTGTTTGTGTTTGTGTGTGTGTGTGTGTGTGTGTGTGTGTTTGTGTGTGTGTGTGTGTGTGTGTGTGTTTGTGTTTGTGTGTGTGTGTGTGTGTGTGTGTGTGTGTGTGTGTGTGTGTGTGTGTGTGTGTGTGTGTGTGTGTGTGTGTGTGTGTGTGTGTGTGTGTGTGTGTGTGTGTGTGTGTGTGTGTGTGTGTGTGTGTGTGTGTGTGTGTGTGTTTTGTCCATTAGAAAATGAAATAAATTACAAATGTTTTCAAGTACAAAATACATTATCCTACACCGAAATATGTCGCCGTATATTTCCTGCTGTTATTACAGTCTACAGTCTGAATAGTAATAAAATAAAAATGGCTATTGAAGAAGAAAGGAGCTAAGAACAATATAGGTCTTCTATAACAATAATAAAAATGGTTAACTGGTATATATCATAATTAAAACAGAAAATGTACCAAATTGATATGTTTCTGAACCATATCTGTACATTTGTTTTAGCCTAGATTTTGTCTTTGAAATAACTTTATGCAATGGACTGTTGCTGAGAGACACCTGGTGGTTGTTGTCGCAGTGAGGTGTTGTCGTCGCAGAAGACAGTAGCCATGATCTCGGAGATGATTCACACAGCCAGTCTGGTGCACGATGACGTGGTGGACTCGGCCGAGACCAGGCGTGGCAAGGTGTCCGTCCAGAGCAGCTGGGGTCAAAAAAATGTACGGATTGGTCTGCTCTTTGTTACCATAACAATGGTGTGTATATCACCCAGGAGTGTTTTATTTTCAGGCTGGTGGTTTGGAATTTACCTTTGTACCAGTTGCTATGGCAACCAGTGACATTTTCTGCAAGGATGTCAGTCATCTACAGTTGGGTAGATTATTACAGTTGCTGTTTATTCTGAAACTGATTTAGTCGTATGATGTACCCATGTTGTAGTTTCTAGGATATCCACCAGGGGTTGAGGTGGAGAAAAAGAACCAGTAAAAAGGGAGAGATAAAAACTAGTTAATTCAGATTACCAACGGATGGTGAAGAATGTAACATTACACGTGTTGGTCGTAAATCTCACGTCGCTTTTATACAATTAACTTTACTAATGGTGATGTCAACAGCGATGTACGGCAGTACGCCCATTGGTGTCAAGAGGAACACCTGTTTTGTTTAGTGACATACAATGAAGTTTTTCAAAATGAATTGTTTATTTTCGGATCACCATTCATAGGTGTGCTGAGCGTGTGCTGAGCGTGTGCTGAGCACTTTTGCAATGTGATACACAAAGGTCAGCATAATTCAAAATTTGGTGTAGGGGGGCGGTCTGAGGTTACATGACATTGATGTTTTGAGGTGATCACTAAGATTGTTGTATTTTAGTCATTATAAAGAATGCCTGATTTTACTACCTCTTTACTGTTCAAATAAAAAATGACCTACAAGAGTTATAACTGAATTAGACGTGTTGACGAGTAATTATTGCCTGGAATGCCAGGCAAGTGTTCAGCTGTGGTGGTTCTGTTCCAGGCTATAGTGGCGGGTGATTATATCATGTCCGTGTCGTCCATAATGCTAGCCAGGGTGGGCAATAACCAGGTGATGGAAGCCTTCTCACAGATCCTGGAAGATCTAGTTGCAGGTACGTAGCAGTTGTTATATATTCCAACAGACAATAACGGTAAAAGTGAAAGGTCGGAACAAAATCTGAATTTTATCAAGTGTATAACAGTATTTTTACTGATATCAATCATGTTTTGACTTTGTGGAAGTAAATGTGAGATATGTAAAATAAAAACAGGACAGTGCAGCTGTTGTATGTATAAAGTGTTTGTTTTTTAATTGTCTTTTAAATTTCCATTTTTGTAGAGGGGGGTGGTAGTACCTGGTGGCACGATTGTAGAGTGACGAAAAGGGTAATAACAAATATAGTCCAATGTGGTACAGTACGCACTTGTAATATCTAGTGAACAGTTATCATTGTGGTAAGATCATTCCAGGATGTTGGCACTTCCCTGTGTCCACTTGCTGCCGTGTTAACACACACACACACACACACACACACACACACACACACACACACACACACACACCACTTACAAGGTTAACTGTTTATGTCATACAGGTTCATAACTGATTATTGATAGCAATGGAACCACCTGCTCTTCAGCAGGAGGAAGATCTGTAGTGTCTGCAGTCACTGTTGTTTTGTACATATAATATATTTCTCCCATGCTAATTTCTCCCATGCTAATTTCTCCCATGCTAATTTCTCCCATGCTAATCGAGTTGCGTAGGAGAAATAACAACCACTGCAGCAGCTTGACTCCTGTCACTACCCAGTCAAGTTTTGGTAGGGCAATACCAATGGCAATGACAACTTCATGCCCAACTGCCGGTTTCATGAAGCGTTCCACTTCGTCCCGTATGAAGAAACCTAGATGTGGACGTTTGACGTAGATCACATAACTTTGAACAATTGCAGAAAATACACATAGCATTGCTAACAATTGTACGTAACTATGAACTCCTGTTCTGAGTTACATAATCTACATTAAATGTTCATATACATAACATCTCCACTCCCAGGGAATTTAGAATGTTTTAATATACGAACCACCTCCATGGGCTGCCAGGCATGTCTACAAAATTTCAGCCCCATACATACGAAACTGACGGATATATATGTGTGAAGGAACATACAGACAACTACTTTATATTATAGATGATGACCGGTTTGCAGGAGAATTTATGCAGCTTGGCTCAAAGGAAGATGAAAGTGAGCGGTTTAACCACTACATGACAAAGACTTTCAAGAAAACTGCCAGTCTTCTTGCCAATAGCTGCAAATCTGTGAGTATTTACATGCATTATTTGGATGATGGATGACTAAGTTGCATAGATGATGTTAGATGCTAAAGGTGTTTTTTGATAAAAATATTCAAAATGTGTTTCCACTGTATTCTGATAGCTTTGTATATTTATTATCTATAAAGTTAACTTTTATAGCAATTACATACCTCTAAATCACTTTCATTCATGTATAAAGCATGCCTCTTTCAAGTTTCAAGTAATAAATCCTGTTTTTCAATCTTTGACGGGCATTTTCTCAAAAACGTGTTTTCTGCATTTGGATAAAAGGATACCTCTCTGAGTAATTATGCTATCCAAAATGAATAAGGGTTTGAATGTTGCATTCAACATACTCTACTCTGCACAATGACCAGACATTTTAGAAATCATCAACAGTTTGAAAGATAAACCCGTATTTGTTGCCAAAAATGAAGGTTTTTTTGCACTTGACAAAAAAATTATTTTAAAAATAAAAACATTTTAACAAATGCTCTGGTCATGGTACAGTAGAATGTGTACTGAACATGGATTTGCAAGATTTATAATCGTGTGTATATGTGTTCGATAAAGAATGGCAGTGTTTCTAAATTTGTTGATATTTGCTTTAAAAAAATGGTGGACATTTTGTTTGTTACCATGGAAACGGGGGGTCTGGCAGAAAAATTTCAATATATTTTTTACTCAGTAAGACCCATTCTATACTTTTTGCAGAAAAATTGCACGATTTGCACAAATAAAAAAAATTATCCTATTTACCTGCCGTGTGTGGCCTTAAAGTAGTAAACTATTTGCATTTTCCAGTACATAAAACCAAAGTTCTTGTGGACACCCACTCAGTGCAAGAAAAACAGGGGGCTACAATGGAAGCCATACATCAATTTCACAATTCAACTGAACTGTGAAAAGCTTTATGTAGAAGTGACTGACTGTCCATCCCTAACGAACAGTCAAATTTTATGGAAACAGCTCATCAATGCTCTGGCTTCGGCTCTGGCCAACCAGTGATGATGACAGTCATGGCAGTAAAGGTGGCCAGAGTTCTTCAGAATTGTTTTTGTTATTGATAAGTTTACTATGTCTTCCAGGATGCTGTAGGTGTTCCTTGTTCCTACCAGGTGGCGATACTAGGAGAGTGCTCAGGGGAGATTGTGGAGTGTGCTTATCAATATGGCCGCAATGTTGGAATAGCGTTCCAGGTGAGTGACTGAGGTTAGCGCACTGGAGAGTGAAAATCATTCAGTCAGTTGTAGTTACTTAAGGTGGCCAATTACCTTGACATAAAAGTAATGAAACTTTAAATTTTAAAGGTTGTTTGAAATCTATTATACCCTCAAAAGGCCAAAAAAAGTTGGGGTGGTCAGCAACGTCACCAGCAAAATTGGCCAAATACTATGCTCCGATTGTAACCAATAATAAGCTTGTAAGAATATTGCAATTTGATATGTTCGAAATATCTAACAATAACAAGTCAAAATGTTTGAATAGATATAGTTTATACTATGTAACATTAATTTACAATAAAAACAATCAGACCTAGTACCTTTAATAATAAAATAATCTGGTGTCTGCTACAAACTGTATTGCCAGTGTTGGTTTATAACCGTCCTCACTAGTCAGGGGTGGTAGTAGTAGTAGTTGTAGTTTTAAGTTCCCGTGAGCGAGCCCTGTAAATCCGAGCGAGAAATATTATTGGTTAACATAGCAACTGAAAGTTCCACGTTTCAACAGGTCAGTCTGCCAGGGATATTGATGTAGTCAGACGCCCCTGGCGGCAAGGATGTATTGAACTATTTGCAGTGTTGGTAATTATGATGATGTTTTCAGCTGGTTGATGACCTGTTGGACTTCACATCAAACGAAGCACTCATGGGCAAGCCAACGGCAGCAGATCTCAAACTGGGGCTAGCCACTGCCCCCGTCCTCTTTGCCGCCGTAGAGGTCAGTGCAAGGGTACAATGGTTGATTGATGCAGATCCATTGAGATCTTGCTAAGGGGTATTCGGGGATAGGGGTGAACTTTGCCATTTTAACCCTTTTTAAATCCAGAATGCCGGAAAAACCCTTTATATTAGCATTACGCATGTTTATTGGATGATTACAAATTTAGTGATGTCAGTATATCTCCTTTTTATTCGGGAACTCTGGGAATCGCCAAATCAGCACCATCCATTGGTTTTAGCCTTGGAATGAGACGATGTTATTGTAGTATGTCATATTACCGTTATATACCATTTAATCTTGCAACAAAATGTTATAGTTTTATGTTATCATTCCACACATTTTCCAGGTAATGTGACATATCTGATATGGAAAACAAATGAAATTTGAAAAGAAATTAAAGATGATACTAAGACAGCTTTGCGTTGCTTTCAGCATCCAGAGTTAAACTCTATGATAATGAGACGGTTTAGGGAGCCAGGGGACGTGAACACAGCATGGAACCTCGTGGCCAAGGTATGTACTGCTCCCCCAACAACATAATGTCCACAGTTTCAGGACAGACTGCACTCTACTCTGCAGGGCCGTTCGTTAGGTGTGGCTTGTGCCCCTATAGGAGCTATGGTCAATATCTCTGGCAGATGCACTCCCCAAATGCGAGTAGCTCCTCTGGTCTAGTATCCACTATGACATGCTCATTTGTGCAAAGGTGATTAGTTTTGATGAAATCATTGGACAAATTTAAATAATTTTTGACTGGGCCCAGTCAAAATTCTGCAGAAACGGCAAAAGTGGCTATGTGTATATACTATAACATATGTTAGTGATGCGCACGGCTCAAGGAGCTGGCTCGACCACGTGCTCACCACCCACTCTAGTCACTCATCAATATCTGATATGGAAGTTAAATATGATTGTGTCTCTTCCGACCACTTACCTCTATGCTTTTCTATATATGTCAAGTTATTACCTTCCTCTGAAGCCACCATACAGGACCAAATTCAAGCACCTCGTCCTGTGTGGAATGCTGCCTCCCCCCAGGATCTCCATAACTATCATACACAAACTGGTTTGCTTTTATCTGCTATTGATGTACTAACCCTAATTGTAATGATGAAGCCCATCGCACTTTGCTAAGCAATCTTTACAATGATATTATAAAATCACTCAAAGACGATGCCGAGGTAATCCCTACTAAGGCTAACAACACGTCTTCTAAGTATACTGTTCTAGGCTGGAACGACCTAATCAGAGACTCCCATCAAGCTGCTAGAGAATCCTTTCTCTTCTGGCGGTCTGCTGGGAGTCCGCGTCATGGTCCCTTGTGTGATATAATGAAAATTAGGCGCGCTCATTTTAAACACAACAAAAGACTATGTGAAAAAAATGCTGAAATTCTTAAAGCTGAAAGACTTGCTTCTAAACTATGTAATAATGACTTCAAAAACTTCTGGAAGGACATAAAACATGAATAACGCCAGGTTGCCAAATCCTAGCAATGTTGGTGGTGCTTCCGGTGTCGAAAATAAAATGTAAAGAATATGTGGCTTCATCATTACCAACCCCTACTTAACTCTATACCTGGCTCTCCAGTCAACATCAAGAAGATTAATGAATACTGTAGCAATGTACAGCTTAATGTTCAGATGATTGTTAATGTTAAGGAAATTCAAAATATAATACATGCAATGCCTGTAGGCAAAGCCCCGGGTTATGATAGTGTAAGTAACGAACATTTTAAATATGCGAATGAAAAACTTCATGTTCTCATGTCACTTTTATAATTATAGTAGCATGTTAATTCACGGTTTTTTACCAGATGCTATGATGATTACAATCATAGCCCCCATAATTAAAAATAAGGCAGGTGACCTGTCTGATAACAACAATTATTTGAATCCTTGATATTATCCAGGGTTTCTACTTTTTTATCTACATGTGTAAACCAATTTGGATTTAATGTGTTTATCTTTCAAACTTGATAATTTTTTTAATGTCTCTGGTCATTGTACAGAGTAAAGTATGCTGAATGCAACATTCAAAACCTTATTTGGATAGCATAATTACTCACGGGAGATATCCTTTTTCCAAATGCAGAAAACACGTTTTTGAGAAAACGGCCGTCAAAGATTTGTTTACCATCAATACTTCTGATACTTTCAAGCTATGTGTCACATAGATATTTCCTTTGGCATGCTTATTTAAATTACTATACTGAATATAACAATGTAAACATTATGTTGCTGGCATAAGTACTTCCAGAGATATGCTTCCTGCAAATGTGATATGTGAACCAAACAAAATGGCTACCATTTTGGAATTTTTGTGTGTCATTATTAATATACAACAGAAGTTTCTTATCAGTATTCTTACCAGTATGGCTGATGGGGCAGGAGGCCATCTCGCCTGTATAAGCTCCTTTATTAGCAGTTTTCTACAACTTCTGTTGATTTGAGTACTTGATTTTAGCAAATTTCTTTGGTAGGTATTTGATAGGGTTGTGTATTTACTAAAATAATGACTTGATGCACGACTTGAAGGTGTTGAAGAAGTTGAAGTGTCATGTATCTGATAACATCAGTCAGGATTGATTCAACAAATAGAAAACTGTTTCCAAATGTGTAACTTGGTCACTTCTCAGGTCACCCGCGGGCAGGCTATAACGCCTATATACATAAAAAAAATTAACTAAATTTGTTAACCTCAGGAACAACTAAGAAACAACTAGACAGTAACAGAGTCCACAAGACAAACAAGGTTCCACAACATTCAGTTGAATCCGCCAGTCTTGTATGCTGGCCCTTCTTACTCCTCGGCCATTGTTCTACTGCAAACTCTGCCGTCGGTCCCGGGAACCGTTGCCGGCATCCGCAGTGTCGCTAACTCGTCATCTGCAGTGACAACGCACGGCTGCATTTCTGCCATATCCGGCTGTTTCCCCGCCGAAAATGTCCTATTTGCACGTGCATCCCATAGTTGCTGCGTTCTCCCTTTCTTTCTCTGCCCAAAAGCTCGCTTTGTGGAAAACTTATTCATTCTGACTTGATGATTAATTTCGTTAGACGCCATCGTTGTGTATATTCACGCGTCATATATGCAAATGTCCGCGCCATGTATGGAAATATCCGGGTCAACGCGGGTCGCAAGTACAGCGGAGCGTCCCGACGGTGACGTAGCATGATGCCGAATACCAAATAATGAGATAGTCAGTAGAATACTGCTTGCATATATGACGAAGTCCAGCGAATACGGGTCAAAGGGTGGGGATGCCGTTTTGGGGTAAGACCACAGTTGACCGTCCTGTTTATTGTTTCACACGAATGTAGGGCATATTAAATTGCGATATGTGAATTTAAAGAATTCATATGATGTGACATACGTGCAATTGAGCAGGCATATTCACAGGTTTGTTTGTAGAAGCTATTGGCTGTGAAATGGTGCATTTTTTTGAGAGTTTAAAAGGCGGAGGGATTTATGGGAATTTTTCTGCTATGGGCCATGTGGGCGCATGAATACAAGGCTATTTTTGTCAAAATTGATGGGCATCACACGTCGGGGCGTTTTAAAAGATCTGGAGGTATGTGATTTTGATAAAACTTGGTCAGCATGTCAATGAGAGGATGGCAGTTGCTGTGAAAAAGTTTCAGAATTTTTAGTGGTCACGTTTTCTTATAATCTAACAAAACGTTAACATGGCCACCAATGCAATTTTCAACTGTGGTCTGACTCCTCTAGACAGTCGGTTCGAGAACGGAAAGGGGAATCTATCCGTACCAAACAAGATGGCGTACGGTGAATTTACGGCAGTGTTGCTAAGGTCTAAACATCGCATATTTTCAAACTTTTGAGAATCAACACTGGATTATTACTTGATAGGGGTACACGTTATTCACAAATAAAAGTGATTTAGAAGTATGTGATCGTTATAAAAATTAACTTTATTGATTATTAACATACAAAGCTATCGGAAAAAGGACGAAACACATTTTGAGCATTTTTTCAAAATACGTAATTTCACCTGCCGTGTGTGGCCTTAAATCCTTTAATTAACGTATTTGCTCATCAATTTTTAGCCTTTTATGTCGGTTGGAAAAATCCGACAATATACTTTTTGTGAATTATCTTCACACTTATTTATTATCAAAGTCCATTGATTAAACATTGGATTGATCAATTGTATGCTTTTAATTCATGATGTTTGTACTTTTATACAAATAAATTTTTCCGTACTTATCTTATATATATATATTTTACTACACATCATGTATGTATATTTATATATATATTTTTCTCACTACATGTACCACTATTGTTCATCATGTGTGTATGTTTTTTTTTTAACCTGTATGTATTTATAATATTATGGGCTCTTGCGTGAAATAAAACATTATTATATTATTATTATTATAAAGCTAATCCACCCTTTCACAACTAACAATCAAAGTAAATAATCTGATGATTTTAACACAATTACCCACTCTTGGTAAACCAACTGTTCGCTAGCATTTGAACTCGATGAATCTGAATCGTGATTGGCTAAATGAATGGAAGAGCCAGTTAATGCGACGCTGCGTTCCTATGCTAATGTGCACTTTGGCTGGTACACTATTTCCAATTTGTTAAGCAAATGTGTACATGTTTTCTGGAGTGTCTGGTTGTATGTTTTCACATTGGTGGTACTTGTGTGTAACTCGACCAGGGCTTGGGTCAATTCCATTTAATCAGTTCAAATTCCTTTCAATTCAGTTTCAGTCATTCAGTTCAGTTTCATCAATTCCAATTCAATTAATTTTTTCAAATTCCAACTCAAATCTATCGATTCCAATTGCGAATTAATTATGTGGGAGTTTTTCCAACGCAAACATGTGTGAAACATAACAACATGCAGAGGATACATGATTTAAAGTAATTACATGAATGCTATGACATTATTATTCCAACTGCTAGAATAGTAAACAGTGTACAATAGCTGAGTCGTCATTCAAACAATATGAAAAGACCAGTAGGCTGATCATTTGATGGTTTCAGAAATACCTGCTCAATGAAACAATACAGGAGTGGCAAGACAATTACTAATTGTTGGGATGCCCCATTGGGGTGGCTGTGGCTTCACACACTCCTAGATTTAACAAGATTGCCATCTCGAACAACAAGTTCCAGATGGCAAGTGGACAAGGAAGCCATTGGCTTATCGAGAGTCCAACAATTTTCTCATCTATGTGTAGCCCGCCTTTATCAGATATCTGTCAATTCTATTTTTAAACATATTCACACTACTAGCATTAACACAATCATTTGGCAGTTTGTTCCATTCATTTATCACCCTCTGTGAGAAAGAGTACTTTCTCATGTCCAACCTACACTGTTCCTTAACTAATGCTGCTTTGTGTCCTCTGGTTCTACTGCCTTCTTTAAGTTTGAAGAACATATTCCTATCAACATCCTCATAACCGTTCACTATTTTAAACACTTCTATTTGGTCTCCTCTTAGTCTCCTGGTCTCTAGTGTTGTCAAACCACATTGTAATAAGTGACTTTCGTAACTAAGGTCTCTTAATTCTGGAATCATCTTAGATAAGATAGAAAGAATACAACGAAGAGCAACTATGTCTTTTTTACGATATGGCCTCCATGCTTGAATACAATATTCCAAATGTGGTCTAACTATTGCTTTGTACAGGGGTACAGTTAGATGTTTCTCCTTATACGTGATAGTTCTCCTAATTAGCCCTAGAATTTGATTTCCTTTCGAAGCAGCAATCCCACATTGCTCTGAAACTTTCATGTCAGCATTAAATGTTACTCCTAAATCCTTTTCTTGTGTGGTTCTACCTAGTACAGCATCCCCCATTTTATATTCCTCGTCCATATTTCCATGTCCAATGTGTATACATTTACACTTCCCAAAATTGAATAACATTTGCCGTTTTTCTGACCATTTAACTAATTTTTCCAGATCATCCTGTAAACTTTGGTTATCTGTATCATTAGTAACCTTTCTGAATACTTTTGTGTCATCTGCAAATTTGAGTACTTTGCTAGATATGTCATCCTCCAAATCATTTATATATATATTAAAAACAGTATAGGGCCTAATACTGATCCCTGTGGTACCCCACTCAAAACAGATTTCCAGTTTGAAATCTCACCATCTACTATTACTCTCTGTATTCTGTGTGTAAGCCACTTTTCTATCCAGTTGATTACATCATTGCCTATACCATGGGCTTTTAGTTTAAGTAACAATCTTTGATGTGGCACTTTATCGAAAGCTTTCTGAAAATCTAAGTAGACAACATCCACTGGTGACCCGTCATCTACCCACTTTGTAATTTCTTCTAAAAAACATAAGAGATTGGTTAGACATGACCTTGCTTTTAGGAATCCATGTTGAGATGTATTTATTAATTTATGTTTTACGAGGAATTCCACCATGTGGTCTCTAATTAATGTTTCGAGTAATTTACATACAACCGATGTTAAACTCACTGGTCTAATTTTCTGGCTTCTTCCTCGATCCCTTCTTAAATAGCGGCGTAATGTTTGCTTCTTTCCATTCTGAAGGAACTATTCCTTCTTCTAGTGACAAGTTAAATAAGTTTGCAAGTGGTATAGTAATTTGATCAACAATTTCCTTTAGCAGTTTTGGTGGTATCCCATCAACTCCAGGTGATTTATTATCTCTCATCTTCTTAATTTTCTTTGCTATCATTTCAGGAGTTACAAATAACTGCCCTAAATGTTCTGATTTATTGCCCTCAAATTTAGTCAATGGAACTGGAAGTGAGCTGATATCTTCTGTGGTAAAAACTGAGCTGAAATACTCATTCAGGACCTCTGCCATTTGGAACCCATCTGAAATTATGTTTTCACTGTTGTTTTCCAGTGGTCCGACCTTATCTCGAACTTTCTGTTTACTCCTTACATAAGCATAGAAACTCCTGCTGTCATTTTTTATATTACCTGCCAATTTTTTTTCAAAGGTTCTTTTAGATTTTCTAATTTCAGTTGTAGCTAGGTTAAGTGCCTCTTTGTAGTTTGTGTAGTCTTCTACATTTGTGTAGTCTTCTACATTCCTAGCACACACTAAGGGCATGGTTTCAGATATGTGCAGGCAGACAACAAATGTTATCTTAGAGCAGGAGCTGCAACCTGTATTGAATTCAAAGTAAGCTCATCACACCCCACCATAGATTGATTTGAGCAGAACTTACGAGTTCTTTTTTTTAAATTTCCACATGGTAACATTGCCATGCAGACCCTTTGTTCAAATTTGGACAAATGTTCTCACCATAGATCTTCAAATGGTGTACAAATGTGTTTAGCTGCTACAAAGACTTTGAGTTTATATACAATTCTAGGGTTGGGTTCAGTGTTATTTAGTTGAATTGGAATTGAAAGAAAATTAATTGAAACTCATTTTCTTGTGCTGGTGCGATAACATTGGAAACAAAACCAAACTGCACCAGCACAAAAAAATTAGGTTCAATTCATTTTCTTTCAATTCCAATTCAACGTACTAAAAATCTTTCAAATTAAAATTCTGCTTGGTCAAAATCTTTCAGGAATTCATTTTTTAAATCACCCAGCTCTGAACTAGGCCGTTTCGAAACAGTTCTGTTCACCCCACTTTGCCTGTGTCTTTCAGAAGAGACTTATACATTTATTATTATGTTTTCAATGCTGTTTTCCAGAGCAACGGTGTCGCGCAGACGAAGATGTTGGCGCGGCAACATTGTCAGGAAGCTCTGCGTCACCTGATGCAGCTACGACCGTCACAGGAGCGGTCAGCGCTCGTCACGGTCATGCATAAAGTGCTCAATCGCCTCAAGTAATCGGGTCAATCTTCATCCGTCTGTGCATCTCTCAGGTGACCGCCAGTCAAGTTAATACAAAACTAGCTAACATTTAGCGATCTGCTGACTCTACAGGTAAAAACGTACACTGGTACGTGGATATGGAATGGTAACATGTTGACTGTGTAAAAGGAGGATTTGTATGGCTCGTTGTACTGTGTTGCATAAATACACCACTAGAGTGCGCTAAAAGTGCACAGTGTGGAGAGAGGGAAGAGCGAACAGTGTGTCTGTGTTATGTATACAACCATGTAGTTTTTATGGAAGTTCCAAGAGGCAACATTCATGAAACTGATAAGAGTTGAGTGCTGAGCTGTACTTGGCAACCTAGTTATTGTTGGAAGTGATGACATGTGGAAGACATAGATTGCAGTGTATGGTAGTTTTGTTAATACAAACGGCATCATAGATAATATAGTTACATTCATAATCAACATGTAAATTCTCTTATTCATCACATACATCAACATGCATCACATACATCACTACATCACATACAAAATTAGCTGTACCAGGAATTCTTTTCTTCTGGTCAACCCAACATTGTTTACTTTACAACATTAAATCGTACAGTAAACAGTACTAGGGTATAGATGCAATTCATTACTATGCTCACATGTAACCACTGATAGTGTTCAGTATTACAGATTGGCTTAACAGTGGAAAAGGTATGATTATTATTTACAAAAGAAAGTTGCTCTGAGCGATATAATTAAAACCCTTTAATCTTCAAGTCCAAAACCTGCCCTCAGACACACTTGATGCAGCTATACCCAGCCAAATTTCAGTCTATTCAATAAGTGGCACTCTGGTGGATAGCGAAGAGAACACATTAAAAACACAGCTGAGGTCTAAGGGGCTAACATCAGTCTCCACGAAATGGAAGATAAGAAAACACAAAACTAGGCAGAAAACATGGTTTGACAACGTTTGGTGCTTTTTGTTGAAATGTAGGATAACAAGGATTATCTACCCTCAGGTGATATCTTATATAGATGTAACACGGTTATGTGCATGTGTAGTTGCCAAGAACACCAAAGTGTACATAGGTGTATTTACATTCATAAAATGTCTTATTAGCTAAGGTGATTTGTTGTCACCTTTGTAAATGTTGCCATGTCTAGTTTTCCACCATTGAATGATGGTGTATGTGGTGAATGTGTAAATGTTGCCATGTCTAGTTTTCCACCATTGAATGATGGTGTATGTGGTGAATGTGTAAATGTTGCCATGTCTAGTTTTCCACCATTGAATGATGGTGTATGTGGTGAATGTGTAAATGCAGTTAAACATTGTTATAATTAACAACTTACGTGCTCAACATTTTTAGTTTTGTATGAAATATCTATGCTTGCTTGATATTTTCACAAGGTATGGGAAACTGAAAGCAAGTTTGAAATGTTAGCGTAAACAAATTAATGTTACAAAGGGATAGTTTCAAAAGACTGATGTATGTAAACACTGCAAAATCCTCTCTGAAAAAACACCCCCTGCTCTACTACATGAAACTTTGAATTACATCGATTCCCTGGAATTCTTCATGTTGTAGTCATCACATACCATTTGTTATAATGTAAAATTGCCTGGATGTGCTCAAAGTCAGCAACCTTATTAACTGTGATCGGAAAATTAGCAGTGTTTTTTTGGGAAATTAAAAGTGTGAAATGTAAGGTATTTTGACACCATCACTCACATTACAAACTCAAACTTGTTTTGTTTAATATGACCAACCCAAACATGACTGGTGATTGTGCAAGGACGCCATTGGCTGATAGAGTGCTGTGTGTCAAGGAACAGAGCTACCATGTAGGACCCAACATGTGTTGTGTGTTACAAGTCAAGGTGTATCTTTATCATACTAGCAACAGCAATGGTCACATCAGACTTAATGATTTGATAAATTTTGATAGTTAAGAGTTACGTTATATTAACATTTTAATTGTTTATGGCATTATAGTGAATTTTCTTGTACACCAGCATGTATATTAAATACTAGTTTTGATTTGAGTGGTACACCAATGCGTTAACTATTTACTATTGGTAGTTTTTTATTTGGGTGTGGAAAAAATGTGTTCACTTTTGGTTGCAAACCATATTCACTGTATTTCCTTTGGTTATGATATGAAGCCAACCATGCTGTTGCTCCGAATGGTGTCTTAATTGATACTACATCAAATATTAGTAACATACACACAAAACATAATCGTCGCAAAAATGGGAGGATGCCTCGTGACCTTAGCTTTAGGACAGGCCTGTTTGATGCTGAATGTCGGTATTGATCTTGACGTAGATTTGGTAGATCATGTGAATAATGATATGACTTGAAGTCATTGTTGTGTATGATCATTAATGAGTTGTCATATTCATATAAGCCACTTGTGGATCATATGTCACTAATCACATATTAACACTCAGGATACTCCAGTTGTCTGTGTCCATGTGCTAGTGGAAGCATCAGCCTCTGCACAGCAAGGGAACACTTTCCCTGTACACAAACATTTATGAACGCTATATTTTTATAAATCAAACTATCAAAAAATGTCAGCATCACTTGACACTGATGTCTAATAAAGGCCAACAACTGTGTTGAATGCGTTTATCTATGTATTAATTGCATGCTAGACCACCTCCATTTTGTCAGAAGCTAGCCCAAGGTCTAGTCCTTGTAGGTAAAGTGCTCACGAAAAGTGGCAAACACCCTCCTTCACTCAATGTTTGTATTGTTGTGTTTTGTAGCTTTTAACATGCAGTTTTACGGGGCACCATTTTGAAATGTCTGCGGTGAACGGACGCACAAGAAAATGTGAATCCCTTGAGAACAAAGAAATAAAAATGTGCTTAGAATGGCCTCGTGAGGCTCGTGTGCAACAAATATAAACAGAAGAAACTATGATAATTTGTTACCGTACTTCAACAGTAATTCTATCACGTAAACTAGTGGTCTAATGTGCTGTTTCGTTATGCCTGATGTGAACTGCCTTGAAATTGTAGCAGTAAAGCTGCAGCATGGGCATAACAAAGCAATCCAAACCATATGCTACCTGTAATAAAACAGTCTTCCTAGTCCAGAACAAATCGAGTTGTTTTGCAGTAACATTTTATTACCACATAACGACACTGCATCACATGAACATGGGCTGATATACAGCTTGGTGTACACGATTATCTGGTTCATGACCAGCCATAAATTGGAGCAATTAATTAAATAATACGGGTTACAATGCAATGCTGACTACGTTGTAATTCACAGTGAATTTTTTCGGAATGCTGCAGTCACGCATGTTGCTGGCAATAGATTTTCTAATTTTTCCATTACAGTTTGCTTAAATTGTTTTGCACATCAGGAATGGTGCCTTCTGGGAGATATATCAACACGTCATTTGCAAAGAGCAGGCAACTTATAAACATTATTTGGTTCACCAACCCATGACAATATGTTACGTATGTAAACATTTTTCAAATGCTTAACTTTGTTTTATGTAGATAGCCAGCCACAAAGTGATCGGCACAGATCACCAGTTGATTGAACTGACACGCTTAATTAAAGTATAATAAACGGCATGTTTATTTAATGATATCCAATGGCAGATCATTATTCACTTGGTGCTAGACTTCACCTTTAATGTTTAATAATGATTTTGTTTAATTACTTTGCTTAATTACATTACTGCCCAACAAACAACAAATTATGCAAAAAAGAAATAGCACACTTTTGTTGCAGTAACAAAATAATTGTCATTCACAACAGTATTTCATAGTAAAATTTACGTGACAACACCAGAAACGAAATCCGAACTAAAGCCTGCAAAATCTGAGAACGATACATGCATTTAGACATGCTATTTTGATTTGAATCGATCGGGTGTCACGGTGTCACCACCTATCAGGCTACAAGATATACCTACATTAAACGAAGTGGCCTTGTGCATTAACTAGGGTGCGAAAAGGACAATTATGTAAACAAAGTTTTGTAGGGAATCTGCTTACTTTGATGTAAGCATCATAACTTGAATAGAATGTGGGTTTAGTCTGCTATAAGTCTGTCATTCGATTTTATACTTTTGTGATGAACACGAAAATATGGACTTTATCAGATTCCCCCATAAATTTTTAAACAAATCCATATCAATATGGGATATGACCGTTTTTCACCCCAAATCCAAAACATTTTTATTTAATAAAGGTAATCCATATGATACGGCATGTCTGTGTTCACAAGTACAGCCACCATATACAAAGTCAGAGATTCTGCGTTTTCTATATAATACTGGGTAGTACACTAAGCATCCTGGGCATTGCTGAGCATCCTGGCCACCAGGGGCTTCTGACTACACTAGTGCCCCGTGGGTGATCGACCTGTTGAATTGCTGATTTTTCAGTTGCTGTGTGACCAAGAATATTGCTCGCTGAGATTGACAGGTCTCTTATACGGGAACTTAGCTTTAATTAGTAGTGGACCCATTGTTGCTGGTCGGGCAGGTTAATGATGAGCATTTCCTGGAAATGCAGGGAGCATCTAGTTGATCTAGTTCCCAGAAACACGTCGACCAAGACAGGAAGTGGGACGAAGTACAAATGATTCAGCCTACATCCACATATGGCGTGGGAAAAACTAACAAATCAACAAATCTGCATTTCATCAGGTCGATCTGCCAGGTACTAACCTAGTTAGTCCTCCCACCAAACAAGCCGCGACGTTATACTGAACTCGCTCGCTCCCAAGGCTCGGTGGTTAGTGGTGGAAGAGACGCAGGTTTGTGTGAACAAGCGCCATCTGGTGGTCGTTGCAGGCATTAATTATGGCTGCGTCATTCGTTGATCCGCTGGGAGCCGCCATAAACTGAACACCACTCTACAAATAGTCGTACAGACAGATGACGCACGTGCGGGGACAGATGACAACGCCTGACGTGTCACTGTTAGTGGCACACAAAATTTAGAGGTGACACGGCTGGGGATAGATATCTATTCAGATAAATCACTAAACTGACAGATAAACAAATCGCACAAATCTACAAACACAATTGTGCATGCTTTCTATACATTTTGTATTATTAATTACTAACCCCCCACAGAACGATCCATTTCAGGGCCTCTCCCCGTTCTTGCAATGTCCTCTAGGTATAAACGACATAAACGTCAATGTCTCACCTGGGCAGCACGGTCAATGTTGTCTCTGAAGGGGAAGAAGGCGTCCGAGCTGAGAGCCACTCGTTGCAGCTTGGCCAGCCAGCTTGACCTCTCGCTCTGTAACATGTCACAAATTATGTACCTGCCTTTCACCATGTAACGCATTCTGCAACGACACCAGTGCACATGTAGCAATCTGTTGTGCCTCTCATGCCATAACCTGTAACATGTTCTGTAACAACATTCAATTGACATTGCCATGACCTTCATGATTGACACATGTATCCCACAATGCTGTGGCGCACTCACCTGTGTCAGTGGAGCCGGCGGGTTCTCAAGGACTTTTTCCCACACGTCCACCGGCATATCCTGAAATGTCAACACACGTGAGGTAAAATTTCATGTAGTTGATAAACTGAAATAAAATAATTGTGCTGTATCAGTCCTGAGTTGGAGTACAAAAAAGCAGAACAGTGCTGCCACCTACCTGGCCATGAGTGCCACTGACATAGATGTCGATGACGTTGGCCATCTCGGCCCTCTTGACCCCGGCCTTGAACTTCATCTCAAGTACGTGAGGGTGTTGCCTCATCCACCTGAAGAACAGAGGTCAGATTCTTGCTGTCCACCTACGAATAATTTACTCAGGAAAGGCACAGAAGCACTTTGTGTTTAATATTTTTAGGCCAACAACTCAGTGCAATTTTAGCAGACTTGAAGTAACCACTACTACAACTACCACTACAACTGTTACTGCAATTTTCTAACATTTTGGATATTGCTTATTAATTAAATTTAATATAGTTGATGTAACTCTATTACAATAAATAAACTTAAGTTAACCTTCTCCCGCATCCATACATAGTTGAAAATTGTCTGTGTAAAGAAGACTTTCCCATTGGCGACAATTTTAATGTTTTTAATGCTGTTTGCAAATTTATATTTTTAATATTCTGAAAATCTATTGTTAATAGTTAGTCTTTCATCAATCTGCTAGAATTTTTTTTCAAATTCTGAATTTTTTCTCCACAAAAACAACATATAAGAAGCTACCAACCAAATGGCATCCAAAACAACTACATCATGCCTTCATGCGCAATGATTCTAATCAATGACACGTGCGTACTGTGCCAGCCAACCAAGTGTCCTAGTCCTCAAATATGGCCTTATCCCTGTTGAAAGAGAATGTTCAAAGCAGCAAGAAATTGTGTACCTTCTCAAAATTACTAGCATGTCATTCGTATGACATGAACGATCTATGTATTAATATGCTAACTTAGTTGGTAGTCTGGCAGGTGCCGAGGTACATTCGCCTCTTTTTATGTCGGACCAGTGGCCTCTGATCTACCCACTGGCGATGTATTTAAGAAACCACAAAGCTACTTATTTAAAGTTATTTACTCATACGATGGAAACAGTGGCCGAACTTAGTGGTCAGCCAATCTCCATAGAGCGTAACAGTGACTTCACCATCTATATATTAATACTCTTTGGTGTAAAATAGTGTCCTGTCCCCTGAATGCAGTTTTAGCCCCCTACCAGTTGTCGGCCTTGTCCCCCGCCAGGCGGGTGCAGTGGATCCGGGACTGCTGCCCCGCTCCGATGCCGATCACCTGACCATCCCTAGCGTAGCACACGGAGTTGGACTGGGCGTACTTGAGGGCGATGGTCGCAACAACAAGGTCTCTGATGGCCTCCTCACTCAGCTGCCATGGCAACGGATTCAGTCAGTCATGTGACACATTGTGATAGCCTGATAGAACATTCAGAACTGCTTATTTACGACAGTGTATTGATGAAACAAATTATAAATCAACGAACAAGAAAAAAAGACTGGCAATGATGGCAAAGGTAAAGGTAGGTAAAGTCATCCCCCAGGCATTACGCCTTAGGAAGCCATGAAGGCTTATATGGCCAGTGCTTAAACTGGTGCTGGTTTCTGTAGTGCGAAGCAACTTAGAGTGCAGTTATACTGACTCTCCTGGACGGGACACTAGTCCATCGCAGGTACCTTCCAAACAGTGTTTGTACTCATTTGCAGCTGAGTAGACTGAGGCAGAGTAGGGTAAACGAAATTGCCTAAGTTTCGAAAACGAACCGTGCCCAGTGTGGGTCTTGAACTCACAACTCTCGAATTTAGAGTCCAACACCTTAACGACTAGGCCACGGCTGCCCCCAACATGGCAAAACAACAGCAGAAACCTATTAATTGTAACTAATATTTCTAGAGATAAATAATAATTTGTATCCAGCAAGAAACCATTACAAACTGATATATTAAAACAGTCAGACTGAACAGAAACCACAAGCACGCTTCTAAAAAGTTTTATGCGGAATGCAGCCTCACTTTCTACAAACCTATAAAAAAATTTCAATATGATAAATTTGTTTTTCATATACTTTGTAGTATTGAGGGATAAGAAATTATAAAATTCATATCAACCCTGCATCAATAAAATATTGGCCTACCAAAATGTTTCTTGTTATAGTAAAGAGCTGCTAACCTTTCGGCATCACCAATATAACAACAAAGAAAAAACACTAACATATGAAACAAAAGACAAGACTAAACCTATTGGGTTCTTCTTTTAGAAAATTAGAACACTTATGGGAAGGATATAACATGGTGCAGCATACTGATAGTCCTTACACATAGAAGCAAATCACACGGAACCAGCAGAAATATTCCTGACTCACATCCTTGTTCTTTGACACAACATTTGTGAAGAGACTGCTTGTGATCTGTGCATTGTTTCTCTTCTGTTGGAGCTGTAGACCAAACAGGGTCCTCAACTCCTTGTCCTCAGGCTCATAATCTGGGTCCATCTGTCAAAAGAATGTTCACATTTTCTTTCCGAGTGTTTCTATTTATTTAAATATACTTTATATTACAGACAATTATGTAAAGTGTTCAATTTATACAGCACCCATTCAACAAACTCAGAGTGCGTTACACTTTGCTATTGCCAGGTACTCATTTATACAGCTGAGTGAACTGAGGCAACGTAGAGTGCAAGAAATTGCCTAAGCTTCAAAGCGGCAGCCGGAGGATTCAAACCCGGGTTCTCTCAATTGAGAGTCCGGTGTTCTACCCACGACGCCACAACGATATCAAGGAATCAAATTCTTTTTGACCGAATGCAACAACATAAGCTAAGACCCTAAACATGCATTAAGTATTGTGGCCAGGAAATTAACACAGATTAACTGGCCTGTATTTATATGAATACTGGCAAATAATGTCTTTTGGACACATCAGGCCGATGCACATGGTTACTAAGTCAGCTTAGTCTCTTAGATGTTGTGAGCGACTGTTCTGGAAAGTATCTAGAGATGGACATGAAATTATGCTTGGAGACAATGAATTCCACTATTTATTGTAGATGGGAAGAAACTATTTATGATGTTTACATCTAGCGTTGTGTTTGATATATTGGTCTAATAAGATATCTATTGGGTTGTGTTCCATTCTGTATAATGTGCAGTCTTTTGACTTTTTGTCTTGTCTGGAGGGTGTCCCATGCGAGGTCTGCAAGGAGTTTGACAAGCATCATAGATCTATTACACACATCCTTAGGGGTTCCCATCACTGTCAGATTACCCTCTGAATAGCGATTGTAAACTATCAGGTACTTGGTGTCATGTATTACCTGGATGATGCAGTATTTCCCCCCTTTCTTCTTACTCAACAGGGTGAGAGCATCAGGGTCGTAGCCAGGGGCAATGATACCGTCAGACACCTACAGAAGTCAACAAGTACAAATTGATGGAAACATAAAATGTATGCTTACCCCCAGGTACTTGCAAAATGTTTAACAGGTAATAAGGATTCCAAAAAGAAATATATTTGCAGCAAAATAACCAGAATGTCCTGGTATAACCAAACAGGATACATGCAAATAATTAATTGAGTATGTTTAATATGAAAAATATTAGCATTCATCAATTTAATAAACAAAAACTGTATTTATTGTTATTAATATATTTTGACAAGAGATAATAAAAACGTCAAAATTCGTGTGTGAGATGTAGCACTGACATTCTTGACGTGAATTCAGCCCTGGACCACACCACAAGTGTGCTGCAATGCGCATCAAGCCATGAATCATAATCTGCACATGCCAGAGAACCAACGTCATGACCCAAATGTGCTGCAGAACCATGACCTGAATGTGCAGCGTACCTCTCTGGAGATGATCCTGGCCGTGGGAAGGTCACAAACATCTGACAAGGCGATGAAGTCACCAAATGATGACATCCTGTCGGCACCTATCACACGAACAACACACGTGACAAGAGTCTGTCAACCACACAACAACAAACGACAGGCACCAACTAGACTAGTGTGTGTCAAACATGTGTAGTGTTATAGGACTACATTATAGGACACATGGTAACACATAAGTGTAGGAATAGTGTAGTGGTTAGACCATCGGACTCTCAATGGAGAGAACGCACGTTCTTGGTAGATATATGTGAACACAAATAGACTTTGTGCAGTAATTGCAGCGAGGCTGAATACTTCCCAGAGAAGTCAAGTTGATGATGGACTGAACAGGTTTGCCGGGGGTGGAGCATAAAGTTCTTTGAGTGGTAATACTGACTGCATGGATACTGTGCGATATTAGAACTTACCTTTTTTTAACCAATACTAAGGGACTATGACGTTACGTTGTAGTACTGGAGAGCAACTACACACATGTATACAAGAGTTATTGATATTGCACTGTATACGTAGAATGATGGAGTCCGTTACCACAAACTTATCACTTTTATATCACTAAACGTACAGCAACATTGAGAAAAGGTTAAATAAATACACCCCTGATCAGTGTATTTAAACCGGCAATCTTTACTTAGAACTTCTTAGAGACTCCATTGTGGCAATCAGGAAACTTTCATGTGCTGCGGCAGAAATGGTACAACACTACCATTATGCACACCCTGTGTCTCTCTAGTGGAATAACAAAGGCAATCATATACAAAAAATTTGTCACAGTAAAAAACTGGATCAGTGGCACCACATCAAAATTAAACTATTTTGTGCAGCACAGCCACTGGCACCGCTATGAACTCCAAGACTCCAGACGTTGCGTCTGGACACACACACAGGTCTTGTGGTAAGACCCACCTCTAGCCCGTGCATACGCCATAGCCAGTGGAGTCAGAATCTCTGCCAGATCGTCCACCATGCACAGCTTGGCCTGCTCCGAGGACAGCGACACACCAACAGCGGCACCTTGTGGCAACACAGGCAAACACTATTATTGGCTGGTGAAAATAAGGACACCTCTGACCTCTCACATATTACACAATATGCAGACATTTATAAAATGCCAATGTTGTGTCCAAATCATCACAGGAACCATATATACTCATTGCACTGTATAATTCAGTTGGTCACGATAATCAGCTGTATATAATTCCTGTCGTAAATTTTTTACCCACAAAATTGTTTGGTGTAAACCAGTAATTTATAATAATGGCTAGTGTAAAATAGTAATTTACAGATTTGTTTTCAAATCATAAACGCATGAATTGCAGATCGTTTCCATGCTGCTTAGCATGGTATTTATGTTTATTCCTTTTACAATCAACGATTGATCCGATGTCTTCTGCCATTAACAAATGCAAATTGGGTGCTTGTGGTTCACTTATGATAAAACTCAACAATGCAACTGGAATGTAAATGAGCAGATCAACATTTATTTAGCAAGTGCACAAAATGAATACTAATAATAATGTTTTATTTATAACATAGTAGATGCAATCATTAACAACGTCAGAAAAAGGGGTATGCTAAAGAAATTTCTTTTCTTACGTAATATACCCCTGTACAATTGTTTAGTATTAGTAAGTATATGATATAGTATATATACAGTTGGCAGTACACCATATATATATATATATATGGTGTACTGCCAACTGTATATATACTATAACACTCTAATATTGTTACTGGTGACATTAGATATATAAATACTGTACTGTAGTAAACATGATTGATGTAAAGACTGTATATATATATATATATATATATATATATATATATATATATATATATATATACACAATCTTTACATATAGGTTATGGCCAGATATGGTAGCTGCATAGGGTATGTTTTTATTGATAATTATGACAAACTTATTTGCCCAGTAAGAAAGAGTAGGTCAAGGGGATTAAAAAATATATTGAACTTTCTTCATTCAGACCCCCAATTTACATGACTTTAATGTCTTTATGTTTCAAATAGACAAATACAAATACTTTTATTTTTAGATATGTACAAATATGCATTCAAAGATAAATAACATATATATATATATGTTAAGTTAGTTATAATTAAATATTCAATTTCTCTAGACCACAAATATATATATATATATATATATATATATATATATATACAATCTTTACATCAATCATGTTTACTACAGTACAGTATTTATATATCTAATGTCACCAGTAACAATATTAGAGTGTTAATTAACCCATTAGAGTCCGCAACAGCCGCGGCCGGCCACTCTGTCCAGTCTTGGAACGGCCGCCGCCGGCCACATACAGGACCCACTATTAAAAAAATCCTGGCAATTAACTACTGAACTAACCGCTACAAAATTTTGCAACAACATCAGTGCATTACGTGCATGGGTTGCCCTTTTAGAAATGTTGATTTTCATCGGTTTTGTTCACGCCATTTCGAAAATTTTTATTTATATATTTTTCATGACAAAATATGGTGTAACCTGAAAAATAACTGTCAGAATTTGTCACATATAGGTACATTTTCTTCATTGGGTTGCATAGGGTTATAGCATGGGATCATTGTCAAATGTCAGCTGCAACTTTCAATGTTTTAACAAATTTACTATTTTGTCTTTGCAAATTGTGATCAAATGTCAACATTTTATTAATAAATCCTATTTCTATGTATACATGCATGTGGAGAAATTACTACTCTTCAAAATAAACACAACTTGTAATTGTCGATACTGAATAGTTTTTTCTACAGATTTCTGAACACAAGGAGGTAAAATCGCTCGAAATTTGCTAGAAATCCTAGGAACAGGGGAACATGTTTTTATAAAATGCTGGGGCCTAATTGGTTAATAACACATACAATACCTAACTTGAGAAAAACTGAGAAATAGGAAACAAAATCAGATTTAGTAGGCATATTAAAATAAGTTTGGTTAATTAATTTTTAATTTATCAACAAATGCATGGAATGTTAGCATCTTTGTAATAATGATCGGTAATAAGTTCCAGCGTTAATTGATAAACAACTGAAACTCTTTGCCTACCACAATACAACTGGCATAGGCAGATTTTAGTATACAACAGACGGGGACAGCACCAGCAGTGTTTGTTAACAATTCCATTGATAACGTAGATGTCCTCTTGTACAAGAATATGTATGGTTTTTGAAAACACGTATAGGACATTGAAAATGATTTGATAAAATGCAGTATATATTTTGTTAATGGGTCGCTGTGGTCTAGAGAAATTGAATATTTAATTATAACTAACTTAACATATATATATATGTTATTTATTTTTGAATGCATATTTGTAAATATGTAAAAATAAAAGTATTTGTATTTGTCTATTTGAAACATAAAGACATTAAAGTCATGTAAATTGGGGGTCTGAATGAAGAAAGTTCAATATATTTTTTAATCCCCTTGACCTACTCTTTCTTACTGGGCAAATAAGTTTGTCATAATTATCAATAAAAACATACCCTATGCAGCTACCATATCTGGCCATAACCTAACAACCAATCAATACAGACAAATGTTATAAATAAATGATTTCCAAGGAAGGGACTGTCTGGGCAGCCTCCCAAGGGAACGTGTACCCAAGCCACCCACCTGCAGGGCTGACGTGCTTGAAGGATGCGGCTGCGGGGAGGGAGAGAGCCTGCTTTAGCTCCCGCACCAGCTGCCATGCATTGAGACCGTCACACAGGTTAATGAAACCAGGGGAGCCGTTCAGCACTGCAACACAAGTTGGACATCCCACAATATTGGGCGCACATTTTGGACATTTTAGCATTGTATTACACGCTGGGATACAAAACACAATATTGTACTACCATATATTATAGGAACCAACTAGGAAATCAGTGTCACATATAAACTTTGTTCCCCCAACAGTCATTCTAGGCATGAAATAAAAAACAAGCATACGGTGTCAGATGTATTCACAAAAACTACAAATTTCCAACAAAGAAAAGTTATGTTCAAATCTTTATGATGTGTGAGGGTATATACAATGAACGCAAATTAATAGAATCACTTTAGGCGAGAACAATTTGATTCTATTAAGCAACGTCCATTGTGCATATGCCCATGTGGTGGCAGTTTAGACCCAATAACATCTTGCATCAGAGGCCGAATTGGGGTCAGTCACATTGTAATTGGAATGCCAATTAAAATTCCGGAATTGGTGCTTTGTTTTTAAAAGTAATTAGAAAAAATGTATTTGGTATTTTCAATTATTTTCCAATTACTTCTTCAAATGCATCATGTAACTTTTAATTCAAGTTATTCACTACAGATAATCAATAAAACATAATATGCTGCGTATATCATATTTAGTTGCCATTATGTACCATAATATGCAGAAATTAAATAAAGCTGCTCTAAAAATTATGCTATTTTGAGTAAGTCTATGGTGGTTCTGTTCACATTCTGTTATTTCAATATATGGAATTTATACTTGGAAGTGGTATTTAATTTTTGAGGTGTAACTGGAATTAGCATCTGTAATTGGTGTGTAATTGGAATTGATATAATGTAATTAACCCCAAGCCTGGTCTGTGGTAAACAGAAAGAGTTGAGAAGGAGACTTGTGAAGCGAGTGTTGCCAAAAGTAGGCAAAAAATACAAGCATACCAGTATGCACTGCAGTGTCCAGTCAAAGTACTGACATGCAGAAAAAGGTTTAACACTTCTATCAATTGTAAGGCAAATTTTAGAGACAAGATTGTCTAATTTCCAGCAGTATCTTCAAAACAGTTATAAACATGGACATATACACATACCAAGTGACCGACTGACCTTTGAGGGGTAACTGCGGCAGGGTGGTGTAGAGCTGGGCAGGCTGTTGGTGGGGGTTCATGCCATAGCGCAGCGGTAGCTGGGCCGCCCCCGCTGCATACTGCTGGCGGAAGTAGTTGGATATGGTGGCATCGTAGAGAGCCGTGTGGTTGAAGGCCTACAACAGTCAGTATCAAGATACCAGCGTCTACAAAACCACAGTGTCTCTTTTGGGCTGAACTCAAAACATTGAGGTATGACACAAAACCAACAATTTTTTTTTGCATTAGTAAAAACTGAAGCGCCACCCGGTGAAAATTTTTTTTTTTTAATTTGCTCACGAGACGATGTAATTCTGTTCGATGTAGCATCGTACATAGATGTTTTGAGACCATCCCCTAGAGCAACAGTGCAGTGAACGTAGTAGGCTCTGGACCAATGGACACCAGTAGATAGTTTATGTACTGCAAAGGTGGCCATCTAAGTAGACAGTTTCTGGAGAAATGGTTTACAAATTAGAAAACTGGTCTCTAAGCAAACTTTAAAAATAGGGATAATAGAATTGTTTCAGTCATACAGGTACTAGTGCCCTGCACTGGCCAAGCTTTGGGCCCAGGCTTCTACTAAATTTTGCAGGCCAGGCTGGGCCTACATTTTGCAGACCCGGGACGAAAAAATATAAAAACTTCGGGCTTGGGCTGGGCCTAGTGTGAGCGGGCCGGGCCTGGGCCTAATAAAAATATTAATACAAAGCCCAGATTATTAATTTTAATAAAAACTTATTATAAATTGTATTTCCGGTTAATGAATGTTTATATATTGGAATGTAGTTTAACCTCGTTTCAACAATGGGACTTCCAATGGTATAATTTTAATAATGTGCATTCTTTTAATAGAGACATTTCATATAATAGCAATGCATAGTATTGCATACACAGAATACACATTACACAGTACTATTACTACATACAGATGTTACAGATGCATGTTTTTGGCAAGAATGTAGCCTTTTGCATACAGCAAGTGGCCTCACACCAGGCCCCATCATCACTTGTTGACACACAGGTTCTAACATGCGTCCTAATTCTAATTTATTATCTGAACTGCTTATATTATAAACTGGCATGTCAGAATCACTACTTGAACTTATAATTACAAACTGATATTATAAACTGGCCTGTCAGCATCACTACTTGAACTTATAATTACAAACTTATAACATGAAGGTGAATACCTTGAGGGCCAACGTCTTTCTGGTGTCAAGACAAGTATCAAGCTCCTGGGATGAACCAATCTCTTTGATAATTCTGAAACATGCCCTAAATTTATACACACATGCTCTAAGTTTGCACAGTATGCCACGTAGTATCCACAGTGTGTGAATAAAAACCTGCCAATGTGCAGTGCTTCAAGTTAATAGAAATATTGTTAAGCCTAGCAACTACCATAAACTGAACTTAACTTTACCTAACTGACCAGCAACATAAGCCAATTGCCTGAGCCCGTATTCTCAAGACTTGATTTGTAAATCAAATTTTCCATAAAACAGCATGCTAAATTTAAGATTATAATGAAACCCTGCCAGTCTTGGCTGAGATTCAACATGGATTATGTAATTCTTCAGGCCTATTCAGTATTTAGCACTTCAGAAAATATATACGCAGATATTCCACGAGTGACTCCCTAGGAGAGTTTTGTCGCCATATCTAAACAAAAAAAACTTGAATTATGAATTTGTAAGTTTTTCAAGAATACAGGCCTTGAGGTGTATATTACAATCAGCTTAGTTTTACACAGGCCATTGGAATAATTGTCAAGCATGATGTGAATGTGACATTGTTACTTACTGGTCGTAGTCGGCAGGATCACAGAGGACTGTCACTCGGGCGTGGTTCTTGGCTGCCGCCCTCAGTAGTGTCACCCCTCCTACAAGAAGTGGCAGAATCACTTATCTTATGGTGAATAGGAACATCACTGGTATGAGAACACTGGTATGAGAACACTTGGGAATTTCTTATGATCATAAAATAGATCATGAGAATAGTTTCGATGTCCATAATATGTACCGTACGATTCCTAATAGTAGCGCACTACCTAATAGACACACACACCCTTTTTGTGAAGGGAAACCATGCGCAAAAATATATAGTTTCAGGAGTGAAGGCACGCTAAATGCAAATGACAGCAGTACTGCTGTGGCTGGTGGTATCTTGCGCACTCTTTAGAAATAATTCATAGTGTGTGTTTTTAGCCGCAACGTGGCACCACATTGGCAGCTTTCGCCAGATGTCTGTGGAAGTACTAGGACTAGCTTTTATTTATTTTATCGCTCACTCGCCGTCATCAAAGCGTGCAAGTCTGAATTGTCTATTTAATGATGCTCAAAGAATCGAGTGGTGGACAGCTGACATTGTTTGTCTGGAATTACAAAAACCGCGAACGAACATGCTTTTTCAGTGTCTATCTCTTGCGTTCTTGTAGTGTGTCGATCAAGTGTCATTTGGTTTGGTGGATGCACTGCAATCTGCATCTTTGCTACGTACAAAACAAACAACACTACACCTCATTGTAGGCCTACATTAAGCGTATTTAGCACCTTCAAAACAATTTGAAGCACATGCAGATTGGACAAAATATATCATGTAAAACAAGCGCATAGTTCACACTGGCGCCACACTGCGGATTAACTACCAGTCTGATTTAGAGGTAGATCATGATTTGGGCCGCGTTTGCGAACTAATAGACGCACACCGAAGCCTTCGCACTCACGCACTGCACATCTACAGGGAATAACACGGTATTAGTAATTTGTGTAAATAAAATATTCACATGAAAATCTGCCTATTTCCCACAGGTTTTTTAGTAGCACTTGCCATTAAGCATAGCAAAATGTGGCATCATGGCCTAAAACGTGTAACAAAATGTTTTCAAAGTAAGTGTATAACCAATCACATTCTCCAGAGCACACATTCTGCCACATACCTATGTCGATCTGTTCAACGGCATCACCGACAGTGACATCTGGTGAGGATACAGTCTTTGCGAATGGGTACAGGTTGCACACCACCAAACTACAACAAACAGAATAGAAAATGTGTGGATCACTGGAAAACACCACAGAAAGCATAGATTAGGATTAGTTTATTAACTTTGTATGCAATTTATGTAATGTTTACATAATTGGCTAAACAGCTTTGAACATTTCTATTTCTACGCAATGATTTTTTATTTGTCAGCCAGGAGAACGGGGAAACAAAAGTCAAAAGGGAAACAAAAGTCATGGTTTTGGGCCTAAACACCTGTAAGAGTTAATAAAACATAACCATTTGCAACTACAGTTAAGAATATCATGTCAGTGGTTTACTAGGAAAACCTTGTTGAACACACATCATCATAATGGACCACACCATACTGTTATATAACCCTACATCACAAGTGTCAATCTAAAAAAATTTGCTCGCCAAATGAAAATATATCTGTATAAACCTATTCCTATATTTGCCAATATGATATGGCTATGTTGTTTGCATGCAAACTCAACTTATGTAACATATTTTGGCCTTTGTTTACCAAACTAGTCCTCTTTCTGACAAAATAACATGTTTGTTTGAGACTGCGTTGGTTCTATGTATGCCGGCCTCCCTTAATACATCTCAATAGTCTAGGTTACCCAATTTTTATAAAACTGCACATGTGCTTATAGGTCTCGCTGGTCAACATGCCAGTGCTCAGTCACCTGGAGAAATGACTGGAATGTCCCACTCTTAGAACACATTCCGAGTAAACTGTGGCATGATATTCTTGATATTAGTTGCACACAGTTAGCTTTTATTATCTGAGACCTCTGTTTTGTTTCCAATACTTATATGAGAAGATATCAATTAACATCTGATTTTCAGAAAGTAAAATTTTGCACAGTGCTAAGACATTATCTTCGCCATAAGTGACAAAATAAATGGTGATCTGACCGCGGTACTTACTTGATGTACTTGTGTCCCTGAGCTGTCATGTCTGCCTCGTCACTGGCTGTCCGTCGGGCCAGGATGCCTACAAGGTATGTCAGGTTTAACCTGATTAATACATTGAAGAGTCATATCACTTTCTCACAGTTCCTGCACGGTTCACAATCCTGAGTATGAAATGGAATGCCACTGAGCACCCTTTTATTGGTGCTGACATTAACAGGACTGTTTATAAACAAGATTCTGAACAATTTGCAAGACTTGCAGTAATTCAGAAACAGTTGGCGTTTCTAGTGTAACACAGTTGCTTGACCTGATGTTGCCTAGTGGCCAGTACTCTATATTGTGTGAAGTTGTCAGGTATGAAGCGGGGTTGTATGCCTTTCAGAACCTGGCATTTATCCAAGACCATTCATGCACTTCTAACCAAGCCATGGTTAGAAAGTAGCACATAACTAGGGTTGAATATAAGTGCACTTCAGCTATATCCAATAACATATAGAACAAAAATAAGTAAATTTGCAAATTTGCACAGCACACACAACCTTTTATTAGAAAACCAAATTAGAAAATTTGCTGACATTTAATTGTAGAATAATTTAGTGTATGTCAGCCTGTCAAATGTGAGGGTAAGAGTTGCCCGTCACATTGGGGTTCTTCCTATGAGGCCCGAGTGGGCAGGTTTTCTTTGAAAGGCCAGTAGAGAGCCTGAAGAATCTATCGAATTCCAAGCATGTAGCTTTGGCATCACCCTTATAAAGCCTTTATTTTTTACTAATTGGTTTATGGATCCACCGACCCGATATTGTTGTTTTTGAAAAAAAACTTCTTTACTATTTCGTGTCGTATTTTAATATCATTCCATATACAAAACAAAATGTTCTTAAAAATATGGTATTTTTGATCCAAGTAGTGCCACGTTGCATCATCATCTTCAACAGTGAGCGACAGTGACATATATTATTGTTCAATGACGCTATTTAGGCTAAAAAGTGCGCAAACACATAATCAGGACTGCCTACTTCACCAAAACAAATTCCGTAATGCCCCCTCCAGACATCCACCCAATAGGTCAACTGCAGTGACTGATACCGTGTGACAGACGCAGCCCATTCAGTGCCTGGGAATACTGTACCACCAACTGATTTTGTCACAGGCAGCGAAGTATAGCTTGTTGCAAAATTCAATGAGTCACAATGTTAGTTACTGCTGTCATTTATAGCCTGAGCTAGGCACTTCAAAGAAGTTTGTGTCCGCAGTCACTGACATTGTGGGAAAGTGTTGTAACACTAGAATTGCCAATAATTCTTCACCCAGTGTCCCATTGCCTAACAAAATTTGCAATTCGGTTAGCGCTGGAAACACAATAATTCTGCTGTAAGTTGTCAGAGCAGAACTTAATAAAAATAAAATTATTGGATTTTTTTGCTACCCAAAAACAGATTTCTTTGCCAGATTTCACTTTTTAATATTTTAATTTAATTCATTTTAACAGGCCTGTCAAAGGATCCAACACCATAATGTCATGTTTGAGTTGTAAAAGTTCTTGGTTCTAATGATTGTCATGCAGTGTCTCAAAGTTAAGTTTTTTCAATCTACATCAATAAAATACCATTGATTCTAAAAAATAATCAGAACATCCATAACGGCCGACAGCCCTGCATAATATTGTTTTAATATATGCTTCTTTATACAAGGAATGATTGAATGAATGCGCTGGCACTGAACAAATGAGGTAAGACTTTTGTTTCGTGGCCAATCTAGTTCATGATTAACGTAGGTGTTAAATATTTGGATTACTATTGTCCCCCCGACCAACTGGTTTTTTTATGTTAAAGAAAATATGTAAACCAAATAATAGAAAATAAAAGGCATAAGGCTAAGCATCAAAGTGGAGATCTGAACTGCTAAAGTTCATGAAACTTACAGACGCATGTATATTTACATAGATCTGACGGTTAGAAATATTGAGTCAGATACCAAAGTTTCTCAAGCTGCTACCCAACTCACCCGCATGTATAGCAGGGTGCAGAGTCTTCACCCTACCCCCGAGCATCTCGGGGGCACCTGTCAACTCTGACACATCTCTACAATATACAGAGAAACCACTTGAAAGAGATCTTGGTTAATCCACACTATGTATAGATACAAGATGACCTGCATCCTGGACAGCTACCAAGTTTAATAAAATGTCATGCTGCAATTTAAGCATGTGTTTAAAAACAAAATTGACAAATATCTTAGGAGGGCGGGTTACACACAGATGAACAATTGTTGGACTGTTGATAAGCCCATGGCTTCCTTGTCTGCTCGCCATCTGGGCCTTTGCCTTGGATGGCAATCTTGTTAAATCTTGGTAAGTATTTTTAATTTACACGGTAACATGTTATAAAGAAAGCATAGGTTTAACAAACAGATGTTTGTTCAGTGAATTCATAGCTGTGAATACAATGCAACTAAATATTTTACTTCAGTCTCAGTCCATATGCATAAAATACACAAACATCTATGCATCATATAGAACAGGAATTGCGTCATAGAGAACAGGAACACACACACACCCACACAACGGTCAGATTTGTAATAAAAATTGTTGAGGGTGCTCCTGAACTTCCAGGATGAAACCAGTTGCTCACATTTATTTATTACATTGTTTTTATTATATTCTACCATTCATTAGGTCAGAATTAACTCACTGCTAGGTTCTTTTACAACATATGGCGACAAAAGGTTTTGCACTAGTGATGCCATACAAAATAAATAACTTTGTTCCCAGTTATTATCCAAGCAACAAAAGACGACTCACTTGACATTGATTCCAGCCTCTCTGATGGCCTTGGCTGTCCCGCCTGATGCGACAAGGTCGAACCCTGACTCGTAGAGCTTCTGTGCAAACAGCACAAGTCCCTGCTTGTCGGACACACTCAACAGCGCTGGGGAAGAGAGAGCAGATTTTACAAGGCACATCAAATCAAGTGATAAGTATATAATATATATAACAACTAATAACATCTTATCAACTTGTTGTTAAATTGTTTTAGAAAATTTTTTTCCGAGTAAACACTTGGGACGGTTAAGAAAATCTGGAGCTAAATTATCCTATCATAATGTCGGACACATTTCCTTAGGCATGCCATGAAGGCAAGACCCACTAGCCAATATCTACAAAACCAAACCAAATTATTAAGCGAAGACGAAAGTACCAACATCTGTGATCGTTCAGATCTCATAATATTGCTTGGCAAACCAGCTGAATAGCGTTTGTAGACAATAACATTAATAGTATGTTGTACTGAGCACCCGAGAACTAAGGATTCCAACGGAATCACAAAATGAAAACAAATTCAGTCTTGCACTTTCGAGCCAAAATATGGGATCCTCAGAATCCCTCGAAATTCACAGCCTGGATGTGCTCCATTTGTTTACCTCAAATCATCTAGTGTGACTTTGGAGGGGTGTGCATGAGGCAGAAGGGAGGTTGACCTCAAAACTAGGTGGGAGATGGGAGGTGAGATTGGTGGGAGGTGGGAGATAGGCTCTCAAAACAGGCGGGAAGTTGGCTCCCAAAACATATAGGAGATGGAAGGTTTGCCCCCAAAAGGGCACTTGTCTAGAATTACTGTTCTGTACAGTAACCATGATGAATTCGACCATCAAAAAAGGTGATTAAATGTTTTTTACACACACCATGTTTATTAATTTACTAGTTCAGTATGCATGGTTACTATACATATTGTATGTTCTAATGGCGACATTGAGGTGGGCCCAGATTCTAGACTTGTGCCCCCAAAAAAGTACAAAACAGGTGGGAGAAGGGGGGGTAGAGACCCCTGCCACACCCCTCACTGTTATGGAATGAACGTCTGGGATGAGCACAACGGTGGCGCCACACGGTGAGCCGAGTAGACTATACAGTCTACACTGTCACTGAAAACTGCGGCTGTACCGGGTCCTGGCGAAAAAAAATTGCTCCGTTAAATAAACAGCACACGTACACTGGTCGGCGTCAAATAGTAACAAAATGGGTTGGATTTGGTACCGGTGATTATCTAGTTGAAGCCACATATCTCTTAAGTACAGTGATCTGCCGATCACTAATCACTACCAAACTGGTTGAAATGACACTGCAGTGTATTCTGTTTACCGATATTCTTCGACATAGGCATCTCAGATTTTCACGAACACGTGAAAGTGGAGGTCGGCGCGAATAATATTGTCCAACTGCGCATGCGATGTTACGTAATGATGACGCCCTCTAGTGGAAACGGCCCGCTTTTAACTAGTGCACAGTCCGTCATGTGGCGCCAGTATAGCATGGCGAAACCCATAGGACTGGAAAAGTCATATTGGTGATTAAATTACGTTGTTCCAACGAATGCACACTCGACCATAGTTACCAATATACACTAAGTTGAATATGAGCTATACTAATTAATACCAACGCATGCATCACCCACAATAAAGAAAGTAAGACGGTTATATGTTGCCCTTCCGTTTATGAATAATGATCGCTCCCCATTACGCTGTTCAGCGATCGAGACCGAAGATGTTTGATCGAGACTAGACAGATTTCGGCGTTTCCATCTGGCGGTGGGAACTTTGATAAGGTCTGCCAGAAATGTCAGGAACTACATCTGCGTCGTCATGCATGTTTACGAAGAACTTGCATGATGACAGAGAAAAGCCCCGAATTAGCTGTAACATCTGCACCAGAGTAAGCAGTCGTTACGAGTCTCCGTTTGTTTATTGAAATTATGGCAGTAATCCCAGTATGGCATTTGCGTGGGGAAAGAGATTAGCGAATTTTGGACTTTGGCTTTGGATAAATTACTTGCCAGGGGCTGGAAATGGAAACAGTGATCAAGAAACGTGGTTTGTTTCCGGTAAAGCCTAACTTTGTCTATAGGCATAGACATATATAGTCACAGCCATTGCCATGGCCTGGGCACTGGAGTGGAGATGGTTTAATAATACATTTGAGTTTTATTTGATCAAAATAAATGACAAAAAAACAGACTTTCCAGAAAAACTCCTCGTTACCAAAATTATCCAGACCGGTTACCCCACAAATCAAATTGCCCCGTTGATAAAGTGCGCCAATACCAAATCACCCTTAATAAATTCACCTCATCCTTACACGTCATCATCATATGACACTAATGTGTAATGATTTAACAAATATTTTTTTCAGTATATCCTCTTGGAACCCCAATAAAAACACTGAGCATCAGAAATTATTGAAATGTTCACCACATGTTGGTTCTAAACCATAGCTGTGGGATCCAGTGTTTTAAAATATGTTAATTAAGTGATTGGTCAGTTATTAATTAATTCATAGTTATAAAAAAATTAAAGCATAATTAAACTTTAATTTGGAATGCTAAACACATATTTTAATCGACATACTACTAAACAAGAATGTGTATAAAACATGTATAATCCTCACAAATTCCTGGTGGCTTGTTGATAACAGGTAAGACATGTTAAACATATTAATTATACCCATGGCCAACACAATCCCAAACATGAATGATCCATTCTAGATAAGATGCAGAATAACGTTATAGAATTATAAGAAAGGCATGTTCAGTTAGATAGCTGTGTTAATTTGTTTAATAATTTGATGACAGCAAGCTGGTGCCTTAGACAATTACAATAGTGTAAATATGACTCTGTGTACATACATGCCAACTCTGGTGATCTTGCCATTTTTATGGAATACTCCTGCAATTTTAAAAGAAAACCAAATATTTTCAATGTTTGTTTCATTCAAAGCATATTCCCCTGGAAGTTGTAACAGAATGATAACAAATTATATGGATAGACCTACACCCAGAAACATTGCACAATACATTTGAATAGAAGAACATATTAAAATATCAAATACAATTACTAATTAAAGTAACAACATATGCTGTTAAATCTAAAATATGGTCTTACCAAATGTTGAAGAAGGTATAATTAAAATTGAAAATAATGATGATTTCCAAGATTGAGCTACTGTGAAAAGTTGTTGGTAAATTCTCCACAAAATATTTGTTAAACAACTCGACACATTTCTCTTGTTTTTAGAGTCATGTAGATAAGTCTACTTGTCCATCAGAATAAGTGGTGATCACATTTTACAACGTAAAAAAATTCAGTTCTTAATGTGGTCGTGGCAGCAAGCATCCATTGACAGACGCAGCACCCATCTGAAGTCTCACTATATGGCACTACCATTTCTGATGCCAAAGCCGGGGTGAAAACTAACGTTGTTTGTCCACCAGCCCAATCGGGCAGGTAAGTTTTAAAATCTACCAGTCTGACCCATATTCTACCAGCCCTGATATTGCGCTGGGGAAAATGTATTGATTTCCAAATAAAGCCATGAGAACTGTAATGAGCTCTTATTTTCATGAAAAACAAAATGAAGACTTATCTGAGTTAGCCGCATTACACAGTATAACGTGGTCACGGTGGTTACTATTGATCACTGTCCATCTCTTCAGTATAGCCTGCACTCTTCTGCTCAACTTGACCCAAGCCTAGCCACACTGATGTCTCTTCATTACTAAACTGTCATAATGTTGCTGTCACCAGCTCAACAATGCTGTCACCAGCTGTCGCCAACGGAGCGGTTTAGTTACTATATAAAAATACGGGATGAGATTTATTGTAAACATTTTTATGTATGAAAATACAAAAAGTGGTAAGAATTTTTATACAGGTGGGCTGTGAAAGCCACCGGCTACATGGGCTGGCAACCTGACATATTAAACTGGCCCGACTGCAAAGGTACTGGTACCAGTTTTAGCTTGCAGCCCTGCACCAAAGCATTTATGTAGATTGAATCTTGAGAAAAGAGAATGGGTGTGATTACTGGGCATTGTGTAGTGGGTGTTTTACTTTTGTTCACCAAAGTGAAGGTATGTATAACATGCCCACTATGCAAAGGGCAGTGGTCATGTCGTTCCTTTATTTTAAATGAAATTCCTTTATTTTTGCACTATCCCTTAAAATTCCTTTATTTTATACCATCCCTTAATTTTTTTCCCATCCTTAAAATTCCTTTATTTTTTAAATGACAAGAACAAATTAATGGTTGTATAATACTCCTAAAATACCTTGAAATTTATAAGATTCCATTATTAGCACCAACAAAATTGCAAGAGTTTTTGAAATTGTCACCAGTGAAGTACTGAACTGTATTTGGGATGCAGCAAAAGTCTTACATAAAGTGTCTGAAAACATGTTTCCGTATCGCAGAAGTATATGTACTGCAAGCATCAATGCAATGACGTGCGACTGGATGTATTTTCGTAAATGATGAATTCAAGACTAGTTGTGGAAAGGGGGTCAACTTATATTCCGTGTTTGGATACCTTTAAAAACGTTTAAAATTACTTTAGAATCCTTAAAAAGCACTTATACAGTTCTTTGAAATTATTAAGTTTTCGTAAAAACATACCTTTAAATTCCTTTATTTTGTTTTAAAAATCCTTTATTTTAGTGGATAGTATGATGACTGAGAGTATAGAAGGTCAACTCGTTTTTAAGGGGTTGTATGTTAGGTTAACTGCAGAGAGGTCAGTTCTTATCATTATAGAGAGGGTGTGTGCGAGTTCTGATCATTATATAGAGGGTGTGTCTCGATTATGCTCATTATAGAGAAGGTGTTTCTTCTCACAGTAGATATGTTCTGTTGGTTCTGCTTTTTTATTGCATAACTGTAATTTCTGTTTGCTATTGACATAGTTTGTTAGCTAGTTGTTCACTGTAGAGAGTTTATCAGTTTTATATGCTCACTTATCCACTCTGCTCTCTGTGGAAATGGTTTGCCAGTTACGTTATCTGTAGAGAGGGTTGGATAAGCCAGGTCATTGTGGAGGGGGTTTGTCAGTTGTAGACCTGTTGTGATGGATGCCGTGGACCAGAACGACTCGACAGCCCTGGAAGTGATCCTCGCCACTGGTAACTGCAGTGACGCATGTGTGCACGAGGCTCTGATGAAGTGCGCGAGTCGTGGTCTGACGGCGTGCGTGAGGACTCTGCTGCAACACGGCGCAGACTGCAACCACATCGACAGTTTCACGAACACTCCTCTCATCCTTGCTGCCGAGGGTGGCCATGTCGACATCGTCGATCTTCTGCTGCAGGCCGATTGTCAGGTCAACAGGTAGGTCAGTGCAAACACATGGGTCTGTTTGTATGACCCGCTAAGTGGCGTAACAATTGCTGTGTATTTAACAAGGTTGCCACCCCATACAACAAGTTCCTGATGGCAAGTGGACAAGGAAGCCATTGGCTTATCGAGAGTCCAAAAAATTTCTCATCTACGGGTAGCCCGCCCTTATCAAATATTTGTCAATTCTATTTTTAAACATATTCACACTACTAGCATTAACACAATCATTTGGCAGTTTGTTCCATTCATTTATCACCCTCTGTGAGAAAGAAGTATTATTTGTAACTGACCGAAAGTAGTAGTATTTGTAACTGACCGTTGTTATTGAATCCAATCCCGGCGGCAAACATACACGAATTCACCTATAAGTATCCTGTTTAAAAATGAGCAGTGACGATACATGTGTTTTTGCTATATAAAACAATGCATTTGTGCTAAACTTTGTAAGTTTTATTTAAAGCACTGTAATTGTAATTTACTGAGCCTAATCCTAACGGAAGCACATTTTACAGTAACGACTCTCCTGTGTGTTTCTAGTGTGGACATTGAAACTCGGACTGCCTTGCACTGGGCAGCTCTCAATGGTCACCTGGCAATAGTGGAGAGCCTGTTGGCACACGGTGCCACTTCGAGCAAGGACAAGATCTACGGCTTCACGCCGCTGATGCTGGCGGCACGACAGGGCCACGCACGCATGGTGGAGCTGCTGATTGGCCACAATAACGACGTCGACGCGACCGACATACACGGCGAGACGGCGCTGTTTGACGCCGTCCGCAACAATAACATCGACTGTGTGAAGCTGCTCATAAAGGTCCTGTTTGCAACTTGCAGCACGTCTCTGCTGATTGAAGTTTTTTGTTGATGACGTGAATCAGGAACCTAACAGTAAACATACGGTTATGATTACGGTATTCCAGAAAGCACTATGGTGTCAGTATACAATATTTCAAATGTATTTTTAATTTGTATCTTTGATTAATGGTTACACCATTTCTCCAATTACTATGAGTAATGTAATCACGAAAATTAGCTAGTCAAAATGTGTTGTGTCATTCAACAAAGAAAACTGATAATATTCAACGAAACATCTCTGGTGAAATTCTGATTGAAATTTAATCTCAAAATATAGCCTGTCTAACAGTAAGACATCGTTTGCATTGCATAGGCTATAATTCGACAAATGTGGAATGTAATTTTAACACGATTGCCACCCAGAGCTACACGCTCCAAATGGCAAGAGGACAAGGGAATCTTCTTTTCACTTTTCGAGAATCCAAAGTATCGGTCTTAAATCTGATCTCGGTCTAACCATGAGAGTGGGTGCCAAGAAGTTGTTATTCTTAACGTGTCATGCTGCAATTCTTCTAGAAATGCCGGAGATAAAAATGGCTATGTGTTCTACAGAATGGCGCCAATATCAACCACCGCGAGAACGAGAACCGGACGCCGCTGTTGGTGGCCGTCATGTGGAATCGTCCGCGCATCGTCCTGCTGCTGGTCGACGCCAACTGCGCGCTGGACGTGTCGGCCGTGCTCTCGTACTTCATGCGCTACCGCATGCCCAACGAGACGACACGGACTCCACTGGAGGCGGCAGTGCTAAAGGGCTACTACGACATCTGTCAGATACTTGTGTTGGCCGGCAGCGACGTCAGTGTGCTCCTCAACTTCTCACGAAGTGACATCATGCTGAGTCTGGCGACGGAGCTGGTTGTAGATCACGACTGCGGTCATTGGCTGGATAGTGTGTGCCAACCTCGCAGTCTGAAGCAGGTCTCTCGTATTGCCATCAGAAGATACGTGGGGTCGTTTCACAAGAAAGACTTGAGTACGTTGGCACTGCCGCCCGCTCTTCAAAGTTATATACTGCTTCCGGAATTGGCTCCATTTCGATAGAAGTACGGAGGTTTTATTTCACGTTGACCAAATGCAGTTTACTCATGTTTGAAGAGTGCTATATAAAACAACGTCAATAAACATGCCTGTGTGTGATCGATTGTACAGAATAATTGAATTATATGTACGTGTTTCGTTTTTATTGTTATTCGATGCAGTAATCAGTGTAACATCGACGGAATTTTAACTGTTTATATAGACACTTCCAAAAACACATCCTCAAAACGCACGCACGCACGCACGCACGCACGCACGTACGCACGCACGCACAAAACGACTGGAATTCGCCCAGAAATGGTTGCCCAGGGCTAAGCTAAGGCTATTGTTTATGAACCCTTTCCTGAGAACGAGCGATTGGTGCATCTGGTAGTTTTTTAATTACGTATGTACACGAACTTTATGTGATTTATTAACACAATATTTCATATTTATGATACTCTGTAGACACACACATCACTCGGCTACACGTACATATCGACGGAACGTAGTTTATTCGATTGTAGACTAACTTCATGTATCCAACATCCATGGGTGGTGGTTTACCGGTCCATGTCCGTTCGAACGACCCCCCTCTATTGAGAGAATTTCGAACATCTAATTCTAATCTTCTTTTTATTCCCAGTGTTAAGACAAATGTCGGAACTATAATTTTTTCAGTTGCTGCACCGACTCTGTGGAACTCACTCCCTCCCTGTTAGTGTTAAGTTTGTAGAAAATATAACAATATTTCGCCGTAGACTAAAACTCCACCTGTTTAAATTTGTTTATCCTCCATAGTTCCCCAACGTACGGTAAACCAGGGTTACTTTGAACAGTGGGGAAACTTTGAACACTTTCAGAAAAGATTCACTCAGTAATGTCTATAAATACTTTTTTGCGTTAATTGTATGACGTATTTATGATTGTACTGGTGCAATGCCGTCTTAATATACATCTTAGTAATCCCGAGATAATTTCTGAATGGCAGTCGTTACAAAAACGCTAATTATTTTTAGAAGACAAACTTCCAGTTACCCACAGGTATGTGCATTTCTGTTCTTAGACGTGGGTTATACATCTGTGAAGGTTCTTATACGTGGGTTATACATCTGTGAAGGTTCTTAGACGTGGGTTATACATCTGTGAAGTTTTGTACTTGTTTTACTTTAACAATACAGTGATCGCAGTAATGTGACGGTAACAATTTAATATGTTGTTGGGCAACTTTGAACATAATATGGGGTAACTTTGAACAGTGTTCAGAGTTACCCGATGTAGTTAAAGTAAGCCAACAGCAGACATTGCCGTATGTTGCTTACTGCTTGGATTACCATTGCATCTCCAGTTGATCCCGAGTCTCCATTTGGCTCACATTGGCACCGAGTTTCCAATTAGCACTGAATCCACAGTTGATCCCGAGTCTCCATTTGGCTCACATTGGCATCGAGTTTCCAGTTAGCACTGAATCCACAGTTGATCCCGAGTCTCCAGATGGCTCACATTGGTACCGAGTTTCCAGTTAGCACTGAATCCACAGTTGATCCCGAGTCTCCAGATGGCTCACATTGGCACCGAGTTTCCAGTCAGCACTGAATCCACAGTTGATCCCGAGTCTCCAGATGACCCTCCGTCTTCAGCCAACGGTTGACCCTCAGTTACCAATAGGTCCTCAGTCTCCAATTCGTCAACAATCTGTGGTAGACCCTCAACCTTTGGTAAGCCCTCAACCCATGGTAAGCCCTCAACTTTTGGTAGGACCTCAACTTTTGCTAGGCCCTCACCTTGTGGTAGGACCTCAGTGTCCAGCACCCCAAGTAATCCCTACTATACCTGATGGACGCTGCTTTTTCCGCAGTGTAGTGATTAGCACGAATGCTGCCCTTCAAACAGCCATGAGAGATTCTACAGGCTTTCTTACCAATCCAATGCTACAAATCAATGAAAGTGCATAAGCCGACGCCTTGGGGGCCACAACCACTCAGTTCATGTGTGAACACGTTGATGAATATATATTGGTTTTGAAGATGAGGCACTACACGCTGACATGCCTCAAGAACACGTTTCAATTCTCTTCACCAGCAGAACGCATCAATTTGATGTAAATCTAACCGCTATGGTAGAAGAATTTGAAATAACGGTAACAAGCAAAGTTTTCAAAAGATCAATCAATGTTTCAAACGCCCACCACCACCTCGTCTTCAGGAATGAGACCCCTATCATTGTCCAGTACACACCAATAGGAGAAGACGCCGGACACTACGAATCTATCGTTGCAAAATCTCCTAGCCGGAGGAAAAGTGGAAAGTGTGCCTGCACCGCCCCGTCACAACAAAACGACATCTCATTCACGGGTGCAGGTTAGTGAGATGTCTGAACAGTCCTCTCAGATCAAAGAAAAAAAGGACAAAGAAAATCAATACGAGAGAAAGTCCTGCAGCCAGCGAACCAAGGCACAATGGCCGCACAGCAAACAGAACACGGCAGTAGTAGGGACTTAGTTCTCACCCCGGATGAAGAGGGAGTAGCGATAATAGGGGACTGAGCGATAGTAGGAACTGAGCGTTAATAGAGTGTTTCCAGCGCCTCCTAGTGACCGTATCTTGACCTAATCTCAGCGCAGCGTCACCTAGCGACCGTCTCCGAACACCCTGACCCCGACCCCGATCCAACAGCGCGTCATAGCGACCGGACCCTAACCTAACCTAGCGAGGAGACGAGAAACAAACGGGGACTGGAATGCTAACAAAGGGTAATTGATAACCTAGCAAGGAGACGAACAAAATCGTACGGGTACACACAACCTGGACCCTAACCTAACCTAGCGAGGAGGTGAGAAACAAACGGGGACTGGAATGCTAATAAAGGGTGATCGATAACCTAGCAAGGAGACGAACAAAATCGTACGGGTACACACGTATTTTATTGAATACAACAAAGTGGCAGCAGTACAAACTAGGCGATCATACACGCGTGTTTGAATGAATACAACAAAGCAACGGGGTATAAGCGATGACGATGAGGCGACTTGCGGATGTTGATCATCGCGCCAGAGGTCGCGAACTTACGGGTGTCTCCACCTCGGCAGAGGTTCGAGGGCGAGCTTACGGGTGGTGAGACCACCGCGCCAGAGGCTCAGTACGATAGGCGATGATAGTACGGTATACCCTTTTTCAGTAGTTTAATCCAATCGAACACGCGACAATCGTTAGCGACCAGATCGGTGCGGAAAGCGTTTACGAAAGTTCTCATCGGAGAACCGTTACAACGAAACATTATATAAGTTACGCAATATTGTCCGCAAACGTTAGACAGAGGACTCTGAAGTCTCTTGCTATTATGAGTCCACTCGGAACAGTGTTTGTTCAAGAAGGTGCGGAACGTCGCGTGACGAGGCGGCAGACCGTACGAACAGAAGTATTCGCCGCGCCCGTCGGAGGACAGGTACAGCGCTATCCAATGTTCGCCCGGTTCGTCGCCGTCGTCGGTGTTGCACACGAAGGCGATCGGCAAAGCGTCTATTTTTTTAGGCAGTCCGTCTTTGGGTACGACGCCGCCAAAGACGGACGCGGTGTTCGGATCCATCGCCAGTAGACGGGCGATCTGCAGCGTGTCCATCTCAGTAGTCGTAGATGACGTTGCCGTTCTTGTCGATTTCCAGCACGGATTCGAATTCGGCGTAGGCGACGACGTTCACGGTGGTCCGAAGCGCTTCTCGGCAATGAAATTCGCACTGGTCGGGGGTCAGGTCGAAACAGAAGAAGGTGTAGCCGTCTCGGTAGTCGTCGCGAGTCAGACCGTTCCCCTCGTCCTGCCAGATCTTGCCGGTCGAGGTGAACAGGCTCGCGTAGCTTCTGACGAAGAGGTTTTCTGCGAAGTTGGGCTGGAAGGGCTTGGCGGGTATCTGACGACCGTCCACGTACACCGAGTGGAAGCCTATGGCGTTGTTCTTGGCGTGAAACGGATTTTTATCGTACGCGCCGTTGTAGGCGTCGTTGTCGATGCAGCACAGTACGAGACGTTCCGCAGGGTGCCGAGGAACAGGTTCTCGTGCGTGTGCGACAGAGCTCCCGCGGGAATGGAGTACACCTTGCAGTCGACGGGTCGTAACGGATACTTGACCGTGCTCCGCTCGAGAGTCTTGATGTGGGCCATCTGCACGGCGGGATTGAGGGTGGCCTTCTTGACGAACAAGGCGGCGTTGACGATGGTTATCTTGTAATCCGCGTTTCCAGCAGCCATCAGCGCAAACGAGGGCTTGCTACGCACCAGTCGTATCTTGACGTCGACGCCGTTGATCAGGAATTTATCTTGCAGAAACAAATCCACGTGGAGACGACCTATCATGTCGACCACGCGATTGTCGGTTATGTAATCTCGTCGAGTCACGAACCCGTGGTTAGGTGCGGGTCCGGCGGCTTGCTCAATGGCGTTCATGCGACTAGCCGTGTCCTTGTACCACAGCTGGTTCGTCAGCTGCGTCGACTTGGCGCCGGATCCGTAACTCAGCAGCGTCTCTATGTAGGCTCGATGCGCATCCGTGTTGGACGAAGAGGTCACGAGCGTACTGTTCAGGGAGACGTCGACTTGACTCCACAGCGAATGCAGCTAGTTGTTCACCGGTCCGACGGGTTCGTCCGCGTCGAACAGTCCGGCCCTGCGTCGACGAAAATGAAGCGTCGCCGTCACTCTGCCGTATCGAATGTCACGCGTCGACCCATGTCGTCTCTTATATCCACCTCGATCGAGTGGAAGGTCGAGCACAACAGAGGTACGTAGTGAACGTTAGTGAAACGATCGGACAGCCTGTCGCCGTGACGTCCGCTAATCGGAAGGGCTCGTAACAGAGACGCGAGAGTGTCACCCAGTATACGAGACTCCACGATGTCCGTGTAGACGTATAGGGTGTCGAACCCCTGCGTCATGTTCACCACATCGTCGGCTTCGACGTGGAAGAGGTACGAGGAGTCGGAAGGGTGGAAGTCGCTGACGGAGGATGACGTAGCCGCCTCCGGCTCGCTGGCTACGGGTCTACGGAATCCTAACATGGACGCCGTCGCGCTGTAGTACGGTATGGTGAACACGGTGTTCGGTGTCATGTGCAACGTCATTTTTTGAGTGACGGGACTGTAGCTCATCTGAGCCCGTGTCTTCTCCGTCCACAGACTGTGCAGTCCCTTGTTGACGTGATACATCAATGTTAACGGATCGTCGTAATACCCACACAACAACCTCGTACGTCGGGACGTGTCCGGAGCATCGATCGTGTTGAGGAATAACCAGACATCGTCCTCTGTGACGTTGTACCAAGTGTGCGGATACTGGATCTCTGCCAACCCACACTCCCACTCGCCATTCAGATCGATGCGTTGAGGCAAGACCGTGTACAAGATGACGACCTGACACAGAAACACTATCTCCTCTTTGGGACACTCGGTGCCGAACAGATGCCAAGGAGTACTGTCGTTCGTCGCGTCGGTACAATCCTCCTCATCCTCCTCTATGACGGCGGTGACGGTCTGCGGTGCCGTGTCTTGCGATGACATAATGACGAGCCGTCCTACGCGCTGCTAGTCTTTATAGCGGAGCGCCTTGGCATCGATCCAGCTGTTGAATTTGGACGGATATCCGAACCATTTCACCAAAGCCTCAATTCGTCCGCCGACCTTACGACGTTGCAGCACCGATTCGACGCGATACACTTTATCGTCCAGTACCGACACTTTCTGCAGCTCCAGTTCGTAGAAGGTGCCGTCCAGCACGTCGCCGAGATCGTCTCGCAGGTGGTACACGGGCGGCTCGGAGGGATGAACTTCGTGTACGGTGAACACCTCTTCGCTCCAGTTCGTCTCGTAACCCTTTTCGAACGTGCCTTTGTACTTGCTGACGCGCAGGCGATCCGACACGTTCAACTTGGGCACGCCCTTACCGACGTGTCCGTACAGATGTTGCCACACCTTTTCTTGATTCTTTGCATTGACCCGCGCCGGAGCCATACCGATGCTGCAGTGGCGGGTGTCGTTGTACGTTCGCACCAGGTCCGGAAGGACGTCGATGTAACGCCACGTCTGAAGTTTCGTGAAGTAGTGCCACATGTTGAATCGTTCCACGATGCTCGCCTTCGTCTCCGCGTTGTGCGTGGAGAAGTGATGGACGCCGCGTTTCTTAAATAACGCCTGAACGGATTTATTCAGAAATTCCATTCCCGATCCGTCTGCAACGTCTGCGGCCGGTCGTCTGCGAACGCGATTTGCAGCGCCGCGACCACCGACGCAGCGGACTTGCTCGGTATAGGAATGCACCTGGCTCGTTTCGAAAAGACGTCGATTATCGTGAGGAGAAAGGTCATACCGTCGTTGTCGTCTTCCAACGTCGTCAGGTCGACGAGATCGGCCTGCCACTGATGGTTCATACCACCCACGATGACGCATCGTCTCTTGAAACGTCGTCTCGCCGGCTTGTGTAGGCTGTAGGCGTCCTGTTCCGACAACCATTGCGCGACTATTTTCCGAGGCGCGTGCATGACGCGTCGCAAGGCATCGACTCCGCCGTAACTCCCTACCCGCTTCGGGTCAAAGTAGACCTTCTTCAGACTCTTCGGCGCCATTAAAATAGCAGGTCCGACGCGTTGACGGTGGTGGTGACGACTTCGGAGTACTGACGAACGACGAGGAGTGCGCTGACGTATAGTAGGACGCACGTTATCGCTCCCACGACGGTAGCGACGGAACAACAGTCTAGCAACGAAGCCATAGGTCGAAGAAAACCCGTTGTATAAGAGTGCGGGATATAGCGTCGGCGAGTGCGTAAAGTCCACCGAAAAGTATCGCAGCAACGACGGAACGGTACGCGTCCTTACGGATCCGACGACATGAGTGCGTTGTGGGTACGATACAATCTCCTTATAAGGCGTCCCAACATATCAAATCGAGAGGTGGCGTAGGTTCGAGGGGTGACCAGCTTAACGATCGTCGTTGTCGTCGTGGCGTAGCAGCGGCGGGAGCCGCTGCCTGTCGTATGTAGGCTCTCCTGGCGACGTTACCGACCAACTCCATGGGTATGTTGATGGCGCGGAGTTGCCGTGCGAACGAATGCCAACCCGTCGGATCGTCGGTCTTTCTCTTACGCAACAGGTCGTAAACGAGGTCCATCGCGTTACTTCCAGCAACCGGGACACCCTCGTGTATGAGTTCGCCACGATCGTTCCACGCGACGTTTCTTTTGAGATGCTCCATCAAACGTCTAGCTTTGGCCTGCAGACTCTTGGGAACGGTGTTCACCACGTCGGCCTCCATACTAGAGGCTTCCTCCTTCTCGGGCTCCGGTCCCGCCCCCTTCCCTACTGCGACCACGCGTATCGGTTCCTTGACGCGTTTATCGACCAAGACGTTGTACCGCTGCAACATCTGATTATACAACGTGACCTTGGTCCCGTCGTCGAGGTCCTTTCTATCGAGTATGGTCTTCATCTCATCATCGAGGGCTTGCACCTTCTTACCTACGGTGTCCGTTTGGGGAGGTGGCGAACGCAACGTGTCCAACAGTCGCGGATCCACCAAGACCATCTTGCGTGCGTGTTCCATGCGTCTACTTCTTGAACAGCACCTCGAGAAGCAAGGGTAGAAAGACCGGACTCGCCAACGGCGCTAGGAAGGCCGATAGCAAACCTCCGCTCTGTTCCTCGCCGACTTGCGGTCGCAGCAAGAGGCGTCTTCTTTCGGCGGCCGGCGTTCGTCTCAGAGCCAACTTGCGTAAGTTCGTCCTGTATTTACTCAAACGTCGCCTCTGTAGTGCGGTCAACGGAATGTTCTTCTTTAGTATGCTGTAGGCACACTCGGCCAGCGCGCACAGCAGATCGGCGTCGGCGTTGGCGATGATGGCTCTTCTCAGTTTGGCACTCTTGCACCTGTTCAGAGCCTGTATGCACAAAATGTGTCTCTTCACCAGAGCAGACATGGTGCGAATGAAGAGACGATTCACGCGTTCGATCTTTTTATACCTTCGGTAGGTACACGTACTGCACGTCGTCGTCGGGAAAGATGCACGTGCGCAGACGCATGTCCTCGGGCGAGTCCTGTTTGAGATCCATCAATAGACAACCGTGAGGTACCGACGTGGCGTCTTTAAAAGCGTCTAGTGCGAATTTCGTGCGTCCCGGATACATCTGACGCGCCAAGTGCGACATCGATGTTGCGTCGCGTGGATTCTTGAACACCACCATGTAGTGAGTGTTAAGACTGATGGTACGATGCTCCTTGTTGTTAGAAACAGGTTCTGCACGAGGTACAGCACGGACGTGTTCCTGTGATGACTTTTTTTAGTGAACAAGGTCGTGACCCGTTCGTCCTTTTCCGACATGAGATAGTCTATGACGATGAGGTTCCTTTTCGTCGAATCGAACATGGCCTCCGTCGGTAACCCTTCCTTGAACCGCACCTGAGTCAAGTCCGTTGTTGTCATTCTCCGTAACACCACGTAATGTTTTCGGGAGGTGGATCGATCATCGCAGCGACGTGACGCAACAGACGCGTCACGAAAGTGCTCTTACCGCATAACGTCGGTCCGGCGACGATGCACATGAAGGGATGTTTCCATCGCGTGTCCATGATCGATTATGAAAGACGACCGGAGAGCATCGCCTTATCTACACGTCCGTCGGACCCGTGCTCAGTCCGTCCTCGTGCACTACGCGTTTGGCGTAGAAGTAGGTGAGAGCCGCTCGTTCCTGCACGTACGTCATCACGGTCGAGCGATGCACCCAGAACCCACAGTTCGTTCCACTTCCGCTCCGACGGTTGGTGAGCACCTCCAGTAATGCCTCCTTGTCGATGGTATTGTGACGTTTGCTCAGACCTTTGGTGCTGTACTTGTCGGTGGTTCCGAAACAGTAGTACCTCTTGCTGCACAACCCCACGAATCCGTCGCCCGACCACTCTACCTTGAACAGTCCCAGCGTCCTCTTGTCGAACGCTCGTCGAGCCTTGCAATGCTCCCCGTCTCCGACCCACGATCGATCGGCGAGTCGACAACGTACGTACTTGTCCCGATGTTCGTCGTAACATTCAGAAGGGAGCCACTCGGAACGATGTCGGAAATAGTGATCTCGCAGTGTCGGAGTAAAGAGGGCATCGACTGACTCGCCGGCCAAGGCCAAATAGGCGCTGTCCGTATCCATCTCGCAGTATTGGTACAGAGGACGCTCCACGTATTTGTTGATAAAGTCGTAATAGAACTACAGCATGCGCACCTTGGCGTACTGCAGCACGAAGAATCTCACGTGTACGGGTAGAGTGTACGCGATGGTTCTCTTGCTCATCTCTATCTCGTACGCGTCGTCGACGACGATGTCGATTTGTCGGAATGTCGCGATGTCGGTCCACGTTGGTGATGGTCTTTCTGTAGCCCGAGTTCCCCAGCAACTTCATGGTGTCCGCGATGATGGTCCTGTCTTGGTGGACGTCTCCCTCGCGACGGGCTGTGGACACGGCATCGCCGAATCGTCGGAAGCACGGAATCGGATAGACCGTGGTCCAGATACCATCGCAGCAGGGGCGTGGCGAGCAATATCTTATCGCCGCAATAACTGCCCACGAGCATGCCCCTCGGAGTCGGCATGATGTTGTGCGATTCGGCGTATCTCGGCGCATGAACGGGCCGAGATCCTCGCGCATCAAACGGATCCCTCTGGGTAGTCGTTCCACGCACGCGCTTCCGGTGATGTCGGTGAACCTCGCGATCGTTTCACCGCCACTATCAGCGAGGTATCATCGTCATCGCCCGATGCCGCTCTCTTGTACACCTTCTTTATACGACGCAACCCCTTACTGATCTATCAAACAGAAAGATTATTACACATTCATCCTACTCACATGTTGCTCATCCTACTCATATGTCGCTCAATTAGCTTCTCTCTCACCTTCTCTGTCACACGATCTTGCCACTGAGCATTCTCACACGTTGACATTACTTCTATACTTAACCACCGCAAGATATGCATGACCAGATGGGATGAGGGTAAGAACTCATCCTCCTCGTCTTCTTCGTCTACTTCCATTATGCGTATCACCTCATCATACGCATACTGGAAAATAGCCTTCTCTATAGATGTGTTAAATTTCTGTTCGATACTCATGGCTTCTGCACGATCACCTAACTTATCTACTTTACGCACCGTCACCGCCATGTCCTCACCGCTGCTGCTGCTGCTGCTGCTGCTGCTTATGATTACAACATCGGGTCTATCCTCCTCCTCGTCATCTGTTGTTATCACAATGAACGATGGCGGTGAGTCCGTCGAGGAAGAGGAGAATAAATCTTTGCAACTATTATCGTTTAACCATTTCCTTACCTTCGCTTTTCCGTCTTCTTCTTCCACGACGATGACGACGGCTCAGCTGTCTGCAGCACCACCACCAGTCACAGCAGCAGCAGCAGCAGCAGCAGCCGCAGCAGCAGCAGCAGCAGCAGCACCGTCGTCGTCCTGTCAACAAAGTCACACGGATATGACATAAATCTCTGCCACATTGTAATTCACCTACTCTTTAGTCACACGTTTCCTGATGGTAACCATGACCTGACTGCCTCGCAGCATCAACATCGCCTCGTAGCGTTCGTCGTCTGTCTCCAGCGCCGCGTAGTCGTTTGCGGTGAACCCTAGTATTTTCAGTGTTTTCGTCAAAACAACTACCAACATTCACTTCCGATCCAGTCTATCATTAGGAGGCGCAAAGCAAATCTGTACACGCAGCCACGTTGGTATCCGTGCACCGCACAGACGTGACCGTTACCTTTCTCGCTGACTCGTTTGGGGCATTTCGAACAAGCCGCGTAAAAGACGTATTTATCCTGTACACCGCATGCCGTTATGACTAACGGACGTTTAAACACATAGTGGCCAGCGCTTGCCTCGTGTTGCAGTTTCGTCAAAGTCATCTCGGCATCGTTCTGTTGTGAGGCGGCCATCTTCATGTTCGGATAGAGAGAGAGAGAGAGAGAGAGAGAGAGAGATTCGGAACAATTGTGATGTCCTGCTCAATACTCGACTGTTCTTATATAGTCCTCCTGTCGACTGTTATTTCGCAGTTTTGCTTGGATCGTTGCCCGTTGAACAGCGCGTGATGTTTCGTCGTATTGCACAGTTTTGCTTGGCACGTCGAACAGTGTTTTCGCTATTGCCATCGAGTGCCTGGTTGCAATCTCGTAAACAGCGCATGATGTTTTCGAGCAGTGCATCCGCGTGACTCACCCTCTTTATTTGGCTGTCTGCTGCGTTACATCAGACCCTCTTTTTGCTGTCTGGTGCTTTCTGAATGAACTCTCTTACTTGCATAAGTATCTGCCCGAGCATATTCTGACCTGCTCGACCATCGTAGGTCAACGCACCCCAAAAACCCTCTTTGCTTTTTACCCATTCCATCAATTCGCTTTTTCCTGTATCTAACAGTCGTTTCCGTAAGTGACGTTCGCGAAATTTCACGGCTACCAGCGCGTACATCACGGAATATCTCTGTCTATTCCATTCCTCTCGTAAATGCGCCTTCTCTCGAATGCTCTTGCTCTGGTATTTAGCTTGCAGGCCAGTGCGTGTGGTTACCATCTTTTCTGCCGTTTTCCAGTCGTTATTATGAACACATTTCTTCCACTGATAAGCGCTTTCTACGGTGTGAAATTCTCTATTCCACACGCGTATTCTGCACGCATAAAAATTAGACATATAACTATTACCACTTCTGAAGTGAGTCGGACGATTCATGCTTGCTTAATGATGCTAAAATGTACATTTACTGTGTGATATAATGCGTTGCATTACGAGTGCTGTTCACCTCGGTGTTTTTTGTCTGCTTGACAGATGGTTGCTGCGCCTGTTATCTGACAGCTCTCTGATATGACGAGTTCTCCGTTGTTGTCACCAATATTTCCTCTCGCTATATAAGAGCTTCTCGTCATACTACCGTCATCGCCAAAATGTTCTCTTGCTGGGCACTCCTCTTCACCAACGTTATCTGCACCGGGATCTTGCTGGTTGTTGCTGTCGTCACCCTTACAATTCGATATATATTTACCTACTTCAGCGATGTAAGAATCGTCTGTGGAGTCTTGATATCGATGTTCGTCACCGAGTTCTATCGTCAGTAAGTTTATTTCTAGTCTGCGATGATGTGTTGTTTTCTTGCAGTCGACATCCCCAGCTATATATATATATATATATATATATATATATATATATATATATATATATATATATATATATATATATATATATATATATATATATATATATATATATATATATATATATATATATATATATATAATCTGCTTTGTTGTTTTCTTGCAGTCGACACTCGCACATGTAGTATCAAGTGATGGACGAGCTCATCACGGTCAGCATGCAACGCCAATTGCGAGACCTGTTACTGCGTCTCGACGCGATGTCGCCGTCACGGCCTCCCATTCCGACTACCTCCGTGGCGATGCTGTTATTCGACCGTCGCTGGTCGTCCGTCATGACCGAATTGCTAGACAAATACGGTTTCAAACGAATCGAATGCGACAGCACCGCCTCCCTTCCGTCCCATCCACCCGAAAAAGAGGCAGAGGATTGGACAAGCGAGCTAGCGCCTCATACTCGACCTTCGACATCATCTTTGCGACTTCGTCGTCACGCCTGTCCCATCACACCGCTGCAATTTGTGCCAACTGACGCCTAACAAACATTTGTGTCATGATTTTAAATGCTTTGTGTAATAATTCTAATATTTTAAATGCTTTTGCTTTACACCGTTAATACATGCCTAAAGAACATTTGTGTAAAGATTCTAATATTTTAAATGCTTTGTGTAATGCTTCTACTATATTTTAATAAAACTCCTCATGTATCTTTTCCCATATTAAATTGTTTTTGCTTTGTACCGTTAATACATATTTTAAATGCTTTGTGTAATGCTTCTACTATATTTTAATAAAACTACTCATGTATCTTTTCCCATATTAAATTGTTTTTGCTTTGTACCGTTAATACATGTCTGTTGTTTGTTCGCGCCATGTCATCCATATTTATAACGTGTCGTGCTAGTCACTGCAACAATACCGAGCATTACACTATTAAGGCACTGCGCGACTTCTCTGTCAGTTTCCACACACGCCCGTTTTTCCTCGTTCTTGCATTTATTCCGACCATTCTACAACAGAACGCATCGGTCTACTTGAGTTACGACAACAACATGCATCGGTCTACGCTGTGGTTAACGATATTTAAAAATTTACTTTCATCACACGATCGCATTAACGAAAGATTCAATCGGTTCAGTCCATATCGAGAAGTCCGATCAAACGAATATATATTACAAGTCTACACACATCATATTTATAACGTCTCGTGCTAGTCATTGCAACAATACCGAGCACCACCGCACTGCGTGACCTCTCTGTCAGTTTCCACACGCGACCGTATTTCATCGTTCCTGCATTTATTCCGACCGCATAAAGCTCCCAACGGTTCAGATGCGTCACGCACTATTTATAACGTCTCGTGCTAGTTTATTCCGACCGCCTAAAGCCCCAAATGTCGCACACAAACGCTTCATTCTACAACAGAGAACGCAGCGGTCTACTGATAAACACGCGTCAGTTCGTAGTCCGATAGATATCGGGTTACGGGATGATCGCTTCATTCTACAACAGAGAACGCAGCGGTCTACTGATAAACACGCGTTAGTTCGTAGTCCGCTAGATATCGGGTTACGGGATGATGTTATTTGCACAGCCAGACTCGGTAAATGTGTTTGTTTCTCGCCTCCTCGCTAGGTTAGGTTAGGGTCCGGTCGCTATGATGCGCTGTTGGATCGGGGTCGGGGTCAGAGTGTTCGGAGACGGTCGCTAGGTGACGCTGCGCTGAGATTAGGTCAAGATACGGTCGCTAGGAGGCGCTGGAAACAATCTATTAACGCTCAGTTCCTACTATCGCTCAGTCCCCTATTATCGCTACTCCCTCCTCATCCGGGGTGAGAACTAAGTCCCTACTACTTACGGCGAGCTACAAACTGAGAAGAATTGAGAGTGACAGTAGTGAAGCCTGGTACTATTTCATGTGCGATGACATTGTAAAGGAAGACATGAGGCACATAGCGCTTGTGCATGTGTGGGCAACGGGGCGGACGTTTTTGAAAAGTTTATAAATATTTCAAAAGTTTACTTTTGTTGAGCATAGTTATCATGCTGATGATGCCAATAGGACACCTCTTTCTAATAAAACTTTTAATAGCGTTATATGGCATTTGACTCGTATACCTGTTACCTTAGGAGATATGAATTCCCATATTTCTTCATTTGGAAGTCGAAAGAAGAGTGGTGGGAATCATAAAATAACCCTATTAAGGCTATGCCATCGAATACGTGATGAAAAGCCACACGGGTGGATGACGGTCTACATGTTCAACGTGTCCCCGACCATGAGGTATAGTGTTTAGAAAGGTTTACAAGGACACGAGAACTTGGGTGTAAACTATAAAATGGGGGGATACTGTTCTAGGTACTACCGTAAAAGAAAAGAAAAGGACATAGCGTAAGAAGGATATAGGTAGTTATTTTAGATACGCTTGAACAAATACATAGGAGAGCAACAAACGTAATTCCAGACCTTAGCTATGAAGAACGCCTGAACGAATGCGGTCAAGAGGAGCAGGTTAAGCAGATTAAGAGGAGATCAAATTGACGTTTGAAGATATTGAATATGTATGAAAATATTTATAGAAATATTTTTTTTCTTAGGAAAGATAGTAGAACTAGAGGACATGGGGTAACATTAGTAAAGGACCAGTGTAGATTAGATATCAGGAAATGCTCGCTCTCACAAAAGACAATAAAGGAATGGAACAAATTATCTACAGATTGTGTAACTGCTAGCAGCGTGAATATGTTTAAAAACAAGGTTGACACATCTCAGGAGGGCGGGTTACAGATAGTTAAAAAAACGTTGGACTCTCGATAAGCCAATGGCTTCCTTGTCCACTTGCCATCTGAGCCTTTGCCTTGGATTCTTAAATCTTGTTAATGAAGAGTTATTGTCTACATATATTTAATGCATGCCACTAGAAGGTCTAGTTGGTAGATAGAAATCGCCGGTTTCTCAGGAATGTGAACGCTGTTTAAAGTAAACCCGAATGTACTCGATGGAGATGAGATGCCATCGCAGCTACAAACTGTGTATGTGTTGGTTGGCAATTGCCAATCAGTACAAATGTGTTCTGACGTATGCACAATTGGTTGAGCTCCTACACTTGTCATGCTCCTATGTACGAATCAAGTATATTCGCTGATTCCGTTAAATCATTGTACACTTGATAATGATTCAAGTCGATGCTCAATATGGCTTCGATGTGGAAGAAGCTAAACCGTTGTGTTTGCATTTTAAAAGATATGATGTATTTGAGTTGAACGGCGTGCCACATGAAATTTGTTATGTTAGTTGTATCAAAATCGGAAGGGGTATACCTCTATCAATATATATTTCATGTCAAAGCGTAATCGGTAATGAACTCGGCGGTTCAATTAGAATGAAGCCATAAGCCTAACCACCAGAGTGAATCAAACAGTTTGTATTGTCTCTGGGAGTAACAATAAGTGCTGATATGAAAGTTTCATAGCAGTGTAGTACAGTAGCTTCAAAGGGTAGTCAAATGTTCGGTTGATTAGGAGAAATATAACATATAAAGAAAGAAACTGTTTATACCCAGGCTGTATAAAGCAACAGGTGGGTCTAATTTAGAATACTGTTTAATCGCTTGGAAACCGTATTGTAAAAAGGGCATATACACGTTAGAATGAATAGAGAGTAGAGCAACTAAAATGATCCCGAAACTCAGAGACCTTAGTTATGAAGAATGTTAGAGGCAAATTGGTTAAGAGGAGATAAAACTGAAGTTTTTTACGATATTGAAATTCAAATTCTCACGGACGAATCCAGCATTATCTAGAACTTCTGCTCAGGCCCAACCAGAACGTGTTCAGTTATTTACAGTCTACAAACAGTGCAAGTATGGAACTATTTATAGAAATATGTTTTTCTCATTTAATTAATATACGGACACGAAGTAACATTAGTGAATGATCAACGTAAAATGGATACCCGAAAATACTCTTTCCCAAAATCTACAAATTGCATAAATGCTACCAAACGTGAATATATTTAAAAACAAAATTTACAAATACCTCAGAGGGGGGTATACGTAGATGACGTTTTCTGGACTCTCGATAAGCTAATGGCTTCATTGTCTACTTCTTTGTCTACTTCCTTGTCTACTTCCTTGTCTACTTGCCATCTCTGCTTTTTTGCCTTGGATGGCAATCGTATTAGATTTTGCTCAATAGTCATGTACCTAACCACCAGCATGATTCAAACAATTATTTTGTATTGTATCTGTCTCGCTGCAATAGCCTAAACCAGGACACGGTATGTGTATAACAATATTAACTTTATTCATTGGCACTATACACTGACACGTTGCTGCCACAGTCCGCCAGCCGTCGAGCTGCAGGTCTACATCGGCGACCTACGGCTCTCGTTGTAGGAGCTGAACGCGACTTTGCTGTATTCGAATGTGCTGATCATGATGGCACAGGCGGGGGCTACCTTCGCGACTCGCGGCACGACACCTTGCAACAGCATACTCGGTTAAAGAGAGTGTACAGAGATTTATTTTCATTGGCTAACTAACACGAAACTAGCGTATTATTAAAATGCTCAAATTCTCAGATTTTGTTTTATTTCAAAGTTCACATAAATTGACACTGTTATGCTTCCATGTTTTAATATATTTATTGCTGCAGTATATTTCCCGTAAGAAACTGCATAAAACTGGAATTTGACAGGCTATTAAATCAACCAATGAAAAACGTTTATGAAAACGCATATATATATATATATATATATATATATATATATATATATATATATATATATATATATATATATATATATATATATATATATATATATATATATATATATATGATTTATTGTCTTGTATTGTACATAGGACTATTTCAATTATTATTACAAATATACATTTTATTTTTTATTATATATTATATATGGTAGGACCAGTTGGATTATAGTTTCGAATATGTAATATTGTGATTGTTTTTAATATAATTAATATATATTTTAATATATTTATTTTTACATAATTAATATATATATATATATATATATATATTTATATTTAAAAATATTTTAATAAGTTATGGTTGCATGTATATAAAGCGAGAGCAATATTGATTGATCGGGCACTATATAAATAATTTTATTATTATTATTACAATCAACCTGTCTCTTACCTGAAAATAAGGCGGATATTCCTTGTTTTCTGTACACCTGGGTAAGTGCACGGAAGGTAGAGACCGCTGGTTCTGAGCGAACAGGAAATGAAAGTAAAATGCTATGAGGAAAGACGAAATCGCAGGTGAAGCATATGGTGGCTTTAATGTAATATCATAATTTATCAGCCGATCAAGAGTTTTAAGGATGCCCTTAATATTGAGGCAAGACGGCTTTGATTTTTTTTGCACATCATAATTTTATAAAAGGCTAAAATCGAGGTATCGTTGCACACACACACACACACGCACACGCACACGCACAGGCACACGCACAAGCACACACACACGCACGCACGCACGCACACACACACACACACACACACGCACACATACACGCACGCACACACACACACACACGCACGCACGCACGCACGCACACACACACACACACACATACACGCACGCACACATACACACACACACATACACACACACACACACACACACACACACACACACACACACACACACACACACACACAAGCGGCACCGCCTGAGCATTGAGCAGTAGCAGTAGTAGAAGGCAGTGTTAATTGAGCCACTGGGTTAGTTGAGCCACCAATATTTTCCAGGAAACTACAGCGGCGACAGTTACATGATACCTCCCAGTGATTGAACGTGTTGCTAGAACACGATTTACGTACAGTAGGTGCCATTTGTCACAACGGTCACAAAATGTGAGTTAAACATATGTTTTTTTTATGTTTTTTTAAACTTCTGGTGATTGTGATTTATATATGCTGGTGTGTAAACTATCAAGGCATGTTACCAGACTTAATTGTCTGTTGTACAACTGGTTTAACTATGCACACGGGACAAGCTTATTTACATCACAATTAATTAAAAAGCTTAATTGCCGAAACGGGGCTAGTTGAACCACACAAGGCCCAAAGGTGGTTTTGTTGAGCAGCGGTTAAAGAACGGAAACGATACGTCAATGAATTCTTTTTCCCAAGCAAAGTGGGACATCGGAAAGGCAACAAGGCAACAACTTGGCAGTTAGTTACACTGGTTACGATTGGCCTATATGTCTATATTGATTGAGTGTGTCGATATATTAATCAACCGTGTAGAGTTGTCAGAGACGCGTTGAACTCATTGGGCAAGTGTGTTGACTGAATTGTTATGACATTTTAGTACAAGGCTTATGTAAATTGTACAAACAAAGCATTTATCCAAGCTAAACTGTACCCCACACCAAGAGTTTGTGGAGCCAGCTTGCTAACCCTATTTGAATCAGCTGCATATAATTATCTACGCGTACTAGATGCATTATTTTGGCATAAAATAATCTTTTAATAATCAGTGTTTATGAAAGTAAAAACAAATTTGACTTATGAATATGATTGTGCCCTAGATATCAAAAAGAATGAAAAATGGCTCTACTAACACTGCCTTCCCCTATCCGGTAGAATCGAATCAGACCAAATGCAATGTACCAGAGTTCAACGTACGTGGTTTGCTTTTGTTGAGTTCTGTTTCACCAAGTGCAATCTGTTTATGCGTCTTCACCACGTCGAACGGCAACGTCACGACAGCCGCAAACTGGGGCATAATATGTGTTCATCGAAGACACTCCCAAAACGATACACGAGAGAAAACGAGAGGTTGCGAGAGTGTGAGCTTATGAGCTTATGAACACGAACAACACAAATCAACAGCTACTGTAACAAAATAAACAGGCGTACAAATGCTAAAACATATTTTTGTTGCTGCAACTAATTCTGCAACTCATCCTACTCAATGTTGCAATTGCTACGTCTGCAGGAACGAGTGTGCTAGCCCAGTTTAGCTTTTTGTGAGACGTACCGCACCCGACAAAGCCCCGGCGACGAACGAATCTCGAAAGCGAGGTTTAGTTTCACCGCGCGCCTTCATCCTTTTCGACTTGATATATTCGTAACCAAACCAGTAAATCCCTGAAACCACACAATGCTGAAGTAATACTGTCGCACCTCCTGTGTCGGAGACCACATGTCAACATCTACTGCTATTCAAATAGTGTCATCCAGGTTTTATGGGCCGTGCAATAAGACAGTGGCGGAAGAGAAATACAGCGTAGTGGTTTTCACGTATATGGGCCATGGACCAATACAGTCTCGCAAGAGAGATACATCGTAGTGGCTATCAGGTATATGGGTCTTGGACCAATACAATCGTGCAAGAAAGATATGGTCTATGGTTATTATGTGTCTTGCGTATTACATTATAATTAATATGATTAACACACGTGGAATTTAGTGAGTTTAGTGAGTGCATGGGATACTCGTTTAATGTGAATAGACATGTCATTAGATGTACGAACATACAATGGCCTATAGAATTGGTGTAGTTTAATTTAGATTTCTATACACCTAATCTATTAGTTAATTCTTAATGTAAGCCTGCAACATTGCACCAACACGCACGAATGCCCCCACACGTACGTGCGCACGCACGCTCGCACGCACGCACAAACGCACGCACAAAGGCACACACACACACACGCACGCACGCACGCACGCACGCACGCACGCACGCACACACACACACACACACACACACACACACACAATGCGCCATGCGCAAGACCACATACCAGAGAAGGGAACGTCGCGAAACAAAGTAGAGCCGAGGCCCATGAACAACGATTTGATGCCGCTGCCACTGATGGAGGCCAACATGATCTCAGTAAGTCGTTTGTACGTCAGCCTTTCAGACTGCATCTTCGTCCGTATTAACTCCAGCGGACTGGTGGCGGTCGCCGCACCGACTGAAACATTACAAATGAAAAGCTATAGCTCTCCAGAGGCCGGCGCAGGATCCTGTCGGCTCGGACGAGTTGATGAATTACATTGTTTGTGACAACAGGTGAAAGTTTGTTGCAGTGTTGCTAAGTAGTTCTTAACTGGAAGTCACTTTATTTTGTGAAAAGAAAGACTGGACGTTGTGAAACGGGTGGTTCTACCGAGATTTGAACCATCCTCTTTGGATTCGCCACTGTACTTGACAATGCCGCTAATTACAGTAATTATAGTTGTCCCTGTCCCTGTAATTATAGTAATTACAGGGACAGTTTGCTGATGTATTTAACATCTAAGCTGTATAACATTGTTAGTTCTTGTGCTACCAAAACTGAGGGCAAGACGCCACTATATTTTTCAGTTAGCCTAATATGTTGCCTGTCTAAAAAAATGTGATGAACGTCTGAATTCCACAGTGAAAAAAATGTTGGCGGCCGTTTGACAAAATGGCCCACCAATTTTTAGCATATCTATTAAATTTGGCTAAACTTTTAATCGGCTGGTCTGAGGCACATGCATATGTTCAGCATATAATTTGGCATAGTTTAATGTACACTAAATGGAAATTGGTTTAGTAAGTGTCGAGATAATTGAGAAAATATGTCAGAAATGTGCCGTTGTCACCAAAAAATATAAAATTTCATTCAAGAAACAGATGTGATTCATGTGTTAATGTGTACCAAGCATTTATAATACATTGGTTATGGTTAGGAGAAATCCATAGCAAATGAGCTAGAATAATTTTATATTCAGATACATCTTTATGGCTGTGTCTATTAAGAGCCAAAACAGTACTGCAACCAGCCCCATTAATTGTGAATTATGGTATTATGTATAGCGGCTCTGTGATACTACTGTATGGCGGATATTATGTACAAAAAAACGTATCTGCCTGTCTATTATGCTCAAATGTCCAGGTTGCACGATACATGTGCAGAGTTGCACGATCACTTCCAGAATAGTGGATTCTCCGTTCAGCTGAGGAATACAAATCCATTTGCGAAGATTGCTGTGGATCAGACAACAGAGGACACGCTGAATAAGGATAACCAGACTGCGGGAGGGACACGTGGATTCAGCCTGAAACCAGGTACTGTTGCGCGCTACTATCTCATGGCAGAGCACAGAGCTTCAGCGTTGAGGGAACTTCGGCATCAGATCTCATCTCAAAGTCCTGGAAAAGTCAGTCATACATACCTTGGGAAGGCACGAATAAAGAGAGGCGAGTCCGATGTTGCTTGCTTGGTTGATCTCATGGATAACAACTTGACGAACCCCTTTGGTAGTGATCCATCAGATCTTATTAGATTATCTACTTGGGCAGTTGCTACATCTGATTTTTTCACTGGCCTCCTCACATCCCACACACAGAGAGAAGAAGCATACATAGTATTCCAGGAGCAGCAGCTTCAAATGGAAGAGGGCTTCCATAACACGACCAAGAAGCTCAAGGCGAAAACATTTAGTGACATGAAGCAGAAAACGGCTAAAGGTCCGACTAAAAAAATTGTCTTGAAAGCGGACCGAAAGTTGTTCGGGAACATGGTTCTCATTGCCAAAAACCGAAAACTTGCCACGCGTGATGTCCTATATCATCCTCTTGGCTCATTACCCTGGGCGCTAGCAAACACTGACGGCACTATGAAAAAACAAATAAAGCTGTTCTGTCGAAGCACCTAGAGACCAAACTGTCACCAAACGAAGAAGTCCCTCACCCATCTGCTATCCTCATCGATACAATGGGACACATCCAGAAACTTCATGGTAATAATCGCACATTCAACGAACTCTCTTTTATAAGACGTGGAACACAATCATCGATCAGAACTGTCGACATCACCAAACTGGCTGCAGCACTAGGACGAGATGTATGCACCGCCTTATTGAGACTTCATTCATGGACTGGATATGATACTGTCGGTGTACTTGCCGGGCAAGGAAAGCTGAGAGCGTTGGACAATTGCCTGCGTCATGAGAAGTTCAGAGAAGTTTTGGCATCACTCGGTAACAACTGTGACCTCCACACTGAGATCTTCAGTGTCATCCAAAATTTCACGTACCAACTTTACTGCTGCAAAACTAAAACGAATGAAGTCAATGAGCTACGATACCAAAATGTTCTGCAGCAGGAGTATGGAAATCGGATCCGGACAGCTTCCCCATGTGAGGTCACACTTCGACAACACCTACGTCGAGCAAACTACCAGGCTCTCATCTGGCGACGTAGTTTGATTAACAGCTCCGGAAGTCGTGTTAAGTCTCCTCTCATGCAAGTGTGCTCGATCTTATCGGACATCTGACTGCACATGCATCATCAACGGACACAAATGTACAGAAGCCCTAGGACGAAAACGTTTCGTCTGACAGTGATGATGACTGAACAACCATTGCTTACATACAGTAATATATGAAATGACTGCAAGCAAACCTGTATGAGTTTACATATAACATTGATACAAATACAATTGCTGGGAGTCGATATGGGAAATGTTTGATAGAAATGATGGCATCTATAACAACAAATTGGGAATTTTTGTGTGAAAACGGCACCATTAATAAGGCTAGTTGATTTGGTTCATAATGCACGCAGCCATAAAGGTGTATCTGAATATAAAATTTTTCAAGCTCATTTGTTATGGATTACTCCTAACTATAACAAATGTATTGTACACGTTTGCGGCACATTTCTTACATATTGCTTCAATTATCTCGACACATAATGAACCAATTTCCATTTAGTGTACATTAAGATACGCCAAATGGCACACTGAACATATTTTATCGGGAGGGGGAGTTCCGGCAGATCAACGTCATAATAGGTTTGATCATACATATAATTCTCGAGGTGTCTACATACAGTGCACAAGCAGTGCAAGTATGTCGCCACGTTCACCAATTTCTCGAAGTTGCATTAAATAATAATACGAATAGCTAATAAGGTAGAAGACAACGCATAACGCGCCGTGTTTTTAAGCTTAGTTAACACGTGTTTTCGTCTACAGCTATAAATGCAACATACACAAGAAAATGCACGCGACATGTGACACGTTGACTTACTCCTAGCAAGGACGCCCGCCACGACGGGTATATAACGTGTTGAAGGATCACTCTCCGAATAGCCCAGCGCATCCTTCAGATGGTCATATCCCGTGAAGTAGATCATCGTGGCTGGCACTGCCATAACACTGGAACATCACTGGCATTTATCATGACACGTTGTTGCCGTAGGTACCCGAGATAAATATATTTGAAAGTTATGAAATGTAATGGAGGACGTACATAACCATTACGAAGAGCTTATAGCCACACAAACGAAACGAAAATAAGAACTAAAATTAGGCAAATGCTTTAATTTTGCTGCGTGCAGGATGAAAACGACAACCGCAAAAATAACTCAACCTTAATTTCCTTTTTAGTGAGAACCAACGCACAAGGAGCCAACATTTAACAATAGATAATAAGTCCTAAGTGCGTGCGTGCGTGCGTGTGTACGTGCTTGCGTGCGTGCGTTTCCATTATTACGTATTACGCAAATAAATAATTTAGAAAATTTTGTTGGCGTAGCAAAACACCGACCATGAACAATGCGGTTTGTCATTAAGAAACTCCTTATTTTACATACATTGAGCAAAGCTATCGATGAAGACCTGACATACTCACAGTGTGGGTGGCAGTCCGCTCCACAGAGTTCTGATCCCTTCCTGTCGAGCAATCTTCACGAGAGCGTCCTGGGTGAAGACCGCAACACAGAATGAATTGTTACATAGTGCAGAATATGTTATTCGATGGAGACGGTGACGTGGGACACAGTGGCACAGCGGTTAGAACGACAGACTCTCAATGGAGAGAACCGGGATTCGAACCCTCTTGCTGTTGCTTTGAAGCTTGTGTAATTTTGTTCACTTGACATTGCCTCAGTTTATTCATAAATGAGTACCTGGCCATAAACAGTGATCATTTGACGATTAGTATCCGAGTAGTAATTATAAGGTGGCTGAATGCTTCCTAGAGAAGTCGAGTTGGTGAAGTGTAAACGCTTCGAGCGGTCCTAAGGACTGGATACCGCGCTGTATAATAACTTACATTTCTGCATTTAAGCCCTACTGCGATAATTCACCCTCCTAATAAACGCACATAGCAATACATAGTCACCTCAAATGGTACGTGATGAGAAAGGACACACGGAGCGATTGAACATCCTTAGTAAAACCAGTATATAGTTCTACTTAATTTCACGACTGTCAACATCACTGAATCAACAACGCCGCTAAGTAGAATATAAAACTCTACTGTTGGGTTTTGACGCCACAACGTGAGGAAGTTTTGTAATCCTATTTGATAAGAAACGTACTGCATCACGTACTGCAAGAACGGGTTGACGACCTTACCATCGTACTGTTAAAGCGGCCTTGCTTCTGATACCACGGGGTGGCGCCACCATTGCGTGCGCACGTCTTGCAGACACAGACAGAGTCCATCAGACCGTTGTTGTGGTAGAAATAAGTGCCGGGTCTGATTGGCCGCTCTTGCGCCTGCAAAGTCACGTCTACACACTTATTTGAAAAACGCAAATGTTCGCTATGAAAATTTCAATTGAGTACAACTAGTTAATGTTTACATTTAGGAATGTTTTGAGATGTCGTTTGTTTCGCACGGTTTCGACTCGATATGACGTTTTGAAACACACACATGTGGCTCTCCAGTTCTTAGATATGGCGATTTTATGTAATGTCATGAGGTCTTCAGAGTGTGCAATAAAAATCATCATAATACAGATCTCTATACTGAAATAGCAATTTCACCCTCACACGATTGGAACAACACATTATTACAGGACATCTGGGGCTGTTATTGTTGTATTAACCCACTTACTCATAAGGTTTTAGACATACAAGCTTGAACTTATGTCATGCCCACCATACCCACCAACCCACGCATGAACCCTCACAAACAGATCAGATAGTGTCGTCGGTCATCCGAGACAGTCAATCAACTCGTTGATCATGTCCGCGCGCTGCACCTGGGCTATCTTAGATTGTGTGCGTGTGTAGCCAGGCGTGACGAACCGTACGATTCATCCATATTGCGATCACGGAACTTTAAATTAAACAAATGCCGGTTTTTACTGCTGGAACCGACGTGTTGTCGCCTTTCAACTTCTCATGCAGAAGAGAATGTTAGCCGAACCTTAACATGGGCAACATTGTAATACTTACATTGATAATATAGACAAAGTTATGTCCTTCGTCTTGCTTCTTTAATCAATGATTAATATATATATATATATATATATATATATATATATATATATATATATATATATATATATATATATATATATATATATATATATATATATATATATATATATATATATATATATGTGTGTGTGTGTGGGGGAGACCGGGGCTAGTTGTAACACAGGTAAGTTGTGACATATGTACTACAGATAAAACTTGTAAACAAGGAAACAGTATGTTCATCAATACTTTTAGGCATGCCACGTGTAATATCACATGGATCCGTTGAAAAGGTAGTAACCGGCGACGTTAAAAAAACCGGTATTTTTTTACTTACTTACACCGCCTGGACATTGAGCAGTAGCAGTAGCGGAAGGCAGTGTTAATTGAGCCACTGGGTTAGTTGAGCCAACCATGTTTCCCGGGAAACTACAGCAGCGACAGTTCCATGGTACCACCCAGTGATTGAACATGTTATTAGAACACGATTGATGTAAAATAGGTTACATTTGTCACAACGGCCAGAACATGTGAGCCAAAAGTATGTTTTATGATGATTTTCGAAACTCTTGGTAATTGTGATTAATGTCTGCTGGTGTGTAAACTATCAACGCACAAGACCTGACTTTAATGTTTGTGCGCTTACAAATGGTTTAACTATGCACAGAGAAGAAGATTATTTACATCACTTCGCGCATTAACGAGAAGTTAATTAAATAAGCTTAATTGTCGAAACGGGGCTAGTTGAGCCACCCAAGGCCGAAGTGAGGGTTAGTTGAGCAGCCGTTAAAGAACGAAGAGGAGCGGTCTTTACCAGAAAATACATCAAAGAATTAATTTTCCGAGCAAATTGGAACATCGGATAGCAAGGCAACATATTAGCAGTTAGTTACACTTGTTGCGATTGGCCTATACGTCTTCATTGATTAAGTGAGTCGACTTATTAATTAAGCGCATAGACTTGTCAGAGACATGTTGTACCCATAGGGTAGATGTGTTGGATGAGTTTTTATGATTGTTTTGTACAAGGCCTACGCAAATTATACAAATAAAGCATTTACGCAACTTACGCTACATTGTTGCGCAACTTACCCCACACCAAATGTTAGTTGAGCCAGCTTACCAACCCTATTTGAATCAGTTATATAAAATTATCTATGCATGCTCGATATATTATATTCGTATAAAATTATCTATTAATAATCATAATTTATGTGAGTAAAAACAATTTTGACGTATGCATATGATTTTTGCTCCAGACATCAAAAAGAATTAAAAATGGCTCAACTAACACTGCCTTCCCCTACGTTTCTTCCACCTTCACTCATACCATGTTCGCCGTTCAACCTAGTTGGAAATCTTCTTCCATCCCTTCTTCCACGAATGTGGTTTCACCCCTTATAAAGCAGATGGTCTTCGTGAGCTGGAGGTAGAAGCGTATCGCAATTTCTTGCGAATTCCACCCAACATATTTGACTCCGAACGCCACATTTCCACCATTCGTTCTCGTCGTTAGACCACGTCGCCACCTTGTTATTCGCAGCTCCCTGTGCAACTACGAGCACAGCTAACTGGCCAACAGGCAATTGGCTAACGCGTTCCCGACAATCGAGTGGCGTTCTGACGCCCGCTATACACATACCGACTTTTAGTCGCCAACAGTTTATTTGCTCACAACTACCCATCGACCCACCGTCGGCCGACCGATGTTTCAAATGCCAAATGCCCACAAAACTTGTTGCCAGCTGTTGGTGGAGAATATATACATAACGACTACATTGAGTTGTCAATTGAAAAAATAGTCGTCAACATGTTGGCAACTGAACAATCGGTATGTGTATGACGGGCTTTAGAACTGATCGCATTTGCGACTCGACTAATCTGGTTCCCGATTCAATTTTCGCATCGGACAAGACTCCCAGTTGCAGGCTGGATTTAAGTATTAACGAGTTGGCGATCAGGAGTCGTAGTCTCGGTTTCCGCGCACACTGACGACTTGCTGAGCAAAAATAGCATAACAGTTGCCAGTGCATAGCGCGCACTCCAGTTCGGGTCTTACTCAGGGTTGGCATATACTTTTTTGTTCAAATGAGTCCTAACTATTATACAAATCGCTGTTTCTCTTTATATGTGATATTTCTCCTAATTAGCAATTATTACCCTTTAAAGCAACAATCCAACATTGCTCTGAAGCCTTCATGCCAACGCTAACTGTTACGTTACTACGAAGTCGCTGCAACGATATTTGAGACCTGATCAATCCGACTACACCAGGACTGTTTCACAACGTCATGAATCAGCGATGGTGTAATGACAAAGCTTTCTCTACTTCGTGTTCTCGTGAACTGGAAACTCTCACTATCAACTGCCAGCCGTTCTATTCCCCGAGATAGTTCTCTTCGGTCGCGCTGTTGGGTGTTTACTGTTTACATTCCCCCGATGCCAGTACTACCAAGGCAGTCAACCAGTTGGCTGTATATGTGGTGACAGCAGAATCGGCTCATCCTGACAATGTCGTCATCATTCGTCGTCATTAATCACACAAGCTTGAAGAAGGTACTGCCCAGGTACAAGCAGCACGTAGACTGTGCCACACGCAACAGCAAGGTCCTACATCACTGTTACACAGTCTTTAAGGATGTGTACCGTGCTACCACCAGGGCTCCCCTCGGAGAGTCTGACCACGGAACGGTCGTCCTCATCCCCACGTACAAACAGAAACTGAAAACTCTGAAGCCAACAAAGAAGACTGTCAGGAGGCGGACGGACGAGTCGACTGAAGCTCTTCCGGGATGCCTGGAGAGAACAGATTGGTACATATTTAAAGAAGCATATCCTGACCTAGACGAGTACGCTGACACCGTGACATCCTACATCAGCTGGTGCGAGGAGGTGTGCACGGAGACAAAGAATGTCACCCTGTATAGCACCGATAAACCATGGTTCACCAGGGTATCAAGCAGAAACTGGCGGAGAAGAAGGCGGCATTCATCAGTGGCAGCAGGGAGGAATTCAGGATAGCTAAGTGCGAGGTGTAGAAGGCGGCCAATTTTGAGCACAAGCGTAAACCTGAGGAACAGTTCGCTTCCAACAACACCAGAACTGTCTGGCAAGACCTGCAGCAGATCACGCAGTACAAGCAAAGCGTTGCGGATATCGACAACAGTCACCCCTGCTTTCGCGACCAGCTGAACGACTTCTAACAGCAGATTTTATATGTTGAACACTTCGTCAGAGCAGCCCCCACTTCCAGCAGGCCCCTATCTGTCTCCGCCCTTTACAGTCCAGGAAACTGAGGTGAGGAGACTGTGGGGTCCAGACAACATCTCCACATCCACTCCGAGGAACTGCGCCGACCAACATTCTACGGTCTTCGCAGACATCTACAACTCCTCTTTCCAGCAGTGCAGATTTCCAGTCTGCTTCAAAACTTCCACCAGCTTCAAAACTTCCACCACCTTCCCAAGAAGTCCAAGATCTCCCGGATGAACGACTACCGCCCAGTGGCACTGACCTCAGTCGCCATGAAAGTGTTTGAACGCATAGTCCTCAATTACATGAAGACAGTCACCGACGGCCTCCTGGGCCCGCACCAGTTTGCATAATTAAACAGGCAAACAGATCAGCAGATGATACGCTTTAGATCTGCACCACATCCTGACGCAGCTGGAGCAGCCAGGAACCTATGCCAGGATCCTGTTCATTGACTTTAGCACACATTCAACACCATCATCCCCTACAAGGTATTCAATACACTTTCCTTTTTGAATGTACATCCTGCCATCTGTCACTGAGTTCTCAACTTTCTTCGTCATAGGCCTTAATCTGTCGAAGTCAACAACTCTCTCTCTCTCTCCAAACCTCTCATCCTGAATACTGGTGCCACACAAGGTTGTCTGCGATCCCCCTTTCTGTTCACTCTCTTCACAAATGTATCTGTCTCCGTGGACTAATCTGTCCTTGTAACTAAGTTTTCTGATTACACCATTGAGAATGCGGGATGAGGTTCAGAGAATAGTTGGCTGGTGTGCAGATAACAACCTCAAATTGAACGTGTCAAAGATAAAAGAAATGATTGTTGATTTTCGCAGGAAGACGTCTCCCATCCGCCTTTCGTTAAATGAAGTGGAAGTCGAACAAGTTTAGTCTTTCAGATGCCTTGGGACAACAATCTCGATCTCAGTTGGGGCAATTGTGCATCACAATTGTGCATCACAATTGTGCATCACAATTGTGCATCGCAATTGTGCATTACAGTTGTGCATCACAATTGTGCATCACAGAAAACAGAATTTAAACGTATGTTTTCTGTGTAGTAATGCTGTCGTAGATTAACCACTTTGCCAATACTTTCGCAGAGTGTTACACTTAAGTCCAAACACAGTAAAAAATATTCGTTCTCGAAAACGGATGTGTTGACGAATTATATTCTTTCATTGCGTGCTTTATACAGCGACGTCTAAAAAATTGGGCAGTGCGCTTTAGGGAATATGTGCCAGTTATAGGGACTTCCCAGACGGGTTCCGGAGGAACTTTTTATAATAAATAATTGTGTCCTTTTTATTTCATTGACCACTGTGAATAACTAGTTGTCCTCTTGCTGCCTTATATGAATGCGAAGCGATTCAATGATATATCAATAATATATGTTCACTATTCACGCACTACAGATTTGAACATCAACGAACGTGATTCTCGATGACCTAAATCACTCAAGGAAGGAGGTTAATTAAAACTCAAGAAGTTCTGTGAACCAAACTACTACATCTGAAGAAATTGATTACCTCTATTTTTGGTTGCACTGACCACTGCAACAAGCAGACAGACGCGTTAAAACTCTTCCCATTTGATCGAATTAGCTGTGTTTTAAAACACCATCTTCAACGGATTTAGCCAATCGCAAACCCGGTTCGTTGGTGTTTATGTAACATCCACAGTCGATTTAATAAAAAATATGCCTATTTCTTTTTTTAAATCATCGAAGAAATTTACTTTAGTCGTTAGATCTGGCAAGGCTCAAAATATTGGATATCCAAAATGGTAAACACTGTGCGGGTCAATGCCGATCGATGCGTGATTTGCACCCTCTTGCCGATCACATGATAAAGTTAAAAAATTTCACCATGGGTGAAATTCGTGAGTTTTCAGTGTTTCCATTTTCACATCACTTAATGTCTGACCAAACATAGAAATTCAATAGTTTGTCTGGTGATTTAAAGAAAACTACACACAAAAGTTGCACAAATGAGCTAGCATGTTGCTGTGGATATTAGGAAGGTTTTATTGTTCACAAAATGAATTTAAAATGAGACTAGCAAAAGCCACGGGTGAAACTCGTTTTCAGTGTTTCCATTTTCACTTACTTAATGTTTGGCCAAAATTAATTTGAAATGAAACTCTAAAAAAACGAAACGAGGAAGGACCTTAAAGGTAAATGTGTACAGTTGCATCTCACACTACTCAACAACAATAAATTCAAAATGGACAGTTGCGGTGTAGCATAAAGGATTTGTTGGCTGGGCAACGCCATTGTTATTTACGTCATTGCAACTGCGCACTTGAGTAACGTAACGTAGTTCAAACAAAAACGAACATTATTGCGTTTCTAAACGCATTTTCAATACAAACACTATCCCCAAATGGTATGCAATTGAAACTGAAAGATTTCTTGACAAATAGTTTACCGAATGAACTGAATATGTGAAGAATCTGCGTGACGTAAGTTGTGGTGAATTGGAGAGGGGCTCGGCACCAATCGAGGGAAGTTTCGTTACGCCCTTGACTATCGGCTAAACGATCTATGGATTGTTACAACATTGCTCGAATGTGTTCACGTTGCATAATTCTAAGCACGTTTTCTTGTGATGTCACTACGCAAATCAGTAGTCTTTATTGTGCGCCAAGCAAGTAAAAACGTTATTTGGCTAGAATACAAATTGAAAATAGAAGCCTAATCACAGCACATTGCCGACAGCACCTGCTGCCGATCTATTCGGTTGTCAAATGTTTTCATTAAACATAAACGTTGTGCTACATTGCATAATAAACTAGAACAGACCGAAGTAGATCAATGTCCTTGTGTAGGCGCTGATGAATGCCCAAAGGACGCACACTTACGTTATATGACATACCTAATCGATTGTCCGTCACACACTGATTAATAGTAGCAGCAGGTTTAGTTAATACACCGTGCATTCATGTATCATACCAAGGATCACCTTTAATCATATTGTTACTTCCAAGAATTCCCAACCGAAGAATCCGGCACATCAAAGAAGCCAGGGAACAGGGGAGTTGTGCCAGTAGTTCCGGTGAGGGAACAGTAGACGATAAAGTGGGGAAAGACACAAGAGATGCTAGGGAGAGCTCACCTCAGCCTGGGAGGAAGCTGAGAGGAGGGAAGGTGACAGGTCATAGGGAGACAGGACGTAAGGAGACTGGAAGGAAAGGAACGGGAGGGAAGACAACCGGGGTGAAGGACAGGGGAGTAGGGGAGACAGGAGGGAAGGAGAAGGGAGTGGGGGAGACGGGAGGGAAGACAACCGGAGTGAAGGAGAGGGGAGTAGCGGAGACAGGAGGGAAGGAGAAGGGAGTGGGGGAGACGGGAGGGAAAACAACCGGAGTGAAGGAGAGGGGAGTAGGGGAGACAGGAGGGAAGGAGAAGGGAGTGGGGGAGACGGAAGGGAAGGGGTCAGGACAGAATGTGATGGAGGGGATCGAAAGGAAGAGTTATTCTGCAGCAATGATAGAGTGGGTGAGGAAGAGAGCGAGGGTGTTTGTGGGGGATTCGATAGTTAGGAAGACCGACAGAGTCTTAAACAAGGGAGATGATGTGGTGGTCTGCTTGCCTGGAGCCAAAATAGAGGCGATAACTGAGAGGGTAAAAAACATCGTAGGCTCGGGTAAGGGTGGATCTGTTTTAGTACATGTAGGGACAAATAACGTAGAGAGGGAGGGTACAACTGCCATAGTTAGGAAATATAGGCAGTTGGTCAGAACACTAAAACAGACGCGGGTTGAGCAGGTAATACTGTCAGGGATTTTACCTGTAATGGGCAGGAGGGGTCACAAATATCGAAATTGTCGGGGGATGGCAATTAACATGTTAGTCCAGAGGCTGCGTAGGGAAGAGGAAGTTGGATTTGTGGATTTATGGGGAAGTTTTGTTGGGAGGGCTGATATGTACATGAAGGATGGGCTTCATTTAAGTGGAAAGGGGGCGGCAGTATTCGCGGACAAACTTTCAGCAGCAGTAGATAGCGACTTGGATACAATGACAAATATTTTTGGAAGTAAACATTCTTTAAACTAGAAGTGCAGGGGGGTTACCTAGAGGTGTCTCAAGCAGAACAAGAGGCCACTAGCACAGATAAACCAATATCAAATCATCCGAAAAACATCTCTGAAAAAGGTTATAGATGCGTATGTTTAAATGCAAGGAGCATAGTAAATAAGAAAAACGAATTAAACATTATGGTAGAAGATATTGACCCTCACATAATTGGTATAACTGAATCATGAGCCAACATAGATATAACAGATGCTGAATTAGGACTGACAGGATACGTAATGTTTAGGAAAGATCGAATAGGAAGAAGGGGCGGGGGAGTTATTTTATATGTTAAAGAATCTATTCAGGCTTATGAAATAAAACTAGAAAGGGAAGCAGATTGCGATGAAGCTGTTTGGTGCAAAATTGTTTCAGGAAATTCAAAATTAACTATTGGATTAGTTTACCGAAGTCCAAACATAAACGAAGAGGACAACACAAAAATAAAAAACGCTATAAAGGAAGTTAGTAAAGGGGAATGTATCATAATGGGAGATTTTAACCATGGACACATACAATGGAATTCTCTAGAGAGCACAGGGATTGAGGATCAACAATTTCTATGTTTAATCCAGGATAGCTTTCTTACTCAGCACGTACTAGAACCAACCAGGGGAGAAAATGTATTAGATATAGTTTTGTCATCACAAAAAGAATTAGTGGACAATGTAAAAATATTTGAACCATTGGGTAATAGTGACCATAATCAAATACATTTTGACATCAATGTAAAATCAGAAAGTAAAAATAAGAAAACGTACAAGAGAAACTTCCACAAAGGTAACTACAAAATATGAGAAAATACTTAGCACACCTAGATTGGAATAACATGCTGATGAATAAGACTGCAATTGAATGTTAGAATATTCTAAAATATGAAATTGAGAGTATCATTGATAAATTTGTTCCCTTCCGAAAACAAGGAAAACGGTGTAGAAAGAAACACTTGTCAAAAGAGGCAATTAGAAAAATAATGCTAAAACAAACTATGTGGAGGGTTTATAGGCGTACCAGAAAGGAAGAAGACTATGCAAAATACAAAGAGGCACTTAATGCAGCTACAACTGAAATCAGACAATCTAAAAGAAGCTATGAGCAAAAACTGGCATGTAACATAAAAACTGACAGCAAGAGTTTTTATGCATATGTCAGGAGTAAACAAAACGTACAAGACAAGGTTGGACCTCTAGAAGACAGTGCTGGAAATATAATATCACAGGGGTTTTTAATGGCGGAAGACCTAAATGGTTACTTCAGTTCAGTGTTTACAAAAGAAGATATTAGTTCATTACCAGTTGCTGATGCTAAATTTCAGGGAGCTAAATCTGACTATTTAGGACCGTTAGTTGTAACTCCAGAATTGGTAGCTAGGAAAATAAAGGCAATGAAGGATAACAAATCACCGGGAGTGGATGGGATTCCTCCAAAATTACTAATGGAAACAGTAGATCAAATCAGTATACCACTTGCAAGAGTATTCAACTTGTCATTAAAAGAAGGAGTTGTTCCGTTTGAATGGAAAGAAGCAAACATCATACCATTATTTAAAAAGGGTTCGAGAAATAAGTCAGAGAATTACAGACCAGTGAGTTTAACGTCAGTGATTTGTAAATTATTAGAAAGGTTAATTAAAGACCATATGGTGGACTTCCTCATTAAGCATAAATTATTAAATTCATCTCAACATGGATTCCTTAAATCGAGGTCATGCTTAACAAATATGTTATGTTTTTTGGAAGAAATCACTAAGTGGATAGACGAGGGATCGCCAGTAGATATTATCTACTTAGATTTTCAGAAAGCTTTTGACAAAGTGCCACATCAAAGATTGCTACTTAAATTAAAAGCCCATGGTATCGGGGATAGCATACCTGACTGGATAGAACAATGGCTGACTGACAGAAGACAACGAGTTGTAGTAGATGGCGAAGTTTCAAATTGGAAATCGGTTTTGAGTGGGGTACCTCAAGGATCAGTATTAGGACCTATATTATTCTTAATTTATATCAATGACTTGGACGAGAGTATAACAAGTAACGTACTGAAATTTGCGGACGACACAAAACTGTTTAGAAAGGTTAATACTGATGGTGATAAACAACATTTACAAAACGATCTAGACAGATTAGTGAAATGGTCTGAGAAATGGCAGATGCTGTTCAATTTTGGGAAATGTAAATGCCTACATACAGGACATGGGAACTTGAATGTAAACTATAAAATGGGAGCTACTGTTCTTGGTACTACTGTAAAAGAAAAGGACTTAGGAGTTACAATAAGCGCTGATATGAAAGTTTCAGAGCAGTGTGGTATTGCAGCTTCAAAGGGTAATCAAATTCTTGGATTGATTAGAAGAAACATAACATACAAGGGAAAAAAGTTAATTATACCTCTTTATAAAGCAATAGTTAGACCTCATTTAGAATACTGTATACAAGCATGGAGACCATATCGTAAGAAGGATATAGATACGCTTGAACGCATACAAAGGAGAGCAACTAAAATGATTCCAGAACTTAGAGACCTTAGTTATGAAGAACGCCTGAAAGAATGTGGTTTAACAACTCTAGAGACAAGGAGGTTAAGAGGAGATCAGATTGAAGTTTTTAAGATATTGAATGGGTATGAAAATATTGATAGAAATATGTTTTTCTCACTCAAGAAGGAGAGCAGAACTAGAGGACATGAGGTAAAATTAGTAAAGGATCAATGTAGATTGGACATCAGGAAGCACTCGTTCTCACAGAGGACAATAAATGAATGGAACAAACTGTCTACAGATTGTGTAACTGCTAGCAGCGTGAATATGTTTAAAAACAAGGTTGACACATATATCAGGAGGGCGGGTTATAAGTAGGTGAACATTGTTGGACTCTCGATAAGCCAATGGCTTCCTTGTCCACTTGCCATCTGGGCCTTTGGCTTGGATGGCAAATCTTGTTAAATCTTGTTAAATCTGGATCAGAAAAACTACAACACCCATCAACAGAGACGAGGGCAATTATGAACTGCCTCACGTGTACGATGACGTCATCAAGCGTCATAGGTACTGATGAAATCAACTTGACACGTTGATGAAAGCCTCTACCAGGTAAACTAAACACACCTTGGATATGTAAAATGAAAGTTATTTGATTTGAGAATGAACTATCCTGAAGAATGTTCAGTAACACATTATTTATAATACCGAAAAATGTCCAATAAAATGTTTTTTTTACCCTGAAAGGAAATACGTCTTTCTGTTCGGCTGTTTATGCGCTTTGGATACCAGTACACACACAACTACACATATCTTATTGTAAAACACTTGTTCAATGTAAATTCATCTTTCAAACCTGAAGACGAATCTTGACGACGTCCAGCGGCGTTACTGCAATAACATACAACCGCCATTCAGATACTCCTCTCTGTATTAACACAACAATCACATCGTTGAGAGACATGGTTACGGTTATGATAATTCAAGAAGCTAGCGACATGTTTTACTTATTATTTTTGCAGCTATAGTATAGCCATCGATCTTTGCTCAGTACATTCACAAAAATATTTGTTCGGAGATATATATATATATATATATATATATATATATATATATAGAGAGAGAGAGAGAGAGAGAGAGAGAGAGAAAGAGAGAGAGAGAGAGAGAGAGAGAGAGAGAGAGAGAGAGAGAGAGAGAGAGAGAGAGAGAGAGAGAGAGAGAGAGAGAGAGAGAGAGAGAGAGAGAGAGAGAGAGAGAGAGAGAGAAAGAGAGAGAGAGAGAGAGAGAGAGAGAGAGAGAGAGAGAGAGAGAGAGAGAGAGAGAGAGAGAGAGAGAGAGAGAGAGAAAGAGAGAGAGAGAGAGAGAAAGAGAGAGAGAGAGAGAGAGAAAGAGAGAGAAGGGGTACAGACAGACAACCATACATACAGACATACAAACATACATACATACATACATACATACATACATACATACATACATACATACATACATACATACATACATACATACATACAGACAGACAGACAGACATACATACATGTCTTCTTTATTTGGGCACACATACATATCACTCAAACAACTGAGTATGTCAAAGTATTAAAAAATATATATCATATTATAAAATATATATATATATATATATATATATATATATATATATATATATATATATATAAGGGTATGTGAGGCTAACAAGTAGTTATGCCAGCAATTAGCTGCACTCTCAAGAGCCACCCAAGTATAGGTAAAAACGATAAATCCTGGCGTATGCAATAGCAGCATATTGTGGAAGAACAACTGGCACATTCTAGTTCATACATCATAACATGAATACTTGATTATGGATTGAATGGCTAGTCATCCACGTGAATATCACCTTATTCATATTTACACAGGCTTAAATATAACAACGTATAGAAATACCTGGTACCTGGGTTATGCCAAGAACCTGGGTTAGATTAAGTAAATTACTAAGTACTTAGCGTTAGCAGGCTATGGCAAATCATAGATAATTACCACATTTGAGAAAACGAACAGTTATTGAAAAGTGAATAGGCATGTGACTATTGTGGCTCATCTTTGCATTTAAAAATGGTGAATGAAGTTAGCAAAGCAAGTTTAGACAAAAATAGAGTTGTTAGGTTCACTTGTTTCTGTGATGGTTTTATACTAAGTGATTTAATATAATAATGTTTATTTTCAGATAAAATGTCCATATGTATACATACAATACAAGTAAATATATATATATATATATATATATATATATATATATATATATATATATATATATATATATATATATATATATATATATATATATATATATATATATATAAACGTACACGTCTTTTATTAAAAGCATACAACTGACCAATCCACTAAAATAAAAGCTAAGCTTGTCTTTAATATGCTTTTTAGGTTCTGACACATAGCACATCTGCAACACAATTTGATTCTGATGTTACTCCGTCATATATATTGTAGGGATCTTCAACTTGCCTCCCCCAATTTCCATTTGATAATACTTTGTGTTATTGCATATTGTGTATGAAATTGTTCTTTGCTTGTACTCCTTATTAAAAAATAAACGAATTAAATGATGGCTAATATCCTGGAATCTGGATCAGTGTGGCATGCTTGTCTATTTGTGAAAATATTATCTTTCTCAATGTTAGTTTCAAAGTCAGTTCAATTATGCTGAGTGGAAATAATAAGACACAGAGGTCACATATCGAACATGGATAAACATTGGCCACGCTACCGCTTCGAAATATGAATGTATGAACAAAACATGTACACAAGCGAACCAGGAAAGGTTTTAGACTTATCCGAAATGGTTTTTCCCCATAAAAAAATACAGTGCCTATGCCATCACACATTTAGTTGTTGCCTAACAACCGTATATACATTGCCCGTACCGAAGAGAGAAGTTATCATTGCCCCTGCACAAGATGATACCATCCGTTGTTTTGTAGTGATATTCACGGGTGCTTCTTCTCCGTTGACCTTGTCTTTCACCACCATGTTTATTTTGTCCGATGCAGTGCGATACACCCAGTACTGCAAGGCTATGTCTACGTTGCAAATGATCTCGTCTTTCTGTCGACTGTTGCGTTGTTGGCTGCAATGAACAAGTTAGCAACAGCCTAAGCCATGCCCATTTTTTAAAGTATCTGTTCCTTAGATCAGATGGAAGGAAAAGCAACCTCGACTGGATTCGTGTCATTGTTTCTTCTCACGTCGTTACGTAATAATATATAACACGTCACGATTTCGTCATATTAGTTTGGCCTCTTGCTGATTGAGATTTAGATGCGCATTCCTCGTAGTTGCGTGTGCATATCACTTTGTTGTCATGCATTGTTAAGCATCTGTCATCTATTTATATGTGTTAGAATAATTATCATAACATAATTTTATCTTGGTTATAAGAATGCAAATGCCCCCGTGAGCAAATGCCACGTGTGAGTAAATATCATATGGGCAAATGTCCCCCGCGAGCAAATATTCTGCAGGCATATGTTATCATGACAAATACCAATTTTTATGCACCAAGGTGCCACAATCACACCTTGCGCCCGGCTGTGTGTGTGGTAAGTTTCTAACTAAAGTTGCTTTATAAGCATATAGACTGAGCTTTTATTCCACCGGAAGTTGCAAGTAAAGCGTCCAGTTTGACGCCTCAGTTTTACTTGCACCAAACAGTAATTGTCTACACGCAGCGATGGTGCTATACGCGTAATTACCGGCCAGTTGTTATTGCTCTAATTATCAATGAATAATTACACACTGGGATTGAGTGGGTGTTGAATCGAGTTAACAGAATTATCACTAGATAGCCCACTATCGCAACCAGACCAGATAATTTGGTTAATTGGACTTAGTTAATTGAGACGAGCGATGACGTGAGAAGGACATAATTAAACGCCGAGTCTGCTTCACAAGTGATTCAACGTTTACTACAATGCACACACATTATATTGATTTTGCTGTGGGTGGACTGTTTGCAGATTTGGTTTCGTATTACGCGGCATTCCTACACGATTACTGCCAACATGAGATTAACACGAGGACTAGCACGAAAACATCGCTTACAAGAATTGCTTTGCACACACACACACACACACGCACACACGCACACACGCACACACGCACACACGCAAACGCGCACACGCGCACACGCGCACACGCGCACACGCGCACACGCGCACACGCGCAAACGCGCACACGCGCAAACGCGCACACGCGCACACGCGCACACGCGCACACACGCACACACGCACACACGCACACACCACACACGCACAGACGCACACACTCACGCATGCACGCACGAACGCATGCACGCACGCACGCACGCACGCACACACACACTCAGTGTTTTTCAGATTGTTTTTCTAATTATAATTAATCGCTAATTAATAACATGTCTTCCACATTTCAAATGTAATCAATTAACGAAAATAATTACAAAAACAAGACTTGATTTGCAAAAGCATGTTTTTTAATTAACATACCATGCACCTTGTAGTAAAAAAGGAAAGAAAAGATTAATCACAGTGGGACCTGCAGTTTTGTGTGCTTTTCTCTGAATCAGTCAAAGGGCGTGTAAGCCCTTTTGCATACCTGCTCTTCATACACACACACACACACACACACACACACACACACACACACACACACACACACACACACACACACACACACACACACACACACACACACACACACACACACACACACACACACACACACACACACACACACACACACACACACACACACACACACACACACACACACACACACACACACACACACACACACACACACACACACACACACACACACACAATCACACACACATATTTAACAAGATTTACCATCCAAGCCAAAGGCCCAGATGGCAAGTGAACAAGGAAGCCATTGGCTTATCGAGAGTCCAACAATGTTCATCTACTTATAGCCCGCCCTCCTCAGATATGTGTCAACCTTGTTTTTAAACATATTCACGCTGCTAGCAGTTACACAATCTGTACACAATTTGTTCCATTCATTTATTGTCCTCTGTGAGAACGAGTGCTTCCTGATGTCCAATCTACATTGATCCTTTACTAATTTTACCTCATGTCCTCTAGTTCTGCTATCCCTCTTGAGTGAGAAAAACATATTTCTATCAATATTTTCATACCCATTCAATATCTTAAAAATTTCAATCTGATCTCATCTTAACTTCCTTGTCTCTAGAGTTGTTAAACCACATTCTTTCAGGCGTTCTTCATAACTAAGGTCTCTCAGTTCTGGAATAATTTTAGTTGCTCTCCTTTGTATGCGTTCAAGCTTATCTATATCCTTCTTACGATATGGTCTCCATGCTTGTATACAGTATTCTAAATGAGGTCTAACTATTGCTTTATAAAGAGGTATAATTAACTTTTTTCCCTTGTATGTTATGTTTCTTCAAATCAATCCAAGAATTTGATTACCCTTTGAAGCTGCAATACCACACTGCTCTGAAACTTTCATATCAGCGCTTATTGTAACTCCTAAGTCCTTTTCAACATCTGCCATTTCTCAGACCATTTCTCTAATTTGTCTAGATAATTTTGTAAATGTTGTTTATCACCATCAGTATTAACCTTTCTAAACGGTTTTGTGTCATCCGCAAACTTCAGTACGTTACTTGTTATACTGTCGTCCAAGTCATTGATATAAATTAAGAATAATATAGGTCCTAATACTGATCCTTGAGGTACCCCACTCAAAACCGATTTCCAATTTGAAACTTCTCCATCTACTACAACTCGTTGTCTTCTGTCAGTCAGCCATTGTTCTATCCAGTCAGTTATGCTATCCCCGATACCATGGGCTTTTAATTTAAGTAGTAATCTTTGATGTGGCACTTTGTCAAAAGCTTTCTGAAAATCAAAATAGATAATATCTACTGGCGATCCCACGTCTATCCACTTAGTGATTTCTTCCAAAAAACATAACATATTTGTTAAGCATGACCTCGCTTTAAGGAATCCATGTTGAGATGAATTTAATAATTTATGCTTAACGAGGAAGTCCACCATATGGTCTTTAATTAACCTTTCTAATAATTTACAAATCACTGACGTTAAACTCACTGGTCTGTAATTCTCTGACTTATTTCTCGAACCCTTTTTAAATAATAGTATGATGCTTGTTTCTTTCCATTCAAACGGAACAACTCCTTCTTTTAATGACAAGTTGAATACTCTTGCAAGTGGTATACTGATTTGTTCTACTGTTTCCATTAGTAATTTTGGAGGAATCCCATCCACTCCCGGTGATTTGTTATCCTTCATTGCCTTTATTTTCTTAGCTACAAATTCTGGAGTTACAACTAACGGACCTATATAGTCAGATTTAGCCCTCTGAACTTTAGCATCAGCAGCTGGTATTGAACTAATATCTTCTTTGGTAAACACTGAACAACTGAAGTAACCATTTAGGTCTTCCGCCATTAAAAACCCCTGTGATATTATATTTCCAGCACTGTCTTCTAGAGGTCCAACCTTGTCTTGTACGTTTTGTTTACTCCTGACATATGCATAAAAACTCTTGCTGTCATTTTTATGTTACATGCTAATGTTAGCTCATAGCTTCTTTTAGATTGTCTGATTTCAGTTGTAGCTGCATTAAGTGCCTCTTTGTATTTTGCATAGTCTTCGTCCTTTCTGGTACGCCTATAAACCCTCCACATAGTTTGTTTTAGCATTATTTTTCTAATAGCCTCTTTTGACAAGTGTTTCTTTCTACACCGTTTTCCTTGTTTTTGGAAGGGAACAAATTTATCGATGATACTCTCAATTTCATATTTTAGAATATTCCAACATTCAATTGCGGTCTTATTCATCAGCATGTTATTCCAATCTAGCTTTGCTAAGTATATATATATATATATATATATATATATATATATATATATATATATATATATATATATATATATATATATATATATATATATATATATATATATATATATATATATATATATATATATATATATATATATATATATAGGGTGTGTGTTGCTGCGCAGCTTCGATTGTTGTCCTTATCCACTGTTTCCTATCAGCAACCTTTCTCACCCACCTGTCACCCCCTCAGCCTTTCTCACATCCCTCTTAACGCAGTCTTCCCAAGTTAATTGTGGTCTTCTCATTTTATTGTGGGTTCGCTTTTCACCGCCTCTGCTGTCTTTGCTAAGCTAAGCGTTAAGCTAAACTACATCCCAATATTTTCTTTCCAGGTGATCTCGCAAACTTGCAGCAACTTCTGTTGTTGCTCTCTCAGTGCCACCGTTTCTTCGAGAAATTCTATTCGATTTTGTCGTCACTAGGTCAACCGTCTGCTTTTCTCAACGACAAGCAGATAAAAGGCGTCATTCATATTTAGCCCAGAGGACAATGAAAATAGAAACGTAATTACCGAGTTCTGCCGACGTCACCTGCCGCCAGTGCTAGCCATGCGTGAAATGTGTTAAAATATAAACGTTACGCTACATTGCATTGCATAACCACTGAAGCGTGAATGTCTGAATATAAGCCGAGGTGTTCGGCGGATCTCATCACTACGCGGCGCCAGTGGCTTGCATACAGAACAGCTGAAAGAGACGGCAGAAGTCTAACACCACCGAGACGAACGCGAATACGGAAGGTGCCGTTGTTTGTGGGAAAAGGGGATACGAGTGTCTGGTTAGAGAGATAACGTTAGGTGAGTAACGTGGACACGATACGTTTGGTTTTTGTACAGATTTATAATTATGTAAAATGTTTCTTGTATTTAACTTTTCGATCAGTGTTCATACTCAGAATACTCTTTACATAGCAATACTCTTTACATAGCAATGCCAATGACATTATTTTTACGCAGAATGAAATATTATTATTATTTATAACAATAGTGCTAATTTGTTTGTGAAGTAGAAGTAACTGTATATAATTGTCATGGTGGCCGGCGATCTTTCAAGTCTTTTTATTCACAATTGGCACATATTATAACTGTACTCTTATGTTCATGGTTTAACCTTTATAAATACCTCTGCTAAATATCATTGTCTGTATATTATGTCATGCTATGGAACGGGTATGAGTGTCGGAGAGAGCGGATGCTTTGGAGTGTAAGGTAGAAGGAGAAGAGGAAGACCGAGACTGGGATGGGAGGACTGTGTGAAGAGATATTTAGTGGGAGTGGGAGGGGAGGGGAGGGGAGAATGAGAGCAAGTGATAGGGCTTAGTGCAGTCAATTGGTGGAGACGGTAGTAAAACGGGACTAGTTATGAAGAAGGGGAAAAATCGACGACCGGTATCGGTGCCAGCCTCACCCCGGGGAAAAGGACGAGAGCAACAACGTCTCTGCTCAGATTTATTGATTAATTTCTGTTCGACACAGTTGACGACCTCTTCCATTGACAATTTAGAAGCTGGCACGAATAGTGTACTTGTTTCTGCTGTTTCACATAATCATTGTTTGAGGATCGGTTCTACCTCGGGTGATTTTATTCTACATCTTCTTTGGTTCCTCAGCTACCATTTCAGAAATACAGTAGCGCAGAATGTTGCGTATATATATATATATATATATATATATATACATACATATATACATACATATACATATATATATATATATATATATATATATATATATATATATATATATATATATATATATATATATATATATATATATATATATATATATATATATATATATATATATTTATATATTAACGTATTTATATGCAGTGTAACTCAGTTGTACTAATTTTCCTCGGTTTCATCAAACGGGGTACCCTAAAGCACACTAACCCCGTAGACCTGTCCAAACATTTTTACATTTTATTGCATGACATGACATGACAGGAGCATATGTTTATGTTATGTTTACGTTATTATGTCTCCTACGAAAGCTACATGTTAGGCGCGAAAATGATTTGTTGATAGATATTTCTTCTTGTACGCATAATTCAAATGTGAAAGCTGCCACTTCAACAAACATGGCATTAACACGCAAATGTGAAAATCATTTGTGTTGAATGCAAAAGCGGTCCTTCACGTCACACTAATGGTGTCGTAGAGGACATGGTGCTTTATAATCGTCGAAAAAGCTATATAGAATGTTGCCGATTTAACGATAAGACTACATGCATCAAAACAAATTATACATATGCACATGTTTGTATGTATGTATGTATGTATGTATGTATGTATGTATGCATGTCTATATGTATATATAATAAAATAAAAAAAAATAAAATACGCACACACACACACACACACACACATATATATATATATATATATATATATATATATATATATATATATATATATATTGAAAACAACGAAATATATATATTTATTTTGTAAAAATATTTATTTTGTAAACAACGAAAGCTCAGATGATCCAGAATAAATCCTTACATAATTCAGGTTACGAATCTTTATAAAATCATCGTAAATGATTTTAGGTTCTAGTGTTTTTCATTTTATAACTGATACGGTATTTTTGCCGACATTCCAGCACCAACATGTCATATCATGAAAGTTTAAAACTTTTAACCGTCGCAAGTTCTACGTATATTTTACACATTTCTTTTTCTGTGCGTAATGTTGAGTGAACATTTCAGGTCACTATCAAGTGGCATCTAGTGTTTGCAGTGACTTTATGAGAACTATAATTAAGTGAGGGTCTTTGTGTTGTAGAGGAAATAATACAAAATTAATCAAGAACCACCCGAATATAATCCCCTCCTGGCTTATCAATCAACACATGCTGTCGCGGCCAATATTGGTTTTAGATAGTTGAAAGTTCATAGAACGGCTCTGAATTCAGAAAACGCAAAAAAGTAAATTCACTTAACGATTTTTGTCACCTGTAAGACTTTTCTTCTTGGACCATTTCCATTGCTTTTAAATATCAACAATGCCATCAATGTGAGTTTGCCACGTCTATCACTACTTGATGTATGTGGCGACATTATGATTATTGCACCTTGATGTTGACCAGTACTCGTAGTACAGCCACATTAGAGCCAACCCGTAATAAAGTGTTTTAATTTTTTTTACTGGCTACAAAATAAGACGACATATTTCAAATCAAGCGCCTTGATTCCTGAGCACTGTTAACATTCAGACCATACAAAAAAATGCAAATCCTTCGGTTATGCTTTTATCGTCGCCGAGAGCTGAAATACACGTGAATAAACACATCGAATAAAATATGGGTATTAACTATAATTATATACTTAAACAAACAGGGCGAAGCAAAAGCAGACACCGTATAGCACAGTTTTATGGTAAAATATCCGGTTTGTATTTTTAGTGAAATTGACCTGACCCGTAGCAGTTGTATTCAAAGTTTTATACATGTATTCCTATCTCAGAACTTACTTACTTATCTAATTCGTGGCTGGGTGTAGCACATAAGGCTCGCACAAGATCTCGCCAGTTCTCTCTGTCTTGAGCTATCCTTGCCGATGTGCCCCGTGTCAGCCCAGGAGCCTTCATTTCTCCTTCCACAGTTTGTGCCAAGTGCTTTTTCATCTTCCCTTCCAAGCATACGCTGTTTTCGCTGGTAGGTCATTGGTAATTCTGAACACATATCCAAGCAATTTCCATGTTCTCCTTTTCAGGATGATACAAGTTTTCACGTTTTGGTGTTTGGTGGAGTCTGGTGCTGGCGATAGTCTCAGGCCAATACATCTGCAGCATCTTCCTTCCGCATCTCAGTAACTCTGCACGCAATATAGGTGACACACGTGCAGATGGATCGTTCATTAGACCTCCCCCGGTGGACTTCTGAATGTCATTAATCTGCACGGGTAGCTTTTTGTCATTGCACATTGCGTGCACTGCCGGTTTGCTGATTGAGTGTGCATCTGACCTAGCGCGAATTGAGAAAGACCTGCGCCCAATATCTCTCACGCCAGTTTTATCGAAATGCTTGGAGAAATTCATGTGCACGTGGATAATGGACATTACCATGGACCAGATTGATCATCAGCAATATGGATCAATCAAAGGAACATCAACCGTACACGCACTGGTCGAGCTTGTTCACAAGTGGAAATACGCGGTCGAGACCCCTGGAACCATAGTACGAATACTTCTCGTCGATTTCAGCAAAACGTTTGACCGAGTCGACCATCACATTTTAATGACGAAATGTGCATCACTCGGACTTCCAACTTTTATTACCAAATGGCTGACATCCTTCCTGTGTCAACGCAAACAGAGGGTAAAGATCGGGAGTGTGAAATCGGAGTACACCAATGTCAACGCAGGTGTCCCACAAGGCACAATATTTGGACCAATCGGCTTCCTACACCATATTAATGATCTGCAAACAGTATGCGAACATATAAAATATGTCGACGATTGCACAATATGGGAAGCTTCTTCATCCTCCGGAATGGACAGCTTACTCCAAGTAGCAGCAGACGAAGTCGGGCAATGGACAGCGAGTAACAAAATGGCGCTGAACTACGACAAGACGAAAGAACTGCGGATATGTTTCAAGAAATCAACTCCGGACATCGCACTGCTAACCATCGACGGTAGACCAATCCAACAAGTTATCAGCACTCGTCTACTAGGTGTGACTCTATCTGAAGATCTGAAGTGGCAATTACACATAGACGAAATCACTACAAAAGCATCGCAACGTCTATATTTCATCATCCTTCTCAAAAGAGCCGGCATTGACCCTCACCATCTCATCAACATATACACTTCAATCGTCCGATCGGTATTGGAGTACGCATGCCAAGTGTGGCACACGAGCCTTACAAAAAAGCAAACGAGACAGATAGAATACATCCAGAAACGGGCAATTCGGATCATTTTCCAAGATAAGTCGTACACCGAAGCCATCACCGCAGCCAATCTACCAACGCTGTCAGACCGGAGGGAGAAGTTGTGTAGAACGCTATTCATAAGCATGCAACAATCTACACATAAATTACACCATCTTTTGCCTCCCCTCCGGGAAACTCCGTATACAACTCGAAACACGAGGACTTACTGTGTGCCGCGTTGCAGAACTGCAAGATTTGAGAACTCTTTTATACCGTATGCTTTAAGACACTGGCAGAAATTATGAACTCATTCATAAATTAGTTACTTTTTACATAATAGTAGTAGTACATATAATTAATTTTACTATAGTTTTGCCTGTTTTAAGTTTTAATTTATGATTATGTCCTTCATATTTACCTTGTTTATATACAAACATAACTTTAAACATGATGTACATGCACCTTTTAAGTTTTTATATTTTAAGTCATATTTTTGTCTTAATTAATTTATTATCATTGGTTGTCTTACTGTGCCAATTGTATAATTCAACTGCTATAGTTGCATTTTAATAAAATTATTATTATTATTATTATTAGCATACATAACAGTTTATTCGACTGTACTCTTTGACAGTTGTATAACAGCTGGTCGTTGACCTTACAATTGGTGGCACTCACGAGTTGTCCTCATGTCCGTCGGCACGGTTGACACGGTTGTATCCTTGTTATGTGCATCTGTATCGTTCTAAGATTGCATAGAGCTTTGTCTTGGTATATTGATTTTTTGATAGTTGACCATGTTTCAAAAATATTGCGTCTTCCAATGTGTTCTCGATTACCATATTCTATATCTACGTATACAATAATTGATCTACCCGTACAAGAGCACATTACATCATCTGTGGCATGTATAGGATCTCAGAGGGAACAGAGGGGGCAAACCATTAGTTTGCCACGCTACGATGTAGTGGCACAATATGTCATATCCGAAAATGTTTTCTTTTCCCAAAGCCAAAGGCAGCTGTGGTCCAATACCCACACCCAAATTCCATCTTCTATCTCTGGCAACTAGGCACAGACAAGCACTTCCCCATGCGAATTGTTTATGTCTTATATATGCCTTATCACCAAATCACACGTGAACATCGTCTCTTCATTTGACTGTAAGACCGTCAATCATCCCAGTCGTATTGCTCTGTATCTCCACTTCCGCGTAAGAACGTCTGTTTAATGCTATTTTACCTACTTACTTGCTTAATAAAGAAAGTAAAGACACAGGACCTAGAGTGAATGGCTGCAGATAGAAATGGATGACGGGACAGGGCGTGTGTAAGTTGCCTATTAGTTATTGTACTCTCGCTCTCATTTAGTCAGTCTTGTTCACACATCCCCTGGTGTCTGACTTCTTGTTTTACTACCCATCGCCTTAGATTCATGTGCTGTGTGGTTACTAGTCAGGCTCAATGTCCGTCTCTTTCTAGTCCTTCCTTCTCATCTATCATTCTCCGCTGCCTATCATGTCTCTGACTAAGTACTTCCAGTTCAGTTCCACCACCTCCTGCAGCTCAATGTCCACCTGTTCACGAATCCCTTTATTTAAGCGACATTCCTCGAGCCTCAACATCGACATGTCGCAAATGTAAATGCATTATCCTGTCTATGCGCAGTTAATACAAGAAATAATACGTATGTTAGTGTACCATGTGTCTAAGGATAATAGAACATGTTGAACAACACGTTTCCAAGGCATATTATCCGGTGACAGGAATAAATAAGCAATGAATAATTTAAATCAACTACACACATCAATTATGTTGTATAACTAGAATCGACTGACAAGACCAGTCATCGCATAGACGCGCACGTCAACGTGCACAGTGTCACCATTGACATGTAGGTATACAGATGCAGTTGAATATGGTTCGTTTGCTAACTAATGTATAACTTGTAAACCACTAACTCTCCTTGGCTATATACCGTGTCTCTCTGCCTTACAGCTTGAGGAACGACACCATGCTCGCAGTGTTAAGATTTGTTGCCGCGGCCATGTTCGTCTACCTTGTGTCGCCCCCTGTCGAAGGCTTCCGGCTGGACTGCGCATGGGCGTGCGAGCATGGCGTAGCCAACGGGGTATGTCGCTGCTTCGCAAAGCGGCAGTCGTATGATCCGGACTACGAGTCGCTGTTTGCGCCGCAGTTCGATCTAGACGAACCGGACCATACGGCCAACGCAATGGATGACGACACCGTCGGCTCCTACATCTTCCGCTGGGGAAAACGCTCGCACAACGTCGGCTTCGTCCGTCCAAAGCCATCACGGTGGAGTCACGAGGCTGAACCCGGGAGGGACAACGGGAAGAAAGTACAACCGAGGCGGAAGATCGACAGTACGAATAATTTGATGTAGAGCAAAGACACATTGAACAAAACCAAGTGCATTCGATGGATGATCGAGGCGTCTATTGAAAATATCACCAGAAGATGCTATGAAGTTACCGGAACTGACCGATAAGCCACTGCATTGCGTAATGTTTGTTACAGTTGAAATACGTTGAATTTATCTGAAATGCTTATTTTAACACAGGATGTTGCTGTGAAATCAAAATGATACTGCCGACGGATTAGTGAAGTAGGTAAAATAACCTCACGGTAGTTGGTTATGTTGTTAACTACGTTGACCTGACTTAGTTTCCAAGGTACAGACAGCAGCTTAATACTGGTGATTTTCTTGGTGATTATTTATCAGAGGCTGCTGTACGATATGTCTAGCCTCTTGACCAAAAACATCATTTCCGGCCATATTTTCTTCAACCACGAGTGAAATTCATTGGTACTTCTATATCGGAGTTGTGTATAAGATTGAATTGATATATACATTAAAAACAGCGGGTTATTACTATTACGAGTTGGCAGTTTAATGCAATGGTACTGTTGAACATATCTTGCGAGTAAGACCTTGAAGAACATATAGGAATAGATACTCAAGCACTAACCCTGCATGGGAATTATAATTTAATAATACCGTGGTCACTCATTTTCGCAGCACGTTCCAGAAAACGTAGCACTTTCTACAAACATATATTCATTTGGTAAGCGAATATTGCCACACTACAGGCAATCGTGACGGAGGGTTATTTAAAAGTATGGCGCGGCCCACGAAATAAATATTTCACTAACTATTATAGATACATACATCCAAAACCATGACTTTTTCGTTTTAAGACTTCCGATGTTAATGCCGCAATAACAGTGCCACTGTAGCATTAGCTACGGTATTCTAAGTTACGATACGATGAACGCTTGAACATTGGACGACTTCAGGGCTGGTTGCACAACCGCCATTAAAGTAGACAAATGCCCTAATGACTTCATGTGAGCGCTGCATCTCGGCGGAATAACTGGTACATATTAAAGCATGTGTACTGTTCCACGTGTTGGCGTCCAATTATTGCGGGTGAATAAATTTGACATATTCGGTTTTGCCGGGCGTTCCTTGCTGCTTCGCTTATCTGCACTAGCGACGCACAAGAAAATTGCATCGGACAAGAGCTAAATTGGGATTTCTTTCTGTTGGTCAGCGTGGTTATTAACGAAGCATGAATCAATCGACCAACATGGACTGTGTATATCTTTAGCTCTTTATACAACTATTGATTTGAATGTGACAATACTTTGATTTGTACGTGACAATACTTTGATTTGTATGTGACAATATCATCGTCATCGACGTCATTTTTTATTAGCTCAGGTCGTGTGCAACGGACATCAGAACGTATGATGGCCAAAACTATGTGCACTAACGTGTCCTTTATATGTACATATGTTGGGGTTGTTATATATGTTGTGATATATGTTTTGCGAATAGCTTGATTAAAAAAAAAGTGTAGACTACGCTTGAACATTTATATTATTCGAGCCTAGGCACACCTGTGAACCACAACACTCGTTGGAAACTTACGTCCGTACACAAATGAAATAATATTATATTATATTATAGTTGCGTTCGTTATCTATTAATTGTAATATATAATTTGCATTTGTCTGGTTTTTATTGAAATGCATGTGTAAATCTGACTTTGAATGAAAACGTTACGGTGAAACATTCCACTTCACCCGAAGAACGTCACCATGTACAGCACTTTTAATAAACATTTAATTAACAATTAAATCATGTGTTGGTAGACATTTTTTGCTACTTAAAAGAATCATAAAATCACAAGGCATGTCTTCATGGGGCATTTGATAACATTTTAAAAGTTGTTGATTTGTTTTTGAAACAAATTCTAAACGGATTGAAATGTTGTGGCTGTAGATGTGCAGGTAAGGTGTTTCCTCCTTCAGCCACCGCATTACAAAACTGAGCAACGACATACATAATTCCTATGCACCAAATTGAAATCTATATAGTATTTTATACTAAATTATTAGGTTTCCCCTTTACACATTTAAATATGTATACACTATTATTTTATGAATCACTAGAACTGGCATGCTTTTGATTTTAGTTAGCACTGTAAAAAGACTGAAGCTATATTACCTTTCTCTACATCTCCCCATTAACATTTATATATATACACGAAAAAAAACATATAGATGCATAGGTCTAATGGCGTCATAGGTCCACTTGACAGTTACCGGCCCCAAATGTTGACTTTAAACAGAAATTTGCAAAAGCCACCATTAGCTATCAACTTATCACCCTACCAGAGGACATTCTATTGTCTAAGCCTTCCCTCCAATTCACAGGTGCTTGAATGACAAGTCCACCCCAGTTGGTAAAGTGCATTTGTGCTCTGTGATGTTCTCCTTCCCATTCACACATGCTTAAACCTGATATCTTTCAGGTTAGTGGCTGGAATAGTGACTGCAGGCCTTCTGAAAACACAAGTAGCATAGCTGTGACCCATTCAGTAATATCGACTGTTAAATGAGCACTTAACTGAGAGTTAATTGGGAAATTGTCAATTAAATTAAATTAAATTAACCCCTTTTGGTAAAGTTAATTCATTTAATTAAATTAGCCTGTATGGAAAAGTTAATTGATTTAATTAACTTAACTTAATTGAGTTAATTAAATTAGCAAATTTAAATTTAAATTAATCCATACCAAGATGTCACATCATACAAGGTCGATGTCCTCACTGCTTAATTGCTTAAATGAAATTAACCCCTTTTGGTAAAGTTAATTAATTAAATTAAATTAACTTAATTGAGCTAATTAAATTAGCAAATTAACATTGAAATTAATCCATGTCAAGTAGTCACATCACACATGATCTATCAAAGGAAGTTCATAATCACGAATTGTTGCTCGGTGAAGCTTTCGATGCCTTCTCGGTCCACTCGTTATATAACAGCAATTTCAGGAAAGGTTGGCACCCCGTCTCTGTTGATGGCACTGTCGCATCTCTGGCCGTGGCATTGCCTGCCGCATGTTATATAATATTTTTCCTAAACACACGTCGCAATTGTTTACCTGCCCGGTTCTGATATCCACAATAGCATCGACGTGCATTAATACCAGTTTTACTGATTAGGGGGCGCAACTGGAACAATTTTGTGTGGGTCTGTCCGTTCCAACACTCGATTTGTAAAACATTCATGGTTTTTAGTTGTAGCAACAACTACAATTCAAGCCGTCAACGCCCAACGCTGCGTAGGGTCTACCCAAGGGACGCTTGGTCACGAACTATAGAATAAGAATGTGTTTTTTTATTGCCTACTTTGGAGAATCCGCGAGACATGTTTGTGATTGAACGAACTGCAGGGGTTGGAAAAAATTGCGACGTATCTTTAGGAAACATATTATATAACGTGCGGCAGATGGCTGCACCTTACACAATTTTCGGACAAACTTCCCACGTTTCAGTGCAGCTCGCCAGTGATGATCTTTAGACAGAAATTGCGGAATTATGCATTCAAGCCAAATTTTGTGGCCGAACAATTAATTAAGAAGTCAGTACAGTAATGAAAATCAAAACTAATAAAGGTCACTTTCGGAGCATAAATTGTTTGCTAGTGATGCGCACAATGTCTACCCGCATGGTCGATATGCTATTGAAGATCCTTTCGGGGGGTAATTTGTTTAAAATCTAGCTATGAGCAATATCATGTTTACATAACTGGTCGGAATTGATCGACGATCCTGCACGGCTTTCTGACTCAGTTTAGAGATGTTTCTAATACTACAGACGCAAAGATGATATGGCATCAAGGACAGTCCTGTAGAAAGCAGCATGTGGTAGGCAAACCAGCCTAAATTTTGTATCGACAGTCTACACGAAGACATGGCACTGGAGCGTGGAGAGCTCAGTACTGTGAGAGCGATGTAAAATCCACAGATCGGTCGGTCGGATCGGCTCAAGGCTGAATGTAACTTGGATAAACCAGCCTAACAATAGCCGCACATGCCCATATATGTGTGTCCATATATTTGAGTATTTTTTGCTTTTGTTCACATGAACATATTTGAAAATGAAATCAACAAATATTTTTATTTTTTAATTTTTTATTGAGCTCGCTGCCCAGAGTTTGGCCTATGTGAAATAATGCCTACGAACAGCACACTACCAGTACGACAATACTCAAATAATACATATTTATATATTATGTGGCAAAGCAGACTTTTCAGCTGTAACGGAAGAAGACGATGAAGGAAACAAATAAGTCGTACGCAGGCGTTTCACGCATGACTACACAAGGTGGCTGGTCGATATGTGTTGCCGTTTTGTCGCCGTCCTGTCCACTGTTTGTGACGATATATTGACGTCAGTCGGGGACATTATCCCATCCGCTTGACAAAGTCCGTGCAAGAGCAAGGCGTGGGTGTTATTGTGGTCAGCGTATCATCAACGGACGTATTCGGGCAACAGCGAAGCGGCAATACCGATAATGAAATTAATCGACACGCTCCAGTTACTTCGCTTGTTTATTTCGTACTCGGCAGTCACAACAGTTCCGGCTGAAGCACTGCACATAAGTAGGCCACGATGCAACATGCGGCTACATGAACAACATGCGGCTACATGAACAACATGCGGCTACATGAACAACATGCGGCTACATGAACAACATGCGGCTGCATGAACAACATGCGGCTACATGAACAACATGCGGCTACATGAACAACATGCGGCTACATGAACAACAACCCATGCACGTAACGGTTCCTCCTCAACGCGATGTTTGCCTTCGTCTCGTTTCAGACACATTTTGCGAAAAATCGAACCTATTTACCATCCACTACGACATGGGAGGTCGTTTGTGCAAATGCGTTATTTAGTTTTATTGAAATAAACTGACAAACTGATAAGTTATTTTCGACATGGCCCAGTCGATATAAGGCTATTCGCATGTTCGCACGTTATACGATCTAACGATCTATTCAATAAAAACATCGTGTGGCTGCGTGCGTTTGTTTGTTCCGTCATATCATACTCGCGACCCCCGACGGGTGGGAACCTTCGTATGAACGGTAGTTAGCAGTCACGTACAATTGTGCGTAACGATACGTGTATTGTCTACGATTGTTCCGAATTACGTAATCAACGTCAAACGTCCGAAGTTCCTTCGTACGGCACGGACGCCCCCTTGAAACCAGTTCCCGCTAAGCGCGCACGCGCCGCATAAAAGTCATGGCAATGTGTGGGCATTGACAAAAGCGTAGCTCAACGTGATATATATCCACAGACGCGGCTTTCAATTGAAAAAACTGGCTGTCTGTTCTCCCCGTGCACCTCCGAATAACCTTTATCGTATTAACAACGCGGGGGGGGGTCTGGTAGAAACATTTTGTGGGGGGCCCTTACCAGGGGGCAGCCGTGGCCTAGTGGTTAAGGTGTTGGACTCTAAATTCAAGGGTTGTGAGTCACGGTTCGTTTTCGAAGCTTAAGCAATTTCGTTTAAACCAGGTTTAAGCACTGGCCATATAAGCCTTCATGGCTTCCTAAGGCGTAATGCCTGGGGGATGACTTTACCTACCTACCTTACCGAGTGCGTAAAATACGAAGTTGGCACTGACCATGGCGGTATCCCCGTGTATTAACGTATATTAAACTATGTTTGAGCATAAGCATTCATAGATTGTTGCTGACGACAACATACAAACATACATACAAGAAAATACAGCGAATTATAACAAACAAGAAATTACAGCAAACAACGACAAGCAAGAATTACAGCATATAACGACATTAACATAGAACTAATACGCTAGATTGCGGTATTAATGTAGTTCTGTTACCTACTTTACGTCCGTATTTTCTGACGTTTCCCCCGTCCTGTTCGCCTTAAATCACTTTGAGGTGGTTCACATTCATGACTATGGCACAGTTATTGAACACACTGAACAGAACTCGAAGCCCTATTCAAGGGAAGCGAAGACATATTCAAAGGGGCTAATCGGAAGGATTATAATTGATTTGTGGGGGCCACTTTTTGTGGGAGCTGTTATAAGTATCCCGATCATCGAAATGCTGTATACAGATTTTTCAGCGCAAGTGATATGTCTGACAGATACATTTGAAATAAAAACAGGTGTGAAGCAAGGCTGCATCCTCTCGCTGAATCCATCTGTCTGCTGAACATGCAAAAAGTAGAAAGTGCAGGCAGGAGAGGGATTAGATAGACGGCTGACAACTCAGCTAGAGGATCTGGACTTTGCAGATGACATCTGCCTAACATCCCGTCACCTCACAGACATGCAGTCATAGACAGAAGAGGTTTCTATTACCGAACAAAAGATTGGACTCAAAGCTATGTGCACTTCCGCACGAAGAGGATTAAGTAAGTAAGTAAGTAAGTAAGTAAGTAAGTAAGTAAGTAAGTAAGTAAGTAAGTAAGTAAATGCGCCTGATAAAAGTAAAAACATGTCTGCCCGTGGCCGTGTGAAATGTTGCACTGCCCGTGTGAGCTGAACCTTAAAAACCCTGGACACATGTGTCATTCTACTTAAAAAGGTTAATATTAGCCGGCTGCTAATACTTCAGTCTTTACATTGACATTAGTTCCAACATGTAGGCCTATATACGTTGTCCTTTACCGTAATATTTGCCACGGGCACAGGGTGGGTCTAATACCCCCATCCACAGCCTAAGGGGGTCTTGAGAACTCTAAGAACCCCCTTGATCCGCTGCTGGATACTGTACATCTTTCTTTCATTTGGTAACCCCTAATTTTTTCCATTAAATCTCTCAATTCAAACAATTGTGTTTGCATCGAAGCCACGTGTTCGGCGGGTTTACGAAGGCGACCGAGAGTCGGATAAGCGAGACTAGTTGTAGCAATGGTGATAAACATGCTGTGAGTGGCGCCACTGTTGGGGAGTGTGCCCTAGTACTTGTTGACACTATTCGCCAGATGGAGACACCAAAGCGCTGGCAAACGTTCATCAGTTGATATTTCATCATTCGCACATATTGAATCGGACATGTTGTTTTGTGGCAGTGCACATCGGCGTTCAAGGTTTTGCACCGACCGACTCACACAAATATATTACTTTATTACACACCTTTTCAATATTATACACTTAGTGAACGATAATGGGTTTATGCACGGGTTGCTTCAAAATGTTGTATAGCTTAATTGTTCGGTGCGATATTTATAACAGTGCGATACCGAGATTTATTGCACATGACGCCACACCGTGCGTAACAGTGTATATCACCGTAGACAGCGCGTTTAATACATTAATTAATCCATGTAATTATGTGGTCAGACATGGTTGTATGTAAACAAGGATTGTATTACTTTAGGCTCATGACTAGCACATGGTTATCAAAGCTACTTTAGCCAACCAACCTGAGCCCCCTAGCACAACGATGACCTTCCAGCCGCTTATAGCATATGCATTACAATAACACTATACACCCCTCGTTATAGTAAAGCTAAGAACGAACGCTAACATTAATATGAACATCTAACAACAGTAAACAAAACTACTTAACTAGACAGGCATGACAAGCGATTCATAGCATGTTCGTGGACAGTATAAAGCATTATAGAATGTCCATTCACCTGTCATGCCTCGATCATGGAGTTAATATTAGCCTACACTTAGGCTGTACAAAAGTGACTCCTTCTTCTCCCTCCTCATTGCATAGTCTATGTAATTTGTTATGTATACGGTGCCTAAGTGCTGTTTTCTCTATTCGTGCATGTAGAGTGAATGTTATTTATTATAGATATCTGCTTTTGCGATCCATTCGTTTGAGTCATTGTTATGTATCAATGCGATTTCAGATTGAAAGTTAAACTGTCATTTCAAGCTGCTGGACAAAGAAAGCGCACGAAGAGCCGCATAAGAATAAGCAGGTCGCAATCATGAAACGTAGGAAGGTAAAACTGCGAAAAGATTTGCAAGCCATGCAGCGCCAGGTGTGGCAGCTGCACAAGCAACAGGCTAGAGCTTCCAAACAAAATCAATGCTGACAAACCTGGCACCTTCAGTGATTGCTATGCATGTTTCAACACCTGCTAAGAATGATGACGCTCTGCTGCGTGATGACGAACTTATTCCAAGCAAAGTGACACGAATACGCAAGACCCTTATTCTTCATAACAATTTGAATAAGCATCTCAAATCTTCTGAAGAGGTGGCATGCAGGAAAGCAGTCAAGTCCGTCTGCCAGACCTGTTCTGCCAGGCTTCTGGCTGACACGCTCAAGGTGAACCGGAAGGTGCGTAAGATGGCAGATGAAAGGGCACAGACGAAGAGGAAACTATCGACTGCAATTCACCGTCGCATGATTAGCTTGTTCTACGAGCAGGAGCGCAACTCGACCTGCGTACCTGGTAAGCGAGATACTGTGAAAGTTGACGGCAAGCGTATACACAAATACATTCTCAACGACAACATACGTGCACTCCCCAAAAGGTACAATTTTTAAAACCCCAAAAAGAAAGTCAGTTTGGCGTTGTTCCAACGTTGTCGACCGAAAATGTACTTCCTGCCTCATATGCTTCTCGAAAGGTATGCTTGTGCAAATGTCACCAGAATTTTGCTTTGCGTCTAAGCGTACTGCGATCACAAAGAGTCACACAGAGCCCGAACCAATTAATCAATGTTGAGACAAAAGAGTCTCTTGCTGTGAAGATAGATGTTCTGCCGAATGATACCGTTAAGCCCGCAGCACACTAGCCGATTTTTTGTCGGGGGACTGCAGATTTTACACCGGGGTTAAATTTATCGGGCCATCAGCTCGCAGTACACTAGCGGATATTTTGTCGCCGATATGTTGTCGCGACTAACACGCCTCTGGTGGCTAATTTGGAATTAAGCAAACATGGCGGCGCTCACACAACACGTGGCGGCGATACAGAGAAGAAGACAGAAGCTATCTTTGTTCGTCTTGATTATGCTACGGAGGATACGGAGACGCAGAAAAGCAAACAAACAAAATTGTATTGAAATCATCTAAAAATCCACTGTTACACTGTCAACATGTTCTAGCAGCAAACTTGCCAATGTGCCTGCTCAAATGCAGTTATGTCAGATGATATGATTTTTTTTTAATTACACAGATCTAAAATTACTCTGCCTTACATTCGTGTGTAACACACCAGGAAGAAGCATGATCCCACTTGTCGTCGTAGCCGTGGCACCGGGGGCCGCCATGTTTACAATGACGTTTGTGCGCGATGCTGCAATCACGCGTCCTATTGGTAGCTAATCGCGCGAGGCTCGACAGTTTGTCGGAGTCTGCAGCACACTAGCCGACAAGGCCCGCCAGGACGTCCTGAAATCTAGCACTGTCAGATATTATCCGACAAGTCCCGATCTTGTCGGAATTTGCAGCACACTAGCCGACAATTGAAGATTATTTGTCCCCCGGCTAGTGTGCTGCGGGCCTTACCTTCCAAATATGGAAGCAAGTTGAACGATCATACAGTGTGACTAACACCAAGAAGACTGTACGTATGGAAGAGAATGTTACGAAGTCGAAGTTCAAGCAGGATTTCATTGAAAGCATGGGGTCATTCAAGAACCACACAGACAAAGTTCAGTCGCAGTACGAGAACTTCGCCATTCTAAAGAAGGCGCTGACGCAGACAGAGTGTACCGTGCTGGTAGACATTGCAGATAATTACGTGTGTCACTTCTTTGAAGAATTAAGCAGTGCTTATTAATCGAAGGAGCAGATAACGGCAGAGTTCGAAATGACTACTGACTCTTGGGGGGGTCCCCTAAAAATATTGGTCACCCCCCGAAATTTTTTTTCTTAACAAATCTTGTTTTCAGGTACTGTAACGGCTACTAGCGCCTATTTCTGTGAAAAAACTTGATTGCTATCCTAGCAACTTGTATTTATTTACCAACTTAGGTTGAATGCACTTGTTATAAGTCGCTCTGGATAAGAGCGAATGCTAAATAACTAAATTGTGAATTGTGGTTTGTTACTGGAGCAATGCGCTTGCAGACACAATGCTCTGTAATTCTGACAAGTAAAATGCCAAGGTAAACTGTGCCTCAACTAGACACTCATTGGTGACATTACTGCAGACACGCAACAGATGGCGCCCTTAACCACAAAGCACACAGTCTTCAATGATATAAGTGGAATTATTTAAGATGTTTTTAACAGAGATTAACAATATAGTGAGCTGAATGATTCAACTAAACTACCAACAGGATGATGTCGAGTTCTGCGAAAACCGTCGAGTTCTTGCTGCGAGATCGATCGAGTTCTGCGAAAACCGTCGAATTCTAGCACAAACGAACCAGAGTAGGCTCACACGTAGCAACAGGTGCAAAGGTGGAAGGGTAATTACACCGATACAGCGATAAAATGTCAGCTGTCAGAATCCAAGGCACAATGAAAACTCACGCCAGCAGACGATCAAATTATACATCCGTGAGACGTCCTGTTTCAACACCTGCTGCTGGTCTTTGGGCAATTTCCATCCTACCTGCCCTGGGTGGGTCAAAAGGAAGACAACAAAGTAACCAATATTGATCCTTGACAAAACAACAAAGGAAGACGGAGATGAAACGGCAAAGGAAGACGGAGTTGAAACAGCAAAGGAAAACAGAGATGAAACGCTGGCAACTGAGGAACAACCAACTCAAAACTCTCAGGAATCAGCTGTGAAATTAACCACGAATGGAAAAGAACATGATGATATGGGTGTTGGGAACTGAAGTGAAGTATATCCATTGTATATCCACTGTTGGGCATTCTTCCTTCCATTAGGAGCTGATATTGGGCATCTGGAATAAACCCATCCGCAAATAGATGCATGTGAACTGTTCAAGTTCCGATTTAGTTGTCTTGATTGGCATGCCATTTTTCTGCACACTATACAGGTTTGCATGATACGAAGCTTTGTCCATCGCGTCGTCACTAATGAAGAATTTGTAGTTTCACGCTTGCAGCAATGCAAAGATCTTTAAAAAAATGTGCAGAGCGTAAAAAACACCCCTCAAATCTGCCGCAGTTGCCGTTCAGACATTTTTGGGAATGCAATTCTATCAGTCTCTTGTTGATCTTCAAGCTATAATCCTGAATGTGGGACCGTTGATGGAGCCACCCTATTATATAATGCATGCGTTTACAAAGCCACCGGCATTATTCTTAGTCCGTTCTTTGAAAGATTTACTGTTCAAAGAAGCAACACAGATGGAAAGTGCATCATCTCACCCTCGAAAGCACATTATTACAAATATACCCTTTTCACACGAACAATTTAAAAGTAAAACTATGAACGAGCTGTGTCCTTTGTAACAGACAACAACATATAAGCCTTTCTTCTCTTTCTTTCTTCCAATTCATCTAGCAATATATATATATATATATACATATATTGATTCCTGTTCTTATGCAGGCCTATGTATTTTGCAATCTAGAAATCTGAATGCATAACTTATTTTGTAAAGCTTTTATAATCTAGCAGTTAGCATGTCTATCTTTTCTCGCACGAATGACTTGTGGCGCAGCGACTGGACCGCTCCCAAGTTCACACGTGGATCAACCTTGACACACCATCCTCAACAAAGCACTGACTATTTTGCGTTTGCGCCATGTATAATTAAAGCAGCTTTGACAATGCTGCTAGTGCAGGACACCTGCAGAGATGAGTGCTATCGGTTAATTATGCGTTACTACGCTGACATGTCACCACTGGTCGGCATGTAGTTGCTAAGCGGTCGAGCATTCACATTGAGGTTTGTGTCTCCTACAGTCACGCACGTCCACTGTGTCTTCTACAGTGATATTTGTCATCACACGCTGACGCCACCACAGTGCTGGCCAGTAGGCGCAGGTGTAAGCTGGTAAGTACAACAATATTAATAGGAGTTTGCTTGAATACACCAGGTAAACACAATAATAATAGGAATTTGCCTGAATTCACTTAAAGTAAAATGCCCTCCGGCGCTTTGCATAAAATTGCATAAGCTAAATATAAAACGTTACAATTATAATACATCTATAAACTATATACATAAAACACCAACGTTATTACACGTTCATGGTATTGACTTAATTTGGCCACCTCTGTTATTCGTACTATCCAGGAAACTATGATTTTAACCAATCCGGAGTTATATGCCATATGTGTACGGAAATTCATACAACGTTGCTGGTCGCAGGTGTTGAAGGTAAGCACCACGGCTAATTGTGTTCTATGTAGGCTACTATCCAGCAAACCACGATTTCAATAATTGCGGACTTGTGTGATATCGGAAAACAGTTGCTTGATTTGCGTACAAACTCCGGGGTGCAAGGTTATATATATATATATATATATATATATATATATATATATATATATATATATATATATATATATATATATATATATATATATATATCTTGGCATAAGTGTCGGGAGCAGTTGAATATTGGGGGAGGATAGGCCTAGTTGATTCCTGTGGGGGCCTTCTTAATATATACCCGTATATACCCGTATTGATGGGCAGGACCCCTGCTACCCCTACGATACAACGACTATGCTATCATGTAAGCTTAGCCCTAGGACAGGGTTCGTGGCAGACATGAACATAACTAGGCATCATGGATGCGAAAACAAAAAGACAGGAGACACGTTTAGAACAAGAGCGGTGAACAACTACTCTATCAGATTCAGGCTTGCGGATTTCTCTTGTCAACCTGTCACAGCATAAAAATAAGATAGCGAATGTTGAGTAATTATTTGAAAAAAAATTATGTCTCGCTCTACCTTTAGTTGTACACACACACACACACACACACACACACACACACACACACACACACACACACACACACACACACACACACACACACACACACACACACACACACACACACACACACACACACACACACACACACACACACACACACACACACACACACACACACACACACACACACACACACACACACACACACACACACACACACACACACACACACACACACACACACACACACACACACACACACACACACACACACACACACACACACACACACACACACACACACACACACACACACACACACACACACACACACACACACACACACACACACACACATTGAAATTATTATAATTATTGAAAAACCAGTGGTGGAATTGCCTGCTAACACCCAGCCGATGCCGAGTGCGAAAACGATAAATCGATAACCGTGAAAATCATAAATCAATAAACAGACGGAATGTGTTTTACTATTCCCGTCTCGCTGGCCTTCACCAGGCAAGCCACCTGGTCAAACTCCCAAGGCACATCTAATTTCTTCCATCCTGTGCATAGCCGATGCTATCAATGCATCATCATAATGACCTTTCCTCTTCCATTTCCTCTTAATTCTGGGAGTTCAGGTCGGTTCACGTCGTTCACGGGTGGATGCATTGCGGTAAAGGGCTTGATTACTATTGGTTCGATACTTGTACTGAATGCGGATTCATCCCGGTATGCAGTTGGAGTCAAAATGATATTATAAACTTGAATGCGAGAGTGATTTTAACTAATCTTCAACTACGCTCAATGGCATGCGTCGTTCTGAGAACCCATCTGACGTTTGAATCATTTCGAACACTACCAGGTACGCGATTGTTCGAGTGTTCTGCGTGTTTTCCGTGATTGCTGTGATTTACGTAATCTGCGTCAAACGTCCGCACCAGTTCGTTCGTACGGTACGAATACTTCGTGAAACCTGTCCAGCAACATATTTATAAATGTAGGAAGTGCAAAGTATGTCCAAGTGTTATATAACGGGAATAACATACAGTTTGTTGATGTCACTCCAACGTCACCAGCCATATAACATGCTATCTGGCTGGTATCACTCTCGTGTCACCATCAACCAGTGTATTATTCCCTAAATATTGTATACTGACACGCCTTGCGGGTTAGTATTGCGTTTTAAGCGATTCCTATGTAGGCACCCGTAATGTTTAGTGACATACTGCTCTTTCTTCTTGTTGTTCTTCGTCTCCTTCTCCCCTTACACCTCATGTCTCTGAATAAATCACAGCAGTATTAACGAGCTGGGTTCATTCGCACCATTGGTGGATTATGTATAAACCACCACTCCACGTGAGACGGAAAAATGAATTCCTTTATGTATTTTGGTGTAAAGACAACTCCTCTTCGGTCTTTAGCCGCTGCTCAACTAAACCTCCATTAGGCCTTGGGTGGCTCAACTAACCCCGTTTCGACAATTAAGGTCATTTAATTAACTTCTCATTATTGCGCGAAGTGATGTAAATGATCTTCTTTGTGCATAGTTAAACCATTTGTAAGTGCACAAACAATAAAGTCTGGTCACGCGCGTTGATAGTTTGCACACCAGAAAACATTAATCACAATTACAAAACGTTTCGAAAAACATACTATTAGCTCGCATGTTCTGACCGTTGTGACAAACGTAACTTATTATGCGTGAACCGTGTTTTAATAATAAATTGGTCACTGTCGCTGCTGTAATTTTCCAGGAAACATGGGTGGGTCAACTAATCCAGTGGCTCAACTGACACTGCCTTCTCCTACCCATTTTTGCGAAACGGCTGAGTTGGCTGCCTGCCTGGGGCCGAATCCAAGTAGGCTCCTATTTCCTGGTTACGAGGCCAAAGTAAAACCATTGAGCCACTCCCCGTGTGTTCACGGCCATTAACAATTCATTGTTCTGTGAAAGCGTCACGGCGGGTAATTCAACCGGAATCTAGAACTAATGCAGCAGACACTACTGATGGCTAATTCACAGTCATCATTTTCAGTTAAAACTGTAAATGGCTGCGTTTGCTTCGATTGAATCCATACTGAATAAAATCATGTCCTTGGGACAAATAGAACATTTCTTTTACGATATGTCCGTATTTTCTTGAATAACTTCTTCATTTCCAGTCATACACATGATATTTTGTGTGCCAGTGCAGCCCTTTATCTGTTTGTGTGAGAAACACAACTACCATGTAGGGTGAAAAATGGGCAATCTGTCCAATTTATTTTCATCGACTGTGACAGGACAAGGATTGCCACTGTGCACACTAACTTAAACATACTGCGTCTATAGCAGTGTGCACAGCCGGGAAGTGCATTACAATAGCAATGAATGTGCAGACACAAGCTGGTACATGTCACTGATTAGTATAAATAATGTTAGCAAACAGTCAAGACTGGTTTGCAAGAATAAATTTACCAAAAACCCTTGTTGCTGCTCAATAAGGTTCCAGCATAATTATGAAATACAAGGGAAAACGATAAACAAATACAAATTGCACAAGCGTAGTATCAGCAATACTATTTATAATTCAATAAAAAAAATTGGGGTAGTAATCCCCGGGCCCCACCCTCTGTCTTCACCCATTCTTTGCACATGTCCTGCCCATCTCATTCTGCTTCCGGCTACTTACATCTTTTAGGTGTTTTTTCATGCCAATCTCTTTTCTCAATTCCTTCATCTTCTTGGGTTACTTTGCATATTCATCCAACCCAGCTGTTTTCTGCTATCTGTATCTTCTCCTCCTGTCTCTCTGTCAGTGCCAGTGTTCCCAACCCATATATACAGGCTGGTACCACGCAGGCTTCCAACACTTTTCCTTTTAGTTGTTTCTTTAGTTTTCTGTCCCACATAATGCTTCCCATTCTCATCCACGCTGCTGCTCCTGCTTGCACTCTCCTCTGTATTTCCTTACTACTTCCTCCATCCTCACACACTGTGCCGCCCATGTATACAAAACTGTTCACTTGTTTAATGGTCTTTCCGTCAATAACTACATGTAAGTCCACCTCTTGTTCGCCTATCCCCATTACTTCTATCTTGTCCAGATTCATTCAGAGGCCATGTTTTCTAAAGTGGTTGCTCCATTCTTGCAATGTTTTCTGTAAATCCTCTTTGTTATCAGCCACCACTGCTAGGTCATCTGCATATAGTATCTTAAGTTCTTCCTGTTCAGATACCTTTCCACTGATCAGGTTCATCACCATAATGAAAAGCAGAGGATTCAATGCACTTCCTTGTCTAAGTAATACTCCCACCCCAAAGTGTTCCGATGTTTCTCTTTCAGCTCTCACCACTGCTGTTGTCTCCTTGTACATTTCCTCAACCATTCTGACCTCTGCCTCTACAACCTCCATCCATCTCATGACTGCAAATGTAAGTTCTCTCGGCATAGTGTCGAATGCCTTCTCCAGATCGACAAAACCGAGTGCTACAGTAACCCAATGTGTTTGCACTGACACTGACAAATCGTGCGCGCGTTTTTACAGCATCGCGAAGGTCAATGTTATTCGGAAAACGTTCGCTATTAAATGTTGAGTACATTTTAAGCTATATCTAACTAAAACGCACACGACTAACCTTCATATTGCTGTACTCAACAGCATAACTTTGGTTGAGGTTGTTGGCGCTCTCCGCGAGCTTTATTATTGAAAAATGTCAAAACTGTTATTGAACGCTGTCTGTTTTATAATATTGCATTTTTGCTTTTCACCCAGTGAGCTGATAAGTCAAATGTAGTTGAAAAATTATCGATGATATTATCAGTTACTTTTTGACAACTTTTCTATCTATTTTGCTGAATTGTGCACACCGTGGAGCTTATGACGGAAATATCGCTCTTTCACCTATGATTCATCTAAAGAGCATTTTGCTCCTAAGATTTTGATTAACGACGGATTCTGTTTTATGATGGATTTTCTGTATGCGCTCATTATCTTTGTGAAACGCTCCCTTGGTGTGTCGCAACACTACACTAGAGGCTGCTGCTGCTGCTGCTGCTGCTGCTGCTGCTGCTGCTGCTGCTGCTGCTGCTGCTGCTGCTGCGGCGGCTGCGGCGGCGGCGGCGGCGGCGGCGGCGGCGTCTTCTGCAGATGATTTATCTCCTGAAGATAGCCATGGTGACTCTCCGTGCAATTAATTTATTGGTAGGCGACACAAGGAAGTCGTTTTTTTTGGATGTCCAATGTTTAAGCTGTTGTTTTATTCCTGTTTTAGATACGGAAAGTGATACAAATGTATGAATATGATGCCAAGTCTACATAAGACAATTCTGTGTGCGTTGTCCCTGCTCGCCACATCGCTGTTGATCGTCGGCTGGTTCAGGACCTCGCACCCGCCAGTCCTCCACGGACAGATGACGCGACTGTCGGACAAGAACTCTCCACTCCTCGCTTCTACAACGGAAAAGGTGACGAACAAACCCATTCGCGCAGGAGACACCGATCGCCAGAAGCAGGCGAGCGACGCACTGCCGTGGCGTTCTCACAGACTGCTCCCTCGACGTCTCTCGCGGCCAGAACACGACCACTGCATTGAGCTTCTATCGAGAGTCGACGACATCCTGCGAGAGTTCAACATCACATACATGTTGGCATACGGTACGCTGCTCGGGTCATACGTCATGCACGACATACTGCCGTGGGACGACGATCTCGACATCTTCATGAACATCGACGACCTACCGAAGATTAAGGTTCTGTTCAACGCCAACGGATCCGGACACTACAGACAGATCCAGCTTTTGGAGTCCACCAACGCGCACGCGTTCACCGTGAAGCTCTACTCGTTGAATGATCCTAAAGCGGGGGAAACGTCTTGGCGCTGGCCGTATATTGACATATCGTTTTATACGGAGGACGCCAGACAAGTGTCAACCTACAGAAACGCACCGAATTGGAAAATGAAGCGAACTGACTTTTTCCCGCTGACGCAGCGCCCCCTGGCATGGCGGTGGTTTCCGGCTCCACGAAACACGAGAGAATTCATCGCGCTGAAGTACAAACATTTTGTTTGTAAGTCACACGGATGGGATCATAGGAACGAGAAGTTCGCAAAACGGGTGTACTCTTCCGACTGCAGAAGATTAGCATCGCATTATCCATTCGTGGAGCGGCAGCTCTTGCGTGATAAAACGATGGAAACCTTGGTTCTGAATGGAAAGCCACAGTACTCAGTAATACTTGAGTAAGCAGGTCAAATCGCGATATTGTGTTTTTATTGTATTAGTTTGTTTTTCCTGCTGGCAAGCATGATGCATAGCGTTTTGTTGATGAAATAAAAGTAAAGTAACACTTTGTTCTTTCCCATGGTAATATATTAGGAAATGCAAAAAAACACATGGAAGTTGTCTGTTGTTGAGAAAAAATTGTGTCAAGGTTTTGAACGACATCTAACGTGTACTAAAATGTATCATATTTGCCTAGAAGGGTCAGAGTTGGTTTCGTAAGCCGATGATATCGAAAGAACAGTGCTCGACCTTTTGCTGACTGCGTCCACCTGCTGGGTGACGTCAACAAAGTAGTAGAGCGTGGCCACATACAGAAATCGTCGTTAGTCGATGGTTCGCCTCGCATCGTGTCCAGTTACACGCAACAAAATCAATACCGCTCCAGCTGAGCAGTTGCGGTCGTCGGTGAAGCTGTTTCGTCGTCCGTGAAGGTTCTGAATTATTTACGTCAGGTGGTAATTTAGTCAATTTAGAAATGTATAATCAAATCAGGGAAAGCAACAACCAGAACAATGACACAAAAGATATAAAATAAGTTTAATATTATATAAAACATTTAAAGCACTCCCAATACAACCGGACAACTCATTAGCTATATAATCATAATAGGTGCTTTCCCCAAAACGCACTATATTCAACGTGTACGTTTTGAGAAAAATGCTATTTCCATCTGCACTTTGTTAAGCGATATATTGTGTTTATTGGTCATTAGCAGTTGCCCCGATTGGAAATATGCAAATCTCGGAGAACTGGGTGGGGCCGGAGGTTCCGGGTGGAAATGAAGCTCATGGTGCTTGGTTCTTCTTTTATATATAATATCCGAAAACGCGTTGTATTCAATTTGCGTTTTAGAGATAAGCCCTTCTTAGATTACGCAATACATGACATGTATTCTGCAGATCCAAACCCGAATTACAACATACCACATGAAGTAATCAAACTCGCTAAAAAACAGACACAGCCTTACAAAATAGTCAAGTTCAAAAACTATAAGCACAAGAAGTCAACATAGATTACGTTAGGTTTGCTCAAATCCATTCGTTACAGAGACAAACTATATAAGACACTCAAAATGACGCAGTCTGACGCACCTGAATACTCTGCAATTCTAACTAACTTAACAACTTATAGTGACATCCTTAAGATCGCATTCGCACAGCAAACCAAATTCATTATGGATTTTGTCTTAACAAATTCAAAACTGACATTAAAAAACATGGGATACTATAAATAATATTCTTTTTGGAACACACACAAATAAAACTTTCCCTAAATCATTTATATGCAATGAAGAAATCATAACATATAAGACAGTCATCGAAAACACATTTAAAAATTGTTTTACTAATATTAGTTCAAATCTAGCCACATAAATGCACAATCCAATAAATAAAACGTTAATGTATTACCTTAAAGTGCAACATAACAATTTAGTTAACTTTGACCAAATTGATGATGAAACAATCTTCAAAATAATAGATAATATTCAGCCAAAAACAAGTTGTGGTTTTAACGTGTTTCTTCACGATTAGTCCAATTACTTAAACTTGCTCTAATAAAATCATTAATACTAATTACGAACCAAATATTAACTACAGATATTTTCCCAGAATTTGCTGCTCTTGAATTAACCGATATAATAATGAAAAAAATGGATAATAATGAAACACCTATAAATATCTTCGTAGACCTTTCAAAAGCATTCGACACCTTAGACCATACAATATTACTAGGCGTAAAAGGTGTAGCTTTAGGTTTAGTTAGAAATTATTTAACGTATCGAAAACAGTATGTTGAAATAGAGGGTGTCAAATCAAATATTCTGAATATTTCAACAGGTGTACCCAAGGCTCGAATCTAGGCCCCCTACTGTTTATTCTATATATATTATATTAATGACTTTGCTGGAAATGTAGAAGTCTCTATCAACATAGAACTGTATAAAATCAGTGAAACTAAACAATTTATCTCTTACCCTAAACAAAACTAAACACATGTTTTTCATAAGGGCTAGAAGAAAATGTGTAAATCCACCGTTACTAAAAATAGATAATATAAATATTGATAGAGTTCATGAATAGAATTTTGTTGGATTGACTTTTAATGAACAGTTAAACTGGGAAAGCCATATTGACAAAATTTCAAATAAATGTTCAATGAAGGGTTTTCTCAGTATACTGAAAAGATTATTACCTCTTATCCTAAAAATATACGGCTCAGAGACAGGGCGAATTATACAGAAAACACTAAAAAGAATACATACCTTCATCAACAAATGCCTGCGCAGAATCTTACACCTAAATGGTCAGACAAGGTATCCAACACTACGCTGTGGGAAAGGACCAAACAACTGGGCAAGTAGAAAACGAAATAAAGAAGAGAAAATATAGGTGGATAGGGCACACACGGAGGAAACCAGAAACAAGCATCACACGACCAGAACTTACACGGAACCCCCATGGGAAGAGAAAAAGAGGAAGGCCGAGAAACACCCGGCAGAGAGACACGGAAAACGAAAGAAAGAAGATGGGATACACCGGGAGAGAAATTGAGAAAATGGTCACAAACAGACAAGATTGGAGGACCATGGTATATGGCCTATGCTCCTAGCGAGCAAGCAGGCCAAAGTAAATAAGTAAGTATAAAGATTATGTTGTACAACGCACTCATATTGCCAGATTTGAATAATGGCATGACGGACTGAGGCTAAAAGATGCAAAAGAAAGCCGTCCGCATTATAAGTGTAAGCAAACAAAATGCTCACACTGAACTATTGTTTAAAAGTCTTAAATTATTAAAAATAGAATTACAAATTCACGCATAATAAACTACCGTCTACCTTCAACACTTATTATTTGATCAAAACAGTTGCATTCACAACTTCAACACACGTGGGCTATACAACATACACACAGTCAGGTTACAACACGAATTTCGTAAACACAATCTTATATATACTTTGCCACACACGACAAATAATGCACATGGTGTATTGAAGAGCAAAATATACACTCACAATCTACATGGTTTTGCAACCTATAGCAAATATAATTATGTGCCAACTTATATATCGCTATGTAATATCAGAAACTGTTATATATGCCAACAATAATGAGCATGTAATGACACCGCCTTGGACAATGATCCAACCATGCCAAATCATTTATTATGTCATGTTTTTCAGTTATATAGCCAATAATTTTTTCAGTCTTTATATCTTCATATGTCATTATTTGTATAATATATAAGTTGTACTTAATGTAGTTCAGTCAAGACATTACATCCATCCTCTCTTTACACGATAGCATCCGTAAGATCTGAACTAATGTCACATTAATTCATTATCTCAAAACCGTAATGTTCGTGTGATTAACTTATAACGCTGTAAATGTCCACTCGAAGATCCTATATATTCATTCATAACTAATAGCACAATTGCACTAACTACTAATCGTAAACACAATCCTCACACTGGAGGCAGAGGTTGCCAGAACAAACCTACAGAAATTACTTAATTATGGTGTCAAATGTCTCACAGCATTATTATTGCTGTAAGCGATACAAGGCTTGTGACACACTACTGATATTCTTTCAACCAAACTGGTTTCTGGTTTCTAGTGGACCTAACCTGGTATCTGGGTGAATCCACAGGGCTCGGAGTGGTTGACTCATCAAGTGACATATTCGTTGACATGTTGCCGCCCGAGGGGTTCTCATCCAGCGAATCGTTTTCCGTTGGCAAGATGGACGGTTCCATTTTGATTACCACGGGCTTGAATCTTGAGATATTGTGTGTGATGGTGTGGTCGTCATTCTTGGCTGTGATCATATTTCCTTTTCTCGGTAGAACTCCATAAGTTGTGGGCTTGTAGGATGTCGAGTTCTTGTTGATTCGTCGTTGCGTTACCAAAACTGTGTCTCCTGGTTGGAGGTTTGACGGTTTGGCATTTGTTCTTCGGTCTGCATACTGCATTATTCGAAACGCTTCTGCAGCGTCTGTTTCCCTTATGGTTTTGTCAAACAGTGACGTCTTGATTTCAGGTAGAGTTGTCGTAATACTTCTGTTAAACGTTGCCGTGACAGGTGGTTCTCATGTTGAGCTGCGAGGCGTTGCTCGGTAGTTGCGTAGGAATCGGTATCTCCTGCTTCCACTATTTTCCTTCGATCATTGCACACAGAACAGCCTTTTCAATGGTTCCATTCCTAGAAACGGCCTCACTTCCTCTGCATACTCTGGCGTTTTCATCTTTCTGGTGGCATCCATCTTCTTGGGATTCGCTAAACACCTTCTGGGCTCCAGATATGCCAAAAGACCGATAGGTTTATCTTGTTGAAGACACACTTTTCCTTTTTTGTTTGAGGATGTTTGCAATCACTCGTTCAAATACTTGACGCAGGTTATCATCGTGTTCAGCCTGAGTGCATCGATGCACCAGCATGTCGTCGCTGATGCTGATTGCATTAGTCTTTTGTACTGCCACAGTTTTTAGTTCGCGCTGAAAGTGGTGATGTGCCTTGATTCAGTCGTCAGCTCTACTTGATGGTATCCTTTGTTCAAGTCGAGCGTTGTGAAGTAGGATGACCCATTCAGTTCAAATATGATGTCATCAATTGTTGGTGTCACATGGCGTTCGCGTCTGATGGCTTTGTTGGCTTCTCTCATGTCGACGCATATGCGAAATTCGCTTGGTTTCTTCGGTTTGGGCTGAGCAACTATCGGGTTCACCCATGGGATCGGAGTGTCCACCACTTCCTCTAGGATGTCCAGTTGCTCCAGTTTGTCCAACACTTCCTGGACTTTCTCTCTGATGTGGTAGGGAATTATTCGATGTCGATCCTGGACTGGCTGAACAGTCTCGTCGACGTGCAGCTTAACTTGTACACCTTTCAGTTTGCCAATGCCTTCAAATGTGTCATTGTACTATTCACAGAGAGTTTCGAGTAACGATCAGTTGTTTTCGTTTTCACTGGTGGTGTTTCGCCCACTTCATTTATTTCGCTGAATTAGGGGATATACCCCAGTTGCATGGGTGTATCAGGATATTGCATTTTCTATCGCCAGTCACATACACTGTGCTCCTAACTGCATCTGATTTCCTTCGATCTCCGCATCAATTTTTCCACGAATGTTCATCTGCTTCCTACCATAAGGGATCACAGGTTTGTGTGCCTTTGTGAGTGCTGGACGTTGCTTTAAGCTTTGAAACGTTTTCTCGTCTAGCAAGTTGACCGATGATCCGGTGTCGGCACATTTTGTACGTAATAACAGTAATGCAATTAAATTAAAATTACATTTATATACATTCACTAAAACGAACCGTGAACGCAACCCACTCAGTAGGAGGAACTTTATATTAAAACTGACTGTATCATTATAATTACATTAATACAGTTCATCATATTCAACATAATTTAATTACATTAAAATGAAAATAAATACATTACTTTAGATATTACAATTGTATGACAAAACTTACCCCATAAACCATTTAAGTGTTTTGACATCAGCCATTGGAACGGGTAGCTCGTTAAATGATCTTAGAGCATATGAAACCATTCGAGTGTCCGGTAGTAATTTATTCAGTTTGTAATCACCACGCCTCATTCTACCGAAATACGCTTTACATATCGCATTGCGCCTGTCGTGCAGCGTTGGTATGTTTGCCATCTGCAGAATATCCTCTTACGTAAAACCAGGAAATATAGTTTTGAGACACCGTTTTTGGATTATTTCGATATTGTCCGAAAAATATTTAGGCAAGTTCGTGTGCCATACCGGACAAGCATATTCAACTAATGGTCTGATCACATATACATAAATGCTAACCAAATCGATTTGATTGATTCCAGCACGTTTCAATTGATAAATCATATACACCCTTCCCCTTGTCTTTGCAAATATTTCATCTATATGTGCATTCTAACTTAAATCAAATGATGTAGTTACACCGAGAACTTCTGCTTGAGTAGCTCTTTCAACATCAGTCCCATTTATATCAATATACGGCTATACATTACATTATTAATGCGCATATCATTATCGCTATGCCACTGTGCAATAATGTTAGTTGAATCCTGTATGACAGATACTCTGCTCTGGTTGCATATTTCAAATATAGTGCTGTCATCTACATATTTGTAGATAGGGCAAGGTGTTCGTAAATCATTGATATGGACCAAAAAGTGTTTTGGTCCAGACAAAGTTCCATGGGAACGCCTCCATTAGGGTAGCCTGGTCTTGATACAACGTCCCCGATTTTAACTCTCTACTCACGGTCTAGGAGAAACGCTGCCATCCATCGGACTAGATGTGGTGGTAATTGCATTTTGACCAAATGCTTTCCTTTAGTCCAGAAATAAAACTCTCGCAAAATTGCCCGTTGCATCAGTGGCTTCATACCACTTGTGGAGTATTTCAACCAGAACATCAGTATACAAGTCTTTGCCATACCCCCGAACTGCCTAATCATCAATCTGAGGTTTAATACAACTATCGACCCACTTCAGCACAATAATTTGAGCTTAATAAAAATGTCACATTCAAAGTGACATAGGGTTAAACTCGAATGATTTTATGATTTAGTGCTAGAAAACGCAAAGCTAATGGTGAGATGTATGTAGGAATATACCTTTTCTTTGTGTTTTAAGTATCATACATTATCAAGTCTAAATGAACTATTAAAAAGGTTGGAGTGATTTAAATCTTTGAAAATTATGTCAACAAAACAATTATGTCTGTGTCTCTGGCTCTGATAAATAGCCAAGTGCTTCTGACTAATGATTTACAAACATAATTGGCCTGCTATTAAATGCAATAGTCTTCAAGACGCATCAAATAGGTCAAACTAAATCGTTTTGATAAAATAATAATAATCACTCAGGAGAGATAACAACGGTCCGTGATATTCATACATTAAATGTGTTACGGTTTGACATGCTTCCGAAAGTGTTAGTTCAGACAGAAAATCAGACTCACCTTTAGTTATTTAAAGGCATGCCTTTAATTAATTAAAGGCATACCTTTAATTATTTAAATACATGTATGTACGGTTAAAGGCGTGGTTGTAACATTAAAAGATTATCTAAAGAGATAAGGCACCAGACAACTGCCATGAAGCGCAGGCCAACCGCTGACCTCCACCTGACACAAGCTTTCAGTGATGACGGGGGGAAGGCCGCTATAAGCACGCACAAGCCAAAACCTGGCAAGCCTGCTGACAACCCTGCCAGCTACAGACCGATCTCGTTGCTTTCTATCGTCTACAAACTCTTGGAGAGATTGATTGTCAACAGGACAACATACATTGTTGATCAACAACTACCACCCGAACGATGTGTGATGTACACCCCCACTGAGATGTGTGATGTACACCCCCACTGAGATGTGTGATGTACACCCCCACTGAGATGTGTGATGTACACCCCCACTGAGATGTGTTATGTACACCCCCACTGAGATGTGTGGTGTACACCCCACTGAGATGTGTTATGTACACCCCCACTGAGATGTGTGATGTACACTCCCACTGAGATGTGTGATGTACACCCCAACTGAGATGTGTTATGTACACCCCCACTGAGATGTGTTATGTACACCCCCACTGAGATGTGTGATGTACACCCCACTGATATGTGTGATGTGCACCCCACTGAGATGTGTGATGTACACCCCCACTGAGATGTGTGATGTACACCCCCACTGAGATGTGTGATGTACACTCCCACTGAGATGTGTGATGTGCACCCCCACTGAGATGTGTGATGTACACCCCCACTGAGATGTGTGAAGTACACCCCCACTGAGATATGTGATGTACACCCCCACTGAGATGTGTGATGTACACCCCCACTGAGATGTGTGATGTACACCCCCACTGAGATATGTGATGTACACCCCCACTGAGATGTGTGATGTACACCCGCACTGAGATATGTGATGTACACTCCCACTGAGATGTGTGATGTACACCCCCACTGAGATGTGTGATGTACACCCCCACTGAGATGTGTGATGTACACCCCCACTGAGATATGTGATGTACACCCCCACTGAGATGTGTGATGTACACCCCCACTAAGATGTGTGATGTACACCCCCACTGAGATGTGTGATGTACACCCGCACTGAGATATGTGATGTACACTCCCACTGAGATATGTGATGTACACCCCCACTGAGATGTGTGATGTACACCCCCACTGAGATGTGTGATGTACACCCGCACTGAGATATGTGATGTACACCCCCACTGAGATGTGTGATGTACACCCGCACTGAGATATGTGATGTACACCCCCACACAGATGCTGCCAACATTCACTGGCATACTCCCTCCTCAAATATGACGGCAGAAAGCAACACTGAGTGCTCAACGGGATGAACAACACATGCTGCTTGAATACACGGAGCAGCGCATTAAACAGAGGCTCGAATCAAGAAGACCTTTCACACGAGAGGCAAGTAAATTACTCGAACAATGTGAGATTGGCAGTGGCCGTGCCTGGGCTCATGACCATCTCACGACAACTTGGGAAGACCAAGACAACCGACTCAACCGCTTCACCAACACGCCATCTAATCACCCTCCTGGGTACAAGTTGGAACGTCTCCCCTGATGTAAGCTAAAACTAATTCGATTTGGTGCTGGCAGATTCAACGCTAAAATGCACTAACTTGGATACAGAGATATCGCCACGTGTGTCTTCGGTGATGCCCCCCAGACTGCCGACCACCCACTGGAATGCTCAGCATGCCGGCCTGCATGCGACGAGGACTTTCTGGCAGTCAACGAAGCAGCAGTGACATGGCCAGCTATACGATGTATAGTGGAAGTGGAAGTATACGAAATAAGAAGACACTATAACTAATCCGGCGTTGTTAATAGACACATGTGCGTCTTAATTCGTTATGCAAATTCTTTCGGAAAGCTTAGGGAATAAACAAGACTTGTTTGATAATTATATTTAGTCCATGGACCAGATAGGGAAACCCTCCCCCCTAGTGAATTTACTCCACAATGTTTTTAAGGAGGCTATGACATACACATTTGAAATTCAGTTGTTTGCTACCTGGAATTGCTGCAATCGTGTATTTTGTGGTGGTTTAATACAACCAATGTCAATAGCAAAGCTTGAAAGTAAGGACAGGGGTAGGGGTAGATAGTAGTTCAGTGTAATAGCATACACTGCGGGTTCAGTGTGTCCAGATCAGATACGCCAGCATCAATAAATCCAGTTGACTTGACTATTGAACAGACGATCAATCGCCATGCGAAGGCCAGGGGAGGCATCGTTGGATTCAGCAGAAACTATCCAACCAACTACCGATGGTGTATGACCAAACATGCCAGACCAGGCTACGTAGAAACCACATTGGGGATGGCAGGTATGACATGTTCTGAAGACAAGGCACACAAAGGCCTACGGCCATCAGAGATCAGACGTGGCGAGAAAGATCTTCAGCCACTGATTCCACAATTTAATAATTCCATTTGAAGTTCTTCTGGCGCACGAACCAAAGCTGAAGTTGCGAATGATATCTTGACTGGTGAAGCAGTTGGCAAAGCAGCATTCAAAACCTTTATCCAGAAGAGACTTGTTGCCCAAATTCTCAAATTCGATGCATCTCTCCAATAGGTAGTCCTTAAAGACGGTTGGTTCTCTTGAAAAGACCAAGAAACTAAAGTCCTCGAAGATAGTCCAAATATCAGCACAACGGACTCTCTTTGGACAGCTGCTAATTCTCTCTGAAGACAACAACCTTAGTCTACAGAAGGCAATACTGCAATATCCAATTGGTTCCACTTTAGCTACACCGGATGGGCTTCCAGTAAAGACAGACAAGGCCAAACTGATGCACCAGCTTGAAGACTTGGATGCATACGTCATTGAAGGGAACGCCCTACTGCATGCACTCACTGCACTGCCTCGGACATTTGGAGAGTTGTCTGAAACTGTTCAGCGTGCTGCCCAAGGTGAAGAGGGTGGACTTTGTGACCGACACCTACAAGGACAACTTAATCAAGTCAGCTGAAAGAAGACAACGAGGAACTTCGGATGCATACCTCGTTAAATGCCCCTCAACAAAACTGCCAAAAGAATGGAAATCACTCCTATCAAACAATGTCAACAAGACAAATTTGACCAGGCTTGTGCTGTAAGAATGGCAAAAGACAAAGTATGCCGCACAATTCCAGGGTAGTCAGATCTTCTTTGTCTGTGGGGACAGCTGTATCTCATTGACGTCAGCTGATGGCATCACAGTAGAAAGTTCTCCCGTCCCAGCACTCTACTCGTCTCAGGAAGACGCCGACACACGAATCATGTTACACTGTTTCCGTGTAGCTACATCAAGTACATCTGACCTCACGGTCCGATCGGCCGATACCGATGTGTTCTGTATCATGGTAACCGAATAGAGCAGAACGTATACTTTGAAACTGGCTTTAAAAACAAACGACAAGTGATTGATATGAAACGCCTCATCCGTAAACACGGTGAACTGATGTGTTCAGCAATGCTTGCATAGCATGCGTTTTCTGTGTTTCCGAAAGACTATGGTAAAGCATCCCGTGTTTGTGGATGATTTTGGGACACTTGGTGAGACAGACGGCGCTCCTGAAGGTAGTCAGACAGAGCTGGAGAAGTTTGTTTGCTGTACGTATGGTAAACTATCATATACAGATGTCTGTCTGAGAATGCCCTTGACACTGACAATGACGACGATGAAGAGAACATACGTATGGCCAGCCTATTGGACATCATGTACGAGGACAGAGATGATGATTTTGAAGACAACTCAACTGCACTAGCTAACTGACTGTTGACCAATGCTTCCAGCATGTTGACCGAAACAACTTATTGTAAGTAGTATTTAATGCAAAAGAAAAGTATGTTTATGATTGATTATTATATATACGCACGTACGTACGTACGTACATACATACATACCTAAGTACATACATACGTACTTACGTACATACATACATACATACATACATACATACATACATACATACATATATATATATATATATGTATATATACATATATATATATATATATATATATATATATATATATATATATATATATATATATATATATATATATATATATATATATATATATATATATATATATATATCCACTCGTGCGAATGAGTTGTACTCCAACATTTGTAAAAAAGTATATCCTTTTAAATGATAAACAAATTCATCAATTATGATTCCCTGCTTTCAACTATGAAAGGTAATTATGACGTGTTATTGACGTCACGGTACATATAGTATGACGTTATGCGGAAATATCTATCCCTACTCAAATGTTACATTTTTCAGCTCATTGGTCGAGCAGGCTGCAATTGCCAATTGGCAAACAACTAGATTTCAAATTGCTATTATATAAGGTCATAAAAAATATTGTGTTGAAAATTCCCTAGGGGGTGGGGGGTTATACCTGGCCCACGGACAAATATTTGACCATATTTAAACATCCGGGTTCTGTAACAATGGGACGTGATGTTTGCCACGAGGCGGTTGTCAGAACGAGAAACGTTGGCGACACCTTGCGGAGCCATGTTAATGGGGGCTACCGGCAAAATTAAATCTGATGCATATAAAGGTGGCGCCACATGGTGGATTGGGCACCAGTCAATAATATGAATAACTATAAAAATTATAACAAATTATGGCGTTTGCTTATTCATGCAAAGATAACTTTTCAGTCTACGACAAATAATTGTCTTTCCAATCCTGCTTTTTGTAGAATGGTCTTATGTGTCATGTACAGTGTTTATGAACAACTGCTTTGTAGGCCCTATTCTTATAACGAACCATGTTTACGTTGCTGGTGTTCTACTCGTCTATACCTTTATCTTGACATTTATCAATTGTTTAGTGTATCTTCCACATAACAAATCCACAGATCAAAGATACCAGTTTCAGGAGAAAACCAGCGGTGGAGACATCTCGCAATAAAACATATTATCATCTGCTGTAGGTACGAGATGTGACGAACAATTGAATACGATGACAAGTAAAAGGAGGACAATTCTGTGGTCACTGCTAATCACTTCGACGTCGGTTATTCTCCTCAGACATGTGACACGCCCGCCAGGCAGACACATTCGCGCAGGAGACACCGACGGACTGAAGCAGGCGAGCGATGCACTGACGTGGCGGTCACATAGACGGCTCCTCGACTTGCTTCGTGAATATAGGTGCGGCAGGACCGGTGATGGCTGAAGAACCAACAGATGGACGTGGATGGAGATGCTTGTATGGGCTGACTGACGACGGCCAATGTAGGGGAAATGGGACGGAAGCGAATGGAGGGGAAAATGGGCGGTGATGGCTGAAGGGATGATGGACGGTTCTATGATTTATTCAACGATGGGACACAGCCATCCATGCAGGGGGTCCGAGGAATGTTTTTATTATATTTAATACATTGAATTTGTTTATTCTCGGGCATTACATGGTGAAAGTATGTTTAGTTGGATGATTTGTGAACCACGCTGAATAATGTTATCATCATAGTAATTAAATTAACAAACCAAGATAAGTTATTGGGTGATTCCTGCTGTACTTTTCAATAATTGTTTGTTATTGGACGTCGTGTTTGATGTTCATGTGTACATGAAGTAGCACCAACGTACCGAGGCGATCCTGGTGCGCAGTGGTCCGCACGTCAGTGATTTATAAATTATTAGAAAGGTTAATTAAATAGATAGATTTTAGATTATAAATTAGATTGGATATCAGGAAGTACTCGTTCTAGCAGAGGAAAACAAATTAATGGAATAAATTATCTACAGATTGTATAAATACTAGCAGCGTGAATATATTTAATAACAAGGTTGTTACATATATATGGAGGGCGGGTTACACATGGATGAACAATTGTTGGACGCAATAAGCCCATGGTTTCCTTGTCCACTTGCCATCTGGGCCTTTGTCTTGGATGACAATCTTATTAAATCTTTTTAAATTACGGTTTTCTAAACTAAATCCACTGCAAAAATGCTAGCATTAGTTTTGAAATGGAACCGTATAATTATTTAGCTGTTTGTATTGCCACACCACCGAAGTTACGCCTCCGCGTGATATACTAGGAACAAAAAATTATTTCGCCTGTTTGCTTAATGGGAATACATTAAACTAATTGTTATCATGAAAATAGTGCTGCAAGACGAAAACACCTAGTATTCAATTAGAACAGCGAAGCAATTCGCCAGCGTGTCCCAATCCTTGGTAACTCCACCGTGTTATTTAACGCTGTCGCCAATAATCTTTCCACAATATACAATATGAACTGAATTTGGGCAATACCAGTGACATGTCATGACAGGTGTATGTTCGTCTGAGCCACAAATCACAACTGAACTCTCAACTCGATCTACGCTGTCGACATAGGAAAAGGCAAACTAAAATTAATTATCACCAACTACTGTGTCCAAACGAAAACATGTCTACGAATACGCGACCATGGCATATTTCATGCTACACGTAGTAGGGACGTTCCCTTTTGGGGATGGGCGACTTTCAACTTGCGTCCACTGACACGATATAAAAATACTGTGACACGTGCAGTAGAAAAAGATTATTCATAAATAATAACTTGTCAATGTATGCATTGTTGCATATGTTATTTTCATTATACTGTACAAAGATGAAGGTGCAATTCTATATATGACAATATTAATAATAGTTGGTATTACGTTATGTCTTATCATGCATTACTAAGCAGTGGCCAGTGGAAGTGTTTTGCATTTTAAACAACTCGACTTTAGTATCAGATATCCAGTAAGGATTCTTTCCGTGCATGATACTGATATTATCAGATAAATCAATTTGCATAGTAAACTAAGACATTAAGAACTGAATGAAACAATGCACGTTTTTTCGGCAGCTATGGAATTGCAGTTCATTCAATCCTTGATAAAAATGTGATACCAATACTGACAATAGTAGTGTTGTTTAAATACCCCTATATGACTGCATGTTGTTACTGCAGTCCGTAGGACAATCCCCGCATGGAATTATGTAATAAATATTGCTTTTCCAAATCACGGGGAATAAAACAACAGTCTACAGGACAGTCCCCCACTTGTGCAATCCCCGAATACACGATAGGAGCATTTTAATGGTGTAATCAATCTTGTTTTTCTAAAAATCACGGAGACTTTAAAAACAATGCCCCTTTGGACTCCATTGTGAAAGCTCGTTTCTAATCACGTGGCAGCGAGTACGTATGGCGTCTTTGTAATGAGAAAACATGCATGTCCGCGCAGCTATTCTGTGATGCGATCATGTTTTCAAGTTAGCATATCATATATCACTGTTCGTACGATTCTAGCTCTGACGGTCTGGTGTGTGGATTCCCGAGAGGAAAAGTTAACCCGTTGCTACTCCGCTAGTCTCAAGGTAGGCACCGAAACAATTAGTATTTGATTAACTACATACCATAGTTTTTAATGTACCATACACACACGCACGCACGCACGCACGCACGCACGCACGCACGCACACACACACACACACATACACACACGTGCGTGCGTGTGTGTGTGCGTGTGTGTGAAAGTACATTAAAAACTATGGTATGTAGTTAATAAAAAAATTATCTTTGTTTATGTGTTGTTCAACATAACCGCGTTACAGATGGAATTGTATTTACTGGCGGTTGTAACTTTCATGGTTGCCCGCCGGAATTTACTACGTGTAACAGCAGAACTATTGGATCTAACGAAAAACTATTGGATCTATCGAAAACGCCGGCATAGAAAAAAAATTAAGGCAAATGTTACGCCACCGTAAAGCGATACGGATATATATTTATATTTATGTTTGTTTCTTGTGGTGTCAAATGCGTAGTAAGTCGCTGGTCTAGTTTCAAGTGTGGCCGCAGCTCGTTTGATGTAGGATTAAGGGAAAGGTGGACACACACACACACACACACACACACACACACACACACACACACACACACACACACACACACACACACACACACACACACACACACACACACACACACACACACACACACACACACACACACACACACACACACACACACACACACACACACACACACACACACACACACACACACACACACACACACACACACACACACACACACACACACACACACACACACACACACACACACACACACACACACACACACACACACACACACACACACACACACACACACACACACACACGCACACACACACACACACACACACTCACACTAGTAGTTGCATATCCACCATAAACAGTAAAATTATATATATATATATATATATATATATATATATATATATATATATATATATATATATATATATATATATATATATATATATATATATATATATATATATATATATATATTGTATGTTTCATCTGATTATGTTATGTGTACGAAAAACTGGGCAATTGGTATATGTTTAGATAATGACACATGTTAAGGTAATGGCATAGTCCAGTAGAAAAGCAGCAACATATGCATGGTTCGTCAGAAGAATATGGCTTACAACGCAGCTGTTCACAAATACCGGACATTATACATAAGAACGTTCTACAATAGGCAGAATTGAAAAGACAATTATTGGAAATACATTAAATATATGTTATTATTTGTAAAACATGTAATGAGAATGTTAGATTTAAACATTTTCATTGTATGATTAAGCAAAAACTACGAACACCGAAACACATCAACAGTAGAACAAAGCTGCATCGGAAATTCATTTAGCCATCGCGAATGAGCTTCTGTGGTGTTCAAATCTGTAGTGTAACAATAATTTAAAGCGAAACAGAAGCTGTTGGTGCCAGCCACATCTGGTTCCTGTTGCGTTTGAACCTGCCATATCCTATTCTTTATCGATTGAGGCGCACCAGTGAGTGTCGGCTGGGTTCGGCAGAAGTGGGTGAAACGTGGATTTGGGGTCTATAGTTTTTTCCTGCTGATTTAGGAAGATTAGGGTGTACACTTTCAGAAAATGCCGGGTGTCACCTTGTCACCCTTGGATTTTTTTTATCTGCATAAATCCAATATGGCCGCCTCCATAATCAGTATTTTGATGATGTATCCAATTATAGTTGGAATTTCACAATTATTCTAAATAGATTAAGTGTCTGGACACTCGTGCCATCAAAGAGTGGAAAACAATTTATGATCGGGCATATTTTTTTATTTGAATAAATCCAAAATATGATCGCCACCGTATCAGTGTTTTGATCATATATACAATTATTGTTGGAATTTCACAATTATTCTAAATGCCATTTAGTTGTTGGGGGCTCGATCGACGCCTGTAACAAATGACTGGTAATTTTTTTTAATTTGCAAAAATCCAATATGGCCGCCTCCATATCATTATTTTGATGATATATGCAATTATAGTTGGAATTTCACAATCGTGCAAAGTATACATCTCTTTTACGCTGTTGCCTTTCGATGTGACCTCTGAAATTGTTCACAAACTCCTCCTTCACTGTCCCGCCTGTTGGCCAATGAACCACCCAGAGCAGGGCTGAACCATCGATGACTGTGACGTCTGTATTTGATGTATGTCTTGCTGACACTTCAACTTGAAGTTATTTCTTTAGGACAGATTTGGCTTTTGAAATCCCCATTTCCTCAACCTCTGTAAACATTGACGTGGGAATGGGTGCCAACTCATGTGAGAGAACATCGTTGATGTCCACGTCACGGGAACTGGCCTGAAGCCCTATCACCCGCATTTGAACTCTTCCGATTTCAATAGTGTTGTGTACATTGACTGTTGACGGGCCCAATATTCCACTCACAATGTTCACTATATCATCAGGATGTTTCCATCGGTCAAGAGGATCGATGCATATATCGAGTTTGTTTCGTAATCCCTCTCTATCATGTGCATCATTTGCAATCATTGTGTTTTGAACGTACATCTTCACACCATCAACCATGTCAACAAGGTTTGACTCAAGATGGCTGCATATGTGAAGACTCAATGCCCTCGTTTTCAGTGTTTCAGGCTTGAGTGTGATACCGATGATACCAGCGTGACCGTGGCCATATCTCATGAAAGCAGTTTCTATGCACATATCACTCTAGATTCCATTCCAGACGCCAAGTACGTGTCGCATGCTCACCCTTCATGAAATATCTAAGTACATTGACAGAGAGGGATTGCATGGATCGGAGTTAGAGTAAGTCATACTGTGCATAATGAACATGACGTACTGGAAACAAGTACGGCATCATCAAGCTGAAGGCTTCAATATGGAGCAGCCAGTCTTCTTCTCTCTCTGCCCTGATGAACATCATCGTAATAAATATTGGCTTGATTAGCATATCGACCCAGAGCTTTGTGGTTGTGCACCTACCAGCCAGATCTTCCAGCACTTTCATAAACTCTTCTTTGCATGAAACTGGGGTACTTTGCATTACTTGTCTTAGTATTTCATCTGCAACCATGCGCATGGCTCTCACATTCTGAGGAAACTTTTTTACCAGTCAACATCTTCGGTACTCCACCAAATACTGCACTCATAACTTCAGCAAGCCCACTTTCTACCATCAAGGTAGCAACTGAACCCACAAAGCTCACCAACGAGTGCGTACCTCCTAGTCGCATGATGACATTGGGGAGCCGATCTGAATATACCCAGATCACATGGAGTGCCACTCGATAAAGCTGTAAGTCAAAAGTGAACACAACAAACTCTTGGCCCGTTTCGTGTGTGAGTTGCTGTGCTCGTGCCAATGCCGTCATCATAGTGACCGGGTCAGAGGGAGTCATGTCAATCATAGTGTCCGGGTCAGAGGGAGTCATGTCAATCATAGTGTCCGGGTCAGAGGGAGTCATGTCAATCATAGTGTCCGGGTCAGAGGGAGTCATGTCAATCATAGTGTCCGGGTCAGAGGGAGTCATGTCAATCATAGTGACCGGGTCAGAGGGAGTCATGTCATTCATAGTGTCCGGATCAGAGGGAGTCATGTTAATCATAGTGACCGGGTCAGAGGGAGTAATGTCAATCATAGTGTCCGGGTCAGAGGGAGTCATGTCATTCATAGTGTCCGGGTCAGAGGGAGTCATGTCAATCATAGTGACCGGGTCAGAGGGAGTCACGTCAATCATAGTGTCCTGGTCAGAGGGAGTCATGTCATTCATAGTGTCCGGGTCAGAGGGAGTCATGTCAATCATAGTGTCCGGGTCAGAGGGAGTCATGTCAATCACAGTGTCCGGATCAGAGGGATTCATGTCAATTAGGCGCATGTATACAGCATTGGTTTTTGGTTTGGAAGAGTGGCCTCGGCCACGACTGGTGTGTTGTACCCATTGAATTCAGGACATCAATGTTTCTTAAGTACAACTTGCAGAAAAATAAAGTTTGTTTTTACAGTTTGTTTACACAGTTTGTTTGTCACACGTCACACGAATGGGATCATAGGAACAAGAAAACGGGTGTACCCAGAGTAGATCCTGGACACCGGCTGCTAGAGCCATATCTTACACACCTGCAGTCATACTTACCTGGATTGTTCTGTTGAAGGTTGAAGTAGAAATCGCACATGTAATTCACTTGTAAAATAATATTTGAGCCTTTATTTAATTAAATTGCAGACATTATATGGACATTGATAACGTGGATAAACTTGTTGTTTTAAGACAAGATGCAGTTAGTAAACATTGATGTCTTTGTGGTAAACACAATAATAAACAAATGCTAAATTAACAGCTAAAATATATACACCGTGCACACTGTGTCATTATTCAACTGTGCGTAGAGTCTTCAGCAGACTGAAACTTTACATGAAACTTCTCAGTTATTATCATAGATTTGAACAACACCAAACCACATTCGCGATGGCTAAATGAATTGTCGAAGCAGTTTCAAACTACTGTTGATGTCTTTCGGTGTATGTAGCTTTATGGTGTTTGCCTATTCATGCAGTGATAACTTTTCAATTTACGACAAATAATAATATTTTCGATCCTGCCTCTTGTAGAATGTTCTGATGTGTCATGTACAGTGTTTGTGAATAGCTGCTTTGTAGGCCCTATTCTTATAACGAACCATGTTTATGTTTCTGGCATTCTACTCGTCTATACCTTTATCTTAACATTTACCAATTGTCTAGATTCTCTTCCACATAACAAATCCACAGACCAAAGATACCAGTTTCAGGAGAAAACCAGCGGTGGAGACATCTCGCAATAAAACATATTATCATCTGCTGTAGGTACGAGATGTGACGAACAACTGAATACGATGACAAGTAAAAAGACGATAGTTTTGTGGTCACTGCTAGTGATTTTGGCGTTGGTTATTCTCCTCAGACATGTGGAACGCCCGTCGGGCAGACCCATTCGCGCAGGAGACACCTCTAGCCTGAAGCAGGCGAGCGACGCACTGCCGTGGCGTTCTCACAGACTGCTCCTTCGACGTCTATCGCGGCCAGAACACGACCACTTCATTGAGCTTCTATCGAGAGTCGACGACATCCTGCGAGAGTTCAACATCACCTACATGTTGGCATACGGCACGCTGCTCGGATCATACGTCATGCACGACATACTGCCGTGGGACGACGATCTCGACATCTTCATGAACATCGACGACCTACCGAAGATTAAGGTTCTGTTCAACGCCAACGGATCCGGACACTACAGACATATCCAGCTTTTGGAGTCCACCAACGCGCAAGCATTCACCGTGAAGCTCTACTCATTGAATGATCCTAAAGCGGGGAAAACGTCTTGGCGCTGGCCGTATATTGACATATCGTTTTATACGGAGGACGTCAGGCAAGTGTCAACCTACAGAAACGCACCGAATTGGAAAATGAAGCGAACTGACTTTTTCCCGCTGACGCAGCGCCCCCTTGCATGGCGGTGGTTTCCGGCTCCACGAAATACGAGAGAATTCATTGTGCTGAAGTACAAACATTTTGTTTGTAAGTCACACGGATGGGATCATAGGAACGAGAAGTTCGCAAAACGGGTGTACTATTCCGACTGCAGAAGATTAGCATCGCATTATCCATTCGTGGAGCGGAAGTTCTTGCGTGATAAAACGATGGAAACCTTGGTTCTGAATGGAAAGCCCCAGTACTCAGTAATACTTGATTAAGCTGGTGAAAGCGTATGTTTATAACGACACTGAACTGATTCAAATAAGCACTGTGCTCTGCTAACAGAACCATTGATGCATCTGTTTGAACGATGCCATCTAACGATGTCATTAAACAGAGTTTGTGTAAGTATTTATCGAATGACAGTTTATAGAACATTTCCAGGGAATGGGTTCTACCTTTGTGTGCTGCGCATGGAAACCGTGGCTATGTTGTGATTACTGAGAGTTAACACACACATACGCACACGCACACGCTCGCGTATACAGGTACACACGCACGCGCACACACACACACGCACACGCACGCACGCACGCACGCACGCACACACACACACACAGCGGAGTCGCTAATGGACGGGATCTGCAGAAGCGAAACACTTGCAGCGATTAATTTAACGAGTCAATTTGCGACAGCCATCTAGCAGTGCCGCTGGGGAAAATGGACCTTTGGATTAGACGGATCCAGTTACAAAACAAGAAGGTTTGAAAGCATACATGGAATTTGTTCGTGACACACGCACGCGTGTTCCACAGGTATGAGACGCCGTAGCGGTCGAGTTCTACAGGAACCGTCGAGTTCTGCGAGATCGATAGATTCTGGTTATTATTATTTTAATTTTATCAATTATGCGCAATATTCGCTTTTGTTTAATTTCGCTTATTGGCAATGTGTAGTACTAATTATTTGTAAGTGTGGCTTAGTAGCGACTAAACAACTAAACTGGTTATGACGTTAAACAGCAAATAAGATGTGCTGCTAGAAACTGTTTTATCAACAAATTTAAATAGTTTTTGCAATGGATACCTTTTTAAAATAAATAGTATATGTGATCCCTTATGGAAGTATCACCAATGGTCATATTTTGAGGTTATATACATTAAAACATTCATAAACCTTTATTTCAGATGATGAATGTACAATCACAGTTGGTGGCTTTCTTATATTCGCAGTTGGGATGGAGACATTCCACCCCTTGGGGTTCACATTGCTTTTAAAGGTGTTTAATCAGTTCGATTTTTTGCTAGACTTATTTCAAATGAATTTTGCGAATAAAACTAACATACCTAGTGTCCATTGCAACATGCTAACTCGTTTGTGTAACTTTTGTATGTAGTTTTTTTGTGTGAAATCATCAGACAAACTATTAAATTAGTTAATGCTTGTTCAAGTTTTAACTGAAGTGAAAATCGAAATGCTAAAAAATCATGATTTTTCTTCCTTGGTGACTTTGTCACGTGATCTGCGAGAGGATGGAGGTCACGCCCATGATCAGTACTGACCTTCACAGTGTTTTTCATTTTGGATATCCAATATTTTTATCCTTACCAGATCTAATGACCAAAGTCAATTCTTTCAATGATTTGAAAAAAAATTGCCATTTTTAATTAAATCGACTGTAGATGTTACATAAACTATTCACACAATATATTATTTGGACACCAATGAACCGGATTTGCGATATGCTAAATCAGTTGAGGAAGCAGTTTTAAACTTGATCATCTTGCACTATCTCACCACTGTATGCTAAGTTTACTTGCATACATTTTGACAACTATTAGACACTGCTAACATATAGGGTGAATGATGAATAATAGATTACATTTCATTATAACTTGGTGTCCAATAAAACAAAAATTTTATAAATAAACCCATTCCAAAATATGTTCTATTATTTTATTAACGTATTTTTAGTACCAGTAGTTAGTAATATTTCTAAACAAATTAAGATACAAATGACATGATAAGTATGTCAATTAGCATGAACTCATATGGGCCAAAATCATATGAGTGTACCAAGCACGTTTGGAAAAGAATAACTTTTTTTTAATAATGAGCACTATCTTTAACGTGTTTAGATTTGTAACATATTCTTGTAGGTATATTGAAAATAATGTCACCCCACTTATTATCACCTATTTAAATTGACAGGGATCACGATGACCTCATTTTTAATCTCCGTTGTATGACGCATATGTCTATGAAATTTGCATAATTGCCTAACCAATGACAACATAGTATTTTTAAAGCGGTAATATATCAGCCTATTCTTGTAATAACGTCAATATTGATCCTCTGATAGATGGCTAAATATGGAAGACAGCATTTCTTGCTCTGGTACATTTTATATTATTCTGGCCGATATGTTACACAATTCATCAATTTACCTCAGACAAAACTAAATCCTCTGGCATTGCCATTGCCAATGCACATGGCTTCTTCAGGCTGTTCATACACCTGGTACACGTTTGGTAGCATCAAGGTCCAATCTCACGTGTTGGCCTGGGACCACTTGGACCTATTATAAAGCTCCTCTTCATGAAGGAAATTTAAGGTAGGCCCAAATGTGAACCTCAGGGGTGGGTATGTCGCCATCCTAGTTGCGAACATAAGAATGTCATCAAATGTGATTGTGCATTCATCATCTGAAATAAAGTCTTATAAATGTTTCAATGTATGCACCCTTGTTTTTAAGCCTATCACGTTGATAATATCATTTATTGTCGTCTGTGAGAATGTGAGTGATTCATAAAATATATAAACTATAAATTACTATGTTATGGTAACTTTTAGACACTTAATTTTATGTGGGTAGTATATTATATTATAGTATGATTTTCGCGGCATTACTTCGCTGAACATCTTACAATGGGAACCCCACGTTAAGTGGTAACCGGAGTAGATCGATCTCGCAGAACTGGACGGTTCTTGCAGAACTGGACGGTTCTTGCAGAACTGGACGGTTCTTGCAGAACTGGATGGCTCCTGCAGAACAGGTTTTGCCGTTTCACCACCCTTTTGTCCGCTAAGGCGCCTCATACACAGGGTATGGGAATCATGCCACCAGCTAACTGGTGATTTATTAACTCTGACTACGGGTCAATTAAGGAATTAAAACCCAACAGCAAGAAGCTATGAAAGCATGCGTGGAATTTTTTTTCACAAACACAGGGTGTGGGAACCGTCCCATCAGCTAACTAGTCATTCATCAACTCTGACAATGGAAATAGTAAATAAGTGTTCGGTTATCAGAGCTGCCAAACAACCCATTAAAATCTCAACGGTGGGGGGTCGTCTCAAAATGTAAGGGGTCGTCTCAAAATATAAGGGATCGTATCAAGCGAACACGTGAAAGAAAAAACATCGTGAGCTGTACACGTTTTTATTGCATAAGAAGCAGAGGAAGAGGGGCTTACGGGGATGTCTTCCGCGGCAGAGGGAGTGAGGGAGTCATCGCGAAATAGAAGGGGTCGTCGTTAGTCAGGGTTTTAAGCCAATCGAAGCGAAGCTGTGTTAACTTAGAGCTGACTGCGACGGGGTCGTACCTTTGTCTGTTTAATACAGTCTTGCACATTCAAGACACACTTGGAATCTCTCTGCGTATTATCTATAATTATTGATTAATAATTTTATTTTCACTCGGTGACAAACTTAGTTCTACACTATTTTCGATGTCCGAGCCATTCATGTATCATGTACGTATCAATCATACAACAGATAGTTACATTTGTACATAGGATTAAAAATAAATAAAACATTAAATTATAACATACATAAAATAAAAAATTGAATAAAAACAGAGAATATTTAAAATGGTGGTGCAGCACTCAACTATTTGTGTAGTGACTTCTTGCAACAGACTGGCTGTTTTGAATATCCTGTGGTAAGTTATTCAATAACTTCAAACCGGACACACTGAAACTACATTGATAGTAGTCAGCACTGGCTTTAGGTGGTTTTGGCTGCGAGGCATTTCTGATATTATAGGAGTGACTGTTTGATGTTAACATATCACAATGACTAACCCATTGCAACGGGTGTAAACTTTATCGGATGTCAAGAAATATGCTGACAATGCACACACGAAATGAAGATAACGACTAATATAACTGCGTGCCTACGTCACATACATAAATAAAACATCCGCTAGTAAAACAAGACCGCTGAGCCCTTATCGGTTGACACAAGATACAGCGATGCAGGCATGGGCCAGTGATATCCATGCTGTTGCGCAGCGAGAACCCACTGGAGGCGCAGTGTTTATACAGCACTGTAAAGCACCCAGTCTTCGTCATATATCATACCAAAATCTACTAAATAACTTCAGTTATTGAGTGTAATAACTGTTCAATGGTTAAAATACATGTCTCACTAATGTGACTGTTAAAAAAATATAATTATATATAGACTGCGGATGGCAAGCTTATGCCTAAATTAAGAATAGATCACTGTAAAACAGGTTTGTAAGATACAATTGTATTTATTACAGCTTACTAACTAAACTGATAAACTAAATGTGTTACTAAAATTATACAAAACCAAGTTTCTCAGTCATTGCACAATTTACACTCCTGATCTAACTTCAGTACCACATCAAGGAGTGAGTCTGTACAAATGCAAACAGAACAAGTAAGCTATTTGCATATCGTGGCGTCCAGTGTAAGATAAGATGATATATAGATATCTATTAAGTACCATAGTTCCAACACATTGGTGCTGTTCACAATATTATCTGTAAAGTACATGTTATCTTATTCAGTATTAATATATAATAATATTAATGTTTATAAAAAAATTCCCTAGCATACATGTATGTATTAATGTAAAATTAGTGCTCTATATGTATAAACCCCTAATAGCATAAACTCAACAGTCAACAATGTTGTCTATTTCACATGTGAATTGCCCGAGGCATTGCGTGACTAGCCTAGCTGTCATTGCGTGACTAGCCTGGCAGTCATTGCGTGACTAGCCTAGCTGTCATTGCGTGATTAGCCTAGCTGTCAATGCACTGTTGCTTGCAAACAAATCTTGTATACTGCTCAACGCACATGTATCTAGGGTCTGTGCTAGGGAATAGTCAATATCGACCCTCTCACAGCCACCTCTTAGAGCAGTTAATCAAGAACTTCAAAGGGAGAGAGGGCACCAACTTGATCCTGGCTACAGTTACCTAATACCTTATTACAAGCACAATATATCCACGCACCTTGTTTATCAAATATATTAGCATATTAACTATAACCGTAGCACCACTAAACATGATCGAAACTGAACTTTCTGAAGTGTTCTATACATGTATTAGCTAATGACTGCAAGTGGTCAACATCTCATTAAGCCCTGTTGGAAATTGTTCCCTAAGGTCTAATTTCTCCATCTTCAAATACATTAGTAATCAAAGTCACCATTAAGTAATTACAACTGATAAACTAAATACCCTGAAATAAAAAGATGGATAGTTATCTATTACACAGAATGATACAATTATAAATTGAAAGCATTGCTTAATAAGGTAGAACATATAATTTATGAACCAAAACAGAGCTGTCATTAAGTGTAGAATCATGCCTGGCCCAGCTCTCACTGACCATAAGTGACCCCTGTCTTTAGGGTAACATTTAGATTTAAACCACTGAATTATTAGTGATAAGACAAACTACATACACATTAAATACAACTAACAACAGAAGAAATAGATTATGTGCCGTTAAACAAGATTAGTTTTGTCATTGCATGTTGGGACGATGGCGTGTTCATGTGTGCAATAATCTTGGTGTGTCTTCGTGCATGTCTACATCGTCACTGTAAGGTATGACCAGATGGTTTGTCTTGTCAGGGCAGACAGATGGTCTATTTCTATTCCAATTACTGTTTAATATAAATATAAGTCAGGCATGTTATAATAAAATATAACACAACAGATTAAGCCATCTTATGTCGTAACCAAAACAACCACAATATATTGCAATACGTATCGATCCTCTGTATATTCTCAACTAACTTTGAAGATAATGGCTGGTCTTGTGATGCGTAACAATGTTCTGTACTTAATCTGGTAGGACTTAGAACATCATGAAGTTCCACCGCATTACTGCCTACATATGTCATAATCAAATAATCAGAATTTCACGCAACTAAGGATGGGGAGCATGTCACAGGGATATTGACACTTGACTAAAAATTTTTTAATGTGGTTGGGAGAGGGCTGCTCTAGATTATCTCCTAGAGAATTGTGCATTGAGCAGCGTCCAAGACTTGTATGTAAACAGTATATTGTGTGAATAAATAGTGTATATTATATCAATAATTGTTAATTGAGTTAAAAGTAATTAAACGTACAAGTTAATTGTCTCATGCCTGGATAAAACTGGGATTTTTACAATTATTAAAATAATTCCTCTGAAAGTTATTACAAAAATTACATTTTAATGTATGTTCCTTCAAAAACAGACTCGACCTCCCAATCACACATGATCACAGTGAGTTAGTTTATGCTTTAAAGACTCACATTGATCAATTAAGTAATTGAGTATTAGGTGTGCTCAGGCGTACTCTTTTGTGCACACTGTTCAACACAAATGCTAAAGTGCATGATTGTTGGTATATATTGACCTAAGACTATTAAATCACAAGGAATAATAATTGTAGAAAAAATAAGTATATAAGCTAAAATACATGATTGTTGGTATGTATTGAACTAAGACACAAATCACAAGGAATAATAATATTAATTGTAGCAAACAGTAAATGACAAGGAATAATAATACTGATGACGACGCAACATGTTGTCGATGCCTGCCGCTGGGAAGATGGGTTGTTGTTGTTGCAAGGTGAGTCGACGTATTTCAGCTGACCAATCCTCGGGGGGGGGGAATAGATGGCGGGTCACGAAGAAGGAGGACCTACAGCATAGTGACACGTTGAATGTGGCAGAGGAGAATAAATAAATAACACGCGCTGTGATATAATATTACCACATATAAATAAATAACACGCGCTGTGATATAATATTACCACATATAAATAAATAACACGCGCTGTGATATAATATTACCACATATAAATAAAAACCAGTCAGTGCGGCAGCGAACAATAGACCCAGTCGGAGGAATTAGTCTGTGCAATGGGACTCGCTCGTGGTTATGAATATACATTTTATAAATAAGTTAAGCACTACAAGCGTGACATAGTGAACGTAATACATTACCGTTGCCACGAGAGAGAGAGAGAGAGAGAGAGAGAGAGAGAGAGAGAGAGAGAGAGAGAGAGAGAGAGAGTATGTATATACTATTATGTTCATGGTTGATATATATATATATATATATATATATATATATATATATATATATATATATATATATATATATATATATATATATATATATATATATATATATATATATATATATATATATATATATATATATATATATATATATATATATATATATATATATATTGTGTGGAATTCAAGAAACCAGGTACGAAGTATTAAATAAGTAGACATTCCGATATCAAAACTACTCGCTCTATCTCACACTAACTGTACCACAACCAATGATTACTAACCGAACAAAACTAACTTACATTAACTAACATTGGGTAACATAATTTTTACTAAATTTTTATTGAATATAATTAACACATTTTTAAACGTCATATAATGCAATATATGACAATATGTCATGACACATTAACAGTAGTTGTCACACATAATATATAATACAAACATTTCTCATATTACAATGTCTAGTGCAAAAATTTTATTGTAGGTATGTTTAGCCTTGGCATGAATGGCTGTTTATTTTATCAAGTACATTTGTTGGGAGATTTTTTTATTTTAGGAATTTCGTGTCTGATACAAAGGCGACAGTGCTTGGAATTATTATCTTTATTTGGGAGGTTATTTGCCATGTTACTGATACGTTGAGGCGCCCATCTGGTCCTTCTGCATCTCAATGTTTGGGAGGTTATTTGCCGTGTTACGGACAAGTTGAGGCGCCCATCTGGTCCTTCTGGGTCTCATTATTGTATTTTCCTGCGTTAAAAACATGTTCTTGAATTAATCTGCGATTTTTCCGTTTTAATATTTATAGAAAAAATGTAAACTAGATAGTTTATAAATATCGTCTGCCTTTAATAGTTCAAGATTCTTAAATATTAATTATACTTACTATTTCATAAGGCTCTAGTTGCCTTCTTTTGCAGTTTATTTATTGATGGTCCTTTTATTCCATAATTTAGACGTGTTAAAAATAGTGAATTGTAGATTATTTTCAAATTGTACACTGGCACATGATGTTTTAATCTAGGTATAATTCAGCACATCGTAGATCATTTTAAAGCTATATAATTGATGTGAGAAGACCATGTCATATAACAGTCTAGTATGACACCGAGAAATTTAAATTGTGTTACATATTCAATTGGAATAGCATTTGCTTTAATACTAGGAATGTCGCTATTATTCAGTGTTCTTCGTTTACTGTAAACAATCATCATTTTCGTTTTGCTTGCATTAATTGAAAGCTTGTTCACTGCTAGCCAATCTGTTATTTTGGTTAATTCTGCATTTATTTGATTTGATTTTGAGTTAGTTATGTGGTTCAAGCTTGCTAATAATAATTACATGATCAACAGTGTCAACTGCCTTTGACAAATCTATGAATATTGCTGTAGGTAGTTTTCATCAAGATCTAAATAAATTCGATCTACCATTTCAGACAGTGCTAGTTCATTTGAAAACCCTGCTCTGAATCCGTATTGATTTACGTGTAAAGGTGTATTAATAGTAAAATACTGAAATATTTGCGCATAGACTGTTTTTTTCAAATACTTTAGATATAGAGGGTAACAGTGGTACAGGTATATAACTATTCAAATCGTGTTTAACGTCCTTCTTGAAAATAGGAATAATCTTCGCTGTTTTCAATTCATAATGGAAATCTTCCTGTTATCAGTGATTGATTAATTATACGGGTAAGGGGCTTAGCTAAGGCGTTTATATACGCTTTTAATAAAATGTTATAAATGTTATCACATTCAGAAATTTTCTTTGGTTTTAATTTGTTTATTATGGTTTCTGTTTGTTCTTCTTCTTCGATTGGTGTAAATGTGAACACAGTTTGTCCTGTGCGAAAGGTAGACATGTTTTCTTCGCCCTCTTTGGCTTTGTGACAATGTTTAACAGCCTTCTGTTTAGTAACTCTTCCTTCTCGGGAGTGTCGATGATGGCCAATTTTCTTTTTCTCCATTTTGTTGCAGTTGCTTTTCGAGGAGCTTCGTTCTGGTACGGCCATAGGTCCTCAGGCGTGTGCCTCTCAGATGACTCAGGTGATCCTTTACGGGTATGGTCATAGGTCCTCAGGCGTGTGCCTCTCAGATGACTCAGGTGATCCTTTACGGGTATGGTCATAGGTCCTCAGACGTGTCCCTCTCAGATGACTCAGGTGATCCTTTACGGGTATGGTCATAGGTCCTCAGGCGTGTGCCTCTCAGATGACTCAGGTGATCCTTTACGGGTATGGTCATAGGTCCTCAGGCGTGTGCCTCTCAGATGACTCAGGTGATCCTTTACGGGTATGGTCATAGGTCCTCAGGCGTGTGCCTCTCAGATGACTCAGGTGATCCTTTACGGGTATGGTCATAGGTCCTCAGGCGTGTGCCTCTCAGATGACTCAGGTGATCCTTTACGGGTATGGTCATAGGTCCTCAGGCGTGTGCCTCTCAGATGACTCAGGTGATCCTTTACGGGTTGATGCTGCTAGTGATCCTTGACTAGTAGATGCCGCTTGTGATCCTTGACTGGTCGATGGCGCTGGTTCTGCCGCAGGTGTATTCACATTAACGCATCTGTCAATGACAGCCGCCGACAGGAACGCATCGTCGGGGAATATAGTCCTGTTCATGGGATAGATGGCGATTGCTTTAAATTATGAAGTTATGTTGCAGTGTGAGCACGCTTTACCAAACGCTTGCCCAGTCAGTTCTGCAACATCATAAATGGTGATTGTCTTAGTTGGATGTGAGAGCATCCAAGAATTGCTTGCCGTGTTGAAGTACTGTTTAAAGGGCTCATATACTCCTACATCTAAGGGCTGAATTCGATTACTGCAGTGTGGGGGACTTGACAATAGACAACCCCTTTTCTCGCCATTTCCACCACCTCTACAGAAATGTGGCTTTCATTGTTATCCATGACTAGAACTCCACGTTTCGTTAAATATGAATCCATGTGCTCAATGGAGTGCTCTAGTACATTAGGGAACAATATAGAAATCATCCATCCAGACTGAGTGGCAAGACCCAGACTTCCATTTGGAGCCCCTTTTATCTTGAGATCGCGGAAGTTTACACGTGGAAATATATAGGCGGGGCAAAGCACGACCAACAACACTTATGCGGCAACAAATTGTGAAAAGGGTTTCCACGACCAACCTGTTTCGGTCCCTTTTGGGTCAACACTTTGCCACGTTTCTGAACGGTTGTCAAACCAGTTTCATCTAAGTTCCATATCTGGCGCGGTTCATATGCATGCCTACAGATAGCGGTTTATGTCAATATGTCACCAAAGTCACACCTGTATGTTAACTTAAACATGTGTCAACTTAGGCATCTCAACTTGAAATTATTTTTAGCGTAATGAAAAAGGAAGCACTGTTGAATAAACCAAATTAACACACTCTGTGTTGTCCTTCTCGTTATTCTATTGACTAACACCGAGTTAATACAAGATGCAATCCACAGATGCAAGATGTCTATGTTATTGCAACAGCCTACCTGACAATTACAGTGTTCATTGTCACCTGACTAACCATCACAGGCCAATATTAACTGCGTATGTAACGCTATTTGCTAAGTATACAATGCGTTTAGCTATGTTGTAACGCGTTTAGATATGTATGTCCGCCTGTCTGTTCGCTATCTTCACTTCCGTCCACTAACATCGTCGTGTACTGTCCTGAATAGTCATCACCATTCACTAGAATCTTCATTCTTTACTGGTCAGTGTACCCCATCCAAAGTTGACCGTCGTAGCTTCAGACATTACTGCCCATTTCAGCAAAGTATTGAAATTTGCAGATGACACAAAAGTATTCAGAAAGGTTACTAATGTCACCGATAAACAAAGTTTACAGGATGATATAGATAAATTAGTTAAATGGTCAGAAAAATGGCAAATGTTGGCAAATGCAATTCTGAGAAGTGTAAATGCATACACATAGGACATGGAAACATGGACAAAGAATATAAAATGGGGGATGCTGTACTAGGTAGAACCACACAAGAAAAGGACTTAGGAGTAACACTTAGTGCTGACATGAAAGTTTCAGAGCAATGTCGGATTGCTGCTTCGAGAGGAAATCACGTTCTAGTGCTAATTACGAGAACTATCACGTATTAGGAGAAACAGCTAATTGTACCCCTGCACAAAGCAATATTTAGACCACATTTGGAAGATTGTATTAAAGCATGGAGGCCGTATCGTAAAAAGGACATAGACAAGCTAGAAAGAATAAAACGAAGAGCAACTAAAATTATTGAAGAATTGAGAGATCTTAGTTACGAAAGCTGTTTATTACAATGTGGTTTGACAACACTAGAGACCATGAGAAAAAGAGGAGATCAAATAGAAGTGTTTAAAATAGTGAACGGTTATGAGGATGTTGATAGGAATATGTTCTTCAAACTTAAAGAAGGCAGTAGAACCAGAGGACACAAAGCAGCATTAGTTAAGGAGCAGTGTAGGTTGGACATGAGAAAGTGCTCTTTCTCACAGAAGGTGATAAATGAATGGAACAAACTGCCAAATGATTGTGTTAATGCTAATATTGTGAATATGTTTAAACATAGAATTGACAGATATCTGATAAAGGCGGGCTACACATAGATGTGAAAATTGTTGGACTCTCGATAAGCCAATGGCTTCCTTGTCCACTTGCCAGCTGGAACTTGTTGTTTGGGATGGCAATCTTGTAAAAAAAAAATTATATCTGACTGCACGAAGTGGCGAAATAATGAAGTAACAAAACAACCATTTTTTTTAACTGTGTGACTTTTTTTGTATCGGTTTCTTTAACTACGTGATACACCAGTTTTAGCTAACGTGTTTTTGTCACAAACGTAACACTTTTTTGTTAAGGATGTAGCATATTCAATAAGCAACGCGTTCAGCTGTTCTTCCCCTGGCATACATGGTCAACTTAATTAGGTAAAAATATAAACTTTAAACAGATACTTACATAGATAAAAAGCGTTAACATGCAAGTAAGAGTGATACTTACTTAGCTAAACAGCGTTTACTAAACAGCGTGTCTACAACTGATATGACACGACCATAAGTGCGACCGTTACATATAGTGTGACCGTGCGTGCGTGTGTCATCTTACGATAGGTGTGTGGTTTTCATGCGATTGGTTGGTTGAAGAAATATAATAAGGTATCACATGTAGTTAAGTATAATATAATAGTTTATCTACCTGGTGACTAATAATGGAACTAACGGGGTCATTATATGTATATATCTTAATCGAAAGGACCAAACCAGAATAAAAGATTATACATTGTGTTTAATAATACTAAACATTATATTTATTTAACAAGTTAAATTAATGATTATGAAGTTTATTTTATTTGTTTAATCGTATAATTAGAAACACCATCGGACGTACACACATTTTTTTTGAGTAATAAGCATGGTACATAATAGCAACAGGTGTACCACTATTATAGTTAAGTCTACATTTACTAGGGATGCATACGAGTCAATCACACAGTTTTACATGAACACCTGGAGGTGAAGAAGTTGATTTTGAAAGTCATGCTACTGCTACTAGGGATTTGGTTGCAGATTATAAAAATGCTATAGCAGGAAACAGTTCAGTTACACAATACTACCTTGGCACTGATATTAATGAAATCATTATATCTAGTAATGATTATACTTGTGGGTTTCCTTCCTGTTTTAAATACTAGAAGTCAGACAAAAACTCGTAAATTGAGTAATTACTTATCACTGATTGGTATCAAGTTTCCTCTCACTGGATTAACCGAAAGATGGTTAAAACATGACAATTCTGATTGATGAGTTGACTGACTACAGAAGTATATATTCATCTTTCAAGATCCACAAAAAGGGTTGAGGAGTATCCATTTATGTCCAATGATGTATGAGTAGCAAAGAACTTTTATATCGTAATAAGTGCTGCATTTCATGAAGATTAATACGTGTGGGGACTGTGGTATTCTACCTTCCATTTTTTACAGTATGTTTAAATTTAATAAAGATGTTCACAGTTACAATACAAAACAATCTACAAAAATACATATATCTATGGCAACTTTAGAAATACGCAAGGGTAATATTACTATTAGTGCACTACAAAAGTATATTAAAACATTTTATATTAATCTATAACATGCCTCACAGTCACGATTAGTTGTCTGGCTCAATTGCACTTGTAGTTTAATGCAAGCTTAATTACAATTAGAAAAGAAAGCCAATTAAGTTTGGTATTTTTACAAACATGCTGGAGTACCACCACAATAGGGTCCGCGCTCGCAGAACTAATGGAGTCAGCCGGCATTGTTTACTAGCCGCTATACAGCTGTCAATCACGTCGCAACACAATCACGTCGCGGTCCACGGCTATGGTTAGTTTAGCCATATTCACAATGCAGTTCGCTATTTCATCAATCCATGCCGGTGAAGTGTGTCAGTGTTCACAGTAGACCTTACACTGTATGCTATTGTACAATTTATGAAATGATAAAGAATGAATTGTCTTGCAATATTATTTTCCACAATTGTTGATTTGTAACATGTAGTACACTCATATGATAATTAAGTATTTTTTATTAATTTGTCCGATAGTTGCTGCAACATTTATCTATCTACTTAGTGCTTTCATCCAAAGAAACGTAATTTGTTAAGCATGACCTCGCTTTTAGGAATCCATGTTGAGTTAGATTTAATATGCCTAACGAGGAAGTCCACCATATTGTCTTTAAGTAGCCTTTATTATAATTTACAAATCACTTATGTTAGACTTGTTGATCCGTAGTTCTCTGGACGCACAGCATATTTATATTTCCACAGATCGGCTATGTGCTGGTTTTTATAATATGACCTCAACACTTTTTTTAATATTTATAAAATGGTACTTAGACAGTATAGAAAGCAACTAATTATAATTATAATTGTCAAAATAAAATATATGGTTATTATACTCAAGTAAGAATTTTATATTTCATTTTGTAAAAAAAATACAGGGTTAATGTCATGCTGTTGTGACGCTCGTATATACAGTTAACAAATGAAAGTGAACCACAATTAACTAAGATTAGTTATGCGATGCAAGTGTACCAAAACAAACATAAACTATACATGCCACATTCAGTTCTTACAACTATGTAGGTTGTTACGTCGATAATAACAGCGCTAGCCGCACCCCGTTCGTTGCTAATGCGACCGGAATCCACAGTCCACTCGTTGGTCTATGTTTTTGTACTTATCCCGCACAGCGTTTTAAGTGCAGTATATCTCTGCTGTAGCGCGCTCCGACAGGCGTGGAATTACAATAATAATTCATAATCATAATATTTAATACTTTTTATTATAGTTTGTTAATGATATCATATCACGCATAAACCAAGCTGTGAAAGCATCGACTGTAGCGTGATAGGACGTAAATAAAACAGGCGCCGTACTCACAATTTCGTGCTAAAATGCAATTAATCATCTGTCCCGCTGCGCTACCGTCTGCGCTGGGTTTTTTGTTTGCAT